>OX422210.1:288441772-289641772 GCA_949130495.1 Sambucus nigra
ATTCTCCATGAATTAACATAACTTTTATCACCCCTTATGAAATAATAATCTTCCCTTCAATTCTAGAGGTTCACAATAACTCATTTTAATCCTCCCTAGGTCTAACTATTTCATTCAATAAGAGAATCATTTATATTCCTCTAAATTAACAAATCAAATTCTCCTTAACTTAAACCCTAACTCTCATTCTAACTTAGACTTCTAAATACACCATTGCTAGACTCAAATACTCTATTTTTACTTCAATTAAGAAGGTTCCTAAGTCCCTATCTTAAAAGAAAGAAGCTAGAAGGAATTAGAATTTTAAGAGTGAAAAACAGAGGACCGGTCGATCGGTCATGAGACCGCGGTCGACCGCGTCTCAAGGATTTAGCCTAGGAAGAAATGCAGAAAGCTGAATTCGGAGGGGCTGGTCTACCGCTTCTGAGATCGCGGTCGACCGTGCCCAAAATTTATACTTATGTGGGAAAGCAGTAAGCTCTCCCCTAAAGGCCCGATCGACCGGTTCTTGGACCGCGGTCGACCGCGCTTAACAGACCCAAGAATCCCTCTTCTTCTAAAATGATAGATCCAAAACCCCCTACCCTTTTTCTTACACTCCCTTCACTCTCATTAACCCCCAACATAACTATAACCATCTTACAACAAAGTAAACCCATATAATCAACTTAGATCATATAATCAACAAGATTTAAGGGTTAAACATCAATATTTATCAAAATCTACTATTTATTCCCATTCTCCAATTACACAACTATCAAAACAATTTATTCACATTAAAATCATATACTAGCAAGTAAGAAATTTGTCTCAAGTAGAAATCTCGAATTCCTTTCCGGTAGAAGCAAGATCAAACCCCCAATTCTTCAATTCTCTTCCTTTTCTCTCTTTTCTCCACACTTCTTGTTCTCTCTCTTTCTCTCTAAGGTTTAGTAGGAACACACTTAAGAAATAAAAGGATTTGCAAGACTTAATCGTGACCTTATCCATAATTCCCACCTTTAAATGTTAATACATCATTAAAATGACTCGTAACTACATAATTAAGTTATAACCTGTCAAAAGTGCCCGGAACCTAAAAATACATTATGGCACTTATTTTGACTATCTTGACTATTTCGAGACTAATCGCGCTCTCTAAATTGGCATTAGGAATAATGTAAATCATTTCAAGTTCCAACTTCATTTAAACTATAAATGTCGTTTAAATCACAACAACACCATGAATCGTAACAAAATGCTATTTACATTCGCATAACAGTAAATATGCAAATTTTAGCAAATATTATCTTTTAACTCATTTAACATAATATTTACTCCGTCATTTAATATTTTATATAATTACCTCTCATGGCAAATTAATATAAAATCCATTAATCAAAAGTAAGGGTTATTACATACTCCCCCCCCCCCCCCCCCCCCCTTATAAGGGAATTTTGCCCTCAAAATTCAGGCGTACCTTGTAAAAAGAGATGGGGATATTTCTCACACATATCGTCCTCACATTCCCACGTTGATTACTCGACATTGTGATGACCCCACTGGACTCGAACTAAGGGCACCACTCTAGATCTTAGCCTACGATCTCCGTGATCTAGAATTGCAATTGGTTGTTCCTCGTATGAAATATCGGGTTGCAATTCGATATCATCTAAAGGAATGTGCCAGTGAGCTCCTTCATACCTCTTATACTTTTTCAAGGATGATACATGAAACACATCATGAATCTGTTGTAAGTGTTCCGGAAAGGCAAGTTGATACGCAACTGGGCTTACCTTAGCAATAATGGGAAAAGGTCCAACGTAGCGCGGCGCAAGC
Organism: Sambucus nigra; assembly: GCA_949130495.1. NCBI lineage: Eukaryota > Viridiplantae > Streptophyta > Magnoliopsida > Dipsacales > Adoxaceae > Sambucus > Sambucus nigra. The sequence goes on from OX422210.1 coordinate 288,443,591, forward strand.
TTTCCACTCTTCCCAAATCGCTTTATACCCTTCATTGGCGATACTCGCACCAAAACTTGATCTCCAAACTCCAACTCCACATGTCTCCTATTCGCATCAGCATAACTTTTCTGACGATCTTGAGCTATTCGGATGCGATTTCGAATGAGTTCAATCTTAGAAGAATTATCCTGAATCATTTCAGGTCCAAGAAATTTATTATCCCCTACTTCCAACCAACAAGTAGGTGATCTACATGGTCGGCCATATAATGCTTCATAGGGTGCCATCTCGATAGTAAATTGGTACGAATTATTATAAGCAAATTCGATCAAGGGAAGATATTGTTCCCATCCTCCTTTGAAATCAAGCACACACATTCTGAGCATATCCTCCAACATTTGGTTGACTCTTTCTATCTGCCCATCTGTTTGAGGGTGGTAAGAGGTACTCAACTTTAATTCAGTTCTCATAGCTTCTTGGAAACTTCGCCAAAAATAGCAAACAAAAAATTTGTCTCAATCAGAGACTATATTAATGGGCACCCCGTGAGTTCTAACAATCTCCGTAATAAATAGCCGAGCATAACGAGCAATATTGTAGTCTGTACGTACGGGTAGGAAATGTGTCGACTTAGTTAAACGATCAACAATAGCCCAAATGGAATCATGACCGCTCTGCGACGTTGGTAATCCCGTGATGAAGTCCATCGAGATACTTTCCCACTTTCATACCGGTATTTCCAATGGTTGTAACAATCTAGACGGTCGTTGATGATCTACTTTCACCTGTTGACAAGTAGTACATTGGGAAACAAATTCAGAAATGTCCCGTTTCATGCTTGCCCACCAATACTGACGGTGCATGTCTTGGTACATTTTGTCCCTACCAGGATGTACTGCAAATTTGGACCCATGAGATTCCGCCATTACTACTCGTCTCAAATCTCCTTCGTCCGGGACAACAAGTCTTCCGTGGAAACGTAACCCACCCTCAGAACTTATGGAGTAGGATTTTGCTCCCTCGGTTAATAAATTGTGTATACGGTCCTGACAACCTTTGTCCCTTCCTTGAGCTTCAACAATCCTTTCCACTATAGTAGGCGTAATTATTAACACTGGCATAAATGCCCTAGCAACTGCATCCTCCTGGTTAAGTTCCTTCCATTTAGCCTTCCATACCTCGGCTAACTCCCACTCGGGTTTTCGACTCAACGCATATGCCACCACATTCTCCTTACCTGGGTGATATTGAATATCAAATTGGTAGTCCTTCATAAACTCTAACCACCGACGTTGTCTCATATTCAAATCCTTGTGGGAAAATAAATATTGCAACGATTTGTGGTCTATAGAAACACTAAATTTCTCCCCCAGTAGGTAATGTCTCCAAATCTTTAAGGCAAAAACTACTGCAACAAGTTCCAAATCATGCACCGGATAACTCTTCTCATGGGGTTTTATCTTGCGAGAAGAATAAGCAATATCCCTCTGCTCTTGTTGTAGTACACCTCCCAACCCTTGCAGAGATGTGTCGGTGAAGACCAAATATTCCAACCCCGGCCTCGGTAACGCAAGTATTGGAGCAGAAGTTAACTTATCTTTCAGTTCATCAAAAGCTAACTGACAAGAATCATTACAAACAAACCTCACCCCCTCCCGAGTCAAATTTATCAAAGGGATAGAAATTTTAGAAAACCCCTTGATAAATCTGCGATAATAGGCTTCCAGACCCAGAAAACTACGAATCTCAGTAGGTGTCATGGGCTGACCCCATTCCCTCACCGCAACAACTTTACTTGGGTCAACAGAAATACCCTGAGCTATCACAATGTGACCCAAAAATTGTACTTCCTGTAGCCAAAAGCCACACTTCTCAAATTTAGCATACAACTGATGATCCCTCAATGTCTGCAAGACCAACTGCAAATGCGTAGCATGATCAGCTTCTGACTGAGAGTAAACAAGGATGTCATCAATAAATACAATAACAAACTGTTCCAGGAAGTCTCTAAACACTCTATTCATAAGGTCCATAAATACTGTGGGGGCATTGGTTAGCCCGAAAGGCATAACCAGAAATTCGTAGGACCCATATTTAGTTAAAAATGCAGTTTTGGACACATCCTACTCTCGTATCCGCAACTGGTGATACCCCGTCCTCAAATCTATTTTGGAGAAGTACGACGCTCCCCTTAATTGATCAAACAGATCATCGATCCGAGGCAGTGAGTATTTATTCCTGATGGTAACCTTATTCAACTCCCGGTAGTCCACACATAGCCGGAGAGAACCATCCCTCTTCTTTACAAATAACACGGTAGCTCCCCATGGCGACGTACTACGCCTAATAAACCCTTGTCCTAACAACTTCTGAATCTGATCTCTTAATTCCCTCATCTCAATAGGAGCCATACGGTACGGAGCTCTAGCAATCGGTCACGTTCCCGGTGCTAAATCAATTACGAACTCAATCTCCCTACTTGGAGGTAAACCCGATATTTCCCGAAAAACATCCTCAAATTACCTAACAACCGAAATTGAATCTAAGGAAATGACTACATCACAGGAAGTCTCTTCTGCAATGCAATACAGGTAAGTGCTAAAACCTCCTTCTGAACGAGGCATAGCCATTAAAAACATCTCTTGCCCCGGAATGGCAAAAACTATACTTTTCCCTTAGCAATTTACTATTGCACGATACTTTACTAGCCAATCCATACCCAGGATTACATCATACCCGACCATATCAAGGACGAGAAAATCGGCCTCAAAACACAAGTTACCAAGATTTATTTCTACTCGTTTGCAAACAAAGAAAATAAGGGAACCATCACCCATAGAAGATTCAACACTAGTGAAAGTACTTTTTGCGGATTTAATTAGCTCCATCGACTGAGAAAAACTCCTAGAAATAAACGAGTGTGTCTCACCCGTATCAAATAATACACGACCCATATTCCCCTGAATGGGAAACTTACCCTCAATGGCTGGCGACGCTAGTGGGGCTGGAGGAAGCATAGCATCCTGTATGTGGTAGACACGACCATACTGTAGTTGTCCCTGTTGTGGAGGGACGACTGGATTAGGCACTTATGGTGGTAACAAGGCCTGCTGATGCTGTAGAACCCTAGAAAACTGTCCACCAATCAACTGCGGACACAACTTATAATGACCCGACTCTCCACATTGAAATTCACGACCCGTCATATTCTCCTGATTTCGACCCTTATTATTTCTGAATTACCCATAGCCTTGGCCTGATTGACCTCGACCCCCATTATTACCCTGACCTGCCTACTGCTGTTGTTGGGCACCTTGACCATGCCTAAAATTACTGCCTCCAAAATTAAATCCCCCTAAACGTTGCCTATTGGACAAATCCCCTTACTGAGTGTCCCTTTCCTTTTGCTTACCTCCCAAAGATTAGGACGAGGGTAGTGCTCCCCCTCCCGCACCATTTCCTCCTGGTTTACTCGCTTGCCCCACAACTGAGACTTTCTTACTACTTTGAACATGCAATCGATGATCTTGACAATGGAGTAACGCGACCTTCATCACATTTTCAAAAGTTTATAAAGCTGGATTGCCCAGAAAGTGTTGTCGTATCCTCCAATGTAAACCTCCCAAGAATTTTGATATTCTCCTCTCCTCCAGAGTTACCTCATCCAACACGAAACTAGACAAAGGAGTGAATTCTTCCTCATACTCTGCCACTGAACGTTCACCTTGAATTACATCTTGTAGATTTCTCCCCATTTCCCTCTGAACTGCGGGAGGAAAATATTTTCGATCAAACAAGACCCAAAATTCAGTAATAGTCATAGTAACTCTCTGCTCTGGCATGGTCATCGACTCCCATCAATGTAAAGCCGCTCCAACTAGATTAAAAGTAGCAAGGATTTTCTTTCGTTCCTCACTACAGTCTATCAAGCGAAGATGACGTTGCATATCCTTTTTCCATTGGTTTGCTACTATCACGTCAGAACCATCTTGAAATTCCGGGGGATGACCCTTTAAGAAAGACTCTCTGACTCTTTCCCAGAGAGAAGGTCCTGCAGTGGCTTGTACTTCCTGAGCCCTCGGCTGTTGGGATTGGGGAAATTGCTGAACCACGGCAGTCATCGCAGTATTGACCTCCTGGGACACAATATTGGCTACATCAGCGGCATTAATAGTTCCTTGCTGTGGCGGTGGAGGACCTACATTTTCTTCTACAACTTTGTCTCTCCTCGCAGGGCGACCTCTCTTAGGCAGCATCTGAGACAAAGAAACAATAGAATTTGAGTACTATAAAGAATAATTTATTGCAGAAGATCGCAAGCATAGGCAAACAAACCAGTACTAACATTTAGGCTCTATATCAAAAAACGCTACGGTAGAACGCGATAAGTCCGCATAGATCCTAAAGAATCTAGAACCTGATGCTCTGATACCATCTATGACACCCCGCTTATTAAAATAAGCGGTGGCCAGCCCGACACTTCAATAAATATAGGAATCAGAGATGGTCCATTCTCAGCATCACATAAAAGCAATAAGTATACGAGATAACCACCCATTATTTTAGAAAACGGATTGTCAAAATTTTGTTGGTAAGTTAAGAAAAGAATTTAAACAATCCAGTTGAAAATAAGGTGGAGACATGAAAAGATATATATTAAATCGGCAACTATACACAACAAAATAACCGAATAAGCTATCGGTTAACAGACACATATAATAAAGTTACACCGAGTATTATAGTACAACATCACATCATATAATACAAGTAAAAAATAAGGGAAACACGCCCGAACGTGTAATTGATCATAACTAGAATGAAAAAGAAGGAAGTGTCTATGTCAAAATATCCCATAACATCTGTAAGGTGTTACTGCTCCACGACACTGGGATGGAAAAGTCAGTACGGTCGTCCTTGCGATGGAACACCTGAGCGAATATAAGATTCATGCAAAACAAAGATATAGAAACGGGTCAGGGCCCGATTTGATATGATCATCATGTGAATAAAGTGCATGATAGTTATGAACAGTTAAATTATCAAGAATAAGCTTATTTCGTTCACCATAGGAAATGATAAGGAATCTAATATCAAAAACTGAAAGTATAATCTAATGCAATGGCAATAGTAATGATCAACATTCATTTATGCATGAGAATACAGTTAATCCTTACTTAAGAAGATTCTGTTTCAATTGTACACCATTTAACCTCACAGTTCCTTTTCTCTTTAAGAAACATATTTAAAGCAAGTTATTCCACAATTTGCTTTACCACCAATATAGGTTCCACTTAAATAAGAATAGTTATATTACACAAGATATAACGATTGTAAGACCGTCCTTCCGATTTTTCCCACTGGACGTGCCCCTAAATAGCTATCATCTTCCAGGGCCTATCGCATAAGATAACCTGGGCATCCTATAATACAACGTCAGGAAGTGGCCATATACCTTCGACAGTGAGTCATAACCACACCCGGAATTACCTCACTTCGAACATTAATCACACAATATATAATAATCGGTCCTATGGTCGAGGAATATATTCTCCCTGCATTCACTAGCCATGGAACTTCACCTCATGTGCGTACTTCCCCTATGATAGCATTTAGAGAGGTGTGTATATATATCAATTTATCATTCACAATTTATTTACATTATCAAGTAAGCATCTCATTATATCCGAAGCCATAAGCGTTTAATGTCATTATTGTAAACTTTAAAGTTGAATTGACTCCAAAACAATTCTCCATGAATTAACATAACTTCTATCACCCCTTATGAAATGATAATCTTCCCTCCAATTCTAGAGGTTCACAATAACTCAATTTAATCCTCCCTAGGTCTAACGATTTCATTCTATAAGAGAATCATTTATCTTCCTCTGAATTAACTAACCAAATTCTCCTTAACTTAAACCCTAACTCTCATTCTAACTTAGACTTCTAAATACACCATTGCTAGACTCTAATACTCTAATTTTACTTCAATTAATAAGGTTCCTAAGTCCCAATCTTAAAAGAAAGAAGCTAGAAGGAATTAGAATTTTAAGAGTGAAAAGCAGAGGACCGGTCGACCGGTCATACGACCGCGGTCGAACGCGTCTCAAGGATTTAGCCTAGGAAGAAATGCAGAAAGCTGAATTCGAAGGGGCCGGTCAATCGGTCCTGAGACTGCGGTCGACCGCGCTCAAAATTTATACTTATATGGGAAAGCATTAAGCTCTCCCATGAAGTCCCGGTCGATCGGTCCTTGGACCGCGGTCGACCGCGCTTAGCAGACCCAATAATCCCTCTTCTTCTAAAATGCTAGCTCCAAAACCCCTACCCTTTTTCTTACACTCCCTTCACTCTCATTAACCCCCAACATAACTACAACCATATTACAACAAAGTAAACCCATATAATCAACTTAGATCATATAATCAACAAGATTTAAGGGTTAAACATCAATATTTATCAAAACCTACTATTTATTCCCATTCTCCAATTACACAACTATCAAAATAATTTATTCACATTAAAATCATATACTAGCATGTAAGAAACTTGCCTCAAGTAGAAATCTCGAATTCCTTTCCGGTAGAAGCAAGATCAAACCTCCATTTCTTCAATTCTCTTCCTTTTCTCTCTTTCCTCCACACTTCTCTTTCTCTCTCTCTTTCTCTCTAGGGTTTAGTAGGAACACACTTAAGAAATAAAAGGATTTGCAAGACTTAATCGTGCCCTTATCCATAATTCCCACCTTTAAATGTTAATACATCATTAAAATGACTCGTAACTACATAATTAAGTTATAACCTGTCAAAAGTGCCCGGAACCTAAAAATACATTATGGCACTTTTTTTTACTATCTCGACTATTTCGGGACTAACCACGCTCTCTAAATTGTCATTCGAAATAATGTAAATCATTTCAAGTTCCAATTTCATTTAAACTATAAATGTCGTTTAAAGCACAACGACCCCATGAATCGTAAAATAATGTTATTTACATTCGCATAACAGTAAATAAGCAAAATTTAGCAAATATTATCTTTTAACTCATTTAACATAATATTTACTCCGTCATTTAATATTTTATATAATTACCTCTCATGGCAAATTAATATAAAATTCATTAATCAAAAGTAAAGGGTTATTACAGTTTATTTCTTTATAAAAAAAATTTTTTTTTTTTGGTTATTATTTTTGGTTTTTAAGTTGGTAATTGGTTTGGTAAAAATGGTATGGTAAATCGATATGGTAAATTCGGTACGGTAATTTCAGTAAATCAATTTTTAAATATTAAACCCAAAACCAACCGAATTTTTTGCGGTAATTTTGATTTCGGTAAGATCGGTTTTGGGTATTTTATTATATGAAACAAAAACCATTTTTTTCGGACCAAAACAGTACGGTACGGTAAAAACCCGTACCGCTTCCACCCCTATACATGATAGATGAATGTATACATATATACATACATACATACGTACGTACATACATACATACATACATACATACATACATACATATAGGCCTGTCAATGGATTGAATTTTATCTGAATCTGAATCCGATCCATTTATACGGATTTGGATCAAGCCAGAAACCCGATTACCCGATTATCCATTTATTATATGGAAGGGATTTGGATTCATATGATCCGATCCGTTAATAATCTGATCCGATTAATATTTATAATATATATATATATATATAATATTTTTAATTAATATATATTGAATTTTTGAATATTTTAAATATATATTATATTAATTATTTATATAATATTATATAACAAAAAAAATCACACACGCACGAGACTAACCCTAACACACTAAAAAAAACACGCACAAACTACACTACACTAAACCTAAATCTAAAACTCTCTCACACAGAGAGCAGCGCCCTCTCTCCTCCACACTTCCTCCTCTCCTCCCTCATCTCGCATGCATGCTCCTCCTGCTCGCCTCCGATTGGTCTCACACAGAGAGCATGTATGGTTTGAGATTGTGAATGTGTTTTAGAGATATGTTTGTGGGTTTGATGTTTTAGAATTATTTGTGGGTTTGATTAATTTGACTTTTAGCAGCTGAGTGGATTTCTTCTAGATTTGGCTATTCATTGCCATTGTTGCTGGTATTTCTTGTTTGTGGGTTTTATTATTATAACTCTCAAATGGCGATCTTGTACATTTTTCTTACTTTGTGGGTTTCATTTCTTATCCCAAATTTGTTTGTGGGTTTCATATTTTTTTTTGCAGAAAAAACATTTTAGAATGCTTAAATATATTATGCATAATTTTCAAATGTTTAACCCATTTGTAATTTTTCAGAAGCTTGACAGACTTTTCATAGATTTTTGTTATCCCAATTTTTTTTTAACCCAGATTTGTTCTTCTATTTGAAATTTTTCAGTCTGAATTTTTTTTTCCAATTAATGTTTATGTACTGCTTAGCTGTTTATATATTGAATCAATAATTTTTTAGTCCTAAATTAATGTTATTTACTATTTTATTTGGTAGGTATGTCTTCATTGGATCTTTGTCAAAATTCGAGCGATGTGGGTGGAAATGATTTTATCTACGTTGATAACCAATAACACGACGATGAGCAAGGGCAATCAAAGAAGACTAGGCACCATACATCATCGGTATGGACTATTTTTGTTAAATTTAAAGATGCCAAAGGTGAAGACAAGTTCAAATGTGGTCGTTGCAAAAACATATTTGTGTAGTAAAGGTACTAGTCACCTTAGGTCCCATATAACTAGGTGTACGGGTTCTCAAACTGACATTTCTCAACAAATGATAAAAGCTTCTAAAAAAATTACGAACGACACCATAAATATTGAAACCTTTAAGTTTTATCAGAAAAAAAGTAGGAGGGACCTCGCTATAATGATAGTGAAACATAATTATGCATTTAACATGGTGGAGCAGGAATTTTTTGAGAAGTTTTGTAATGGCCTGAATCCTCAATTTAAATTAGTGTCAAGAAACACCATTAGGTCTGATATTATGGAGTTGCATGGATCAAAAAAGATTAAACTTTGTAAGGACATAAATTTTCAATTGAGTCCCTGTATTGTTTTGACTTAATTCCGTGAACAAAATTGTGTTTGTAATATGTCATATGGAGACTTTATTTTATAATGATCCCGAAATTTAAATTGGTGCAAGTTTATTCGTCATCAAGTTTATTGCATTCCGAGATCACACGGGTATGAATGCATATTGTTAATGAGATTCGGAATTGTTTTTATAAAAAAAATAAGGATGTAATTTTATAAGAAAATTATTTTAAAATGTTTTAAATGTTTTGGACTACGTTTATTCTGATAAGCTCGAAAAAGAGTTTGACTTATTTGGATCCCTTTTGAAGAAACGTTTTAAAGAAAAAGTCAAACTGACACGCGCGTCGTTCAAACGACATCTCTTCTCGTTCAAGCGAGATAGCCATGTCGCGCGAACAACTGGCCAATCTCGTTCGAAGCGATACTATTTTCAAGGTGGTGAATTTTTCCTATTTAAAGCATGGTTTTGTCAGAATTTACGTAAGGTGCAATCTGGAAAACAGTTTTCAATCGAGTACGAGTTTTGCACATATTTTTCTAAGGTTTCAAAGCTTAAACACATCCTTAGAGTTTGCAAAGATCCAATTTATCGTTACTACATGTTTATGTGATCTTGCTTCACCAAGAAGGTTTGATCTATACTTAAACATCTGGGTTTTGAGGTGAAGAAAAGAGAAGGACTTCTTGTTTAACATCGTAGACGTATCAAAGCCATTCGGTGGCCACCGAGACGTACGTGGACGTGTGTGTTGTGGACAGGTATCGTGGAAGAAGTACTTTCTACGTGGGCACTGTGAGAGGAGTGGTTGAAGATCAGAAGAGCGTCAAGACCCGTGGGGATCGAGTCATTGAGTGAGTCATTTGTCTGTTCGTTGTAATTCCACATTCATAGTGATTATCTGGCTTGGGCCGTCTGAGAATTTTTCCCGTCTTGGGTTTTTCCTCGTACATCCGGCATTGTGAGTATTATTTTCTTTACTTTACTTTACTTGCTTTAATCACTAGATGCGTGTTTAGGATTAATCAAGATAAATTGGTTTAAAGTAAAAATTGGTTTTTCACAACTTGGTTTGGTGCACATAAAAAGTTGGATAATTTTGGGTGAAAATTGGTTTGATTTGAAACACACGTAGTAGGACCACCATTTTACAAATTGGTATCAGAGCTAGAAAACATAATTTATTTGTTTTGTGATCCCCTGTGTTTTCAAAGATGAATTTTAGAAATAACGAACTTTTTCGAACTCCTATTTTTTATGGCACTAATTACACCTATTGGAAGATGAGAATGAGAAATGCATTAAAATCTATTGATGAGCGTGTGTGGCTAGCAGTTCAGAAAGGTTAGACACCCCATGTCACTATTTTAGGTGAGGTCACTAATTTAAAGCCTGTCGAGTCATGGATCGAAACTGAACATAGGCTTTCACAATATAATTCTAAGGGTTTGCATATTATTTCTTCACATGTCACACTGGAAGAATATAATAGAATTATGACTTGTAAAACATCAAAAGAGGCTTGGGATATTTTATCACTCACTCACGATAGCACTAGCACGGTTAGGGCGTCAAAACTTCAAAATCTTACTACACAGTTTGAGACCATTAGGATGTTAGAGAGTGAGACTTTTGATGAGTTTTATGCTAGGTTGTCCAATATTGTCAACTCGTCATTTATCCTAGGTGAGAAAATTCTTGACAACCATGTCATTAAGAAAATTCTTAGGTCGTTGCCTAGTAGGTTTGATGCGAAAGTGACTATTTTAAACTCCTTGGGTAAGTTAGAGTCGACGAAACTAGAAGAGATTGTAGGTGACTTACAAACCTATGAAATCGACATGATTACCTCCAAGCAAATTCCTAAGAAAGAAAAGAGTATTGTTTTGAAAACCCGGAAGGAGGAAATTAAAGTTTCGGATTTCGATTCCGATTTTGAGGATGTTACTTTGTTGGCAAAGAAATTTAAAAAATTAATTAAGTTTCAAAAGCAATCGAAAGATGCTAAGAAATTTGAAAATTTTAAGAACAACAAAGTTGATCCCACCTTTAAGGATAAGTTTGAGAAGCCTAAGAGAGATGATTCGCATAAGTGTTTTGGGTGTGAGGGGTACGGTCACAAAGTTAAGGAGTGTCCCACTAGACTTAAGAAAGAGGGCATATAATGTCACCTTAAGTGATAGTGATCCTGAAGAGGGAGAGAGTTCCCTCATTGAGCGTAACTTTGTTGCATTTATTGCATGTCATGTGAGCGACGACGATTCTCATGTGAATGGCACTTCCGAGGAGGTTTTGAGTCAATCCCATGTTAGTGAGGGAGAAGAGAGTGACAAAGAGGACGTAGATATGAAAGAATTTCAAGTTTCATTTAATGAGTTATATGCCGAGACGAATAAAGGTGAAAAAGGCAAATGCAAAATTGCAAGCTAAGTTGAATAAGCGTGCCATAAAAAATAATGATAGTTTGATTGAGGATCTTAGGGCACGAGAGAAGACTCTTAGGGAGAAATTAGAGTATGTCGAGGGTGAGAGAGATAATCTCCGTGATTTGATGGAGTCTTTGAAAAATGAGATTTTAGAGTTTGAGGAGTCTAAGCATTTGCTCGAGTCTAGGATTCATGAGTTGGAGGAGAGATTGAGAGACTCATCTAGAGTTAAGTTTAATTTGGAGGCTAGGCCAGAGAAGTTAGATAAGATCTTAGGCACCGTCCAAATTAAGAGAGATAGGGGAGGTATTGGTTTTGATGAGAGAGTTGTTCCCATTCCCCCCCACATGTGTGAGAAACACTAGGATGGTTAGAAAAGGTCCACATATAGGTAATCATTCCCACCGTCGCTACAGTTGCACGTTTTGTGGTAGGAAAGGTCACCTTAGGCGTTATTGTTACGACCTTAGACAAGCTCCTAGGAAGTTTAGGAATAAATTTGCCCCGGTTCCCCAAATCCCCATGCGTCATTTTACACCTACTTGGGTTAGGAAATCGGATTTCGTGGCTTTTGGAATAAAACTTCATGATTCTCGTTTGGGTGCACTTGATTCTTCCCATGCTAAATCTAAAGGATGATAAGAGTGGTTGAAGATCAGAAGAGCGTCAAGACCCGTGGGGATCGAGTCGTTGAGTGATTCTTTTGTCTGTTCGTTGTAATTCCACATTTATAATGATTGTCTGGCTTATGTCGTCCGAAATTTTTTCCCGTCTTGGTTTTTTCTTCGTACATCCGGCGTTGTGAGTATTATTTACTTTACTTTACTTGCTTTAATAACTATATGCATGTTTAGGATTAATCAAGATAAAATTGGTTTAAAGTAAAAATTAGTTTTTCACAACTTGGTTTGGAGCACATAAGAAGTTGGATAATTTTTTGTGAAAATTGGTTTGATTTGAAACACACGTAGTAGGACCACCATTTTACAAACTTTACAATGTTTTGGAAAGTCAGTCATCTAAAGTAATATTGACTACGAATTTATGGACTTTCGACTATCAAAACATTGCCTATTATTGTTTGATGGTGCACTACATTAATGATAAATGGGTTTTACAAAAGAAAATCATTAACTATAGGTATATTGAATACCCACATGATGGTGAAACATTATTTAAGTTCATTTTGGATTTAATTTTGGAATGGAATTTGAATAAAAAATTGTTTTCAATGGTGGTGGATAATGCTGGTGCTAATGATGTAATGGTTAGGCACTTAAGAAGTTGGTTGAGTAATAAATCTTTGCTTTGTTTGGGTGGTGATTTGTATCATCTTCGTTGTAGCGCCCATATTTTTTAATTTGATTGTTCAAGATGGGTTGAAAGTGATTGGGGATCTTATTCTTAGCATTAGAGACACTATTAGATATTTGCACAAGTCACCATATGGAAAACAAAAATTTGATGTTGCATGCAATCAAAGCAAGATAAGGAGTAAAAAATAAGTTCCTATGGATGTACCTAATCGTTGGAACTCCACGTACTTAATGCTTGAAATGGCTTTAGATTTTCAAGAAGCTTTCTCGCTTGGCACAAATTGATAAAAATTACAAACATTGTCCATCTGAAGATGAGTGGGGGTGGAAAAATTGGTTTGCAATTGTTTGAAAAATTCTATGATGCTACACGCCATTTTAGTGGTACAAATTTTCCGACTGCTTTCTTTGCCGATGTTTGTAAAATTCAATTAATGTTGATGAGTGTGGAGGAAAGTGAGCATGAGTGCCTTCGTTTGATGTCATCCCAATGAGGGAAAAGTTTGAAAAATATTGGGATGAATGTAGTTTAGTGTTGTCTATTGCCGTTGTGCTTGATTCGAGGTGTAAGATGGCGTATGTTGAGTTCTATTATAATAAAATATATGGTATTCGTGCTAGTAGTTATGTGGGGAGAGTGCGTAGTGCTTTTATGGATTTGTATTTGGAGTATGGGGGTGATAATTCTTTTGGTGTGGGTTCAATGGAGGCTCGAGATGTGATTGATGGAATTAGGAGTAGTACATCTCACAGGGGGGGTCTTAGTGTGATTAATGAGGATTCGAATTTTGGTACTTAGTATAATCAATCTGCTAATGTTAATGTTTTTCAAAAAATTGAGGTGGATCAATACTTGGAAGAACCTGTTTACCAAAGAAAAGAACATTTTAACATTTTGACGTGGTGGCAAATGTGTAGTGGTAAGCTTCCTACCTTGGCACAAATTGCACGTGATATTTTAGTTGTCCCGGCAACTACAGTTGCCTCCAAGTCTTCCTTTAGTATTGAAGGTAGAGTTATTGATGAGACACGTGCATCTTTGCTTCCCGAGATTGTTGAAGCTTTAGTTACCACTGCAGATTGGATAGAATCACAAAAAACGTCAAGTAAGTAGTTATTCCATTTGTCATTATTTTTATGTTTTTTCTTTTCTTCAAATATCTAAATCTTTATAATATTTGTTTCAGTTGTTCAAGAATCATAAGGTTTGTTTCAGCGGTAGCATATAAGAAGATAATCACTAAGTAAGTTCATTATTTTCTTTTATTTTTTAACATATGTTATCTTACAATATTTGTATTTATGTTTGAAGGATAAATGTCCATTATTTTCTTTTGTTTTTCAGGGTGGCTTTGAAGGAGAAAGTTGAAGTGAAGATGTTGTTTTGTATTTTGATTTTGAACTTTTATCCAAGTCATGTTTGTAATTTTTGGATTTTGAATGCTGTTGGATTTGATCTTGGGTTTATTTGTGATGGATGGTGTATTTAATATTTGAATGGTGGACTTCTATCTTGGTGTTAGTTTAATTTTGAATGATGGATTTTTTATCTAAGAATAAATGTTGGAATTTTATCATGGAAACATTTGCAAATTACATTTATGAAATAAGAGATGAAAATAAAATCGGATTCGAAAATATCATTATTTGGATTTGAAACTATCATTATGAAATAAGAGATGAAATAAAAAAAATGTTGCAAATTAAGTGGTTAAAAATGTAATTTTAACTTAAAATTATATTTTTTAATGAAAATAATAATTAAAATAAATAAATAAATAATCGGATCGGATCGGATTGGATAAACGGATCAGATTACCGGATTATTAACAAATCGGATTCGGAACCCTAACAGATAATCCGTCGGATGATCGGATCGGATTCGAATCCGTTTAACGTAAACAGATTCAGATTTGGATTTACCTGATCCGGTCCGAATTCGATCCGTTTACAGGCGGGCCTACATACATACATCATAAATTATATACATGTACACTTAATATCATGTATTTTTATGTATATTTAATGAGGTATGTTGGGGAATTTAACTATATATATATATAAAATACAAATGTAAATGTACATATACACACATATATATATAGGGAGAGGTTCACAAGTGGACCAAAAGAATGGACTTTTTAATGGACCTTAACAAAAAACACATATTAACACATTAATTTTAATTTCTGTAGTGTAATTGATCCGCGCCAGCGGCACCCGAGACCACACCTTCACCCCACTACGCCCCCCCCCCCCCCCCCCCAACCACCACCATCACCAAAGCAGCCCTTGTGGCAGCCCTTATGACATCAGGGCTGCCATGGGGGTGGGGGTGGGGGGGCGTGTGGGGAGGGGGGATCGATCGACACGCGTATTTGGTGCCGCTGGCGAGGACCAATTACACTATAGGAATTAAAATTAATGTGTTATTATGTGTTTTTTTTAAGGTCCATTAAAAAGTCCATTCTTTTGGTCCACTTGTGAACCTCTCCCTATATATATATATAATGATATTACATGTATAATTCCCAATAAAATTATGTACATGCATGAATAGATAAAAAAATTTAATACATATGTACTATATGTATATTTTATACTATTCCATACATTAATAATACATGTATAAAACTATATATAAGTATCATGTATCTGTTGATAATATTATTTAACATACAGATCTTAGTATATTATATAATTTAATAATATAAATATACATAATTTTGTGTACATGTACATATTCATTTTTTATTTATAAGAATTACACATATATTAATGTATTATGTATGTATATTATATATTAAGGTATAAATGCATTAAAATATTAAGAATAAATAATTCTGAGTTGAAAAATAATAAACAAAAGTTATTAAACACATTTTTGTTATTTTCTGAAAAACTATTATAACACAAAAATATTATAATTCATTGTTTAAAAACATGTTGTCAAACGCAATTTTTTATCAGAATTGTATTTAAACGCATAAAACATATTTATAGTTGCAAACCAAGCAGGCCCTTAGTGTTTGAAATTTAGGGAACTTTTGTTGGGATTTATTTAGTTTTGGTAATTTGACGAGTTATTTTGGTTGTTGGAGAATAATATTTTCAGTTTTTTAGGCTTTTACATAAGCAAATTGAAAAGTATTCCTTATCCTATGATATGGACTGAACTGGATTAATAGTGGCACAAGAGTCACAAGAGCCACCAAAAAGTGCTTTCAACACTACATAAGTTTCTGTTTGTTTCTTAATGTGCAGAATATTTGGGGAAAAGGACATGATTTTGAGTTGGAAAATTAAGCTTCAGCATGAATGCTACTGGCACGGGTTGGAAAATATATTGGCACGTATTCGAAACTATATCATGGTTTGAAAAATAATATGATTTCCTCTTGTTATCGTGTGTATTACGGACATTTGCAGTACATTCGCTGCCAAGGAAGCAAACAAGTTTGTCGGAGCTAGACATACAGGAAATACGTATACAAAATCAGATTTGTCTTTGGATAAAAGGTTTTGCAGATTTGTAATCTAACCCATTTTTATTCGGATGTAATTTCAACCCACATTTATGCTTATGGAATTTAGGTAATATATTTTTTAGTTGGATGTGCAGAGAAGACGAGAGGATGAAACTTGGACTAGGTTCACAGATTTCTTCACATTCCTCAATTTGTCCATTTCCTTTTTCATTCTAAAAATATTTTTCTCATATTTGGCTGTAACCAATTTTGTAGGTTCTCATGTTACAAAAGAGAATGAACTATGTGATACATCGGTTGGTGAAACGATCTATTCTTTAATTAAGATTTTCTCAACTGAATTTTGCAGCTGTTAGGTTGCCGTAATTTGAGATTTTTTTTCGCTTTTCTTCATTATAATTTGTGTACAATCGGGTGGGTTCATATTTCTAAATAGGCTTGCTTTATTTAAAACCACGGGGACAACATTGTAGATTCCTGTGAATTCTATTATTTTATTTATATTGAAAAAGGTATATCACCTATGGTAGAGATTTTATCATCCATTCAATATCCAACAGTTTTTGAATTGGTAAAGACATAGCTTAACCTTATTGATCTATAAAATCAAACGGATTGACTTTGTGGACTATTTAATGCATTTTTGGAGGTAATTTATAAGGCTATTCGTCATTCCATCCATATTTGTTATGTCATATTCATTCTTATAGCGACTTTTTTAACAAAGATAAAATCTTATCTGACGTTATAATATTTGTTATGCCAAGTTTTGATATGTTGAATTTTTTTTTGTTATTATATAGTGATAATATACATTGGTACAATGCTCTAATTTTTCTTTTGACCATTAAAATTTTATTGTGGCACGATTTGTTTGTAATTGTGTATTTCCAAGTTTTATATTTAATGAGTGGTGGTTGCATGGTTGGGTTTTTTTCTTAATTATTTTTATTCTTCTAATAGTATGATCTACCATTAACAAATAGATAAGAGCTAATATGTGTTGTATAAATGGACATAAGCAATATCCCCTCGTTAAACTATATAATTTCTTGTACCTTTATTTTTATTGTGTTGAACACATCTTGTTTTAGGTTAACTTGTAAACTTACTGTCAATTAGATTATTCCCTGAACATTCTACAGCCCCTTCATCCCAAACTAATAGTCGACGTTTAAAAGTCAGATTTATTAAGGTAAGTTTTTGCTTAACATATATTATACTCCCAAAATGAGGAATACCTTTAAATGCAAAACATGCACTTGGATCATTGTTCTCTCGTTTGTATTGTTGAATGGGTAACTTTATAATCTCACCCTAATTTGGAACAAACTAAAAAAGAAAGCGCAATTAACGATTTGAGACGAGGGGAACTTTTTTTCAGGTTACAACGAACATTTTACTGTAGTCATTTTTTGGCCTTCCAAGATGCCCTAGTGCTGTTCTCTGTTTATAGGAACTACGGTCAAGGAGTTTTTAGCTTAGGGAATAACACCATAAAAAGGGGCCAGGGGATAGATGTCTGATAGATACAATGGAATGTTTTATTTCATACAAACCATACGTTTACAAACTCTTTCCCTTTCCAAGTCGTAAAGAGCGAAATTGTTTCTGGATCTATCAAAATGCATTCATCTATACAACTTTGCAATAAAATTCCCTATCAGGAGGAGGTTGTCGCAACTTAACTAGTGCTGTAATCACATGGAGTTGAGGTTGCATAGGTTGTAACCGGATATGAGAGAGCTCAAGGCAAAGGCAGCAAAAGCCAGAAAAGACATCCCAACAGAAGCACTAGCCATCTCTGTAAATTCATCTTTCCCCCAGTTTGACACCCAATCATCTACCCTTGTGGCTGCCGAAGATGATGCCGATATCAACAGATATGCCAATATCTGTCGGTTATTTCACCAAAATACCATCATTTTTATAGCAAAGCAAACATATATAAACTTCCATCTATTTCTTAAAAATTTTATGTAGTTGATCATTAATTCAGGCAAATATTACTTGCCTGGTCCATGAAGAAATCAAAATGATAACGGAAGTGGTGAGAGAAAACGTGTTTTCCAGTGATCGAATAGTAAGCAAGATCATATGCTTGAAACCCTGAATATACAAACCCAATAACAGTCACAGATAGACAATACCTGTATCATCAAATGGACTACATTAGCAAATTATTCAATTAATATACAAAGTGATGAAAGCAAACAAAAAGGAAAGGAACAAGTAACCCATCACTTTATCATCTGGATTCAGGATCAACTCAAAAAAGAATATGAAATTAAAAATATAAGCTAGCACATATAGAATGCAGGTGTGAGGCCACAATAAAGCATCGGATGATAATTTTAGAGTTGGACATCAGGTGCCACAAATCTACAGCAGTACTCACTGCTACAGAAAATCATCAACAGCCAAAACTTAATGTTTATTTCAAGTTGGTTGAGATAAATTGTACAAATACATAATAGTGATTATTGTACTGTTGAAAACAGTCAGGATCCCTGCGTTGTTTTCAATCTTGGGGGTGTGAGAACTTAAGAAGGAATATCCTTTGACAAACATTAGAACATTTATTTATGGTTCACAAGAGCTAATAGGTAATGGCAAAGATTTATTCCGATATGAAAAAACCAGAACCTTGAAAACCAAGTGGGCTAATAGGTATTAAACTAAGATACCAATGCTCAATTACAATCACACGTATTTGGCTCCTCTATTACATTTCCACGCAGATTTGGAGCTAAGAAAAATCTTATCCCTTGCTAAATTCTATTATTCCACTTGTCATACATCCAAGTGTGTATCGTGTAAAATTTAGAGAAAATGTAATGGACAGGATGCATGTCCACCAAAACCAATGAATAATTGAATGCAATATCAAGTTGATGCTACACTAAAATACTCCAATGCAACTTCATAGTAAAAGGTCTCCCCGATATATCTGCTGAGCCCAATTACAACAGAATTGAAGGAAAAAATCCATGTCGAACAATTTTCATTACTCCACATAAAGAGATTTGGTGGGCACCAGAAGCAATGGAAGCAGATTCATATAGGAGGATTGTGAGTACTTAGATCTTAGGATCTAAAAACCGGTGATATTACACACTACATTGTTATGAAGAAACCGAGACAGAATGGGCACGGAGGATATTAGGTTAATAATATTTGCATAAAATACCTAGTATGCTTAGTATTGAAGCCCAACTATCACTACGTGCATACTGTGCTCATGCCCGTGAAAAACGCAACAAATATGGTGTCTAACCTGCTTTAGATGTGGGCATGAAAAGAAAGAGTTATTAAAGAAATTTGGCAACTGTCGAGCAATTGACTCTCAAACGTCAAATGTGCTTTTTGCGGGAGACAAATGGACCCATTAACTTCAACCACCAAACAAAATACTCTAAAAGCACCGTTTGATGAGGACCAGGAGGTAGGATAGAATAAAAGTTATCTCCCATCCCAAATGTAAAAAAATAATCCCACCTCGTAAGTGGGATGGTTTTATATCCAACAAAGTGGGATTAAAAGGCTTACATGGGATAACTTGTCTCACTTAAAATCCTACCCTCTCCAACACCAAAAATGGGATTGGATAACTTGTCCCGCTTGAAATCCTATCTCATTCCACACCAAACATGGGATGGAATATAATTATCCAATCCCACTTCCATATGCCACGCATCAAAAGAGGCCTAAAGGGACTGAAATGGGTTTGAGATAATACTAAATCACTATCTTTTTAGCAATTTTGATTCTCAAAATGACTTCCAAGTCATCGAATATCTAACAAATAACATAATTGAAATTGGACCTAAGTATAAGCATATGATATATTAGACACGACATGAAATTGACCCACCCAAAATTAAATTTCTGACAAAATGATGTGTCGTGTCATGCTCGTGTCAAAATTAAGACTCGTGGTCAACTATTGTCTTGTGTTATTCGTATTTTTGTTCATGTAAGTGTTTAATTGGGTGTAAATATTAATAATCTTATTCATCGTGTCGTATTTTATATGAACCATGTCAAGTAAAAATAAAACATAATTTCTTTCTGCACCGTGTTCCTATCGAAATGGTGTTTGTCGAGTTGCGCCAAAAACGAATTGCGACCCTTAATAATGGCGCCAACATCTTTTTAAATTTTAGTAAAATTAAAAAATAGGTTTCACTAAGATTTCACTTCAAATCCATCGGATTTTAGAATCTTAAAAAAAATTTCGTCGATTGCATGGGAGCTTATATGTTAGACCGTAGATTTCACTAGTTTGCATACTCTTTCTCCTTGAGAAACTTTTGGAGTTGCACCCTAAAATTTCTTCATCTAGCTTATTGTTAAACGTGTTTTTTATCTTGTAAATGTTTTTCACCCATAAAGCATGAAAATTTGCATGTTCCAAATTAAATTTTCTTGCCTCACCACTAGAGATCCATGGCAAATTTTCCTTGTTTAGGCCTAACAAAACTCATTCTTTTACATCTTTTTACAAAACTACAATCAACACACATAAAATAACATTTTTTTTTTTTTTTTTTTTGATAACCCTGAACCTCCACACGAACGAGCCCTTTGGACTCCCTCGTGCAAGCTAAACAGGGGGGGCACTGCGCATGTCCACCTCACACACGAGCTCCGCTTAAATACTGGTAAACCCTGCGGGGGATCGAACCCACGACCGTGCGCCTAACCACACAGCCCTGAGGAAGCCCACCAACAGGGGTAGGTATCCGTGGGGAGGGATCGAACTCATGACCTATGGTCAGAGTGAAGCCCATCCTTACCACAGGACCAGGCCAGGGTGGATCATAAAATAACAAATTTTAGCTTGGCAAAACTTTTCATTGAAAATTTATGATGTAATCTAGGGTGCGGAAGCGTAAAAAGAAGTTATCAACACAACAACTTGAAATATGAAATAGGGTTTCTTATCTCTCTCTCTAAGCTCTCAATCTCAAAATGGCAAAAGTGTTACAAAAGAAGGCCCTTGACCTATTTATACTAAACATTCAAAACGATAAAAAAGCTCTCAATCTCAAAATGGCAAAACTGTTACAAAACAAGGCTCTTGACCTATGAAGCACGGACACTTCTCCGAAGGCCGTGTACGAGTGTCGGACACTCCAAGGACACGGACACGCAAGGGACACGGCTGGGACACGTGTCCGACACACCACGTGGCGTGTCGGGCTTAAAAGGCATTTAAAAATAGTTGGACACGCAAGGGACACAGCTGGGACACGTAAGGGACACGGCTGACAAAAATATATAATAATTTTAAAAAAAAAAGGGCAGGAAACATATGTTTTTTTTTCTCTTTTTTCTCACCTATTTATTCTTTTTTTTTTAATCTCTTGTTCAATAAATTGCATTAGCCATATGCATTTTGATTGTTATTATTAGTATGGGATTTAGTATCATTGTGATGTTTGATGTGTAGAATAGATTTAATACTCTTAAGGCTTATATGTTTAATGTTGTTCTTAGTATGAGATTAGTATTAATGTGATATTTCATATTTTTTATATATAAAAATAATTATAAAAAATATTTATTTAATACCGTGTCCCCGCCGTGTCGTGTCCTGTTTTTGTTAGATTTGCCGTGTCGGCGTGTCCGTGTTGTGTCGAACACGACACCCGTGTCCGTGCTACATAGCTCTTGACCTATTTATACTAAACATGCAAAACGCTAAAAACATAAAAATAAAAGAATATTAAAAAGGGCGCCCATGTCCCTATGCTCCTGCATCATTCTCCCCCCCCCCCCCCTTGCGAAGACTCCATATACACCGTATATTGCCGGTAGAAATCGGGGTCGATGTGCTGGAGGGTAGCCCCGGTGATCCATGAATCTTCTGTCTCGGGACGGCCAACCCAAGAACTAAATAACGAGTATAATCACCTAATGAGGAAGATACACACTCGTCAAGGGGATTGACGTGGGAGCGGACTAGGTGGACAATGCTCATCGGAATAAGAATCAATGGAGGCATGAATGCCGCAAAACGAAGAAAGATCTGCCACGTTAGACATCCGGTGCATGCGAAACTCATCAGGAAGATCAACCTCATAAGCATTCGTGCCACAAGCACGGATAATGGGAAAAGGTCAAAATCGCCGCATAAGAAGTTTGAAATCCTTGCCTTGTCAGCGCGCTTTCTGGAGATATAGACCATGACTAGATCACCTGGGCGGAAGGAGACAAAGCGACGGTGCTCATCGGCAGTCTCTTTATAAGAGGTATACATGGTCTGTAATCGAGCACAAACATCGACCGGATGGACGTCAGGCGAGCCGCAAACTCCACATCTGAAGAGGAGATTGGCACTTTTGGCGGAAGCTCGGCGAGATCAATGAACATAGTAGGAGACTGCCCCAAGATAATCTGAAACGGGAAAAGGCCAGTAGACCAGTTGATGGCATTGTTGAAGGCGAACTCGGTCTGTGCGATCACGACGTCCCACCTACGGGGATGCTCAGAAGGCACATCTCAATAGATCACCCACACTATGGTTGACCACCTCAGTCTGGTCATCTGCATGGGGGTGAAAAGTTGTCGAGAATTGTAACTACGTCCGTAAAAGTGGCCAAAGTGTACGCCAAAAATGTCATGTAAATCACACATTACTGTCTGAAGTGATGCTACGTGGGACACCATGAAGACGAACGATCTCCCGATAATATAATGAATCAACATGAGACGCATCTGTCATGTGAGAGCAAGGGAGGAAGTAGGACATTTTGGAAAACCTATCCACCACAACAAGAATAGAGTCATGGCTATGAGAAGTACGGGGCAGTCCTACTATAAAATCCATCGATACATCCTACCATGGGCGCTCGAAAATCGGCAATGGAGTGTATAAGCCCACATTAGTGTGCTAGCCCTTGTGTAGCAACGCTTAATGAAAGCGTTGGTATCTCTCCTCATCGTCGGCCAGTAGAATTGGTCCCTCAGCATCGCATGAGTACGCACCTGTCCCAGATGGCCGGCTAAACCTCCCCCATGGATCTCGAAAATGATCTTCTCCCGTATGGACGAACATGGAATGCATAAGGTCGTACCTCGGTGTAGGAACCCATCCCGTAATAGATACTCGCTCGATGCTCCATTGCCCTATCGGCAAGGTTCTAAAAGGCGCGAGGCGTGGTTGAGGCGTAGAGGTCAAGCCTCAAGCCTTAGGAGCCTAGGCGAAGCCTAGGCGTAAAAAAGCGTTTTTCCTTTTTTTATTATTTTAATTATTCCAAGGCTAGTAATATAATAAATAGTACATAGCTTGAATTTTGAAAATATATTCATATGTTTGGTAGCCATTTTTCTCATATTCATGCTCCATAACCATTATTTGTCAACTAATCCTTTGTTTTTTTAAAAAAAAGTGTGCCTTAAGCCTTTTAACAAGAATAAGGCGTAATAAGGCGTAGGCGATGCGTTTCTCTCAAGCCTCAAAGCCTAGGCGGGCCTTTTAGAACAGAGCCTATCGGCAAGCTACAAAGATCGGTCCAAACTCTACATCCGTCTAGTAAAGATCACAAACCTCATCAAATCTAAATACTTGACTCCTCAGAGTCACCAACGCATGTGCTCTTCTGCTAAGAGCGTCTGCCACTTGGTTCTCCTTCCCTGGTTTGTACTTCAAGTGAAAAATGTAACGTTGGAGGTAAATGGTCCACTTGGTGTGTCGGTCACTAACACGCCGCTAACTATGTAAGAAACGGAGGGCTTCATGATCGGATCCTTATGGAGAAGATAGGGCGACCAAAACTTCACGACTTTAACCATCGCATAGAACTCGAGGTCATAAGTCGAATAATCGAGAGCGACACCCGATAACTTCTGACTGAAGAAGGCAATCGGCTTCCTATTCTGGCTCAAAACAGCACCCACCCTTGTCTTACAAGCATAACAAGATAATTCAAATAACTGATCAAAATCGGGTAAGGCGAGGATAGGAGCCGTCGTTATCAGCTCCTTGATGCGTTTTAAGTCAACATCCGCCTCTGGTGTCCACCGAAAATCGGTACTCGAGGAAGTACTCATCACATCCACTACCACCTGAACTTTGGCATAATCCACCTTGATGCCGTCGCTTGAGAGCGCATATCGCAAAAAGGTCACTAATGGTACCATAAAAGCACACTTCCTCAACATAAGGAATAAGCGCTCGGCTCGTAAGACCTCTAATACCTGAGTCACATGGCCTAGATGCTCCTCCGATCGAGGATGTCATCAAAATAAACAACCACATATTTGCCCATGAAAGGGCACAGTATCTGTGTCATCACTCGCAGAAAGGTAGATGGAGCATTGGAGAGGCCAAAAGGCATCATCGTCCACTCGTATAGCCCATCCTTCGTCTTGAAGGCAGTCTTCCACTCATCCCCTGGTTTCATTCGAATTCAGAGGTAGCCGCTCTTCAAGTTTAGTTTGGAGAAAACCCTCGCACCGTGGGGGTTGATCTAGCATATCCTCCAACCTAGGAATAGGGAATCTGTACTTCACGGTGATCTTGTTAATAGCTCAACTATCAACACACTTACGCCAACTTCCATCCTTCTTTGGCGCTAACAGGGCGGATACCGCGCAAGGAGACATACTCTCCTGAATCAATGGCATGTTGTAAATCCCTGGGGGTGTGCACACATGGATAAAAGAATCCAACAAACTCTGAACACATGGTGGGACAGTCGCCTCCGGGGTGGTGATGGGGCTAATGAGAGCATAGCACAACCCTGTATCCACGGCCTCTGTGGCTAACTCCTCATGTGAAACTATCAGGGCGGAAGGTCGAGACTTGGGAATGGTCGCATAGGGAGGAGGAGAAAGTTATTTCCCTCACTCATAAATGAATAGACGTTGGCTCGACCATCGTGCATGCTGCGATGATCAAATTGCCACGGCCTTTCCAAAAGAATGTGACACACTCGCATATCCACCACGGTATATAGAACATCATCACGATAATCTCCGATGGAAAAAGTCACTCGACACTATCGGCTATGAGCTAGGGTGGCTTCATTTCCCAACCACCCAATACGACACGGGGTAGACAATGATTCGGTGGAAAGGTTTAGCCTGTCGATCATCTCTTACGCGCCAAATTATCACTAGGTCCTCCATCAATAATCATTGTGCATAACCTCCCTTTTGTGGTGCATCGAGTAAAAAAAATACTTGATCGGATCCAAGTCTCATCACTAGGTGGGATGTTTGTGGATCTACAGACGTGGTTACCATCACGGTGTGCATATAAGCGATAGAAACTCCCACACGTCTCGCTTGTTCATGGAAAAATGATTCCCGTCATCAAAAAATAGATTGAGCGGAGGATAGTGGAACATGGGGTGGGATAGGAAGGATTCCTAGGGAAGGACATCTTTTGTAGATGGGATCGGGTTGATCATTTAGTTCTTTGGTGTTTGGTTTAGGGTTTATAAGGTTACGGTATGAAATTGGGGTTTAATCAGGGTGGTTGTCGGGTTGAACAGAGGGAAGATGAGGGTTGGTCGGGATGGTTCGGAGGATCGGTTGGGTTGGTTGTTCACCGGCGGCTGCTCCGGGGAAATTTCTTGGGATTCCGGTTGGATGGGGCCATTAGGGTTGTCCGACCTCCGCTTTTCCATTATGGTTTGAAAATCACCTTCGGGTGGGTCGGTTAGTGTATTTGGGTGATATGATCTTGAATCGGGTAGGGTTTGGGTTGATTCGGAAGGGGTATCATTGAGTTTAGGTGGTTTGAGTTTAGGGTTTCTTGAATTTTTAATTTCTTGGGTTACGGTTTCATGGGAAAATTTGGGAATGTTTCGTGATTCGTCCGGATGAATCCAATCTGAGTTCCAATGTTCGATAAACATCTCTCAATCCAAGAGCAAACGAGGCTCTGATACCAATTTGATGTAATCTAGGGTGCGGAAGTGTAAAAAGAAGAAGTTATCTACACAACAACACCAACTTGGAAAATGGAAGAGGGTTTCTTATTTCTCTCTCTAAGCTTTCAATCTCAAAATGGCAAAAGTGTTACAAAAGAAGGCTCTTGGCCTATTTATACTCAACATGCAAAAGGCTAAAAAAAAAAGCATATTTAAAAGGACGTCCATGTCCCTATGCTCCTGCATCAATTTAACTCGAAAGAATTTGCATTTTTATCTTTATTTTATTAAACACACCCTAAGAGTAATCATTCCCCAAACTTATAATTCTTTAATAATGTAAACTTTTCCAATTAAGGTCTCTTAATAAGGTTTTGAGACGAGATTTTTACATTTTTATCTTTATTTTATTAAACACGAAATTGCATTTCTATTAAACACGAAATTTGCATTTTTATTGAACATGAATTTGCATTTTTATTAAACACGAAATGAAACACGAATTTGCATTTTATTTTATTAAACACGAATTTGCATGTTTATCTTTATTTTATTAAACACGAAATTATAACCTCTCTTAATAAGGTCTCGAGACAAGATTTTTACACATCCGGAACATTAAATGAAACAATTAAGTAAGAAAAACCTTCCCATGTGTTAATTTCATATATGTTGTGCCATTACCAATTACTTTAATCCGTTGGTCATTTGCAATTAAAACTTAATTGCCATGACAAATCTCTTTATATATTTTGCAAAGGGAACAGTCTCTGCAGATACGTATAGTTATGTAGGTATCCAACCACCACTCAATTTCATTTTGCATCGTGCAATTATACCAACATAGTTGGCTTTTCGCATATTTGGTCATTTCTTTGCCCTTTAATGCTTTTTTATTAAGAAGTTATTCACAAGCATTATGGCCAGGTCTACTGTTATCATGTATAAAATGTGTCATTTCTCTTATTAAATTTCCCAGAGTAGGTTGATGTCCCTCAACATAACTTGGTGTAAATTGCAAAGAAATAATATCAATCACATACGCCAATGCACAAATAACAAGGTTAGGGTTCTCCCTCAAATATTCTAACTCTTCAAAATAACAATAATCTTCCCAGAAGGATGCCAAGGTCTACAAATTGATAAAATAAAGCATTGCCCTCACAATAAAAAGCTACAACACTAAATGACTATATAAAATAGTGCATGTCAATACGTTGCAATGTGATCTCGGTGATTAGGACAACAGTTGATTCAACGAATTAGAAATTGATGGCGCAATCCGGCCATCTCTAAACATCCTTAGTATCAATAACACCCTTTAAGCCGTCAAAATGGAAGTGAACCGCCTATGAAAGATTTAACGGAAGCAAAATGGGCGGGATGCTATTGCCCCTAAATTGTGAGAAGACAGTTATGTTAAACGTGCGACGAAGCTTAAACTCGAGAGGAAGATCAAGCTCGTAGGCATTATCGTCATAACTCCTAACCACCAACAAAGGACCAAATCGGAAAGAACCTTACCTCACTAACGCTCGCCTCTGGTACGAGCCTGCCCGTTGGAACGCGTGCTCTTTCTGGCGTATCACAATAGAGCAATATCCGGGTGGAAGCGGATGTCACTCCGTCATCAAGTACTGCATCACAAGGTCCCATACTGAAAAATGATGAGTAGACAATGAAGATCCAAATACTCTTTGTAGGTGACATACATGCGCTTTAATCGGGCTTATACATCCTCATGAATGACCATCATGAAACCAACGAAGTCCATCCTGGAGGAACATGGAGAAACATACAGAGACGGTGGGCTAAATCTCGAAAAGGTCAGAGGGGAACGACAGGTGACAATACCCAGAACTATCTGGAGAAAAGAATGGCCCGTCAAACGAATAAATAACATTATTAAGCACAAACTCAACGTGCTTCGTTACCACATCACAACTTTATTATCCACTAAGTAACGTAACAAGTCATCGATAGTCCGATCTGTGACTAACGACCTTTGTTTGGTCATTTGTCTACAGAAGAAATATTGTGAAGAACTAGAGAGAACAACATAGTAGTTTCCATAACGTACGCCTCATGAATTGCTCATCAGAGTCAAAATTGTTACTACATAGATACCCATGAAGCCTCGTTATCTCCCTAAGTATAAAGTGGCAACGTACGAGGCATCTACTCAATAACAAAATAAAATGCGCCATCTTTGAAAACCTATATACATTGACAAGTACGGAGTCATAACCCTTAGCTATCCGAGTAAGTCCCACAATGAAGTTCATGAAACATAATGGGTGTATAACCCTGTATTGCCCCATCGTCGTTTGACGTACAAAACAAGTATGTACCTAAACATTCGGGTCACTCAACAAGGTCAGCTAGAAAATTCTCTCACACAAGGTGGCAATCGTCTTTGGCTTTCCTATGTGACTAGCCACCCCGCTAGCACAAAGCTCTCCAATAATCATCTCCATCGCAGAAGATGAGATGCAGTTGCAATGCGGAAAAGAAATCCACAAAAGCTCCATGTCACTGTCGACGGCTCTCTACAATGAACTCAAAGACTCCCACGCCTCATTAAACCCCAAGCTAGTTACCCGAAGGCCACCAGAGCTCACTTAACTCACCCTGCATAACTCATTTTGTGAGAGAGAACCATCATTCCGGACTTTTCAATAAATAGATCATTTCTTCTTGACTTGGTCCCTTTTTTAAAATGTCAATGCCTCTTTTGTTTTAAAGGATAACAAAGCTCCTAGCCCGTATAGCTACAAAGCGACTTTCCTCAACAAAACTTGAGTATTATTGGGAAGGAAGTCACAAAAAAAGTACTACTAAGGATTTTTGTTGATGTTGGTCGCCTGCTTAAGGAGGTCAAAGGTCGTATGGCCATGAGTTGGAGGTCTAGCTAGCGGGTAAAGGTGATTAGCGATAGCTAGCATCGAAGAGAGCCATCATCGACGATGAGTAATATATTATGAAAATATCCAGATTCGTCCCCCTCACTCGGTGAGCAACTCGAATGAAGGAACCATGAAACTGCTTCAAACCATACAAGGACTTCTTCATCTTCCTCCAGGGAAGTCTGCTTTGCTGCATCTTCTATAATATTGGTACATCAAGAACAAAGCGTGGAAATACTGAGAGTGAGCTTTTGTGGGCTGCTAATTAGTTAAAGGCAGGGACTTCCCTTCCCTTCTTTGGTTAGGAAAATTGGGTGTGGTCCTACAATCTAACATATTTGGAGAGAGAGAAATGCCCGAGGTGGCCGCAAATCTATTCTTCAAGAATGTTGTAAAGTACTGGAGAATACCACCGGATGATGTGGTGAGTGATCGAGATACTCGGTTCACCGGACATTTTTGGACTCGATGTATATGCTACCGTGCTTTTTAGGCCTAATTAATATTACACACAAAGTGTATACTTCAAGTTGGACCCTTGAGCGTGTAATTAAAAACATAATGCCTCATAATTGGGTTTGATAACAAAGCCCCGACGTATCAAATACTCGTTGCTATGTCGCAAGGCTTGATAAACTGCTTATAACTCAAGATCAAATGTGAAAGAATTGAGCACGGACCCTAAAAGCTCTTGGTTGGAAAATTCGATTACCCTCATTTTGACTCAATACCGCCCATTGTCGGTTTTTCACACATCACAAGATAACTTGAAAAGATATGTGAAATCTAGGATAGCTAATACTATAGAGGATGTCAGGCAATGTTTAAAAAGGCGAAAGGCGAGGCAAGGCGTTTTAGTCGCGGAGAGGCGAGGCGTAAGCCTCGAGAGGTTTGAGGCGTAAGCCTCACCGAAAAGGAAAAAAAAAAGGGCAAAATAATATTAAAAAGATACTAATAAAACCATAAAAATAAAATAACAAAGAAATATAAAATAAAACTACAAAGAAAGCATCCTTAAGGACTTTCTCACATAGACATTTTTTAATTCCCCCGAGATAACTTTTAAAAAAAAGTAATTTGAGAAAATCAATTTTAACATATTGGTTATTTTACAATATGACAATAAATTAATCAATGCAAAATCATATTGGCAAAATCATTTTTTTAGCTTCATTCACATGTTGGTTATTTTATAATACGACGGTAAATTAATCAATGCAACTTAGCAAGAAAATTTATTAAAAAACATTGATGTTCAAGCTTAGATTAAAAAACAACAATTTTATTAAAAAAATAATAAAACATATCAACATAAGTTTATTAAAAAAAACAGCAACCTTTAAAATATATTCGTTTCTTAATATATATTCAGTTTAGTTAAAGAAAACATATTAATCTAAGTTGAAAACCAAAAAACAGAAAATTTTTAAAAAAAAGTCATATTGAAGTTAATTTAGTACATTTATTTCAAACAAAATCAAATTGACAAAATCAGTTTTTTAAGTTTCAATAAGATATTGGTTATTTTTTTTAAATTTCTCTCAAGTTACAATTGTAAATAGTATAAATTAAGTGCAGTTTTATTACAAAAAAAAAAGAACAAGACTTTTTTTTTCACGCCTCAGCAAAAAGGCGTGAGACGCACTGAGGCGTAAGCCTCAAATTCAACCCTGAGGCTTAAGCCTCGAGGCATTTTTTGCCCACCTCGCCTCGAGACGAGCCTCGAGGCGTAAGCCTCAAACGCCTTTTTAAACATTGATGCCAGCTAGAACTTGATTAGTTTGAAGGCTGAAGCCTGGTCTATCAATATATTATATTTTGATCCGAATCTTGTGTATTTATTCGGTCGGATATAGATTGGTGTTATTCAATCCAAATAATCTGATTATCCGTTTATTCAATTAGTAAATGGATCGATTTTGGATTGATACATATCGATCCTATAAGAATCTGATCCGATTTGGTATAATAAATAAATAGAAATTTAAATATTATATAAGTCAAACTCTCCAACATACCCATTTTTTTAAAATAGTAAAAAATATATATTTCTCAACCGAATTTGGTATACATGAACGACATAATGAGGAAGTCATCTACAAAAAGTTTCATCCAAAAATACAACTTGGAAGTGGGTGATTTAAAAATTGGATAAATATGTGCATTTTTAACCGTTGAATCTTGTGATCATCATCTCATCCTCTTTCAAGTTGTAATTTTGGATGAATTTTTTTGTAAATGATCTTCTCATTATAGAGATCATGTATACCAAATGTGGTTGGAAAATATATTTTTTCATATTTTTAAAAATGCGTATGTTCATAGGTATGTTGCTAGGAGGTATGTTGGAGAACCTGATTGTATATCATTAATACTTTTAAGAACAAATTACTGATTTGGCCCCTAAACTATCACGGTTGTTCCAAAATGGCTCCTGGACTCTCAAAAGGGTCAAATAAGCCCCCAAACTAACCAAATCGATTTAACAAAACCCTTCTGTTAATTTTCATAGTTAAATGTGATGTAATTCAATCATGTGCTAGGCACATGACATTTTATAAGGGTAAAAATGAATTTACATGAGGGTATAAAAGTAATTTAGTCATAAAATAATACTTTTAAGAAAAAATCATCATCTCTCTATCCAAGATGTGCACAAAACCAAAAACCTTCACCTCCGGTCAAAACCAAACCACCGTCACCGACAACCTACAACCACCACAACCGGCGCTACTACCTCCGCCACCCCCCACCAGCACCCAATTTCGCTGGAAACCCCCAACCCAATCGGAACCCTCATGAACAACCGGCAAACCCGTCGGAACAATGAACAACTAGTATATGTCTAAACAAAGAACAATCTACAAAACCATCAAATCATTTCTTACATCTAAATCATAGAAGTAATGAAATAAAAATCAAGTTACAATAAATAGTACAGAAATTGTGCTCCTAATACATACATACATATATATATATACATATACATATATATATATACATATACATATACATATATATATATAAGAGAGAGAGAGAGAGAGAGAGAGAGAGAGAGAGAGTCATGTGTTTAGAGAGAGAAGAGTGGGTCACAAAGAGATGGAGTGATGGGTCGGGTGGCTAGTGAGGGGGAATGGAGTGGTGAGGGTGGGTAGGGGGTAGGCCGTCGGTGGGATTGGATGCCAGTGTCAGTGTGTGTGTGGTTGGATGGAAGAGATAGAAATGAGAAGAGATGATGTTTTCTTTTTTTGTTGTTAAATTATTTTTTATCATTAAATTACTTTTGAACCCTCACATAATAATGTAAATCCATTTTTACACGTACAAAAAGACATGTGCCAACTGATATAATTAACGGAAGGGTCTTGTAAAATCGATTTGGTTAGTTTGAGAGCTTATTTATACTTTTGAGAGTTCTTGGGCCATTTTAGAACACCTATTAGGGGCCAAATAAGTAATTTACTCTACTTTTAATCTTTAACCATGATTTACATTATTTCACGATTATTATTACAATTAGAAATAGATATACATATGGCATAATTTATAAGCTTAATTTTATTTAGTTAATTATCTAAGTAATTATTATACTTATAAATATAATATGTACTTAATGTTTTCAAATAGGGTCGGATAATATCCAATCCGATGATTCGAATATGGAATAGAGTTTTCAAGATCCTCTATATAATCCGAATTCGATCTGGTCTCATAACCTTCTTAATAAATAAATATGGATCAACCTTAATCCGGTCCGAATCCGATCCATTTGACATGCCTACTTTCAACCTCAATAGTCTAACGAAACTCTTACGGGGTGGAACTATCAACGTATTCATGGTCATCAAAGAACCAAATCCATATATATAAAGCAGTAATAAAAACTTGCACACCCATTAAAAAGCCTCACATGAGCGACGATCCGTGGGGCAGGCCACTTCATGATATAGCCTTAACCTTGGCCTTATTGGCCAAACTCCATCAATTGAAACTACATATTCCAATTATGAAATAGAGGTAACCATGATAGGAACACTTTTTCAATTGCTCATGAAGAACAAGTAATTGCTCAATATAATGGATATGCTCTGTTTCGAACGCACTTTAAATTAGGTTGTCATCAAAGTAAACTACTACAAACTTGCCCAGCCTGGGTTGTAGTTACTTAATCAGCACACCGATCATAGTCCATTGATTTAATTCATCTATCATCTTAACGATCTTCCACTCATCCCTTGATCTCATCTGAATTCAATGGTAGCCGCCCTCAAGTCATGTTTGGAGATCACCCTTGATCCAACATATAGTGATCTTTTTGACAACTCAGTTGTCAATAAACATACACCACAAACCGCCATTTAAGTCAAAAGGCAAGTAATGCACATAAAGAAATGCTCTCCCTCAAAAGCACATAAGGGCACAAATGAGTCACCTGTCATCGTCATGATCTAGTAGAGCCATTTGAATAGTACGGTAAATTATTTGTTGAGCTCCCGACACAACATCAATAGCATGTTGAATGTTTGGAGATCACCCTTGATCCAACATATCGTGATCTTATTAATAACTCGGTTGTCAACACAAATATGCCACAAACCGCCATTGAAGTCAAAAGGGAAGTAATGCACATAGAGAAATGCTCTCCATCAAAAGCACACAAGGGCACAAATCAGTCACCTGTCGCTATCATAATCTAGTAGCTATTCGAATAGTACGGTGAATTGGTTATTTAGCTAGCTCCCGTCACAAAATCAATAGCATGTTGAATGTCACAAAGGGGTGTTAACTCAGTTGGGGTACTCAATGTTTAAAAAGGCGTTTGAGGCTTACGCCTCGAAGCGAGGCGGGCAAAAAATGCCTCGAGGCTTAAGCTTCAGGGTTGAATTTGAGGCTTACGCCTCGATGCGCCTCGCGCTTTTTTGTTGAGGTGCGAAAAAAAAAAAAAAAAAAAAACTCCTTATACTATTTACTATTGTAACTTGAGATAATTTTTAAAAAATAACCAATATGTTAATGAAACTTAAAAAACTAATTTTGTCAATTTGATTTTGTTTGAAATAAATGTACTGAATTAACTTCAATATGACTTTTTGTAAAAGGTTTAAGGTTGTTGTTTTTTTTAATAAACTTGGGTTGATATGTTTTATTATTGTTTTTAATAAAATTGGTGTTTTTTTTTATTCTTAGCTTGAAAATCAATGTTTTTTTAATAAATTTGCTTGTTAAGTTGCATTGATTAATTTACTGTCATATTATAAAATAACCAATATGTGAATGAAGCTAAAAAAATGATTTTGCCAATATGATTTTGCATTCATTAATTTATTGTCATATTGTAAAATAACCAATATATTAAAACTGATTTTCTCAAATTACTTTTTTTTAAAAGTTATTTCGGGGGAACAAAAAAATGTCAACTATGTGAGGAACTCAAGGATGGTTTTTTTGTAGTTTTATTTTATATTTCTTTGTTATTTTATTTTTATGGTTTTATTAGTATTTTTTTAATATTATTTTGCTCTTTTTTTCTTTTCAGTGAGGCTTAC
This sequence comes from Sambucus nigra, assembly GCA_949130495.1. Classification (NCBI taxonomy): domain Eukaryota; kingdom Viridiplantae; phylum Streptophyta; class Magnoliopsida; order Dipsacales; family Adoxaceae; genus Sambucus; species Sambucus nigra. The sequence continues at coordinate 288,478,198 of OX422210.1, forward strand.
GCCTCGCCTCGCGCTTTTTTAAACATTGGGGTTACTACAAAAATCAATGTAAGAGTTTGATCAGATTTGGATAGTAGTAAGGTCAATCCAAATCCCTTCATTAAAAAAATTATCTGATCAAACCAGATTTAAATTATACGTCATATCATCAAAACTCCAATTCATATCCGTCAAGTGTGTTCAGTTGCAAGATCACACCGGACGGTGTGTTGATTGTGCGTGGGGTTGCACAAAGGGAGTTTACTTGGGAAGAGGAGGGTCCGGGTCAGGTATTATCGTTCGATCCTTGAAGGTTTCATAGAGCTAGGGCTAGGGTTCGAGGCTGGTGGAGGGTTCGGGTCAAGTATTGTCGGTCGATCCTTGAAAGTTTAGTAGGGTTCGAGGCTGATGGCGATGGGGGGAGTATGATGGCCTATGCTTCTAAGAATCCTTTTGCATTCTTATAAACAATATTCCCACCTTTTGGTTTGGACAGTGAGTTAAGAATGAATTGTCAAATGCAACAATTTTAATCGAACTTGAATTGGAGTATGTACGCGACTAAACTTGAACCTTGGTATGTTCGCTTTGTTTAAATCAAGTGTAGCCTGAATATATATTTTGAAAATGCCAATGGATAGAGGAAGAGACGAAGAAAAAACGGGAAAAAAATGCCCAAAACGAATTACTGAAGTCTTCTTACACTTATATTTTTACAATTATTTTGTACTCTTTAGGAATATGCATATGTTCACTAGTCACTACACATAATTGATCGTACCTAATAAGAAATATTAAAGTCTGGAATCTAGAAACGTCCGATCGTAGGTAATATAATGCCAAAACTACTATTCGTCACGTAAAGATCAAGAAGTCAGATCAGTCCAGTTGAGCTTTAACGTTTCCAATCGAGGCAATGGAACACCAATCACTATATCAGTTCACCTTTTGAAATCAAAGTCGCTAAGTGCAAAAATGGGCCTACAATTAGCTTAATACACGCTTTTGCATGACGCATGTCACATTGGTTGTGTTGCACCACCGCATTTATTTTAAGCACCGAATGCCTAATTACTTATTAGTTACAGCTTACAAGAATATTGTGTCTTGTATTTATATATCAAACTTTTGTTTGTTAATCCTCCTATGTGAGACAAAGGAAACCGCACCATCTTTATGATCCTGTTTGATTACAAAAAAACCAAGTTGAAATCATTGTTTTGTTTGGTTTTGTTTTGTTTTAAAAAATACAAAAATATTTTACATATATTTGACGGATAATTCTAGGCCGACACATTTTGTTCGACACACTTCATTCGTCGGTGTCTAAAATGATAATCAGCGAATCCCCCAAAATTGTGTCGGCCTAGAATTATTTATATTTAATGATAAAAAGTTGAATAAATGTAAACTTTATTCCTTAACTTAAAATCTCTTCCCTGGTCCGTAAGGATTGCATAATATTGAGCAAAGCTATAGTATCCTTATTTCCTTTTATTTTTTTCCCTCAAGAACATTATCCACATATAACCAAATTCAACATATTTGGCATTATTTAAGCAACTAATCAATTAGCAACTTCCCAAAGTCAATCACTACAAGAAATAGTAGTTTTAGCAACAATTTATTTAACAATGAAATTAAATTCGTGGCTAAAAATTAACTTTTAACTACGAAATTTGAGTTGTAGCAAAAAATTGTATCATTAGCCATGAACCACTAAATTTCATAGTGCAATGGTAATAAATATGGTGCCAAACTTTCCCTCTTAAAATAAAATTCCGCCATATCTTTTTTTGCCACAATTAATATAATTACCTACTATACTTTTTTTTAGCAATAAATAAAACTATTGGGTAACAAAAAAAATTCATTGCCTAAGTTACCTAAAACTAATTCACCCATAATAAAAAATGGACCGTCCATCTCTCAAAAGCCTCCATTGATTTTCTCAATAGTCATTCTGTCAAAACGTCCATCGTTCAAAAGCCACGACCGTCAATATGGAGATGGTGGTTTAGACACTCAAATGCCACGACCGTCCATTTTCAACATCTATTTAACCTTCACAACCTTCATCACTCGAACCTTATTTTTAATCGTTGAATCAGAAAAACCCTTCATCATTGCTTTTAATCGTTGAATCGCTGAAGTGTTTGGATTTGGAGCGTTTTGAAGCTGTCAACGATTTAAATCATTTTGAAGTTGTCAACGATTTGAAGCGTTTTGAAGTTGTCATCGATTTGAAGCGTTTGGATTTGGAGCGATACTTAGGTGCGTTTTCAACATCTATTCAGCCTCCGTGCTTTGGATTTGGAGTGATGATACTCTGGTTCGTTTACAACTTACTGTGATTTCGTTTAATTATGTTGTATCATCATTTTGTTTTATCATCATTTTGTTTATTCATAACTTTGTTAATGATAACTAAATAAATATTTGAACAACTAATTATTATTGAAAAAATGGAGATGTAAAGTGTATGAAGTATTACGATTATTCTTAATTAATAGGTTAATTCACATTAAGATTGTACGGCATCTCAATCTACAATGTTTTAATTGAAGTATTTGGCCTAAAAAAGCTATACAAAATTTAAGCAGACACCAAATATAATGTAGTTTAGAAAGTCGGTATTTCTCGCATCTACGGGGAAATAAAGGGGTAAGTGTTTTATAAGATATACCGACTTAGAGCGCCAGTCCAAGTGTGTATTATTTTACATATTGTCAAACATGTGTCCTTCTCGTAATTGGGGGTATTAGTTATAAAATTACCAACTCTTAACCTTATACAATTATATTCGTGCTTTGGTTTAGATCTCATTTAAACTTAAGGTCATCTCTTTTATATTCAATATTTTTTCAACTTACTGTGATCTGTATATGGTTTGAATTATTTCATTTGAATGTGTTTTTAAGCTAGCTAAAGTTCAATTCAGATTAGTTTCTTCGTTAAATCGTTGGTTTGCTCTGTTATGCTTTGTTTCCATAAATTTAAAATTTTCTATAGTTAAATGTCAATGAGATTAGTTTGCTTCCATTGTGTATCTCTTTTTGAACATCATCTTAAGTTGCTAAAGTTTCGAGTGTTAATTTATCTTATATTCTTTCATGTTCTTTACTATAGAATATATGGTCTTGTTCTCGCATATCTACATGTAGATAAATTGAGTTTCTTTTGTTATTTTGTTTAAAACTAGATGTATAAAAGTTGGATGCACGGAAATGATCGATTTGTGAGAAGTATGTGATGGGAGTAAAATCATTCATTCGATTTGCGAAGAATCATATGGGGCAAAAAAATGAAACTAGAAGTTCGTGTTGCGATTGCTTGAATATTGATGTTAGAAGTGAATCGGACCGAATCGGGAATCGAGAATCGTTTACCTCCCGAATCGCGAATCGTGAATCGAATCGTGAATCGTATCGGTCGAATCGGAACCAAACGATAAAAACGTAGTAAAACATATGTAAATGGAATTTAACACTATAGAATTGGTAATTAAGCGTAATATGACAAAAAAACTAATCGTAGCACATGATAATATACCAAAATATATCACAAAAATTAACCGTAGTACATGTTCTCATTCATTTTAAGCTTAAAAATGTAAAAAACAAAAATATATCATAAAACAGCCTACATATTAATTTAAAACACCCTACATAAAACAAATATATATATATCATAAAGAGCCTATATATTAATTTAATGTAAAAAAATCGCGGAAAAAAAAAAAAAAAAAAAAAAAAAAGTGAATCGGACCGAATCGGGAATCGGACCCGAATCGGAAGATTCGAATCGTGAATCGCCGATTCGGTCCGATTCTTTAGACATTTGCGATTCTGCGGTTGATTCGAATCGTTTTGGTAGTGAATCGAATCGAATCGTCCGATTCGAATCGCGAATCGGACGATTTTGACAACTATGGAGACAAGATTTAAAGGAAATGAAAATAAGAAAGGAGTTACATTTACTACGGAATGGTGATAAATATATGATGCCGCCAGCATCATATACCCTTTCGAAGTTGGAAAAACAAGGGTTTTGCAAGTTCCTAAGATCTGTTGAGTTTCCTGATGCTTATGATTTCAATCTCTCAATGTGTAAATGTTAGTGACGATAAGGTATCGCGACTGAAAAGTCATGACTGTCATGTTCTATTACAGCGATTGTTCGCAATTGGTGCTCGTGGATATTTGCCTAAGGACGTATATACCACATTGGTTGAATTGGGGAAATTCTTTAATGACTTGTATTGTAAGACGTTAGATGAAGAAAAACTAAAGAGATTGGAAAAAGGCATCGTCCTAATTTTGTGCAAACTTGAAATGATTTATCCGGCGGCATTTATCAATATAATGATCCACTTAGCTATTCACCTACCGCGAGAGGCTATGCTCGGTGGACCAGTTCAATACAGGTGGATGTATCCTATTAAAATTTGCGTTTTTATATATATTTAGTCATTATTGTATATTTTGTGTTGTAGTTTGTGGGTTTATTTTGACATGATGTGACATTTTATATGTATAGATACTTGGGAACGCTTAAGGGTTATGTTCATAATAAAGCCCCACCGTGAAGGTTCCATAGCGGAAGCATATATTGTTAACGAATGCTCAACATTTTATTCTATGTATCTTAATGAAATTGAAACGAAATTCAATCGTGCGGAACGAAATTACGATGGAGAGACTCAAAATGATGGATTGGATGTGTTCACTCAAAAAGTGCGTCCTTTTGGGGTTCATATGATTTTCTTACCGGGGCCGAGCTTGAAATGATGAGTTGGTATACGTTGAATAATTAAGAGGAAGTTGCGACATAGAACGAGTAAGTCATTATTTATTTTAAATGAATTTTTAATTAGTAACAAGCTTAATAAATTCAATTATACCTTTTTAATGTAGTGAACACATGGAAGAACTTAAGAAAGAAAGCCCCTTGAATTTGGAGGAGAGACAACGGAGATAATTTCCTTCTTGGTTTAAAGCACATGTAAGTTGAACGAGAATATTATATTATCACTTAAATAAATATAACATTTTTTGTCACTTAACTGATCCATATATTTTCTTAATAGATGGGAAATTTGTATGACCTAAAGCGTCCAGAAGCTAAGGAACAACTATATGCATTAGCGTGTCGTCCCCACATACGAGCAAGGAAGTATACGAGTTGCATTGTTAATGGAGTTAGGTTTCACACTTGGGATCATGACAATCGTCGAAAAAGTCATAACTGCGATTTGTTGGTCAAAGGGGATCATGAGAATGAAGAGATCAACTTTTATGGCATCTTGATAGAAGTTGTTGAATTGGAATACATCAAAGGAAATCGAGTCATTCTTTTTAAGTGTGAGGGGTTTGAAGCTAATAAGAAGAAAAGGCCAGGAATACAAATAGACGAGCACTTCACAAGCATCAACGTTAATTGAAGGTGGTATAAGAGTGATCCTTATGTACTAGCCGTTCAAGCGAAACAAGTCTTTTATGTCGATGACACAAAGTTGGGGAAATTTTGGAAAGTTCAAGAGTTTCAGCATACACTTATATGATCAAGATGTGGAACGGACAGACATGGGTGTTACGAAAGGGGATGAAAGTTTGGTTTAACATGAGAATGTACCATCTGGGGTTGTTGAAGTTGACTACGTTGATGCAGATGTTGATGCTGTTAATGCAACTGTTGTAGACTTAAACGTGGAGTTATAGCCGATGAAGATAATTTCCTGTGTGACGGTGATGATGATGATGATGAGCACGAGACACTAATTGAATACTATGACAAGGAAGATCTCGTTTATAGTGATACTGATGAAATCGATATAAATTGACGTGTTGATAGCAATAGGAGAATGTAATTTTAATTTCATATATTGAAAATGGATTTATTTTTACTTATATGTCACATCATTTATATGATGGCAATAGGGGAATGTAATTTTAATTTCATACAAATCTCATTTCAGTCCAATCTAACTTTTGATGAAATGTATTTATTTGTACTTATATGTTCCATCATTTACATGTGATTTGTATATGCGTTTTTTATGCATCGTGTTTGGTATAATATGGTATTGTATCTTACCCTTAAATTTGAAATTTCATATTTCGGAAAAATTAGTATCTACTCACATCATAACTTACTCTTTTACTTTTCTTATAGATAATTTAGCATGGCACCGGGGTCTTCTAGGCGTCTCAGGTCATCTAGATCAAGTATAGGGATAAATGTTGTAGAACATGTGCAGTCTGCCGATATACAAGATGTGCAACAATCTATACTGCGGGACGCTCAACCAACTGATTCCACACATTCTTCTCGCCCAACAAATGACGCTCCAGTTAGCAGTGAAGGTACACTTATTAAATTCATCCCACAGGTTTCTTCCCATATATCAAATTCATCCCACATATAAAATTTGGAAGTTGTATTATTAGCTTTGTTTAACAAAGTTATATTCTTAGGACAAATAAAATTTGGAAGTAACAGTCCTAACAGTTACGTCCTCTGCCTTTACTAAAGTATGCTAGCTTGGTTTACTGATCATGATGTTTGTGTGTTGTGTGTAGTCTGTATAATATTGGGTGTGCAATGTATGCGTGTACTCTGTGTGTAGTATGTTTTGTGTATTTGTTTGTGTTCGTGCGTGTGTTGTTGAAAGAGAGAAGGGGAATAAGGTGCGGGAAGATAATGGGGACTCACTAGATGAAGAGTTATAGATTTAGAACAGTTATGTCCTCTGCATTTACTACAAGGACCCTGCAATTTGGGTCCGCAAATCTGAAAATTGTCTGTAGTATTTTGTTTGAGGTAACTTATTTAGGATTTTATCTACCTCCTATCATGTGAATGAGATGTTTTGAGTCTAATCCACTATAACATTATGCAACCCAAGTTTTAAACATAGATTCAAACCTTTCCCTCTAGCTTTATCCTTGGCAAAAATATTGTTTTGGAGCCCGGGAAGATAAAAAAACCTACTATAAAATTTGATAATAGGTGTGGCAAAGTTCATTTCAGACGGGGTTGAGTGTGCAGTTTGAATATTCGCAAAATCTGATTTAGAAATTGGATATCCTCACTTTGGATCAAATGGTTTAAGGTACCCTCTCTTAATGTCCTTTGATTTAGATATATTTTTGAATTAGTTTGCTGAGTAATCCAGATTGTAAAGTAATTGATTGGTTGCTATGTAACTGTGGTATTGATGTTGGCGGAATTGAATTTACAAAACATCTATTGAACGAATACCCAACCTGATTGTTAGTAGTGTTATAAATACCTAACCTGATTTATAAATACCTAACCTGATTTAAATTTGAGATCGGATCTAACATATCAATATCCCCCAATCCATCATGTTGACAAAATTGAGATTCAAAAAACTTTATGGCTGCATCCTTTACATCCCTCTCATAGTCCACGACAGTACCCCCAACCTCAATGCATTGAATTTTTAACTTTCTCCTAACAGTCACAGCCATGGGAATATTTTGAGTTAGCATCTCCTTCTAACAGTCACACAGCCATTGAACTTTTGTTCTATTGTAACGCAAGTTTGTCGAACCAACATTATCAATGCAATCCAAAAAATCTCTAGAAGCCCCCAGATCTATTGGATTGCCTACTGCCTTTTTATATTGATTACAAACCACATTTAATTATCAACCAATCAATCTAGGTCTGTTTGGAACCAGGTCATAAAGATACTACCATAGTTGAAATCTTTCCAGTATATCACACTTATCATACACAAATGGGCATTGCACAGGAAAATGGTAGTTTAGGTGTTGAATTTCTGCTGTAACACACTGATTAATTTGAGACCAAATAGACATAGATCAACCATGAGAAGAAAAAATCCAAATAGAGATGGCATCATTAGAGATATCTGATATTTTTCTGCGTCAATCGTAAGTTCGTAAATGCAACATTTATTACCCCAAAATGGTTCCAAGGACATGGATCTGTAATCAACCCAAAAACACATCCTATGAATTTCACCTGATTTCATTAATATCTCGGTGATAATAAATTCACGAACTCCAATATTCATTTGTGAGACAACTTTCGCAAAATGTTACAAATATAAAGGGTATCCAAAAGCCCCTCATCAATTCGTCCCTTGCCTGCCATGCCTGTCACATGAACAATGTCCTTTGGAATATTACTCATTAGCTGAAAAAATGGCAAATCGAGATTTGATCGGGTCATCTCTCTAGTACTGGAGGAGCTTGCATGTACATACTCTTCCCTCTGTACGTAACACTTGATCTTGATAGAAGCAGCTTCAGGTGATCTTCGAGTAGATCAATGAACTTTTTTAATGTAATTGAACTATCCAGCTCAATAAGAATGCCAGGACCACAAATAAGACAGTCTTTGTCCTTAACAAACACTGTCACTTTTGTTAGACCTCGACACCATTATACATCTGATAATTTGATAATGTTTTGGTGCAACCGGATGCAATCTTCAACGTTTCCAAAGCACATGTAGCTGATATAATTGCATTGGTGGAAGCTATAGCAGGTATGATATTTTTAACCAACCCACCCGCTCCTACTATCAAAACTTTCGCGTACGTTTGAATAGCATCCCTCAATTCGGTGCCTGGTTCGAAAATTGGGCCAATGAAGTGGCCGGGTCTGATTCGAAACTTTCTCATCAATTCATCGAACCTTATGCTTGGTTCAACGATAGCTGACTTAGAGACATATTATACATTCTTTTTAGCCTCTGAATCCTTCTAACTCTCCCTTTTTTATACTCCCTAACATTCCATATAATTAACATTGTCATTTAGAAGATTGGTCAATATAAGCCTTTGAATTGGATTTGATAATTCTATTTGAACCTTGGATGTGTTTTTTCTTTTCAACAACAGTGGTAAACCCCTCTTATCTCCATTATTTAGGATTTTCCTGGGAGATAAGTCTCATAGTAATTGTTTGTATAGGAGCCCCCAAGAGGTATTAATAAACTCGACTAAATCCGCACTGTAGCACCAAAATTCTACACTACATTGAAATCTATAAACTCAAATGTCTGCACTGTAGCACCTTAATTCTGCACTGTAGCACCTTAATAAATTCAACTAAATAAACACTCCTTTCATCATTAAAATCCTACACTACATTAAAATCTATATGATTTCCTCCAGTATTCTCTTCTTGAGTAGTAAGCGCATTGAAATATCCAATTACCAGTGCCTTGGGATATCACCTGCTCCCCTCTTTCTAATCTAAAAATTTACAACAAGGCTGACAATATGAGAAGTCTGATAAAATCTCCTATATTTGGTTAGGTTTCAAGACTTCTCTCTCCCATATTAGACTTAACTGTTAACTTGTAACACATTTTTTAAACGCTGTTAACAGTTGTTAACATTTCAAGACTTCTCTCTCCCATATTAGACTTCTCTCTCATACACATTTCTTAACTGTTAGGACTCCTAACTTGCTAACAGCTTGAATTAGGGGTGGAAAAAAAAAAGACCGACCCGAATGGACCGATTGGACCGAACCGGACCGAACCGAAAATTAAGGCTATTTTGAAATCGGTCCGAAAATCGGTTCACATAACCTAAAAACCGATTAAACCGGTCCGGTCCGTGGTCCACTATATGAAAAGACCGATTTGGACCGGACCGGACCGATTCCAATATATATATAATAAAAATAATGTTATTGTGTTTCTTATGTATAGTTTTTGAATTAATGTATATAACTTATGAATTTAATTTGGAACATTTTATATATGTATAAACATTTTTTTATTTGGGTTAAAAAAAATCATGTAAATATCACTTGGAGTTTCGAGTATTATTTTTTTGTATATATATTTATGAGAAACATAGATAAAAAAATTCATAAAATGTACTTATATATAAAATAGGGTCAGGACCGAATTTTACCCCGGACCGGACCGAAAAAAGCCTGGACCGAATTAATCGGTCCGGTCTCGGTCCAAAAAAATTGAGGACCGAATATTCGGTCCGGTCCAAAAAATAGGCAAAACCCGGACCGGACCGGACCGGACCGTGCCCACCCCTAGCTTGAATAGCATACTGTTAAAAGTTTGGGTTAACATATTCAATTTACTAAGGTGCACCAAAGTGAACAAATTTGTTATCATTTTATATAGATAGAAACAAATAAGGTAGAAAATAGAATCAAAAGTCTCAAACGCTGTGGAGTGTTTGAGTATATAAAAAATTACTGTTGCATTCTTTATATCAATGTGATGTTTAGTTTTATATCAGTGTACTAATCAATGCATGTACATAGCCTCAACTAGGGTGAAACAAAGAGTTCGTGAACCTACTAAAGGTAGAGGGTTGGAAAATAGTCAAAGTAACTGGGAAGAAGATGCGGATAGAAATTTCCAAAGAGAAAGGAAGACCTCTTGAGCATGAGCAGTCTGCCAAACTTTCCAGTGAGATAGGGATTATAACACGAAATCTTATTCCGGTGCCAACTAAATGTAAAGCACTTAGTGAGCGTGATAAGAATGAAGCCTTTGATAGAATTAGTGTAAGTATATATATTTTTAGTCCTGTGACTATCAGTATTATACATTTATATTTAACTTGACTAATTAATATTTTGTATTTATAGGAGAGATTTGAAATTGACTTGGATGAACATGGAAAACGAAGTTGCGAAGAGTTAATGAAAGAAAGGAGTAGGGCTCAAAGAAGTAAGCTTCATCAATATTATTTGACATTTGAGTCGAAGGAGGTGGCACGGACAAATCCACATAGTAACTGTACCGAGGCAAATCGGCACGAATTGTGTGATTTATTTGCTGATCCAAAATATGAGGTAAAAGATTATTGCAATTATTTTAATTATCTAATATGACAACTTTTATATCTGATTTAATGATATATATATATATACAATGTGAGATAAACAAAAACAATAAAGGAAAGCAAACTGTTAGGCACAACAAGGGATCCAAGGCATTTGTGGTTGTTCGTTATGAACTGGTAATATTCTTTACTTTAGATTCAAATTTTTTCTTTTTAAATATGTTTTCTGATTATATACTTATTATATTTTCACAGAAAGTAAAGGCGGCTAGTGGTGTTGACCCTAACAGTATCGAATTTTATAAAGAAACCCATTGTAAAAATGGGAATTGGACGTCTTCCGAAGCCGAAGAAATCTATGCAAGTAAAATTGCGATTTATTTTATGTCGTGCTCTTATCGGGTTATGTATGTTTGGTTATTGGAGGCGGATGTTAAGTAGGTTGAGTTTTATTTGTTGATTTGGAGGCTGGGATTAAGTATGGTGGATTATTTTATGTTGAAGTTGATTTTTAAATGGATTAAACCGGTTGGTTTTATTGTAAAAGCAAAGGAAACTCTGCCGATTTTTTTTTAAATATAAAATATTTTATTAGAGGCTATGCTGAGTTATATTTGTCGTAGGAGAGGGAAAGATTAAGTTTGAACATATTGGTTTTCATTTAAAATAAAGAAAAGTATGCTGATTTTTTTAGGTATAAAATATTTAAAAAATTTGAATATGTTTGCTAATTGTATATTTCTTTTGCTCAGGCGGAGATGAAAAAACTTGAGTTTGAGTCTGTATTTGAGGAAGGTCCATTATTGAGCCCAAACGAGATAGCGGATCGCGTGCTCGAGACGAGATCAGGGTATATTAATGGGCTTGGGCATGGTCCCAAACCAACGAATTCTAAGACATCTTTGCAACAAAAAAATGCACAATTGGAGGAAGCTCTTAAGGAGTCTGTTAGAGCTCAACAGGAGTTGATGGAGCGCCTAAAAGCTCAAGAGATGGAGCTCCATCTTGAGGAGACAATGAAGCAACAAGAGGAGGTGTCTTCTCAACGAACACTCATAGACACCATTTTAGCTAAGCAAGTTGAACTTGATAAAGATCATTCAATCCTTGCTTATTTCGAGAGAAATGCAATCAGCATAATCTTTAGTTCAATGGTATGTCACTCGAGAGATCTTTTTCTATTCAAGTAATAAATATTGATTTTATTATTCTTATTTATAGAATTTAATTGACAATTTTTTATGATAAATTGCAGATATTAAGGATAGAGGACACTTATTGGTAAAACATATTTGGATGCGGCGAACCGAAGGGAAAATTTAGGAGATTGTTATGCCGACCGCGATATTTTTGTTATTAGACATCGTGTCGGTTTTTTTATTAACTTTTGTTATCAGATATTATGACTTACCTTTTAAGTGGAACTTTTGGCACACAAATGGTGCATTTTTGTGATTAGATATTATGACATGGGTGGAATTTTTGGCACAAAGATTGGGCCTTAATTTGTTGATAACACTTTGCATTTTGAATAGATGTACTTTGTGAACATGATTTTACATTTTAATTATTTTTCGAGTATGCGGATGAACATGTTAAATGTCACAAAGTATTGATGTTCTTAGTTATTTGTCATTATGAAAAAGACATTTGTGATAACTACTTGGAAAGAAAATAAACTAGTACTAATAGTTAAAATAATATTAAAAATGATAATAACATTAGTCATAAAAAATAATAATATATACCATTACCCACAAAAAATAATAATATATAACATTAGCCACAATTTTATCTATGGAGAGATGTGTTAGAAAAGTCTATTTGCAACGATTTTTAGTGGTGGCAAAAACTGACAACTTATTTAGCCGCAAATTTTTAATAATATATAGAAGACAATTTGCCACGAAATTGTACTATTTACTACAAAATTTTCTGACAAAAAGCACCGAGAAAAAATCGTTGCAAAAAGGTTCACAAATTGCTATGATTTTTTTTTTCGTGGCCAATAAGTTTACTATTGGCCACGAAATTCATTTTCAGAAAAAAAAATCTTTGTGAAATATCTTTAGCAACAAAATGTAAACATTTGGCTAGAATGCGATTTTTTTCGCAGCAAGTGAACGAAGCCCTATTACTTCCAACTTTTCAATTTGTGGGTGTGGGTGTGGGTGTGAGTGAGAGAGAGTATGAACCTGTATTCCTTGTAGCGATCAAAAGAATCACCACTCCAACCCTGCGTTTTATCAGCCGCCATAACAGAAAACGAAATCAAACACAAAACCATCTCACAAAGCCTAAACCCTAACGCCGCCCTCTCCAAAGCCACCTCCCTCCTGGGCCTCCTCAAAATGGAAGCCACCGCCGCCCTGGACCTTCTCTCCCCACCAACACTATCCTCAACTTTGGTCCCTCCGGCCCCCAAATCCTCCCGCACCGCCCTATTAAATATCACCACAGGAGAATTACTCTTGACCGCCGGACTAGTCAAATTGTCCGGCGGTTTCTGAGACGGCGATCGCAGCGGAGAGTAGTATTTATCTACGACTACGATTGCTTTGGAAGGAGACTTTTCGAGGTCGTCGGATCGGAGAGGTGAGTGAAATGAGTCTACTTGACTCGTTTGTGACTCTGTGTCTGACATTGATCTGTTGTTCACCTTCTTCTTCTCATTATTCTGGTACTCATACTCATGATTGTTGTTGTTGTTTCTACTTTTGTTCTTAACTTCTTGGTTTTCCATTTTAATTCTCTCTCTCTCACTTCTATGTGGATGGGTGGGGAAAACGAAAATGAAAAGTGAAGGCAACAAACAAAGAGGAAGGAAACTTTAAACTTTCAATCACTGATCAGATGTGGTGAGGAGTAGGGGGATGGGGTGGTTAGTGTAACCACGGGATCTCTACTTTAAACTTGCTGACGTGGCGCGAATTTGTCTCTTGTCCACTTGGTAGGGGAAGTTCGTTACGCATGGAATCTATTGCGCACTTTAGAGGATCACTTTACGTTGGGTTTGGGCAGCTTGGAACGACGTCGTCGCTGTGTCTTCGAATGATTAGAATCTAATTCAACGCTGAAAACTGGGACAGTTCACAGTTAGATTGATAAATTTAATTTCAGAAGCTAAATAAATCTCATGATTAATCACACGCATTAGTCACTATGAACAACCAATGGCAATTGGAGACGTGGGGGCAGCATCATAATCTCATTTATTATGGTTTCAATCGTCTATGTCACTAGTTTTAAATTCCGCGCGATGCGCGAGCGTGATATAATTTTATTCGTAAAATATATGCCACATAAATAAAATTATCATTACATTTAAACTAATATTAATATGAGAAAAAATGAATAAAAAATTTGGGACATATGAACATGCCTCTATTTTAAAATTACAAATCAACTACATATTTATATTTTTTAATAGAGATGGTAGTTCTATGATTAGTATGCACTAAACACCGAGATACTTTTTTTATTTAAGACATAATTATATGTTTATGTCTATTTGACACATTATATAAGTATTAATTAATAATAGATGGAGAGAAAATGGACACTCATATATAATCACGATAATTACTATCATATATATATATTTATATATATGTCAAAATATTTTACTTAGGCAGTTAATCAACTTTACATAAATTATACTTTAACCCCTAATTTTTGAAAAATATAATGAATAGTATCATGGACATGATAGACAGAAATGACAAACAATTAGAACTTGTGTGTTAAGAAAATAAAGCATAAATGGTATAATTTGTATAAAAAAATGTGAAAATGAGTCAAAATAAAAATATCAAACCTTATAACAAAGCACAAAAATAATTGTGCAATCACAATATAAAAAGAGAAAAATCCAAAAAGGAATATTATATATTTTATTTAAAAAACAATGTTATTCAACATGGAAGCATACCTCACTTCCTTTAAAATAGAGCAACATACAACATATGCTTCTAACTAACTAAATTCACATCATATGCTTCTAACTAATTAAACTCACATTTCTATATAAAGATTCAATTGAAATTATCTTAAGAAAAACACTATTTCAATCTTCACATAACACATGCTACTTAAACAAAATCACAGTCTATTTTATGCCTCCTTGTCAATTTTGTAAGGATCTTTTACTATTTGGGGTCCAATAGTTATTTAGAGTTTTATTCCATTTGTTTACATTCTACTCGTTTGGAATTCAAAATCGACAAAAAACGTTAGTTAGCTAGTTTGATGGTCAGTTGACTCATTTTCCAATCAAAAAGACTATTTTACCCATTAGTATAAGTATTTATTAGTGTATTAAAATAAATTTTACATTATATCTTATTGTTTTAAATAGTAAAACTTTTTTTACTAACACTTTTTTATAAAATGAGAAAGTTTTATAAAATGAAAAAGTTTTATACACTTTTTTTATTAAGTATTTTTTTTAAATCAAAAAGTTTTACAAAATCAAAAGGTTTTTTTATGAACTTTTTTTAAGACTTTTTTTTACAAACATTAAAAAATATTGTTTTTAACTGTTTTTATAAACGTTGAAAAAACTTTATATAAAAACAATCTTATAAAAAAACAGTTTATGAATGTCAAAAGTTTTTTTGTAAATTGTTTTCAACTTTTTTCATAAAACCAATTCTTTATATGAATAAATTAAAAACGTAAAAAACACTTAATATAAAAAACATTAAAAACAATGTTTTTTAACAGTTTTTTGTATAAACGTTAAAAAAAATTATGTAAAAACACTGTTCTTAAAAAAAAAGAACTCTTTTAAAAAAATATTAAAAAATGGTTTATATAAAAACAACATTTTTTTAAAGAGAATTATAAAACTGTTTTTGAATGTTTATAAAAAACAGTTAAAAATTCAGTGTTTTGTAACGTTTTTTAAAAACAGTGTTTTTTCCTTAAAAAATAGTGGTTTATATAAACAGTTTTTTAACATTTATAAAAAAATAGTGTTTTTAACATTTTTATATCAACTGTTTTTGAATGTTTTACGTAAAAAAATAATTTTATAAAAAAAGTTAAAAAACTGTTTATAAAAAAACCGTTTAACGATTATAAACTGATTTTTTTTAAAAACATTGATTTTATATAAATTGTTTTTTGATGTTTATAAAAAACAGTGTTTTTTTAACGTTTAAAAAAAGTGTTAAAAAAATAATCCAAAAAAGAGAGAAAGTAAGAATAAGAGAGATAAGAGAGAGAAAAGCTCTTATAGTTTATATAAAAACACTGTTTTTTAAAAAGGTTAAAAAAACACTATTTTTTTTACTGTTTTTTATATACGTTAAAAAACTGCTTATACAAAAACCTTTTTTTTTAAACAGTTATAAACATCAAAAGGTTTTCTAATAAACTCTTTTTAACTGTTTTTTATAAAATCAATTTTTTTTTTATAAAAAGACATCAAAAATGTTAAAAAAAAGTTTTTTAAACTATTAAAAACAACTTCTTATATATACAGTTTTTATATAAAATGTTAAAAACGTTAAAAAACAGTATTTTTCAACGTTATTATATAAACTGTTTTTTAACATGTTTATAAAAAAAAATTGATTTATAAAAAAACGTTAAAAAAGTTTTATAAAAAAAAATTTCACGTTTATAAAAAAAAAAATTAAAAACATTATTTTTATATAAACTGTTTTTTAAAAAAAGTGTTTTTATATATTATATTTTTTTAAGTTTATTAAAAAGAGTGTTTTTAATGTTTTTAGTAAACAGTGTTTTTTAAAAAAAAAAGCGTTTTTATATAAAATATTTTTGACCGTTTGTAAAAAGCAATTAAAAAATCAGTGTTTTGTAACGTTTTTAAAAGCAGTGTTTTTTAAAAAAAAAATAGTGATTTATATAAACTATTTTTAACGTTTGTAAAAAAAACAGCTAAATTTAGTGTTTTCAACGTTTTTATATCAACTTTTTTTTAATGTTTTTAACGTTTTATGTAAAAAATTAATTTGATAGAAAGGTTAAAAGAACAGTTTAGAAAAGAACCTTTTAACAATTATAAACTGTTTTTTTATAGAAAAATATTGCTTTTATATAATTTAATGGTTATAAAAAACAGTGTTAAAGAAATAATTCAAAAAAGAGAGAAAACAAATGGTTTATCAATAGTGAGGAACCTCCAAACCCTACTAATCTTAACTAACAAATTAATCAACAAAAGAAAAGAAGGAAATAACCTGCCGAGAACTTTGGCGGAGATTTAACATATGTGCAACCCTTTGTTCAGGAGAAGGTTTGGGGTCTTTGGGGAAGTCTATGGTGATGACCATGGTGATTGGCAGCAGTTAAAAATAATGTTTATATATTGGGACGAAAGAAATGTATCATTCTTAATTGCTTTTGACTTGGTTTCGTAGATAGATTAAATTGAAGGAGAGAGAGAGAAAAAACTCAATAGTTCAATGCATCTATTAAATTGCTTGTATAGTATTTTATAGAAGTATAAAATATAGAGTGCCACGTGGACACTCTCAATGAGGAGGAGTCTTAAATGCTCATAAATGACTTGTTTTGCATTTTATAGTATATAAAGATTTGGGCCAACAAAATTTAAATAAGGATGTGACATAAAAATATATTTTAAAAATACACTATATATAAGATCATCTTCTTAATATTGAATCAAAATAAAAATACTATTTCACACAATATTTTTTTATATAAATGACGTTTAATATTTTTTTATAAATTAATAAATTTATGATTATGTAGTCAATTTCAAATAATTCGAAAACAGATTTGTTAATTCGAGTTGGGTAATTTTATAACAAAGTCACACATTTTTTTAGAGCATTTAACTTTGAGATTCGACTCTCTAACTATAACAACCCACAAAGATGTTCCGCTAACCAACTGCCACAAGAACCCTTGGCGGTGCAATTATAATGTTGCACCATTAAGTTGATCTATTTAATATAAGGGTAAGTTACATTAAACCACATTAAACTATACATGTTTTACAAACCATCCAAATTGTAAAAAAAATTAACATATTTTATGCACTATAAAAAGTTTTATTCTTTTTTTAGTATTTTGGGTGTGATTTGTGGATTTTAATGTAATTTACCCTTAATATAGGTGACTTATGAATTGAATGGAAAAATTATTTATCATTTCTTTTATGTTGATTATAATTAAAGAAATACATTTGGAAGAAATAAAATGGTGCCAGACAATATACATGCCTTATTAAGTTATCATTGGAATTGATTTTGATGCAATCTAACACAATATTTGCAATCCAATCCATCAAATTCAATATAATAAAATTTAGAAATTATTTTACTTACCCCCACTTATTAATGTAATATTTGACTTCCCCTCCCCTACCCCACCCCCTGTGATGGGGGCAAAGTCAAAAAACTATGAAAACGAAATGTTAAGTTCAATTGGGTATTAAAATTTGGGAGTTAATGACCCTAAAATTTAATATTGGCCATTTAACCTTTATAAAAATGAGAAGGTGTATAAGACTAAAAATTAATAAAATATTTTAACCAATAAGATTATGACATGTATTTTTTAATATATTTTATATATAGTCGATTAGGATCGGTTTCATCAGTTCTTACATGTATAAAATTGAAACTGGTAAAAATAAGGTCGATTTTTTACCGATCTAATTTACGTTGATTTTTGTAATTGGATGGGATTGGTTTGGATTGAATGAGATGGTTTCATCGATTTAGTTGGATCTTGCACACCCGTATTAATTAGAACATCTAAAATTCAACACGTAGAATAAAGTGTGCTTGGCATACGTGAAATTCATCGAGCGATGGAACCGTCCCAATGTTGAATTGAACCTAGATTTATATTAATACGTGAATGAGGCGGGCAAGCCACTCCAACCCTAACTCTAATTAAATGCAACTACCGTTATGTGGCATTTGTTGCCCTGTTCAATGCAACTACCACTATCGACTTGGAAAACCTTTGAAGTGGGATACATATTTTTCAGATGCTTAGCTTTAAATTTCTTAAGTTGATTTATTTAATATAAGGGTAAGTGTTGATGTAAAAAACTAGATCGCTCTAATTTTTCAATCACAGATAAATAAATAAGACAAAGATTTTTAAAGTGGTTCGGCTAGGAATAAAGCCTACGTCCACTGTTATGTTATTGCTGAGTGTTTATGGAATTCTTGATTACAAGTTCTTTCAAGAAATTCCGGTCCCCTTGAATGAGGATGAAACAAGGTATTTATAGCGTTTAGGCTGTACATGAAAGGTCCAATACATTAAATGATATACATATGAAAGGGTAATACATTTAATGCAGCGTGTGCGTCAAGAATATAATGAATAGTTGAACAGTTGTCCGTCTGGTAATTAATGATACGGCAGAGGTGCAGTTCGGACCGCCTTAGTTGCTCGTTGATCAAGAGTTCCTCGGAGTGCTTAGAGTATCTCGGGGTGATAGAGTTCCTCGGGGTGTCCTCCTCGTTGCTCGGAGAGAACATGACTTGGTCGGGGGAAATAAACCTCCTCGTTGTTATTGTGCCATGTAGATTGACACGTGTCTTCTTATTATTAGTCCACGTCAGTAGATTAAATTTGGTATCAACAGAAGCCCCCAATGCTTCATGCTTGATGGGTTACTTGAAAGGATGGAGTATTTATTCTGCAATGTTGCTCGGTGCTCGTGAAATTCTTGATCTACCTTCTTGATTTGTTCAACATAAAGTTCATTATCTCCTGGACGAAGTATGATGCAGGCTGATCGATGGTTGCTAATATTTCTTTTGTGTAACTCCGTGTGCTATGTATCACCCCTGGGAATTTGGATGTAGCCATGCCGTAGTATGCAGCTTGTAGCTTGTAGCTTGTAGCTTGTCATAATCTTCAAGTATGTTGATTGGTTTGCCATCCGACCAACTGTTTCCTGTGTCGAGCAACTGAGTGCTAACTTCACGTGCTTGATTTTTCTGATTTAAGCTTATCTGAATACTTTGTCGAGTAACATATAGCTTTTGAACCCAACTTCTTCGATCTGATTAGTACCAGGCTAGTGGTGGACTTCGAAACATTTTCTCATAAATTCTTCTTCATTATTGGTCGAGACAGTATTAGCAAAGATCTCAGTGCTATAGATGCTGATTTTGACTTCTACCTCTGCTCGGGGACGAGCAAGAGTTTCTCGGGGACGAACAAGTGATTCTCAGGGACGAGCAAGTGCTTCTCGGGAATGAGCTAATGCTTCTCGGATAGATCATCTGTGATGAATAATCAGAATGTTGAAAGATCTTAACTTCATAAACTCCCCTTATATTTTAGATGATCCTCCTGCTGGCGAGGAACCTGTTTCAAAAGTAGAAGGAAAAGAAACCAATAGAATAGGAATCTCAATGTAATAGTTAGTATACATTTTCATTCTCAATGTATTTTGTTTTTTATTTTAATGAAAGACTTTCATTTTTATTCGCAATCTTAATTGCTATTGTCTTGTAAAATACTTTACATGTGTGCATATGTAAAAGATAACAATATTGTGTTGTTCATCGACCAACTTAGTAATAAAAAGTTACAAGTACTAGTAACGTTGCTCGATCACTTAATAATAAAGTAATGAGTATAAAAATGTTAAAATTTTTCCAACCAACCAAGGTTGTTAAATTATGCTTGTCGACCAACTACAGTTGATGGGTTTTTATCCCCGACCAACTATACTTGGTGTATTTTGGAATATTTTGCTCTTCAAAGAACTTTTTGTAATAATATTACCTCCCGACCAACATAAGTTGTAATATGAGAGTATATTTTTATCTTACCAACCGTAATTGATCATGCTGGTGTACACTTTTTGTCTCCTTAAAGCTTTTGGATCCTTAGAGCATTTTTTGGCTCCTTAGAGCATGTCCTCCTAACCAAAGGAGGTTGGCTACTTATAGCACTTTTGCTCCTTAGAGCTGTCCTCCTAACCAAAGGAGGTTGGCTACTTATAGCACTTTTGCTCCTTAGAGCTGTCCTCCTAACCAAAGGAGGTTGGCTACTTATAGCACTTTTGCTCCTTAGAGCTTTCCTCCTAACCAAAGGAGGTTGGCTACTTATAGCACTTTCGCTCCTTAGAGTTGTCCTCCTAACCAAAGGAGGTTGGCTACTTATAGCACTTTTGCTCCTTAGAGCTTTTGGCTCCTTAGAGCACTTCAAATGTTTGACTGATGATAATAGGCAGCAAACTCCTCGTTATCAAATTGTTTTCCATGGTCTGTGATGAAGGCATGAGGGAGACCATATCGGCAGATGATGTTCTTCCAAACAAACCGGTACACCTTCCTTCTCGTATGTCATGTCAATAAGTGGCTCAGCTTCTATCCACTAAGTAAAATAATCTACTGCGATGACGAGGTATTTGAATCTTCCTCGAGTCGTCGGCAATGGTCCAACCAAATCAATCCCCACATAGAAAATGGCCAATGATAAATGATGGATGTCAATAATGTTTGTGAAGTTCTTCTGATGGAGGAAAAGCGTTGGCACTTGTCACATTTC
Source organism: Sambucus nigra (assembly GCA_949130495.1). Taxonomy (NCBI): domain Eukaryota; kingdom Viridiplantae; phylum Streptophyta; class Magnoliopsida; order Dipsacales; family Adoxaceae; genus Sambucus; species Sambucus nigra. Next base: position 288,499,529 of record OX422210.1, read on the forward strand.
TTGGCATAAGCTATACAATCAGCTCTCATCGTCGGCCAGTAGTATCTCTGCGTCATGACCTTTTGCAAAAGTGTCCGACCTGCTACATGCTCCACAGGACCCTTCATGGATCTCTTTAATCAATTCACCTCGGAGGGATGTACACATCTTTGCAAACCTGCCATAATTCCTCGTCGAGCAGCTTTAAACTTCCATTTCTTGGCAGCGAGCTTATCTTCCGAATACCATTATACCGAGCAGCTTTAAACTTCCATTTCTTGGCAGCGAGCTTATCTTCCGAATACCATTAATTAGTACATACCGAGCAGCTTTAAACTTCCATTTCTTGGCAGCGAGCTTATCCTCCGGTAATTGTTCTTCCTTAATATATGCTCTGATAGGATCCATTTAAGATGTTTTTAAATCAAGGGTAATAATATTCATCGTCAGGTCTTCATCTATGCTCCGACTTTCTAATACTTCAATTGATATCGTTCTTCGCAGCTCGGTACGAGTAGCTGATGCTAATCGGGCCAAGGCGTATTCTCTCACATTCTCCGTTCTTGATATTCTTACCAGTTGGACAGCAACAAACTCTGATACCAACTCCATCACCTTTGCTTGATACTTGATCATCAATTCTCCTTTGGTTGCATATATTCCCAACATTTGATTTACGATCAATTGAGAATCACTGAAGACAATAACCTGATGTGCCTCCATAGTATTTGACAAATTAAGACTTGCAACCATGGCCTCATACTCAACCTCATTATTAGAAGCTTTGAATTAGAAACGTAGGGCGTATTCCATGTCGACATCGTCTGGGCTATTCAAAACGATCCCTGCCCCACAGCCTGTAGTGCAAGATGAGCCATCTACATATAGTCTCCATATAGGCAATTTGTCTTCTAATTTCTGGTCTGACAGAGTTCCTCGGTGGAATACTTTTCGCTTTCTTTCATCATGTCCTGATAGTTCTGAATACACCTCTTGAATTTCGATATACCTCCTGAACTTCAATATTCCTCCTGAACTTCAATATACCTCCTGAACTTCAATATTCCTCCTGAACTTCAATATACCTCCTGAACTTCAATATTCCTCATGAGAAAGTGATTAGTCGGGGTTGAATTTGATGCTCGACTGCATGATGATATAAGAATGTGCCACCAAATGAACAAATATATCTGTAATAGAAGCCCCCAACTGTGGAATGTGAACTTTGAATGAGATTTATCGACCAATACCAACCGGAGTTGGATTTTATCTACCAACCGGAGTTGGATTTTGTCTACCAACCGGAGTTGGATTTTATCTACCAATCGGAGTTGGTGGTAATTGATAATAAATGATGAAGACTTCCTCGGAGCTGACCAACAGATTGTTGGGAATAAGATAATATAAATGCTGGAGACCTCCTCGGCGCTGACCAACAGATTTGTTGGGAATAAGATAATATAAATGCTAGAGACCTCCTCAGCGCTGACCAACAGATTTGTTGGGAATAAGATAATATAAATGCAGGATACCTCCTCGGCGATGACCAACAGATTGTTGGGAATAAGATATAATAATAATGCAGGATACCTCCTCGGCGATGACCAACAGATTGTTGGGAATAAGATATAATAATTGCAGGATACCTCCTCGGCGATGACCAACAGATTGTTGGGAATAAGATATAATAATTGCAGGATACCTCCTCGGCGATGACCAACAGATTGTTGGGAATAAGATATAATAAATGCTGGAGACATCCTTGGAGCTGAATATATGATTATAAATATTTGTCGAGCTCCATGCTGAAATGAGAATAGAATATGCATCCAAATAGATATAAAGAATAATTAAAAATAATAAAGTGCCTCGCCGATCAGTCGGGGTAGAATCATATAATGCCGAACAAGAATAAGATCTTTCAGAACATAAGAGTATGGCCGAGAACGTTGCCAGGCCTGAATATAAATAAGAATTATCCGTACGAATTTTGTAATTCTCCTTAAAGCTGAATAAGTATCTTGTCGAGGCATATTTGCAGAATGCCGAATAAGAATAATATTTTTCAGAACATAAGAATATGGCGGAGAACTTTGCTGGGCCTGTATATAAATAAGAATTACCCCGACCAACTATCCGTTGGGGGTGAAATATAATAACTGTTGTAGCTTTTCCTCGGAGCCGAATATATATAGAGAGAAGAAATTTTTTTCGAGCTCCATGCTGAGATAAATATAAAATATGAATCCGAACGGATATAGAATAATTTGTGCTTCAGCATTCGTCGGCATTGAATCTTGTGCCTGTAAAAATTAATAATTTGCTCTACCATATGTGTAGGCTGAATTGATTAGTCATGAGAATAATTTACTCATCCAATCAATATATGATATGTATCAACATAAAAATTTCAAAATATGAAATAATATGTTTTATGCCAAATGTGTGTGAGATGGACAAATTATTATCAAATATGCATCATAAGTAAGACGTAAAGTTTTTTTTTTAAATTTATTTAATCTCCAACAACCAATCAGGTATTAGTTGTTGTTTAAAAATATTTTTAGGGTGATCATAAGTTAAAAAGACTTAAGCCCCTTGCTTGTCCCCAAGCCGAACTCGTGTTTAAAGAAATATCAGGGGTGTTTCGCATTTTTTTAATACCCCAAGATTCTACTGCTGCCGACAAACGACATGGATGTTGCCGACCAACATTTAAGGATATCTCAAATTATAGAATATATGGTTGGATGACTAGAATATCTCGAATCTTTAGATCAAAAAATAACATTCAATGTAAAATTTAAGCCTTAAGAATTTTAATTAAATGAATAAATATATAACCCACTAGATCGTGTGATTTCGTCAAAGAAACCTCGTGATGTGATGAACGAGGGGCCAAAATATCAAATTTGTTCCCAGTCTTGATATGGTCATGATTATTTTACTGATCCTCTTTTACAAGAGGTGGGTAATGATTTTTCAGGTGAGAGAAAATTATTTTTTATATTGATCCATTCCTATTCCCAATTTGGAGAGATAAAAATATGGTGAATGATCGAAATTATTACCAAATTTATATAAAAAATCAATCAATTTGACTTTATTGACATATATGGAAGATGAACCAAATTAAGTATATAGTTCATAAAAATGAATACAAAGAGACTTAAACTTGTGAATGCAAAGAGACTCAATCTTGAAGAGAGAGAAAATAGATCTGGGTCATGATTTCCATGAGAAGACTTTTCATTGTCTTTAACCTTTTCCCATTATTTTATTAAAAATATGATGGGAATTTGAATAGACATCAAAGATCTTACAAAATTTATTTCAAAATCAACAATGAAAATGATTAAATCTTACCACCGTCATATATATTGGCATATGTAATCATTTACAATATTTATTCCATGATATAAAATTAAAACTTGAGAATCAAGCAAAGAATTATGATTTATGAAATCTACTATTTTTCAGATTTCTAAATAAGGATGAATCTAACATTTATGATTTAAAAATTATGAGATGCAACATTTTGCAGATAAAAATTGGACAATTAATTTATGTATATAAACATAAAAATCATGATTGAATCAAAAGATGTATGTATAATTGATTATACGTAGAGAAAATAAAAACTTAGCTTTTGGTGGAGAACAACGCTTGTAACACGTTCCCACAGACGGCGCCAATCTGTTGATGTAAAAAACTATATCGCTCTAATTTTTCAATCACAGATAAATAAATAAGACAAAGATTTTTAAAGTGGTTCGGCTAGGAATAAAGCCTACGTCCACTGTTATGTTATTGCTGAGTGTTTATGGAATTCTTGATTACAAGTTCTTTCAAGAAATTCCGGTCCCCTTGAATGAGGATGATACAAGGTATTTATAGCCTTTAGGCTGTACATGAAAGGTCCAATACATTAAATGATATACATATGAAAGGGTAATACATTTAATGCAGCGTGTGCGTCAAGAATATAATGAATAGTTGAACAGTTGTCCGTCTGGTAATTAATGATACGGCCGAGGTGCAGTTCGGACCGCCTTAGTTGCTCGTTGATCAAGAGTTCCTCGGAGTGCTTAGAGTATCTCGGGGTGATAGAGTTCCTCGGGGTGTCCTCCTCGTTGCTCGGAGAGAACATGACTTGGTCGGGGGAAATAAACCTCCTCGTTGTTATTGTGCCATGTAGATTGACACGTGTCTTCTTATTATTGGTCCACGTCAGTAGATTAAATTTGGTATCAACAGTAAGTTAAAGTAAACCACCCTGGATGATGGATGTTTTACACACCACCTATAATGTAAACAAATTTAAAATATTTTATGCACAAGAAAAAAAATTATTAATTTTTTTTTACATTTTGGGCGGTCTATGGGGTTTAATGTAATTTAACCTTAAAATAATGGTGACATTTTACTTGAATATAAAAATATTTATTATTTCTTTAATGTTGATTATAATTGAATAAATATTATTGAAAAAAATATTACATGGTGTAATGCTGATCCCGCAAATGCTCCATCATATCAAAGTGAAGGGAAACATCAAACCTGGAGTTACGAAGGCGGAAATGTGAAAATATTAAGGCCGCGGCTATGATTGACAAATTAAATTGGACCAAACTCACCTTCGTGGGTATTAAGTTGCCATAGCTCAATATCTTCGTTACGTTCATCTTCAACGATCATCTTGTGCAGGATGATATAAGTCATCATGATTTGACCTAGTTCTTACGTAACCAAATACAAGTCGGGCTTTGATGATGGAAAATCAAGATTGTAAAACACTGGAAGCTTATTTCACAACATTTCGTGCTCCATCCTAGCACTGTATGAAGTGTTAATATTCCCATTCTTCAGTTATGTAATTGTTTGGATAAAATTAAACTATTTCAGGTGTATGCCATCACAGAGGTAGTAATATTGTCTCATACTAATTTTTTGTGATAAAATAATTGCATTGAGAGGCTTTTTCGTGTATAAGAATGTGATGCCCCATAATATCCATAAATAGATTGATCATGTCTAATACACAAATCATGGGAATAAAAAAAATTTGGTAACATCCTCAACATAACAAAATAAACAAGACTCGATAAGTCCTAAAACGAGATAATGAAATACTAAAATAAAATAAAATAAATCCAACTATGATACCAAACACTGTCAATATAATAGTCCAACTGAAGTACAAATTCCATAACTACAAAAGATGACTCGGGCAAAACGGTACAAATGAACTGTCTGCTAAATATAAAAATTATACAAGAAGAAGATGAGCGACGATGCTCAATTAGTAGATCCTAGGAATGAAGGCTTGAATGCCGATATAGGTGCTCCTCCAACGATCAACTCGGTCAATGACAGGACAACGATCTAAAACCTATGAAAAAATAGTTATAATAACAACATAAACAACGAGCTTATGAAGAATAAGATTATATTTGAATTTGGGATAAATATAGCCACACATCTTCCTCTCGTCTTTATGGAATTTTAAGTTATTAATTACCCAACCCAACAACCTAAAATAACATGCGATTCTAATCTCAAACTCATATGTAGCCCATGTGATTAAAGTTTTACCTTTTTAATCCTGTAATATTTACTTTCTCATCATGAGGTTCATCTCTTTCATTATAAATCACATGTTATACGGTAGTCTCAAACCTACACTACGTCTCACCAAATAACCAAAGGGCACACATAGGCTTGAATAATATATCTCAAGTATATTCATTCAGGCTTAACTTATGTCGCGTAATAATATACATCTCTAGTATGATACAAGAATCTCAAGTCACAAATATTTAAGTATAGATATATAGTATACGTTCTATACATCACAAGTATAACACATAAGTCGGTATAACTATCTTTTGTACCGCAACACATAATTGTACATAGTAGGAGAAAGAAAATCTCTACGTCTAATATTCACACAAAGGTACATCCCTGACATGTACAAGTAAATGGGCTACTCGTACGCTCGTGCACAATAAAGGCCTATCTCTATAGCCTTTGGTAATCACTCGCGCCTACTCGGCATAGTTATAGGTCATAGCACCCTATAACCTAAAGCATCAATAAAGGATAATCAACATGCTTTCACATCAATTGCATAGACTACCGTACCCAATACTATACGATGACCATCAGTCTAATGACCATGATACGACAACCCCTCTCTATTCCCCTCGGGACACGGGTACATAGGCAGTAGTGTCTCGGGTAAAATGATTAAGGTAAAGCTCGTCTCAATCACTGTGGTACCCGCGCGATCGACATTGTACACTCCCTATAATAGATATCCCCTCTAGTACGTCACCCATGCGCACTCACACATGGTATGCATTGCAGTTAAACATCCAATTAATTATAACCCTCGCTAACGGATTGAATCAAATAAACACATATACATATCGACCCAACGTTATCGGGTCATATTTACAACTCTCCCTAACGGGTTAAATCAACATAGACATATATATAGAACCCTCACTATCGGTTCATCCATAATAATCCAAACTATTAAAAGGTCAAATACATGTTACCCCTATCTAATTCTATACGCTACTAGCCTACTTCCCACGGCTTTCCAAATTTTAGTTATAGTCTCACACATAAATTATACTAGAAACACGTACAATAAGTATATTCAATCTCATGTAATCCTAGCATAATATCTCAAGGCTACACGCCTAGGTATCATACCACACCTAACTTATAGAACCACATCCAATATACTAATTACCCCATACTTTAGGGTTTTAACTAATTTATATTCTCCTCTAAAAGGTAAGAAACCCACTAGTGCATCATAATGACCCTATAAACCCCAGTTAAAAAGCTCAATTCTATAAGCTACTAAAATCCCAATTAGTGAACCTTTCAACTCTCGAATTTGCAAACCAAATCATGATACTCAAATTAACCCATTTAAACCAACCATGGTCAAAATACCCATCTAACTCAAACATAAATTTCTAAAACCCGAGAACATTAAAATTCACTCTATTCTACATGTATAATAAACCTAAAGGCTAATACACCCTAGCCTTAAGTCCTCAAACCCAATAATCCAACCAAACCAACAAAAGCCCAAATAGAACCAAACCTGAGAACGTCGATCGATCGACGGCCTGGGTCGATCGATCGACCCTTCCAAAAAATTAGCATTTCCCTTTTTACAAGATCCATTATCTCCAACACCCCCATTTCTATCTTCAAAACCCCATTAATGGCTTGAAAAGCTCCACCTAAGCCCCAATAAACATCCAAAAAATAAAACCACTTCCTATCAATGATCGAAACTCAATTCTAACTACAAATTCAGTAATTTCTAACAAGATATAAAGTAAAATTCAATTTAAACACGAGAACACTAGTTTTATCAACTTCTTCAATTAACTTCGGATTTCATGGATTTAAGCATCAAATCAGAGGGGTTAAAATTATTTAGTATATAAAATAAGTTATAATCATGCTCAAACAATTTCAACTCAAGTTCATGGGAAAATCAATTAATATAGGATAAAAATTAACAAGATTATTATCTTGATTAAGTAAATTTTAAAATTAGCAATTTAATCATCTAGAACCAGGTTCAATGCGTGATTAAGTTTAAATTTCAATGAATATATATATATATTCTAACACAAAGCAAACATAATCAAATTATAGATTAACTTGCTTTAATCAATTTGTGGAGAAAAGCATGCCAAGATCCCCCCCCCCCCCCCCCCCCCCCAATTCCTCCTTTTCTCTTGAAGTTTCTCCTCTTTAGTCTCAAGGTGTTTCCCGAATCATGTTATGTGACTTATGAGATCCCTAAATGACTCAGTAAAACCCTTAATCTACGAAATTAAGCTTGGGACCCAAATGTGTCTCACCTATAAGAGGCTAAAATAACCTCAAAATGACTTAAAACTTCAGCCAAGCCCTCTACCCGTTTAATATGCTTAAAACCCAGCATTTTAAGATAAAAATGGGCCCTATAAGCATCCCAAAAGCTAAGTACAATATATACATAATCCAAGTAAATAACAACTCATTTAATTAATAATAATCCAATATAAGTCCAAGTATTAATTAATCAATTAATGGGTTAACTCATATAAAATTCGTTTTCAACTTTGAATTAATTAACACAAAAGAATGCAAATAGTGACATCTTTAGTCAAAATAAGTACACATAATTAATTTTTATGAATTTTCTCAATTAAATAATACTAATAAAATACGGGGTGTTACAAAGATCTTAAAAAAAGTCTAATTGGTCGAGAACATTTAAATCGTTGTTTAACCCAAACATAGGAAAAAATACATTTTAAAATCATAGATCATGGTCTCCTACGGCGATAAATATGATCATAGTCTTTTTATAGTGACCTCGATGTGTTCCTTCTATGCCATTGAGAAATTCTTCCACTCCGAATGCATAATAACTATAATACCAAGCATATATGGGAAAACTCATTATTCCCCTTTTGCGAGCTGTTGTTAGACATCTTGGTCATAGGTGTCCTCAAGTACCAAGATGAATACATAGTGCACACTTCGTCACAAAACTACTTTAGTGTCTAAATAGTAGTACACTCTAAAATTCGGACATACTCGTCAATTGAATCGATTGAATAACTATTAAAAGCATCAGGAGAGTTGCGGTCATTTTCTATACAGGAAAATCCATTTCATACACTCATCTCGTTTTCTTACAAAATAATCATCGTAGGTTGCAATCTCATCAATGACAAAAAGAAACAACGATCGCCTTATGAGTGTGACTATGGATCCTGATGAACAACTCATCAAGGCGTTATTGGAAGTGAATAGGCGGAACAATGTTAGGGATGTCTAAATAATAATTGGACTACTTGTTGCACTAAATCTTCTTATTTTTAAATCTTAAGTCAAGCACTTAGTAAGGCTAATGCCACTGTTTGGACAAAATAATCAATAAAATGTTGGAGTAAATAGAGAAATTACCTGGTTCCCCCCCTCTTCTATCAATGATAGTTAATGGTGATAATCTCCACATATACTAGGCCCATTTTATAGCAAACCGCCAGTGGGGCATTATTTTGATATGATAATTGGGAGTACGAGCATGTCTACTATGTGAGTCACGCATTTTTTAATGTAAAATGAAGACACATTCCAATAGAAAATCTTGTCTTAGCCCTGATCATATCCTCAAGATAGCTAAGGCATTATTTCGATGTGCACTCCAATGATTCAAGAAATGGTAGGTGCACCCGGATCCTTACATATAGGTTGGAGGTCATTTTAGAGTACCAAACTTACGTTTTTTGCAAAGAACACTTTCTTTTTTACCTTTAAACTACGTTTCACCGTTATCAAGTCCTTAAAAAATGTTGCATAAGCGAGAATTTGCTTGATTGCCTCGAGAAAAGGTAAATTAAGCCTCACTTGCTTAAACACATTTAGAATATCATCACGGGTGGCCTCTTTAGGAGAGGGGCCAACTGTTGAGGGTATGGGGTGGCATTAGGGGGTTTCACTACCACTTCGGGCCTGATCGTATCATCTTTATCACTCTCCTTCAAGGGGGCATCTTCAGCCTCTTTTGTTCTGGGTGAAACCTCCTTGTCATTTTGCACATCATGTGGAAGAGGTGATAAGTCAACAACTCTTCCACTATATAGAGTGTTCACAGCGCTACATTGCTCTTGATTTGCATTGGAGGTAGATTGCAGTTTAAAAATCAATACCTTCAACTCGGTGAAGGTTTGAGCATTTTGGCCATTAATTCCTGACTGAGTTTGCATCAATTGGGCTAGAGTATCATTGAGACTTTTTCGCTGTGAGATCAAATAAGGCGCGAGAAGAGGCGCTTATTGATAGGGTGGGAGCAATGGTGGTTGTTGGACAACATGTGGATTCAGATTCATCACTACATTTGGTTTCCCCATAACTAAAATCGATATGGTTTTACCATGAAGGGTTTTAAGAATTCCCGTGAGGGGCGTTAAAATTACCCTTATGAGCTCCCATAGCCTCAACTTGTTCTTGGAGCATAACTTTGTAGACGGGTATTGTTGGGCATACCTTAGTTGAATGTCCTGCCTCATAAATAACACAAACTTCATCTCTAATTATTCGAGTGGAATTGAATACCTCTCTCCCCTAGCTTTGACCATGTCTTCTAACCTCTTGGTTAATTGATTAATTTGAAGTTTTAATACGGCTTCCTTATCCAATTGATAAAGTCCGTACGCAGAAGGAGCCCTAGACGTGTGTTTAGCTTTGGTTGGGTATTTAGATCCGATGTGTCCCACGCTTGAGTAGTCTCGATGACATACTTAAAGTGGGTCTCCGCATCATTTGAGTCTAACCCCAAGAACTTTCTAGGGCACATTATCTCAACGAGTTGTTTAGAATTTAAGCTTAACCCATGATGGAAGTAGGAGATGAGTCTCCACTTCTCAAAATCGTGGTGTGGGCACATGTTGATTAACTCATTAAACCTCTCCCAACATCTATAGGAAGACTCATTTTCGCTTTGCCTAAAGGTCTGAATTTACTCCTTAATAAAATTGGTCCTATGTGCAGGAAAGAATTTTTGGATAAACTTAGCCTACATATCCCTCCATGTACCTATCGAGTTCGGTGCTAGTGACCAAAGCCAAGTCTTGGCCTTGTCCTTAAAGGAGAAGGGAAAAAGCTTGAGGCGCACTACGTCTTGGGTGCACGTTTGGTCATTTAACGTCTTGCATGCCTCCTTGAACTCTCTAATGTGGAGGTAGGGCTTTTTCGACTCCATACCGTGAAACATTAGGAGAACCTGAATCATTTCATTCCTAAAGTGACATTCCCCCCGCATTATATGGAAATATAATGCACCTTGGTGCGACGGTTAGCTCGGGGTATAAAAGGCCTATTATGGGTCGATACGACATCACTCCCTCACCCGTATCGAAACTAGCATGGTCAGACATTACGCTCTCACTTAATGAATCCATATCCTCACCGGATGCCCTAAATGTGTGACTAGTGATGGAGGATTGCGGTGTAGGAGGTGGAACCCATAAATTTGAAACGTTTGGAGTGTGCGGGTTATTGGGATTGAGTTGGACTATGGTATTTTCGTGTACTGTATGAGGAATAGTATTGGGATTGTATTGAGTGTTCTACATTTAAAGAACGAAAAAAATATTTATTTTCCTGATTTTTTGGATATTTTGACATTTCAGATTTTTTTTTTTTGGGGGGGGGGGGGGTGGGGGGGGATTCTTTGGTTTTATGAATTTTTTGGCTTTTTATGAATTAGAGTCAAATTATTAGATAAATTCAAACGAACCTAGTATGTCTACCTAGTCCCGGGAAACGTCGTTGAAACCTTGACGCGACTTAAAAAGTGTCTTTAGTACATGTAAATACGACTCAAGTGTAAGCCGATTGCGTAAGTAATAATCCGAGCAAGTCGGGTATCGAACTCAGGGAGTAAGAGGAAAACTGATGACGACTACTAAGAAAGATGTCTAAGACATAATGATCGACTCACGAAAGAGAAAAAAAATGTGATGATTTTATGGGAGAGTCTAATTAACTAATGTGACTTGACTAATAAATGTGAAATAGCTAAAGTATGCAAAGACGAAAACTTTTGATCTTAACTATATGAGAAAATCGATATTGGAATACATTCCCCCGAACCTTCGGTAATTAGGTCGAACATAAAACTTTCACGAATTACATATTTAATTGAGAGAAAACTTTAAATTCATCTAAGTATTATATATATGGGGATTTTACTTCTCACAATACATAATAAAAAATAACTTTAAAGTTCGTGACAAAATTGTCGACACACATATCGCATCCTTAAATACTCCAGTTACCTAGGGCAAATGAAGTTAAAAGGGGTACGATACTTATACTGACAAAGTATCAAGCCTCCAATTAGTTATTTAATTCAGTTGCGATTTTATATCCATGCATAACACCAAAGTTGGGTTCATGTACCCCAACCCGCTAAAAACCTAACTGAGCATGATGAAACTAAGATTGAAAATGGATCCTACGTTGCATAGATTCATTATGACATAAGGAATGCAAATAAACATGTATATAATCTCTACAGCGGGACAATAAATCATTATAACCTAGAAAAATAATGATTCTTCGAAGAAACAAAAAGAGAAATACTTATATTAAATAGCTGAATGCAAAACAATGAAGACCATGAATTTTTTATGATGATATTGCCTCCAATGTTTCTTGTCTCCTTAGATCTCAAAAACTAGGTTAAAATATTCATTTTTAATCTCTAATTACGAACTAACTAAGTTGGATACAAAGTTTACAAGTGTTTTAACCATACACAATATGATTAAAAGAAAATTTCACGAACAACAATTTCAAACCAGTTTTCCTAATGCCCGAATCAGTTCGCTTCCCAAATCGAATCCATAAACCTCCAAACCAATTCAAACGTAGAATAATTACAATAATTCCCTTGGATTCTTCTCACCTTCGAATGCTCTTAACTTCTCAACCGTAGCTCGGAATTGGATGTCATTTTTTTAGTATGCTCATGGAGTTAAGCTCTCCAACTTCTCTTTAGGCTCTGCTTTTTGGTTTGGCCTGCAAAATTACATTTCTGCCCTTGGACTTCTTTTCCTTCCTTTCTTTCTTTATTTCGGTTTCTCTCTCGCATTCTCTTGCACGAAAAAACTGTAAAATACACGAAATAATAAACACTTGCCGAATATAGTCACTAGTATGAATATGAGATAAATCCATCATATTTATATCGCACAAGACTATAAAAGTGCCTATATTACGGGGATAAATATGAAATTTCCGCTGAATCAGTTATTTATACAGAATGATGTAAGGAAGTATGCTAAAAAATGTTCCCATTGGACATTCCCCGATCATCAAACGATCGATCGGGGACTTGAATTATCTACTAATCCCTTGCCCTTTCGCTCAGTGGGCATGGACGTAGTCTCCCCACTTCAAAGAGATCCCAAATATTGGAAATTCATTATCATAGTTATCGATTACTTCACCAAATACATAGAAGTTGAGCCATTAACTCACATAAGAGAAGAACACATAAATAGATTCATACGGGGTAGCACCATTACTCAATTCGAGATCCCAGTGGACTTGGTGTTAGACAAGGGAACCTAGTTTGACAACCATGCAATTAAACTTACGTGTATACAGTATGGAATCCAGAACCACAACGTCTCAATTGTCTTGCCCCAAAGTAATAGTAAAGCAGTGTTCTCCAATAAAATGACCGTTATTTAAAAAAACTAAATAAAACTGAAGGAGATTGGATCGAGGAACTCCCATCGTCCTTTGGGCATAAAAAATAATGCACATAAGATCCAGTAAGGAGACTTCATACACGTTAGTCTCTGAAATAGAGGTTATCTTCCTCTTAGAATTCATCCTCCGAACATCGAGGACCACACTCTACGAGAATGGTAACAATGATGATAAAATATATATATTGGGAATTATATGCCTCTACAAAAAGTTATTGAGTTCTCATCCACCTTTAAACGTACTAACAAGAATGAATTAGTTAGTATAACATGAATGATAAGAACATAAAAAAAATTTGTTAGTGACTTAGAGCTCAAGGAGCTAATTATGGGGGCTAAGAATCCCACTAATGCCAAGATAGCCTCAAATTGTGAAGGACAAGATTGTCGCAGTGGGTATAACATGACCCTACCACTTAATTAACTGTTGGATGGAAATATAGTACATGGGTCATCAAATTCCATGAAATTGAAGAATTTTTATTATTAAATGGACATGGACACTTTTTATCTTAGTTTTAGTTTTATATCGATTGAACAAAAGTGTTCTAAGTCAAAATATAAATGCAATGTTAGATTTTTAGCCTTTACGTAATTGTTGCATTGTATCTTTTGAGTCTGTAAGATCGATGAAAGTTATAAACTATAATGTGCCTTTGAATAAGAGAATTCATATGAGTGGTACATATAATTATAATAATTTAAGATTAACCAAGTATCCTAAGATGAATAAGTCATCCGAAGATGGCCTAGACAAGTCTAAGATGACCAAAACAACATAAGATGATAAGATGACCAACATTAGTCTAAGATGACCAAGATGAATCTAACATGACTGAGTTGTCCTAAGATATCTTAGACTGGTATAATATTACCGACATTATCCTATGATGGTTGTGTCACCTTAAAAGATTGCCTAGTCTAGTCTAAGATGACTAACATTAGATTAAGGTTGATTAATCGACTTAATATGGCCTAAAAATATATATGATACTAAGCCAGCCTAAGATGGACTAAACTGGTTTAATAAGACCAAAACTTAACACAAAGAGCCTAAGTTAGTCTAGAGTGGATAAAACAACACATCATTTGAAATAAATAAAAAATCTATGATTATTGATTCACCACGTGGTATGAAACACTAGAGATTATCAAGCTTTATGATTAATCAAAATTCAATGAGCCAATTATTATTAATTACCTTATTGTGACCATTGATTTTGAGTTTCTCATATTTCTTTGCAATACTCATTAGTATGATGTCTATCACGAACTGACCCTTCAATATTTTCCAAAACCTAAGAAGTCTAAAAATACCAACATTATCGCTATAACATTGGAAGGATCATATCAACACAAATAACAATATAATTCAATAAAACAAATGGATTTTTCATCAGGACTTGATTTGGACAAATGGATAAATTTCTTTAAAAATAAAGTAGACCAATTCATTACATCAAATAGAAAGAAAAAGTAAAAAATATTAATAAGTGGGGGAATTTTTCCTTTGGTCGACCACCACGATCGTGCTTCAGTTGGCCTTCCTGCCAATAATTTGGTCGACCACCTGCTTGACCTCATGGTCCTCCCCCTGTGGAGCTATTGAGGATACTTCATCGAACTCGGGAGGAAAGACCGAGGTTCATCTTATAGGCCTTGTACTTTCCTGTTCTTAAGTCCCTCAATCCGACCCTTGTTTATGGACACATATTGATGGTATTAAAGTTGGAAAATTACATTATTGACTCCCTTATTAAAGTTTTTATTAGAGGACTCATCTAATTATTCCTTAGTGTCAACCTTGCATTATGTTTCTCATTCTCTATATCCTTGTAGGATATTAAATCGACTTGTACCTTCCTTAGCTCAATAAGATTATGGTCATTTTTACATAAAAACTGACTTGAAGAGACTTATAAACCTCGTACAACTCAGTCGTGTAGCTCTACGCCTCCATCGATATGTCTATTTAACTGAAAAAAGTCTTATCCTTCTTGGAAACCTCATTTCTCATTATTTTGGCTTGGTCGTGGAGGATAGTGTTGTGCCCACTAAAGTTCTCCACCTTGTTCGAAAAATCCTGAAGATACTACATCTCCCGAAATATATAATTACGGGTGGTTAGGGTAGGAGGTTAAATAAGATAAATTTAACCAACATAAATAAAGTATCCTGCAAGGATGAGATAATTCAGCCTTGGTTGAGAAGATGATCATGCGAGTGCAAAGAAATTGACAATAAAAGATTCACGAAAGTAATCATAAAAGGCAAAAAGTAAATGAAATGACACACAACAATGATGTACGTTGGTCGGTAACTTGCCTACGTCCACGAAGAGGTTACTTATTTTCTATTAAGTGTCTCTCAACGATTATAATTTTTTTATCCCTTTGCCTCGGGTTAAGGTGTACAATTTATAAATATGTCTATTAAAGAGTTTGAGTTATTTAAGGAACTCCATCAGAGTTCGTGGATTGGCCATGAGGTGCTTGAATATCTCGATCAAGATTCTTGGCACCTGATTTGACCACATCTGCGAGTATCCTCCTCTAAATAAACTGCCAGTATATAAATTAAGTTATGATTTGGGTCAGGCCAAATAACTCAAGTTATCCTGGTTAGCTACTCTCAAGAACTTGTAAAAAATGGTCTCCCACAATTGCCCCTGAAATCTTTGAACTAATAACCATGGGTCAACAGATTTAAACTGGGTCAGAGGTCCAAGGCCTAAATATATAATGAGAGTCCGTGGTGGCATCTTTGTAATAAAAAGCTTGCGACAAGGGCACGCTTATCTTAAAAGAGAAACCGAAGAGCCAAAATCTTTCTAGGAAGTCGAAACTCATCATTTGAGTCTCGTGATCAGTTGTTGCTTACTTAAGTATTTGTTCACTGTTTCTAGTCGTTCTTTGCACATAGTCCGTTCTCATTCTCCCCTTTTGTTTCAAAAGTCAAAGTTTTCATCCTTCCATGCTTTCTCAAAGCTTCATTATCACCTATAAGATATAGTCTTTGCCTTTTCTTGGTTCTTTTTCTCTGTATTAGCTAGTTATTGTAGCTAGGGTTTATTCTTATTCATTAATGGCGATGTTAGATGGTAAACCTGTAGAAGAGTTTAGGCACAAGTATAACATCCCTAACTGGGAGATTATCGACTGTGCCCCCTTCCTTGTAATGTTCATAGAGTTGATAGGGGCACTCGATTCACATCCTGTTGATAACTCAAGGGGGTTTGACATTTCCCCCAAATGATTTATTCTTTAGATTTTTTAGGTTCTTTGTCGTTGTCCCTGCTCAATGTTCCCCCAACATATGGAAGATATTAAACGGTGTCCATAGGATAAATACTCTTTATGGAATAAAGTTGGGTCTTACTGAGATATGTTACTGTTATGTGTTCTCGAATACCAAAGATGATTTGTGGTGGTAAATATTTCGGATTCCCATAAAGACTACTGGGAAAGTGGGTTTATTACAAGGAACAAGAAGCACCCTTAACTGTTCGAGGGGAAGAGACCACGTGACCTTCCCATTTTTTACTATAAAGAGGTCAAAATAGGTCACTTCCTCTTTTTTCTTTCAGCTAACTTATTATGAATTCTTCTCATTCTTGTGGCTGATATTCCTCTTCTTTGTTATTGCATCTTGTGCCAAGAACCAGGATCCTGACATTAGTGAAATTAATATTAAAGAGCTCGTGAAGGCCTGGAGCATAAGGGAGAGATTGTTAGAAGGTGAGCATCTCTAGTCGACAGCCTTTCTTCTGGAATACAAGAACACAGGTACTAGCTTTATTGCTCGACCAGTTGACTAGGTCCCAATTTTAAGGGCTCCAGAGGTAGGTCCTTTTGATCCAATTCTTTCTGAGGAGGAAGGTTCTGAAGAAGAAGAGATAAGAGGAGGAGTAAAAGTAAAAGGAGAAGAGGAAGAGGAAATAAAGGAATAAGAGGAAATTCCCCATTTTGTGTGATAATGAAATTCCCCATTTGGCTCATGTGTGTTATCTATTTTTATTTATGCTAATATACTTGCTTCTGGTTTGATGCATATCATTTATAGTCTGCTGATTTATTCGCTATATTTCTCCCAATTCTCAACCAAGGAGAATTCTTGGACCTAATATCAGCTTACAAGCTCACAAAGCCTTCGTAAAAATTTACAAGTCACTAAGAGCTAGGAATGAACAATATAAAACCAGACTGAAGTTATTGCAAAGATGAAGGATGACCTCCAAGAGATGAAGAAGATAAGGGCCTCTATTCAGCAGGAAGTTAATTTACTGAGGGCCCAATTGCTGAAGAGGACTGAGGTCGACCAAGTGGGCGAGGTCCTACAGTCCAAAAAAGATGCTCTAGGAAAAGAGGTGGAGAGATTGAAATCTTTTATAGGGGTACTAAAAGATAATGCCAAGAAGTTGAGATACTCATTTAAAGTGGGACCGAGAGAGGTCTGGGGAGAAGGTTATAATATTGGTTAGGCAAATGCCCCAGCAAAACTCAAAAAGGCTGAAAGTATTGCTTTTTCTCGAGGATGGCTGAGTGCTCTTAAAGAGGTGAGAACTCCAAAAGAATCCAAGCTCTGGTATAAGTACCAGATTGAATGTCCAGCATATTGACATAATCCTTTCTCAAGAGATGATGAATGGATTCCAGTCGATGCTATTCCTCCCCAACTCTTAGATCACGATCTCGATGAAAATGACAAAGAATTTGCCATAAAGCCATACGATAGTCAGAGGGAAGCTATAGCAGAATATCTTGCTCGACGCCCTAGCCCTTCTTAGGCATTTATGTATCTCCTTTTTAGTCTTGTGATTGTAACCTTATATTCTAAATAAAGAACTTTCTTATGTTTTGAGCGTGTGTTGACTAAACATATTTTGATTTTACATGCTCGTAGGTTACTTAGCACTTTTATTGACCAAAATGATATTGATTAACCGATAGTAAGCTTTAGGTAGACTCATACTTAGTTTGAATCATTTTGGGCTTTTTATAACCGACTAAATGATATTTAAGTGTTAGTATTCTGCCTTTCTTATGTTTGAACATTCTCCCAGTCCAATATGCCTAAGCAGTACCATTCCATTCATTTTACCTTTTAGGTCGTGTCATCACACTTCCTTAGGCCTAAGCGAGATGATGGCGAAAATGTACTTGTTTATTGGGTAATCCACTCGAGCAATTTTTTTACGACCAACAGATGTTGGCGACCAGCCAAAGTTGGCTTTATTGCCTAAGGATCCCCAGTAGGGCTTTTGCTATTATCGGGGCAACTCATGAGGCATCTTGTGTTAACAACAGAGGCTTGACGGTGATTCGAAGTGTTTGTTTTTTACTTTCTAACTCTGCTCATAAAACATTCTAAACATACAAAAAGGAGTTATTATTGGAAAACGGTGCAAATTAATGAGATATAATCACGATGAGTTAAGCAGACAATGTAAACATTGAGGATAGATGGATCGATCCGGCCTTTATTCGTGCAAACTGTCTTATCAAACAATAAAAAGCTAAAAATTCTACTATTTTAAAAGATAAAAAAAATCTAAAAGTAGAACTTCTTGAGGTTGGTTGCATTCCACGCTCTTCATATATCCCTGCCCTCCAGCGTTTCCAGATGATATGCTCCCTGAAGATCATCTTTGATCACTCTGAATGGTCCTTCCCAGTTTGCCATCTAATGGTTTTACAGCACTGCTGAGGACTTTTCGCAGGACATAATCTCCTATTGAAAACTTCCTCGGATTGACCCTTTTGTTGCATTGCTTGGCTAGTTGTTATTGGTAGGAAGCCAGCTTGATCAATGCAAGCTCTTATCACTCATCTGCTAGGTTATGTTCATTGCATAAGGCTTAGGGCTATTTTTTTTCGAACTTTTCAATTTTTCCAATTTTCGATCTGATTTTTTTCGAATTTGGAATGAAATTTTAGTTTACCGATTTTCGATTTTCCGATTTCTGTTTTTTTGAAAAAAAAATCGGATAGGAAATCGAAAATAATTCTGAATTTTTGATTTTTTTTTCCTGAATTATTTTTTTATTTTCGATTTTTTTTCCAATTTTTTGAAAGTTTCCCCAATGGTTGGGAGAGGGAGAGGACTCCAAAATGTGCTCTATAAAAGGAGAGTATCCTCCTAATTTCTACACAAATGAAAAAATAGTCCAAATCCTCATGTATTTACATATTCGGTTAAGCCATTTTCTTTATTTCTTTAAAATGAGAACTTTGAGTAATCGAAAATCCATAATTTATTTTTTTGAAATTTTAGAATTTTTGAAATTTCTGGATTTTTAATATATTTTGTGAATTTTTGTTTTTTTCTGATTTTTTAATTTTTATGAACTCAGGAATTTTTTTATTTTTCGAAAAAAACAGATCGAAAATCGGAATAATTATTTTATTTTTGAAAAAATCATAATTTTTTTGAATAGGCATTTTTCGATCTGATCTGGCCGAAATACAACCCTAGTAAGGCTTCATCATTGAGGCCTTGGTCGACCAGTGTGGTTCTCATAGTAGGAAGGTCTGCTTCCAGAGGCATGACAACCTCCATACCATAAGCGAGGGCAAATGGTGTTTCCCCAGTTGGTCTCCTAGGCGGTGTGCGATAGGCCCATAGAACATGAGAGAGTTCATCCACCCAAGTGCCCTTAGCTTTTTCCAATCATTTTTATTATCCCATCGATCATAATTTTGTTGGAAGCTTCTGCTTGCCCATTGCTTTGGGGATACACCAGGAAACTAAAGTGGTGCTTGATGCCATACTCGTCGCAGAAGGCTTGGAAGAAACCACTTTCAAACGGTGTCCCGTTATCAGTGATGATGGTCCTTGGTATCCCAAAGCGAGTAATAACGTTCCTTTATATGAACCTGGTCATATCAGAGTCTCGAATGTTCGTCAATGGTTCTGCCTTAACCCATTTGGTGAAGTAGTCAGTGGCGACCAAAAGATACTTGCCATTTCTGAATGTAGTGGGTAGTGGTACCATGATGTCTAATCCCCATTAAGCAAAGATCGATAAAGATTTTAGGTCACTGACGGGCTGGTGATCCACAGGTGAGTGCTTTTGGCACTTTTCACATTTGTGAACATACGTGCTAGCGTCTTTCTGCATGTAAGGCCACCAATATCCTTCCTTGATCGCTCAAAAGGCTAGCGATCTTCTACCTGTGTGACTCTCATATATGCCTTCATGAAGTTCACTAAGTACTTGCTCGACATCTTGTGGGTGAACGCATTGTAGGTAGGGGGCCGTGCATGATTTCTTATACAGTTTTTCCCCTCAAGGTTAAGGTAGAAATGAGCAGCTTTGTCTTTGATTTGGTGGGCTGACCTCTTATCATCTAGAAATATGTCGCTTCGTAGATAATTGATAATGGGATCCATCCAACTTGGGGTTTTATCTGTGAGGAGCACTTACTCGACTACAACTGTATGATCGATACTGGGCTATGCGAGGAACTCCATCTGGATTGTCCTTTTCTAGTCAGAGTCGATTACTGAGCTTAGTGCGATTAAGGCATCAGAGTGGTTATTTTGTCCTCACGGGAACTGTTGAATTTCCACCTGCTTAAAGTCCCCCATGAGTCCTCTTACTACATTAAGGTATGCTGCCATTCGATCATCTTTGGTGTTGAAGTCTCCACCTACTTTCTTGGAAACCAGTTTAGAATCACCGAATACATTGAGGCGCTTTTCCCCTAGTAGTTTGGATTTTCATAAATCGTCGATAAAAGCTTCATACTCAAGTTCGTTGTTGGAGGCTTCAAATCCCAACCTAATTTCCCACTCAATTATAGTGTTTTCGGGGGTTATGAGAATAATTCCCACTCCTGCCCCCTTACAATTTGAGGCTCCATAAATATAGAGTGTGCAGTATTTGGACGTTGCTTCACATGTGACCAATTGCTCTTCATTTAGCTGATCTACTGGATGATCTCCTCTGAACTCAATAATAAAATCTGTTAGGATCTGTCCCTTTATCGTTGTTCTGGGCTGGAAGTGGATGTCGAATCTCCCAAGCTCGACTGGCCACTTTAAAAGACGCCCAAAGAGATCAGCCTTTCGTAAAATGGCCTTGAGTGGGTCAAAGATGATAACTGTTATGGATTGGGCTTCGAAGGAGTGCTTCAACTTCCCTGAGGCGATCATTAGGGCATAGCGAGCTTTTCTAGAGGTAAGTACCATTTTTCAGCATTTAGTAGTGTCTTGCTGGCGTAGTAAACCGGATGTTGTTCTCCCTTTATTTCACAAACTAAGGCAGAACTCATAGCATGGCCTGATGCTGCCAAATAAAGGTACAGTTGTTCTCCATCGTCTGGAATTACCAACAGTGGGGTCTTACTAAGGTAAGACTTTACCTCTTTCAGAGGTCTCGAGCAGTCATTATTCCATACTAAGCCTTTTCCTTTCTTTAAAAGTTAGAAGAATAGTCGGCAGCACTCCGAAGACATGGAGATGAAACGATTGAGTGAAGCGAGTATCCCAGTAAGATTTTGAACGTCTCTCAGTGTCTGAAGAGGCTGGACCTTGGTGATAGCATCGATTTGATCTAGGTTGGCCTCAATTCTCATTTTACTCACTAGGTAGCCTAAGAATTTTCCTGACTGGACTCTGAATGAACACTTACTTGCATTAAGCTTCATTCGACACTTCCTGGGGATTTTGAAGGTTGCTCCTAGATTAGAGAGGTGATCAGACTTTTTATTTCTTTTGATGAGCCTGTCGTCGATATACACTTCCATCGTATATCTCATCTGCTTGCTAAACATCTTGGTTACCAATTTTTGGTAAGTTATCCATACGTTCTTGAGGCCAAATGGCATGGCCTTATATCAGTACAACCCAATCAAAGTTATAAAGGAGGTCTTATCCTGGTCGGGCCCATATAGGAAAATCTTATGGTATCCTGAGTAAGCGTTAAGGAAACTCATCCTCTCGTGTGTTGCTATGGCTTCGACCAATTTATCTATCTTCGGGAGGGGGAAGCTATCCTTAGGATATGCCCGATTGAGGTCGGTAAAATTGATGTACACCCTACAACTGCTATTACTTTTGGGTACTACCACTGGGTTGGACAACCATACAGACAATAGAACTTCCCTCATGGATACGGCATCCTGTAACTTCCTACCTCTTTCTCCACTGCTTTAGCCTTCTTCGGGTAACGTTCGGCGAGCCTTTTGAGTAATGGGTTTAAAAGTAGGATCGACGTATAGGCGATGACATGCCAAGTGGGGTCAATCCCAGGTAACTCGTAAGTCTTACATGAAAAAACATATATGTTTCTTTTAAGGAGTGCAACCAGTTTCCTTTTCTCCTGATCGGTGGGAGCATATCCACTCAAAAACTTCCTTTGTGTCAAGTTATCATTGGCTACAACTTCTTTCAGGCTTTCAATGTCCCTGTTTGTGGGGGTGGGCCCTGGTCTCTTCCACCACTGATCGACCATACCATAGTTGCTATTTAGAGAGGACATCCCCTTGTTAGGCTTTCTCCTAGGCGTTCCCGAGCTCCTTATTTTTATTTTTCTTCGGGCGAATAGCTATGATAAAACATTTTCGAGTTATAGCCTTATCGTTGTGAATTTCGACCACTCCAAGATTTGTAATGCATTTAAGCTTTTGATGATAATTGGATGGAACGGCCTTCATGGCGTGGAGCCAATCTTTGACTAAAATGGCATGACATGGGTACTCGATGTCCACAATTAAGAACTCGATTAATTTTGAGATGTTCCCTGCCCTGACTAGCAAGGTGATCTTTCCCAAGGGCATGGTAATCCTTCTTGCGAAGCCAACCAATGGAACAATGGTTTTTTTGAGGTCGACGACATTCAATTTCAGCTTATGGAACATGTCCTAATACATCACTTCAGATGAACTCCCCCTGTCCACTAGTATCTTGTCAACATCCTAGTTATCAATCTTGAGCATGATTATTAATGCGTCATAATGGGAGGTCCTTACCTCGACCAAGTCCTCTTTGATGAACACGATATGCTTTGTGTAATCAATATATTTTGATCGTCGATGCTTTCTAGTCTAAGTTTTAGCTGGATCGATTTGAAAAGATTCTATCATGGCAGTCACTTTCTTGGGTTCCATTCTAATGACGTTGCCCTGAATTTGTTTGATGTCTAACTCCCCATGAATGACTACAAACTCGTGTCCTGTATCATCATCGAGGACATTATCTGGCTTCTGGTAGAGATTGGCTGCAACTTTCTCCGTCTTCTTATCAACATACTCGCTAAGGTGCCCTTCCTGAACTAGCTCTTCCATCTGTGACTTCAGATCTATGCAATTCTCGATTCGGTGACCACCCTCCTTGTGGAATGCGTACCTTAGTGCATTTTTTCTTTTGGTTGGATTTTCGCCCATCTTCTTAGGCCATTTGATGAAAAGGTTCATCCTTGATCTTGATGAGAATTTTATAAATGGTTTCCTTTAAGACTGTGTTAATAGTCTGGAATGCCTTGGAGGGGTCATTCTTACTTCCACCTTTGGAGCCATTCTTTCCCCCATTTTTGCTTCCCTTTTTTCTGTGTGTCATTCTTCTCTATTCCCATGTTCACCTTCGCTAGACCATTCTCTCCCCTTTTGGGATGGACCATGTCCTCGACCTGGGGGTACTTCTTGATACGAGCCATAAGATCATAAATATTTATGACTTCCTTCTTGGTGAGAGACTGGTGCAGTGGAGAGGTGGTCGATAAGAAAATTTTGAAGGACACTACGACAATGTTCTCTGAGCAGTCCTCGATCTCATTAAAGATTTCCCAGCATCTCTTAGCGTAATCCCTGAGGTTTTCCAATGGCTTCTTCTCCATAGTGAGTAGTGCATTCATTCGCTTAGGATGGGAGCTGCTCGTTATAAACCATGCCGTGAAAGCCTCTGCCAGTGCTGCGAAATTCTTGATCGACCTGTAGGGGAGCCTCTCAAACCATATTTGTGCTACATTACATAGGATATAAGGGAATATCTTGCACATATGTGCTTCTTTGTGGCTCTATAATGTCATTGCCTCCCTATACTGTATGACATAGTTTATAGGATTTGTCTTCCTGTCATAGACCTTAAACCCGAGGACAACGAATTTCTTAGGGGGTTCATCGCATTCGATTTGCCTTGAGAAAGGGGTCTTCATCTGAGAATTTAGAGCTCTTCTAGAAATCTTTCTGGTCAAATTGGCTCCTCGGTGCGCCGGATGTTGGTCCATCTCCCCACTGACCAAAATCCTTAAATCCTCAATTGGTCAATCATTGTTCCTGTGGCGTTGTGGCCATCACCGCCGATCCCCGCCACGGAGGAATCCTTCGGGTCCCGCGCATCCCCTCTCGGGAAAGAGCTTCGACCGGCGCCGATTTTGTGAGGTGTGAAAAATATAGAGAGATTCAGAGTCGCCAGTCCATTTTACTCAAAACAGACAAAAGAAAAAGGGGAAGCCACCCCGAAGGATGGCATCCAAAGACATACTAGTGCGTGCGAAACCAAAATGATTCGAAAAGGGTTCGGAGGCTTAGTTACGAAATGGGAAGGTGTTAGGCACCCATTCCGCCCTTTCGATCTCTCATGGATATCTGCTATTTTCCTTTATGTTTCCCCCCGTGAGATGTGTGCATGTGTATATATATATAATGGAGGTAGGAATCCTCGACGTGTATCATGGAAAAGATAAAGCGAGTCATCCATAGGAAGATTATAAAAGTAATATTAGAAAAATAAGAATTACGCTGTTACCCCTATGTTGATCGCTATAAAGGAACGATAACGCATGGAGTAATGTGTCACTAAGACTAAGGATATATAATATAAGAAAAATGGATTTAGAGAAAATAGGAAATGAGAGAAAGGACTCGAGTCTCGGATTTTACCCCGAGACACCTACGTAGCCTATAAAGGCATCAAAGTCCACGTAGTTCGCATACAAAGCAAAGGGGTGAGGTTTATCCCATAAATCCAAATGTGGGATCTCTTATTTGTAAGTGTGTGTCTGTGTGTAGAAAAGGTGTTTTAGTTGTGAGAAAAATGTGGAAAAAGTGTGAGAATCCCCACTTGGAATTTATGAGCAAACCCCCTTTTTCTTGTTTTGGGGTTTTTATTTATATGAAAATAAGAGATGTGCAATAATACTAAATAAAAAGTATATTAGGATGTGTGAGATGAGATTATAAAAGTGCTAAGTAAGAAAATAAGTTATTGGGAATTCAAGAGAAATTAAGAGAGAGAGTTTGAGAAAGTTGGACCTTCTTGAAGATCTTGAGCTTGATCTTGAATGTTGGAGAGCAAACCTTGAGCTTGGATGATGATGGAGAGTGGTTAATTCACCAAGTTTGATGAAAAGGATGATGAAAAGTGAAGGTAAAAGAGGGATTTGGAAGTTGAAATCACGCTGCCTTCGAGAGAGGTTTCTGGGATTCGTTCAGAGAGATTTCTATCAGATCTGGGATCCTCCTGCAAATGAGGCTAAGGCCTCCTTTTATAACCCCGGGGGACTACCGGTCGGCCCTATCATGGCACTGCCTATCGGCAGGTGCCGATAGGCAGGGTCTGGGACCTGGCATTTGGCAATGCGCCTCAGGCTTTTTTGGAAACTTGGCCGCCGAGGGCAAACCGTTGGTCAGAATCGTGCATGGGGCATACCGTTGGAAAGGTATTTAAGATACCTTCGAAAGTCCTTTGGACTTCTCCCGAGTTTGGGAGTTGACTTTGGGTCAAATGTGGCTCGAAAGCGTTTATCGGTCCATTAGACGGGGAATCGCGCGGACGCAAACGACGCGTTCGTCCGCATGGTAAGTCCGAATCGCATATGGGGCATACCATTGGAAAGTTTAGGAGATGTATTTCAACATTCCAAATGGTTTGGAGAGTTTACTTTGGTCAACCGAGCTCGGGAAACACTCGATGGCTTCCCGGAGTCAAACGGATCGTTCGTCCGCATAGAAAGTCAGAATTACACATGGGATGGACCGTTGGAAATGGTATTCAGTTACCTTAAAAGATTCATTCAGCCTCGGTCGAGCTGAAGAGTTGACATAGGTCAAATAGAGCCCGGGAGCACCCGGTGGCCTCTAGGTCAGGTTTCGGACGCAAATGGCGCTTTCATCCGCATGGTAAGTCAGAATCGCGCACAGGGCGGATCGTTGGAAAGGGTATTCAGTTCCATTCGAATATTCATTGAGTATCGATCGATCTGAAGAGTTGACATAGGTCAAATAGAGCCCGGGAGCGCCCGGTGGCCTCTAGGTCAGGTTTCGAATGCAAATGGCGCGTTCGTCCGTATGGTAAGTCAGAATCGTGCATGGGGTAGACCGTTGGAAAGGGTATTTAGTGACCTTTGAAGATTCATTAAGTCTCGATCGAGATGAGGAGTTTGACTTTTAGGTCAAACTGAGCCGGGGGGTACCCGATGGCTTCCAGGTCAGTACTCGGGACGTGACTTGGGTTTATTATGATGAAGGGAGGTACTAGGGACCTAAGGAGAGTTAAGGGGTAACAGAATGGGGTGTCTACAGAGCCCCTCGACGGGTGAGTTTGTAAAAAATGATAGCCATCGATTAGACACCGCATGATGCTTTTGAGGGAGTATGACCGATTCAGAGGGTCGAGGTCGATTCTGAGGACCTAAGAAGTATATTGGGGATGATCAATTCGAAGGATCGAGGTCAATTCTGAGGACCTAAGGAGATGAGGATGACCAATTCAGAGGGTCGAGGTCAGTTCTGACCTAAGAGTGGTGACGACCGAGGACCGAGGTCAATTCTGACCTAATTCAGGTGACGATCCAAGACCGGGGTTAATTATGACCCAAGAGTGGTGACGACCGAGGAACGAGGTCAATTCTGACCTAACTAAGGTGACGATCCAAGACCGGGGCCAATTCTGACCCAAGAGTGGTGACGACCGAGGACCGAGGTCAATTCTGGCCTAACTAAGGTGACGATCCAAGACCGGGGCCAAGTCTGACCCAAGAGTGGTGACGACCAAGGACCGAGGTCAATTCTGACCTAATTCAGGTGACGATCCAAAACCGGGGCCAATTCTGACCCAAGAGTGGTGACGACCGAGGACCGGGGTCAATTCTGACCTAACTAAGGTGACGATCCAAGACCGGGGCCAATTCTGACCCAATAGTGGTGACGACCGAGGATTGTGGTCAATTCTGACCTAACTAAGGTGATGATCCAAGACCGGGGCCAATTCTGACCCAAGAGTGGTGACGACCGAGGACCGAGGTCAATTCTGACCTAACTAAGGTGACGATCCAAGACCGGGGCCAATTTTGACCCAAGAGTAGATAAAGATTATATTTTGATTCTGCTGGAGAAAGAGCTTTGTGATTCCGATTTGAGATGGGGAGCTGCTAGCTGGGGGAATCTTTTTAGGAGACCTCGCAGGGGAGAACAATCTATTTTTGGTGCTGTAAGAGAATTCCGCTGGGGAAGTGATCAGGTGATCCTTAGGGATTTTTTGGAGCTTTGCCGGGAGGAGTTTTCACTTAGTTTTTGAGGATTCCGCTGGGGAAAAGGGGTTCCGCTGGGAATAAGAATTTGGATCTGAGATTCCGCTGATGAATGGGCCGGGGAAAATTTGGATTGTCCTTTGGGAGAGATTGCTCTGGGCTAGTGGATCTTCTGATTTCTGCTGGGAAAAATACCATGTGATATTGTACCGCACCGGATAGCCGATGGTTGTAAAGTCTGATGAGGAGGTGATTCGGTGGTTCGGGCGCCTTGCCCGAGAGGTCAATCACGTGGATTTTGAGGGCTTCGTTGGGGAAAAAGGTGTGTCGCCCAAAGGAGTGCGAAATTTCCTTGATGAAAACGTTCTAAATCCTTCATGGGATTTTTAGGAATTTTTTGGGGATTTTTCGAGGCTTTCTGGTATTTTCTGGGAATTTTTGCACAAAATTTTAAGGAGGGTGCCGGTCGTCATAGACTGAGAGGTGCCATTCGATAGTGGCACGGACCTTTGGGCTGCCTCGGGAAGGTGAGGAGACAGTGCCGATCGGTATGGTGAGGTGGAATTGGATATCATCGGCGACTGCCCACATTCGAGAGGTTGTCCCTATTCCTTCTTGCTTGGTGCCGTCAGCCTCGTCCGGGGGAGACTCTAGCTCGGGTAGTGGGGGCGTGTCATCTCGTCATAGGGGAAAGAGAGCGCATCGCCGGGATGGAAATTCTTGAGAGAGAGGGAGTGAAATGTGGGTTCGGGCTGAGTCCCGTTGTTTTTGGCTTTTTCTTTATTTCCTGCAAAAATGATGTAACATAGAAAACATATATATGCAATGCAATGCGGTTTTTTGACTATCTTTTATTTTAATGATGAAATGAATGCATGCGCTTTTTAATTTGCTGCTGAGACCGTAAAAAAAAGGAATATTTTTAGAAATCTTTCAAAGGAAAGTTATTTTATTCAAAACGGGGAATCCCATAAAGAGGGAAGAGGATTCTTGAAATTCTTTTGAGAATATCAATTTATTTTTATGGAGTTTTCTGATTTTATAAAGAAGGAATGGAGGAAATTTAAAAAAGGGAATTATATAAGGAGGAAAAGGGATTTTGAAATTTTGTTAAGAATGTCAATTTTTATTTTTCTGATTTTGACAAAAGAGGAAAAAGAGAGATTTCCAAAAATGGGGGGTTGCCGATCGGCAAGCACCCTGGCCTGCCTATCGGCAGTTCAGTCCAGTCCCATCAATTGAAAGCTTTGATTGGTACCCTCTTTAGCCTTTAGTACCTTGTGGGGTAGGGTTCCTTTCGATTTCTGCAGGGATTATGTCCCTTTTGAGGATTTTTAAGTATAAAAAGGGAGAAGGGTGGAGTGTTTTCCTCACACCTTTTACATTCTTCATACCCACCCATCATCTTTTAGTCTTGCAAGATGGCTCTCCCTGGTAGCATTGAGTTTGTCAACTACCTCGAAGCCTTGGAATCCATGTGCTCTTATAATGTCGACTATGATGCTTTCAACATGCGTCGAGTCTCCTTGTGGTGTAATCGACCTTTTGAGTGGAATATGCTGATGGCGGCAGTACAATTTTGGCACCCCGAAGACCATGTATTCCGCTTTGGGTTGGAAGAAGTTTGTCCTACCTACGAGGAGTTTTCTGCCATACTGGGCGTGAATCCTAGTGTTGCCGCGCCTTTACCCGAATTTTCCCGTTCTCCTAGGGATTTGTTGGCCGGGCTTCTTCATATATCGCCTTCGGGGGCCAGGTCATTGGTTGCTAGAGGGATGATCTCCCTCCCGACGGTGTTGCAATCCGTGCGTTCGCGGGAAGTAAGCGATGCTGGCTATGCTGGAGCCGTTGTTCTGGGCCTGGTTTCAAAATTACTGTTGGTGACTGGGGAATTACAGGTAGACCCACAACTTGCAGCCATTACCTCATGGATATCATACCGTCGCAATCCTACTGCGGTGATATTGGCAGAGACTCTGAATGGCCTGGATGCTTGGAAAGAAGGCCGTTCAGACTTCTTGAGGGGTAGCCCTGTGATGCTGTTCATGTGGTTATATGAAAGATTCCGCTTGTCGACTCCTCCAGAATATCCTTTGTCGGCTGTACCTAACTTCTTTTCGCGCTACTTCATCTGCATGGGCCTGTATGTTGAGAATTGGGAGAATTGACTTGTGGAGCATGGGGGTTGTGGGCTGTATTGGTCAGTGCCTTGGTGGGTAAAGTTGCAGCCTGATCTGGAGCTAGGAGAATATTCATATGTGCGGCTGGTTGGTCTCAGGCAGACCTCTTTTTATTTCCCTTGGTGGCTTTTTTGCCAATTTGGCTGGGCGCAGGTCGTGCCCCATCGGACCTCAAATTTCTTTCCAGTAGAAGATTTGACTGAGCGCTTGCGTCTGTTGCTAGGATCTCTGTGGGAAAATCGGCGTCCGTCGACCCGTCCCTCTCAGTCTGTTGGGAAGGTTTGCCATGTCCCCAAAGATTATACGAAGTGGTTGTGGAGGGAAGTAGCCAGCACGATGTTGGCAGTAGAGACCAGTCGGAGGTGGTTTATTTTATCTGACTCCATGGAAGGGGGTGTTGTGGTCTTTTCGAAGATGGTTAAGGCTCATCGATCCATGGAGTGTTCGCGACACTCCATTCAGGCAGGAGAGACTTGTGGTCCTCAGGATGTAGATGATGAGGGTGCAGACTCTTCAGGTAGCTGTGGGTAGGACTCCTGGGGAGTTTATTTATGTAACAGATGTGGGGGATTTTGTCTGGTTTTTATGGTAGTAGGGGGAAGGGAGTTATCCGTTCCTTTTTCTTATGTAATCCGTCCTGTAGTTTCTTATTAATGAAATAAATAAGTTTCTGATCATCCAGCTGTGCCTTTCGATGAATTTTGTATTTTGAATTATCTATACCAATCGCTAAGGCATACATAATCCTTTTGTTCAAGTAGATGTTTAGAATGAACTGTCATTCTCGGGGGTAAGAAAAGAATGGTATTTTGTGAAAAAGAAGGGGCCATGCTCATGTGAGGAGTATGAGCTGCCTACGTACCTCTGGGGTTTTTGAAAAAGTTCTTATCTGTTTGAAAATAGTTTTTGCAGAGGATCAAGCCCACGTAGTTCTGGATAGAGGGAAATGGAGAGAGTTTTTTTTTTATTTAAATAGAAGGGGGATGAGAAGAGTCGTAGCGCGCCGAGATTTTGGACTAGGGGTAGAACTTCTTGAGACGGTCCAGATTGACTGGATGAGCCATCTCTTCCCCATCTAGGTCAGTGAGCATGGCGGCACCGCCGGATAAGATTTTCTTCACAATGTAAGGGCCGCTCCAATTGGGTTTGAACTTTCCTCTAGGGTCCCAGATGGGTTCGATTATCTCTTTGAGGGCTAAATCCCCCTCTCGGACATCGCGGTCCTTGACTCTCTTGTTGAATGATCGCGCTATTCGGCGATGGTATCCTTGTATATGGTAAATAGCTTTTAATCTCCGTTCATCTAGGAAGGTCTGCTCATCAAGACGACCTTGTCACCAGTCTTCTTCACTAACCTTGCTTTCGAGCATGACACGTAACGAGGGTATTTCCAGCTCCACAGGTAGGACTGCCTCCATGCCGTAAACCAGTGAGTAAGGGGTAGCCCCAGTAGAGGTTTGAATTGAGGTTCGATAGCCCCAGAGGGCGTAGGGGATCCGATCGGCCCAATCCCTACAACTTTCGGTCATCTTGCTGATGATGGCTTTGAGGTTTTTGTTTGCGGCCTCAACTGCATCATTGGTCTGAGGTCGGTAGGTAGAAGATTTATGTCTCTGAATCCCGTATTCGCTGACTATTTCTGTGAATTCTGCCTTAAAGTGCAAACCATTATCCGACACTAGCTCGTGCGGGACCCCATATCGGCAGATGATATTCTTCTTGATGAATTTGGCCACCTTCTTGGCATTTAATACTGCGTATGACTCAGCTTCGACCCATTTGGTGAAGTAATCGATGGCAACCAGGATGAACTCATGCCCGTTTGACGCTTTTGGTGTAACCTTCTCTATGATGTCGATACTCCAGGTGGAGAACGGCCAGGGAGAAGTCATGTATTATAATTCCCGCGGAGGTAGATATTGGAGATTGGAGAACTGTTGGCATTTAGGGCACCTCCGAACATAGGCGGTGCAATCCTGGGCCATGGTGGTCCAGTAGTAGCCTTGTCGGATGATCTTTTTGGCAAGCATGTGACCGTTCATGTGAGGTCCGCATTCCCCGCTGTGGATTTTCTGCATTATCTTTTTAATGTCAGCCCCTGCAATACAGGGCAAATGAGTTCCATCGAAATTCCTCTTAAGTAGTGCTTTATGGCAGATGATGTACTGAGCGGCCAGCCTTCGGAGGGTAGCTCGGTCATTCTTGTTGGAACCCTCGGGATACCTACCATGTTTGAGGAGGCACCAAATATCATAGTGTGACACCCCGACTAATTAAATACCGGGTAGCTACTCCTTTATTAAATTACTCATTTATTAAATTAATACAAAATGCCAAGTTGGTCCAGTTAATAGCATCACTGTCGAAAACATTTTAATGATTACTAACCACCTAGTATTTAAAAAGTAAGTTGCCAAATTTTAAATTAAGTCCGATTAACATGCAATAAAATAATAGTGGAAGAACAACATAAATCCATTCACCATAACGAAGTAATGATATAACCAACAAATAGTAATAAGTCCAGAGGAAAACTCCTCACAACAATCCCACAACTGAAAGTAATATGACAAGTCTGAATCCAGAATTAGTTACATGCCAGAAGTCTGAATAACTGAAATAAATGAAATTTCTCTAAAAGAAATGGGCGACATGCCCTACAACTGATAAGTGCTGAACAAAGAGTCAAGATAGATGAAGCGTCTACAAGCAAAGTCCTGTAACTTCCACAAACAGCTACAGCTCGTCACCTGAATGAGGATCCTAAGCATGGTGTCCTTGTGGCTGGGCACCTAAAATGGTTTTTACAAAAAAAATAGATTTGAAAGCAAACGGGTCAGAGCCCGAAAGTGGAGAGTATTTTGAAAACAGCAAGTGCTTTAATAACATTTAAAACAATAAATGCAAAATACATGTTAGGACGTGCTCTCACATGAAATACTCACCTCTCGTCTAACTGTGCACTCCTAACGTTCCTGTACCCATTCATGTGTTTTCTCATAACTATCTAGTTCAAAAGAGTCTCTAACACTTCTACTCGGTTCACGTTTTAATTCCAACCTTAACAATTAAATAGAGAGTTCTACTTTAATTCTCGGATTCCCAATTATTAACAAAACCATTTATTGATAACTGTCCCCTTTTTATCTTTTCATAACGTTACCATATCTATTCTCACAATTTAACATAGCAAATTCCTTTCCCTTTAACTATATATTATTCACATCATAAATATACAATACAAGCACCCCGAGGCTAAGCTGCGATGCACACATACTCTGTTATCCATCCCGGTACATCACGTACATAAGGATCACGCTTTTCGAATCTCTCAGGAATCGTTCAAAGATAACAGCATCACAAACAATGGAGGCAAACACAGTCACATCACATGGGTCACGCACATACCTACGTTCCCACGATCAGCAGACTTATTAACATCCCAATAAGTCCTTCCAATAAGTCCTTCTCTGACCTATGTTCATCGAGGTACCAATCTAAATCCGGGCAACACAAGGATAAAAAGGCCCTAAGCGAACGTAAACCTCCCATGATAGCAAGTATGGTAGGTATGTCATACACATAAAATTATATGCTAATCATTCACACATCTTAGATATCTCAATAAAGGTATACTCTACATTCTTATACCATTATTCCAAATTTAGATATTTTGAGTCTCCCGATAATATAAAATTTAAACTGTCGACACGTCCCACGTCGTAGTTTCTTATACTTAAAACCTATCTCAAATAGATTATTAAGTTCCTATTATTCCCACATATAACATCTTTATTCCTAAGGTCCTTACTTCTTCCCCGAACCTCATTTCATCAATTATTCAAATTTACACTTTTAACCCAATTATTATTTCACTTATCGAATTCCATTAGATTTAGAATAATTCCTCAAATTGAATTCTTATTAAGGTCCAAATTTCATAGCCATGCCTACTGGTCTTCCTTAAGTTTAAGGGTATTCATGAGGTCTCCAATAATATTTTCCAAGGGTTAACATCATAAAAAATTTAAATAGGAAAAACTTTACTCATTCTGGGAAGGTCGATCGATCGACCTTTTCCTTCTATCGATCGACCTTTTCCTTCGATCGATCGATGGTGGTCGATCGATCGACTGATGAATATCGATCGATCGAACGCACCAGGTATGGCTACGGACTGCTTCGTTTTGCAGTTTCCAAATCATCACAAAACATCCTTTTAATGCATGAAACTCTAATATAACGTTATAATATCATCATACAACCATCCTACAACATTGTTAACGTTTTAAAACCAATAATTCATCAACCAAGGACTTTGTTTGGATCAAAACTTCATCAAGAACCCTGATTTCCTATTTCTTTCAAGAACATTAATAAATCTCTTCTTAAATCCATTTTTAAATCATCAAGGGTCATAATTCTGAATTCATAATTCGTCCAGAATGTTTCTACATGCAGTCCCTAACATAGTTCATAGTTTTACATCTTCAAATTCATGGGTCTAATCAATCTTCCAAGATAAATTTCATAATTTCCTAAACATGGAAAAGCATAGCATTGAATCAATTGGAATTAAACCACTTGCCTTAATCTTTCTCTGAATTTGAGGTTGAATCTTGAAGTTTGAATCTTTCCTCTCTCTCTCTCTGCAGAATTCTCCTCTTTCTCTCTCTCTCTACAAGTTCTTCTCAAGGTGATAATGGAGGTGGGGTTGGTTTTTGCCAAGTTTTAAGGTTTCTAAAACTCTCCCGTAGCCCACTACCTAAATTGGGGTTGGGAATGGCTTAGTGGGTTAAGACTAAGTCAGATTTTTAACTCTAATTTTCGTGGGTTTTAATTACCCAATTTTCGAAATTACCAAAATGCCCTTATAAGTTATCGGTATGGCCCAATAATGCCCCGGGACCTAAACTTAACCCCCGGCTAGTGTTTTCTGACTATTTCGATCCTTATGGACTCGTTGGCGCACTCAAAATGACCATACGGGTGATAAAAATAAAATTCACTTTTTAATTCAAATAATTATAGTCCTGACGCGACTGTCACGCGCGTCCCAACAAAATTTCCCAAATTGCCGTATTTCAATCTTGCGACAATTTCAATATTTCCAATATTCATATATTGCCATATATACACATTATAATCAAATACTAACTCACATCTCGTTAATATTTTATCCGGATTAATTTTTAATTAATACACATATAATTTAATTAATCCCCAAAAATAAATATCACGAAAATACGGGGTATTACACATAGTACCAGCAATCGGCTAGTTTGGGATCTTCAGTGGAGACAAGCTCAATATGGTAGCAATGGGTCGGTCTGTCTTGTTTTTTAACTAGGAATGGGGTCATTGATATTCCCTCGGGCATATCGACCATGGAAGCCAAAGTAGCGAGAGCATCGACTAGGTTGTTCTTTGCTCGGGGTAGGTAATGAAAGGTGATATCTCGGAATTGGGAGGCCAACTCTTCTAATTGAGCATGAAAGGGTTGAATCTTTTCATCCTTGACCTTCCACTTTCTGAGCACTTGACCGATGATAAGGGCAGAATCCCCGTATACATCAAGGTATTGACTACCTTTCTCGAGAGCGACCTGGAGACCCACTGTGCATGCCTCGTATTCTATCATGTTGTTGGTGCAAGGGAAATCCAATTTAATGGCGATGGGAGTGTGGGAGTCATCTGGGGCGACCAGAAGTATCCCAATGCCATATCCCTTTTTGTTGGCAGCGCTGTCGAAGAACATTTTCCATTGGAGGAGGTCTTGAGTGGTGCAAATGATGTTTTCATTTGGGAATTCGGAGATCCAGACATCTGCTTCTTCTATAGGGTAGTCAGCGAGGTATTCAAAGGTGGCTCTTCCTTTAACGGCTTTCTCTGTGACGTACACGATATCAAACTCGGTTAGGGGCATCAACCATCGGGCCATTCGGTTAGATAAGGCGGGTTTCTCAAGAAGCTATTTGATGGGATCCATTCGGGATACTAGTTTAATGGGGAAGGCGAGCATGTAATGTCGCAACTTTTGGGTGACCCAGACAAGTGCGACACATGCTTTTTCCAAAGCAGTGTAGTTGACCTCGTATCCGACCAATTTACGACTGGCGTAATAGATGGCTCTTTCTTTGCGGAAGTTCTCGAGGTACTGGGCTAGCAAAGCCCCGACTGCAGTGGCTGTTATGGTTAGGTATAAGAGCAAAGGGAGACCAGGCTGTGGTGGCATGAGAACTGGAGGTTGGGTTAGGTATTATTTGATTCGATCAAAAGCTTCTTGGCAGGCCTCGTTCCAAACCTTGGTTGAATCCTTTCAGAGGAGCTTAAAGATTGGTTCACAGATGGAGGTTAGCTGGATGATGAACCGGATGAAATATCGTAATTTACCCAGGAAGCCTCGAACTTCCTTCTCTGTTCGGGGAGGTGGCATCTTAAGTATAGCCTTCAGCTTGGCGGGATCTGCTTCTATCCCCTTCTCACTGATCATGAATCCTAAGAGTTTTCCCTTCGTAATGCCGAAGACGCACTTCTGTGGATTAAGTCTCATCTGATACTGTCGCAGACGTTCGAAGAACTTCCGGAGAGAGGGAACATGACCTTCTCTAGTTTTGGACTTGATAATCATATCATCCACGTAAACCTTGACCTCTTTGTGGATCAGATCGTGCAGGATGGTTGTGGCAGCCCTTTGGTAGGTAGCCCCAGCATTCTTGAGACCGAATGTCATAACGGTGTAGCAAAAAGTTCCCCATGGGTTAATGAATATGGTTTTCTCTTGGTGGTCGTGATGAATATTAATTTGGTTGTATCCGGAAAATTCGTCGACAAATGACTTGAGAGCATGGCTGGCTGTGTTGTCCACGATCATGTCGATGTTGGGTAGCGGATAATCATCCTTCGGAGAAGCTTTGTTTAAATCTCGATAATACACATACATTCGAACCTTTCCTCCTGATTTTGGTATAGGTACAATGTTGGCTAGCCACGTGGGATATTCGATTACTCGAATGAAACCCACGTTCAACTGTTTGATCACCTCATCTTTGACCTTAAGCGACCATTCGGTACGGAGCTTTCTCAACTTTTATTTAACTGGCTTGGCATCTAGGAGAATGGGGATCTCGTGCTGAGCTATTTCGGGATCAATACCGGGCATGTCATCGTAGGACCATGCGAAGACATCCACGAACTCCTTTAGCAATTCTTCGAGTTGTGCGCGCTCATGCTTGTCAAGGGTGGCCCCTATCCTAATCTCGCGCAGTTGGCTACTAGAACTGAGATTAATAACGACAGTCTCTTCTTCATTAACTTGAACGCGGTTATGTTGTTTATTATTAACCTTATTTAGATCAGTTAAGAATTGTTCATTTGTAAAATCATCATCATCAAAAGTTTGATTAAAATCCACACAATTAATGTAAGGCATAACAAGATACTCAAAATCTTCGTTTATTTCATTGATAGGAAAAACAGCATTGAGGACCTCATCAAAAGAGGTCTCGATTACATTTGAGCAAGGATGGACAACAGTAGATAAAGCAGGGTAAACATTGGGGTTGAGGGTGATTTCAAGAGGTAGAACTGACGCAGCATGCCAGTTGAGGAGAGGTGTATCAGCAGCTTTAATCAGACGGGATGGGTCCCTTGATGTAGTGCCTGAATGAACCATGCAGAGTGTCAGCCCCAATGTCTGCAGGTTGAAGGAATCTTCGGAGTCACTTTCCTCAGTTTCTTCAGTATCTTTGATAAGCGATGGCACCTGGTATTGGTAACTTTCGGCCCATGGGTAGCTGTCTTCGAAGAAGATCTCCATTCCAGGATTCATCTTCTTATCTGTATGGTCATACCACGGTTCTGGAAAACTGCAAAAGGGGAAATCCTCACCTTCCTTGATGAATCGTCCATTTAAATAATCTCCCGAGATAGTTCGAACGAAGTTTAACCCTCTCTTTGATTAAGTCTGGTGGATCACTCTGGGTTCTGGTTCTGATGGTTGATATCCCAAGCCGCAAGGAGGGAAAACCTTCTTCAGTTCGATGGGCTCAAGAATCCCTTGTTGCCTTTGTCCCAGCCCCAGTCCGGGCATGAAGTGCATATTTTTGAACATCTGAATCACATTGACATTGCCATGAGGGTCATATTATGGACAAACCCTTTCTTTGAAACCGTCCCCTGCCGGGAGTAGGGATGGTTCAACTCGGAAACCTTATAGGAGCATATCATTTGACCCGTGTTGTATCTCAAGAATTGAACTGCTGGTGCTTGCACCCTCAGCATTACCGTCGTCACCCAAGATGGTGATGACTCGCCCATCGGCGAAGAACTTCAGTTTCTGATGGAATGATGAAGAGACACCCTTTATACTGTGGAGCCAGGGTCGTCCGAGCAACAGGTTAAAACAGGCCGGGATATCGATGACTTGGAATTTGATGATAGGGTTTATAGGTCCAACCCCTATTACAAGTTTTATGGATCCCATCACCTCACGGTGGGTATTATCGTAGGCACGCACGGCAGCGGATGTTGGAGCGAGGTCACTTTCTTTCAGACCTAACATTTGAAAGTTCTCAGTGGGCAAACATTCAAAGCAGACCCGTTGTCAATGAGAGAGAGTGGTACAACCTTCCCCATAACTTCGACGGAGATGTTGAGTGCACGATTGTGATTTGGCCCAATTTTGGGGATTTTATCTTTAGAAAAGGACAGCATTCGGGTAGAGGTCAAGGATCCGACCAGGTTCACCGCTTCTTATGGTATGGTAGAAGGAGGAACTATGGGTCCAGTGAGTAATTTGATCAAAGCATTTCTGTGTAGCTGGGAAGACATGAAAAGCCCCCATAGAGTGATGTTAGCTTGAGTTTTCTTCAATTGATCGAGGATCTTGCTCTACTCGAGAGTCATTTCTGGCATAGGAAGGTCTTCAACGCCCTTCCCCTTATCATTGGTTGGTAGCGAGTTTGGAATTTGGTAATGTCTCCCAGATCTGGTCATGTGATTTACTGAAGAAGGGAAAAACTTAAATCAAGTTTCCTCATCAATCTCAGGTTGTTCTGCCACCTTATCTATTTCTCCGAGGAGTTCCTCAAATGATATCATCCCACATAAGTCAGCTATTGGGCCATTTCCTCCTGAAGCTTGTTCTTCATTTGAAACTTTGAATTCTTCCCCCCATTCGGTGGCAACAATTCTATTTTCCCTTGTGAAGTCAATGCATTCCATAACCTCAACGACTTCTTCATATAGGTCTTCCCATTCTTTGGGGATGTGTAAGGGTGAAGGGACCAGATGCCCCTGCAGCTTCAAAGTGTCAAGTAACTCGGTGATACTGCAAATGTCGTTGGTTTGCCTAAATGCTTCCGTCATGATCCGGACAACATCATCTAAGCATATTTCGTCGGTTGGTACCATCCACCTATCTGATTCTCGGGCCCATTTCCGTGCTTTCAAAAACATCGTACTGAACCTCTGGCAGTCGATAATCATCTGTGAGGGCAATTTCAGCTCGAACTCTAGGAGTTAGTTTAACACCTCTGACAATTCCATACCTCCACTTTCAGAACAGGTCCGGACAGTGATGTACGCTCTGGTAAGGAGTGACAGCGCCTGATCAGCGGGGCTAGCAGGGTGTAGGAGGAAATATGGGCAAAATTGAAGGGGTTAAGAAGGGTATAAGGGTGTGATTTGAGTTGATGGATCAAAATCTGGGTTTTCTTCCAAGAAGATGGCATTAGTGTGATTTGGGAGTGGGTTATGAGTAGTGTTTGGTTTAGGATTGGCTGGTGGGGCGATGGTACCCCGGTCAATGAGATCTTGGATTATGTTTTGAAAGTGGAACCATTGGTCGGTGGTATGGACAACTGTTTGGTAAAAGGCGCAATGAGCATCGGTCTTAAAATTCCTGGGAAGTGGATTGGGTAATGGACGTGGATCCAGGGGTTTTATAAGGTTTCGGCTTAACAGGGCTTGGTAAACTTTGGAGAGGGGAGCATGGAGCTCAGTGTATTCCCTTCAGACGGGAGCAGGGCGGCTTTCCGGTGCCCATAATGTGGTTGGTTGAGAGATGTTGTTGATGGTTGAGACTGCGGTACTGACATACTTGTCATATTTTCTGGGGGTGAACTGTTCGGACACCTTCTTTGGTTCAACTTCTATTTTGGCAAGACCCTATTCGATTTTTACTCCTGCTTCTCTGAGAGCTCGAAAATGGGGGTAGTACTGTCCTCCCATGGTTGCTCGGACATAGGGCAAGAAATTCTTCTTTACTATGCTGACTTATTCTTCTTCAGACGACCGATTGGTTATGGTAGCCGCTTTTCCCCTCCATCGGGCTATAAAGTTACTGACTGATTCTCCGAAGTTCTGTTTGAGCAACTCTAAATCACGGCGGGTGACCTCAAGCTCTTCGTTATATTTGTACTACGACATGAATTCTCGGGCTAC
The DNA here is from genome assembly GCA_949130495.1 of Sambucus nigra. Taxonomy (NCBI): domain Eukaryota; kingdom Viridiplantae; phylum Streptophyta; class Magnoliopsida; order Dipsacales; family Adoxaceae; genus Sambucus; species Sambucus nigra. The sequence goes on from OX422210.1 coordinate 288,539,920, forward strand.
ATCCTCCCAGCTACGGATTATGGATTCTTTAAGAGATAAAAACCATCAGAGAGCACTGTCTTTCAAAGTTTGCTGAAATAATTGGGCCATAACTTCTTCCGAAGCCCCTAGTAGAGTCATGGAACGATGATAACTACAAAGATGAACAATCGGGGACCACTTCCTCCAAATTTCTCGATATTTGGCATTTTAAACTTCTCGGGTAACCTTGCTTTAGGATAAGGAGACATATGGGTGTAGTCCATATAATTCCCAGAGATCCTGACTTGGTCAAACTTCTTAGTGAGCATCTTGAGATCCTCTTTGACTTTGTTAAACTCCTCCTCCTTTGGATCAGCAACCAAAGGCAAGTTAGCCATTGGCTGGGTAATGTTTGGCATTGGAAGCTGGGCAGGCGGCGGCCCATTAGTAGGAGGGGCACGCGGAGCATGCTGATATTCTTTCGGGACCCAAATGGGCTCAGGTGGACCCTTAGCACAAGGGAACAGGGCCTCAGGCTCTTGAGGAATAGGACCTTGGTTTCGTTGCATTTCTCGAACCTCAACTTGGAGGTTGTCAATCTTGGTCACGAGCTGAGTTAGGACTGTCGGCAGATCTGATTGTATGACTGGTGCTTGATCCGTATTTTCCATAGAAGGTGGATGGATTCCGGACTCGGAAGAAGTAGTAGAGGAATGGACGAAACTCCGGGGTGATTTGACTGAAGACCTAAGCCAATAGGGAGCCAGGCCAAGGGCGTGCGGTCAACCTGAGAAGGCGTAGGATGAGATTTATTTTTGAGAAAAGGGAAGGAACTATTTTTGGATTTTTGATAAAAATGGAGAAATGTTTTTGGATTTTTGATAAGAAAGGGAGAAATGATTTTTGATAAGGAAGGGAGAAATGTTTTTGGATTTTTGATAAGAAAGGGAGAAATGTTTTTTGGATTTTTGATAAGCAAGGGAGAAATGTTTTTGAAGACGGAACTCAGCATGATTATTATGATTATTATGTTCTCACTTGTATTTAATTCTCCTAAATGCAATGCCGGACGAGACCTGAGCCTGGAAAAGTTGGGTTTTAATATATGCAAAGCTACGGTTTGAGACTTGTAACCAGGCTTGCGGACAGAGTCCCGTTTTAAAAATGCGCAAAAATTGGGTGGAAGATCGATCCGAAATTTCGGCAGAGTTTTGGATTGAAACCGGCAATCTAAAGTGCGTGTCCTAGGTTTGACACCTATATGCGGGTATGTAGTTGGTTGGGTGAATCGGCATGGGTTCCCCCCTTTGGCGTGACTTCTACGATATACATCTTGCTCTTGCGGGCAATCGGTACGTGTGGACAAGCCATTTGATATACCTGAGTGTACGTGAATTACCTCACCATATACCTCGTGAGGACGGTACGTGTGAGAGCGAATTCGATATACTCGGCGTACGTGAATGAATTCCTTGCGATATACCTCCCATCATGACTTCGGTCAAGCGGTACGATGCGGGGGAACCGTTTGATAGACGTCAAAGGTACTTGGCCAATGGAATGTGAGAGTCATATCGCTTAGGCTAACTGTGACCTGCCGGACCAGCGCCCATCACTAAGTGACCCTCCATCTACTAGGTAAAATTTGGTCAATATCAATGCTCTTTGGTGATGTCGTGTGAATCATGCATGATTCTCTTATTAGTAGCTTATGATGAGAATGCCTTTCTTTGATTATGCCAAACCGGGAACAAAGTACAAGTACCCCAAAAGGTACGCCAAGTATGGATAGGTGATGCGTGCAACATGGGGATATACGTGATCCTAGGTGTACGTGGTGTGAGGTGTACATGGAGGATTTTCTACAAGTGTGTGAACATAAGCATAAGCATGGGATATACATGTGAGAAAGGGGAACATGCAGATATGGGGGGGGGGGAGCATAAACAAATATAGCATCCATGTAAATAGAGTCAAGCCCTCAAAATAAATAAAAGTCCCCAGCAGAGTCGCCACTGTGGCCATCCCCGCCGATCCCCGCCGCGGAGGGAAGAGGAATCCTTCGGGTCCCGCACGTCCCCTCTCGGGAGAGCGCTTCAGCCGGCGTCGATTTTGTGAGGTGTGAAAAATGTAGAGAGATTCAGAGTCGCCAGTCTATTTTACTCAAAACAGACAAAAGAAAAAGGGGAAGCCACCCCGAACGATGGCATCTAAAGACATACTGGTGCGTGCAAAACCAAAATGATTCGAAAAGGGTTCGGAGGCTTAGTTACGAAATGGGAAGGTGTTAGGCACCCATTCCGCCCTTTCGGTCTCTCATGGATATTTGCTATTTTCCTTTATGTTTCCCTTCGTGAGATGTGTGCATGTGTGTATATATAGAATGGAGGTAGGAATCCTCGGCTTGTATCATGGAAAAGATAAAGCGAGTCATCCATAGGAAGATTATAAAAGTAATATCAGAAAAATAAGAATTACGCTCTTACCCCTACGTTGATCGCTATAAAGGAACGATAACGCACATGGAGTAATGTGTCACTAAGACTAAGGATATATATAATATAAGAAAAATGGATTTAGAGAAAATGGGAAATGAGAGAAAAAGTGAGAGAAAGGACTCGAGTCTCGGATTTTACCCCGAGACGCCTACGTAGCCTATAAAGGCATCAAAGTCCACGTAGTTCGCATACAAAGCAAAGGGGTGAGGTTTATCCCATAAATCCAAATTTGGGATCTCTTATTTGTAAGTGTGTGTGTGTGTAGAAAAGGTGTTTTAGTTGTGAGAAAAAAGTGGAAAAAGTGTGAGAATCCCCACTTGGAATTTATGAGCAAACCCTCTTTTTCTTGTTTTGGGGTTTTTATTTATATGAAAATAAGAGATGTGCAATAATACTAAATAAAAAGTATATTAGGATGTGTGAGATGAGATTATAAAAGTGCTAAGTAAGAAAACAAGTTATTGGGAATTCAAGAGAAATTAAGAGAGAGAGTTTGAGAAAGTTGGACCTTCTTGAAGATCTTGAGCTTGATCTTGAATGTTGGAGAGCAACCCTTGAGATTGGATGATAATGGAGAGTGGTTAATTCACCAAGTTTGATGAAAAGGATGATGAAAAGTGAAGGTAAAAGAGGGATTTGGAAGTTGAAATCACGCTGCCTTCGAGAGAGGTTTCTGGGATTCGTTCAGAGAGATTTCTATCAGATTTGGGCTCCTCCTGCAAACGAGGCCAAGGCCTCCTTTTATAACCCCAGGTGACTGCCGATCTGCCCTATCATGGCATTGCCTATCGGCAGGGACATGCCATTTGGCAGTGCGCCTCAGGCTTTTTCAGAAAATTGGCCGTCGAGGGCAAACCGTTGGTCAGAATCGAGCACGGGGCATACCGTTGGAAAGGTATTTCAGATACCTTAAAAATTCCTTTGGACCTCTCCCTAGTTCGGGAGTTGACTTTGGGTCAAATGTGGCTCGGAAGCGTTTGTCGGTCCATTAGACGGGGAATCGCGCGGACGCAAACGACGCGTTCGTTCGAATGGTAAGTCCGAATCGCGCACGGAGCATACCGTTGGAAAGGTTAGGAGATGTATTTCGACATTACAAAGAGTTTGACCCAATTTGTAGAGTTGACTTTGGTCAACCGGGCCCGAGAAATGCTCGGTGGCATCCTGGAGTCAAACGGATCGTTCGTCCGCATGGAAAGTCGAAATTGTGCACGGGATGGACCGTTGGAAAGGGTATTCAGCTCCCTTCGAAGATTCATTCATCCTCGGTCAAGATGAAGAGTTAACATAGGTCAAATAGAGCCCGAGAGCACCCGGTGGCCTCTGGGTCAGGTTTCGGAAGCAAATGGCGCGTTCGTCCGTATGGTAAGTCGGAATCGCGCACAGGGCGGACTGTTGGAAAGGGTATTCAGTTCCCTTCAAAGATTCATTGAGTCTCGGTCGAGCTGAAGAGTTGACATAGGTCAAACATGGTAAGTCGGAATCGCGCACGGGGCCGACCGTTGGAAAGGGTATTCAGTGCCTTCGAAGATTCATTGAGTCTCGGTCGAGATGAGGAGTTTGACTTTTGGGTCAAACTGAGCCGGGGGGTGCCCAATGGCTTCCAGGTCAGTACTCGGGATGTGACCTGGGTTTAAAGTGATGAAGGGAGGTAATAGGGACCTAAGGAGAGTTAAAGGGTAACAGAATGAGGTGTCTACAGGCGCCTCTCATAGCAGCCACGCTATGATTGTGCTTGCTGACGCGACGCAGAATGTGTCTCTAATGTGCGTTCACTCTAGGCTCAAGCGCAAGCCTGTCGTGTTAGTAATAAAACCGGTAATTCGGGATCGTATCCACAGGGAAAAAGGATAACGGAGTTGTAACGATGGGAAAAGACGAAGGAACCCTAACTCCGACTCTAAAAAGAAAGGAAAAATGATTTGGTTTTTGAGAATGATTATGCTAAATGCAATTATGGAATGATGAGGAAATGAAACTATACTAAACTACCTAAAATATGAATGAAAGATGATTTGAAACTTTTGACTAAGTTATGGGAAAAGCAGGATGGGAATACAATCCCCCGACCCTAGTGTATTGCAGTTATAATATTAATCGTAAATTTAACTGATTAAATTTAACCCAGAATTTAGTACTCCCAAGCATTATGTATACGAGGTTAAAGCCCGCGTCATACCTAATTTGAGGACGAGTAAATCTGTATCACGATAGTAACACTCGAATTGCATTCTAAATCATTACGGTTACCCAGAGGCAAACGAGATATAAAGACCTACAATTGTTGTGTTCCTACGCAATACGGTCGTATTCAATCACTAAATTCAGAGGATTAATGTTATACACATGCAATTAACACATCAGGCTGGGTTCATGTATCCCGGCCTTAGAAAATCTAGCCTAGCATGATGAAAGTGATGAAAACAGTGTTTAATTTGCAGAAATTCATAATTAATCTAAGGAAACTGGGAAATTGATGTAGAATAGAATTGACAAGGGAGAATTACTCACTAATTTTTACCAAGGAAGTAACAACAACAATGAATAAAACTGGTAATCAAAGAAATTCAAAATAAAGCTTCAATCTTGGAATTAAAATGGAAATTGTATCTAAACTAGGGTTTGCTGGAAAAGAAAAGAAAAATCTATTATTCTCCCTAAAATCTCCTCTAATCTATGTGCTAAGAATGATAATAAAATGGGTTTATATACCCTACAAGACTCCAAGAGTTTTAGCAGCACTAGGACTCTCTATTAGAGGAAAATTAGAAAATTAAAACTGCGACAGCCGAACCGGTCCCCCTCCTCCCCCGGACCGGTCCCAGGGCGGACCGGTTCTTTTATTTTTGGCGGACCGGTCCCAGGATGGACCGGTTCTTTTATTTTTGACTTCTTCGGTTTGCTTGTGATCCGGGGTCTTATGGAGTTTGGCAAAGCGGATCGGTCCGGGGTAGGGGCGGACCGGTTCTTTTATTTTTGGCGGACCGGTCCCAGGGTTTGACAACTTTTTTCTTGGATTTTTTCTCAACTTCAAATTGGCATAAATTCTTCACCGTAGCTCGGATTGAGGTGCCGTTTTCCAGTGTTCTTGTAATTAAAAGCTCTTCAACTTTCTAGTTGGCCCCACCTCCAGAATATGGCTGGAAAATTATAAAAATGCCATTCAACTCCCCGATTCTTGGTTTCTTTCACTATTTTGAGTTCTCTTTTCCATCTTTCTTGCATGAAATACTTGTAAAACACATAAGAGATACACAAAATACGAAATACTTGCCAAAAAGGGTTAGTAGCACAGATATGAGACAAATTCAAGCTATTTACACCGCACTTGATCATAAAAATACCGAAATTAAGGGGATAAATGTGAAGAATTTATACCTAATCAAACCCCCCTAACTTAGAACTTTGCGCATCCCGAGTAATGTAAAAGAATCCTAGCAAGGCTTAACTCTTGAAAATCACATTTTATTGGGATAGAATTCCTTTTTCGCGGGCAAACGATTGCATTTAGCTTATGCAACAAACCTTTAAACCCCTAGGTCACCCTAGTAGGACGAGTTGTGTCTCGTGAGGGTTTGCAGAGAATATACCCACAAAATTCGACTCAAAGAAAATTCAAAATACGAAAAAATTGTGCAATTCAAACTTTTCTAGAAAAATAGTCATCATCAAGTCATATTTATAAGTCTCAAATCATCGTGCGTGTGTGCGTAACCGGAAACATAATCGCCAATTTCCACCGATTGATCATTACGTTACTTGTCCGAAAATTCGTTTTGATTTCAATTTCTCATGGAATGCTCTCTCAAACGAATCACTCGGAATGTGGCTATTCTCTCGGTATGCGTGATATAGAGAGTAAATGTAATGGACGCAAAATCACGCATACAATTAGAAAGATAGAAATTTTATGGTGAAAGGATCTCATCAACGGATTACAGTTTTAAAAATGGGAACATTGCCTCTTTTTTGCGCATTCAATCTCTTTTATTATCTTTTGGTGTATTACCCCTCCACGCGGTAACCAATTTCATAATTTAGACTCAGTTAGGACCTTTTCAGGTTTTAAGGTATATGGGGTGAAATGACAATGGTATGGAGGTTGGAATTGGAAAGGTCATTAATGATGTCCATTTGTGCTTTTTCCGGGCTGTTGCTCATTTTTTCTTCTTTTTCTATATTTTTCTGTTTTTCACTTCTTTTCTTTTCTTGCTATTTTTGTTGAGCATATCTATTTTTTCCTTGCCCCTTTATATGCACTTTTCGGACTTAAATTCTGAATTTTTTCATTTTTCACAATTCCGGCTATTTGGGTTTTTCGGGTTATCAAACGAAAGGAGAAAATTTTCTTGGCTCAAATTGGGTTACAAAAGGGGTAATTTTTTTGCTACTTTTTTTGGCCAATATTTTTGGGTAACAAACGAGGGCATACTTCATTGCCCAAACTGCCAATTGCGTTACCATATGCGTTTCGAGATGAATTTAAGTTTAGAGATCAATTTGGCACGTTTTTTAAAGCAATATTACACACATTTTTCAAAACCGATTAAAATGAAAGGAATGAGATCCTTGACAACTTTTTAGGCGCTGAAAAGAACTTTGAGTTAACAATTAACTCGGATTGATTTAAAAACACGCAAAAAATGATAGGCTCGAATCTCACCGGGTTTGTTAATCTCCACACTTATTCGTTAAGTCGTCAATTTTCGCTCAATTTCCATCTTTAGTCAATTTTGGCTTTGTGTATGTTGAATTTTTACAACTTGAGACTTTAAACCGACTTTTAATGATATTTTTGAAAATTTTGAATTCCAATTTTTATTTATTTTGAACAAAAATGTTTTTGGATTTTTCAAAATTTATGATTTTTTTGGAAATTTCTGGGAATTTTTGAAAATTTGTGAAGTTTTAGAAATACGCACTTGTGACCCCCCCTAAGTTAGACTTTTGCGTTGTCCTCAAGCAGAAAGGACTAAAATCTAACTCAAAGTGAATGAAAAGTGCGAAAAAATAAAACAAACAAATATTTAAAATGCATAAAGACACTAAATGACCCTAACACATGACTCAATAATACATTAAAAATCACCCCATATGTGTCGGAGGTGCGACGACCTCTCATCTCTCCATAAACTCACCTGACCCCACTCACAGGGTTCGATGCTCTCCTTGTCACTCCCGTCCTAGGATTATATTCCAATAATCGGAACAAGTTGGGACCTCGCCCATAGATAAAGGATAGACCGGGAGACTCGTCGTGACTAATTGGAAAGGGATCCTCGTGATGCTGACTCAAAGCGTGGTCTGCGTGCACTGACTCGGAGGGAACACCTAGGTTTCTTTCAATTTTTAAGATGCATGGGTCGGGCTCTAAGTCGGATGAACCACAACTTTTCTCCTCACTCGCCTTCGGGGACTCTAGTGGTGTGGGTGGATTGTCACAACGAAGGAATTCATCAATTTTTTCTTTCAATTCACTTTCGTCTAAGTGACTACAAGAGTCCAATAGGGATTGGACTTCAACAGTAAGGCTCTCATCCACCGGGCCGAATTCTCTTTCAAATTCTTCCATGCTCATGTCCCCTAGATCTCTCTCTCCAGTAGTGCCTACGTCCTTTCTTATTTACTCGATCTCTAACTCCACCATTTTTCTCTCTTCTAACCCCTCTCTCTCTTTCAATTGCGGTCACTACACACCTCTCCCCCACTTTTCTCTCATCGTCACAACTACCACTATTACTTGATGAAATAGGGCACACCCCTAACGTCTCTCTCTTGTGGGACCCTTTATTCTCGTGATTTGACACTAAAGAGGATCCTAAGGTGTCTCCACTATAATTCTCCTCAAAGTATTCCTCTACGATCTCATCTATAAAACTTACCGCATGAAGATCATCTTCTTCCCATGTCTGTTGGGTGATATGGAAGATGTTGGTCTCTAAAGTCATGTTCCCAAAAGTGAGTTGCATTCGCTCATTCTGAGTATTGATGATTGCGTTAGCCGTAGCTAAGAACGGGCGCCCAAGGATGATAGGAACATGGTTGCTTGAGGTAAAAGAGGGCTCCGTGTCCCAAATGACAAAATCTACCGGGAAGTAGAAGGTATCAACTTGGACGATCACGTCCTTAATTATGCCTCGTGGAATCTTCACGGTTCGATCCGCTAATTAGAGAGTGACCTTTGTTGGCTTGAGGTCGCCCAAGTCAAGTTGCCTATAAATGGAGTAAGGGAGGATATTTACACTTGCTCCCAAATCTAGTAAGGCCTTTTCGATTTTATTTGCTCCAATGATGTAGGAAATGGTGGGTGCACCGGGATCTTTGAATTTAGGCGGGAGATCGTTAAGTAGAATGGAGCTCACATTTTGTGCTAGAAAGACATTTTTCTTTACCTTCATCTTTTTCTTTATCGTCAATAAGTCTTTGATGAACTTTGCGTAAGCTGGAATTTTCTTAATGGCATCGAGGAACGATAAATTCAGCTTTACTTGCTTTAGCACGCCTAGCACTTCATCACGTGGGTTTCCTTTATGTGAAGGAATCAACCTTTGAGGAAATGGTGCCGCGGTGGGTGGTTTCACTACTACCTCGGGCTTACTAGTGTCGTCTTTATCACTCTCATTCAAGGGGACATCTTCGGCCTCTTTCGTGCCGAGCGAAATCTCCTTGTCTTTAGGTACGTGTTGTGGAAGAGGTGACAAGTCAACTACTCTCCCACTACGTAGAGTGGTAATTGTGCTACATTGCTCAGGATGGTCATGGGGTGTCGAGCTAACACTAGTTTGACCTTGGAGAGGTCTTTGGCCTTGGGCAGGAAACTTGCCCTTCTCTTGAACACTCAACGATGATTGCAACTGTGAAATGTTCACATTCATGTCATTTATCACATTCATGTCATTAGTTGCAGTCTGGGTATTGATAAAGTGGTTGATAGTATCATTGAGACTTCTCCGCGATGGAGGGATGTATGATCCTTGAGGTGGTGGTGCTTGCTGAAAGTGTTGTGGTGGAGGAGGGGCAACATGTGAAGGAGGGTTCATCGCAGCATGTTGTTGCCCATAGCTAAAACCAGGATGGTTTTTCCATGAAGGGTTATAAGAATTCCCTTGCGGTGCACCGAAATTACCCTTAAATCCTCCTATACCACTAACTTTCTCTTGAAGCATTACTTTGTAGGCGGGTATAGTCGGGCATTCCTCAGTTAAATGACCCGCTTCACAAATTGCACACACCTTCTCGACGGGGGTTGGTATGGATCCAGTCGGTCCTCTTCCATATACCTCACTTTGATCTCGAAATCCTTTCTCCAGCGTATCTAATCGACTGTCCGTCATAGAACTCTTATCTACGTGAAATATCCCAGACGCCGACGAAGTGGTGGTCACTTGACGATTTCGATTTTGAGCGTTAGGATCAGATGTATCCCAGGATTGGGTAGTCTCGACGACGTACCTCAGGTGAAGCTCAGCATCATGGGCATTTAAATCGACAAACGGACCACTTCCCATAGTTTCAACAAGTTGTTTGGAGTTAAGATTTAGCCCATTATAGATAAAAGAGATGATTTGCGCTGAATCAAATCCATGATGGGGGCATGAAGTAACTAACTCGTTGAAACGTTCATAACATCGATGGAATGGCTCATTTTCAGATTGTCTGAACGCCTGAATTTGAGCCTTTATGGAGATTGTTCGATGTGTTGGGAAGAATTTCTTGAGAAATCTCGATTGCAACTCATTCCAAGATGGAATTGAGCTTGGAAGTAAAGACCATAGCCAGGTCTTAGCTTTATCTTTGAGCGAGAAAGGGAAGATTTTGAGGAGGATCACCTCTTGTGTGCAAGTTTGATCATTAAGAGTATCGCACACGTCCTCAAGTTCCCTAATATGGAGGTATGGCTTTTCAGAATCCATACCATGGTAATGGGGTAACATCTGGATCATCCCATTTTTGAAACGAAATTGCCCAGCATTATACGGGAGTATAATGCATCCCAGAGTGACAGTGCGCTCGGGATATAAGAATTCTCTCATCGGGCGGTATGGGGATTCTTCCTCACCGGCTGCTGCACTACCGTGTTGCGACATCTCTCTCTCTCTTAATGACTCAGTGCTCTCACTTGGCGTGCTCGAAGTGTGCTCGGAGGTGTGTCCTAAGAAGGAAAACGGAGTGTTTTTTGAGATAGAGTGTGACGGTATGGGAGGTGGACTCCAGAACTGTGGGGCGTTAGGAGTGTGAGGGCTATCGGGGTTGTACTCAATGATTGGATTTTCGTCAATGCTGGTTGGAGTATTATGGGTGTGGGAGTGAGTTCAGAATTTTACATTAATGGCTTGTGAGAGATGATGGTGAATCTTTTTGTGATTTTTGATTTTTTTTTAATTATTATTATTATTATTTTTTTATGTTTTTGGATTTTTGGAAATTTTTGGTCAAAGCTTTGGATTGACTCGATCTAATCCTAAGTCTACCTAATTCCCCGGCAACGGCGCCAAAAACTTGACGCGACTCAGAATGTGTCTCTAATGTGCGTTCACTCTAGGCTCAAGTGCAAGCCTGTCGCGTTAGTAATAAACTCGGTAAGTTGGGATAGTATCCACAGGGAAAAAGGACAACGGAGTTGTAACGACGAGAAAAGACGAAGGAACCCTAACTCCGACTCTAAAAAGAAAGGAAAAATGATTTGGTTTTTGAGAATGATTATGCTAAATGCAATTATGGAATGATGAAGAAATGCAACTATACTAAACTACCTTAAATATGAATGAAAGATGATTTGAAACTTTTGACTAAGTGATGGGAAAAGCAGGACGGGAATACAATCCCCCGACCCTAGTGTATTGCAGTTATAATATTAATCATAAATTTAACTGATTAAATTTAACCCGGAATTTAGTACTCCCAAGCATTATGTATACAAGGTTAAAGCCCACGTCATACCTAATCCGAGGACGAGTAAATCTGTATCACGATAGTAACATTCTAATTGCATTCTAAATCATCACGGTTACCCAGAGGCAAACGAGATATAAAGACCTACAATTGTTGTGTTCCTACGCAATACGGTCGTATTCAATCACTAAATTCAGAGGATTAATGTTATACACATGCAATTAACACATCAGGCTGGGTTCATGTATCCCGGCCTTAGAAAATCTAGCCTAGCATGATGAAAGTGATGAAAACAGTGTTTAATTTGCAGGAATTCATAATTAATCTAAGGAAACTGGGAAATTGATGTAGAATAGAATTGACAAGAGAGAATTACTCACTAATTTTTACCAAGGCAGTAACAACAGCAACGAATAAAACTGGTAATCAAAGAAATTCTAAATAAAGCTTCAATCTTGGAATTAAAATGGAAATTGTATCTAAACTAGGGTTTGCTAGAAAAGAAAAGAAAAATCTATTATTCTCCCTAAAATCTCCTCTAATCTACGTGCTAAGAATGATAATAAAATGGGTTTATATACCCTACAAGACTCCAAGAGTTTTATCAGCACTAGGACTCTCTATTAGAGGAAAATTAGAAAATTAAAACTGCGACAGCCGGACCGGTCCCCCTCCTCCCCCGGACCGGTCCCAGGGCGGACCGGTTCTTTTATTTTTGGCGGACCGGTCCCAGGGCGGACCGGTTATTTTATTTTTGCCTTCTTCGGTTTGCTTGTGATCCGGGGTCTTATGGAGTTTGGCAAAGCGGATCGGTCCGGGGTAGGGGCGGACCGGTTCTTTTATTTTGGCGGACCGATCCTAGGGTTTGACAGCTTATTTCTTAGATTTTTTCTCAACTTCAAATTGGCATAACTTCTTCACCGTAGCTCAGATTGAGGTACCGTTTTTTCCAGTGTTCTTGTAATTGAAATATCTTCAACTTTTCAGTTGGGCCCACCTCCGGACTAAGGCTGAAAAATTACGAAAATGCCCTTCAACTCCCCGATTCTTGGTTTCTTTCACTATTTTGAGTTCTCTTTTCCATCTTTCTTGCATGAAATACCTGTAAAACACATAAGAGATACACAAAATAATAAATACTTGCAAAAAAGGGTTAGTAGCATAGATATGAGACAAATCCAAGCTATTTACACCGAACGGGATCATAAAAATACCTAAATTAAGGGGATAAATGTGAAGAATTTATGCCTAATCACTTGCTCTGATCTGTCACGCTCAGTTTTCTCTTGGTCATGACTAAGGCTCCTTCCTTGGCCGAGGGAGTTTTCTTCATGAGGGCTAAGAGTCATGTCTCGACACCGCCTCGTGTTCCTAGAGATCTATCTCTCCATTCTTTCCAGTCGCCTCTTAAGGCAAGCATTCTCTTCTTCTTAGTGGCGCGTCACCTCTTCTTGTTCTCGAAGTATGTGTTCATAGGCATCGACCGACATATAAATCTGAGTGGACCTTGGAGGTCCATAGCTCTCTTCTGAAGGTTTCCTTTCCTAGCGAAACCTTAGGTTCTTATGTTGGCAAATTTCAAACCTAACAGTTGGAGGGAGGCTCTTCCTGAACATCACCGACTTGTGGAATGTTGCTGTTATGCTGAGACATTGCTGGATTAATGGTAATGAATACTTTCATAGGAATACAAGTCGATTCCCATAGACGATGCCAATTATGAGTGCAGAAAGATTGGCAATAAAAGATTCACGAATGCAATCACAAAAGGCAGAAAGTAAATAAAATCACACACAACAATGGTGTACGTGGTTCGGCAACTTGCCTACGTCCATGGAGAGGTTACTTGTTTTCTATTAAGTGTCTCGCAATGATTACAATTATTTTATCCCTTTGTCCCAAGTTAGGGTGTATAATTTATAGATATGTCTGTTACAGAGTTTGAGTTGTTTAAGGAACTCCATCATAGTTCATGAATATCTCGATCGAGATTCTTGGCACCTGATTTGACCACATCTACGATTATGCTCCTCTAACTAAACTGCCCGTGTAGAAATTAAGTTATGATTTGGATCGGGCCAAATAAATCAAGTTATCCTAGTCGGCTACTCTCATGAACTTGTAAAAAATGGGCTCCCACAATCATCAATTTTGCACTTGAAAGACGACATGTCAAATGGACACATCACGCCACACAGTTAATCTCGTGACTCTTGTAAACAGATTCAACTATATTAATCAACTCTTTTATTTAATTAAGGTTAATATATTAGGTTTTTTTTTATAAGAGTTGGAGATGGGGAGTTATTATTGGGAAGAGGATTATGATCGAGAGCAACCACCAGCTATGTATTCTGGCTGCTAACTATCTTGTTAGTGTCCATCCCTCCATATTGGGGTTAAGGGGGATGGGAGTTTTATACTTCTTATTGTCATTTCTCTCTCTCTCTCTCTCTCTATCTCTCTAACATTAAATTATGCTTATTGCCAATGAGGATGTATGACTTGTCCACCTCCTATTTTCTTTTTCTTCATGCATCATCCATTCGATATTGGACCTTAAGGAGACTAACATTACGTCTTCTTCCTCATGCCATTTTATTCTTTAAACCATTGATGACAAAAGTTTCGTGACCACTGTCCTCTTGGCCTTTTTTCCTTCTTCGTGAAAAGATAAGTATTTTCAAGTAAAACAAATTATGACAACATTTTAATTGATATATGAAGGCCTTCACTATTTTCTCTCTAATGATCCTAAGGAAAAAATAAGCACACGAGATGTGATGAGACTTATTACTAAGAATGTACCATCCAAGCAGCCATAGCCATAAAATAATCATTACCTCAAAAATACATAAGAAATCAAGAAAAGAATAAGTTCCATGTATATGAAGTTGTTTATAAAGATCAGTCAAAGACCCAACAATCATCCAAGTAACCAAGCAAAGATGCCATACTGCTTTATATTATTTAAGCAAAGCAATAATAATATCACATATCAAGAAAAACATAATGTTCATATGAGAAAAAGATCATGTGAGAAGTAGACAAGACATGAGATGTCAATAATCGTAATGAGATAAAATCATGATACTATCAAAATAAAATATTCTTATAAGTTGATTCAGAATCACAAATGATAAATTCATACCCAAGTAAGAAAGTCAAGAACCAAGAAAGAAGATCATTAATAAATTCTTATATATGAGAAATTCACAACCCTAGAAATAATATCAATATGAAGACACAATTTCTATCCAAACTCAGTACATACCTAACTGAGTCAAAAGATCTTAACAGCATGACAACTCAACCGGTCATCACAGTCGGTTCATCATCAAGTAAGCATCTCATCATCTAAAGTTTCAATGCACTCATTTTAACAACCAAGGAAGTCAATCCTTTCAACATCATGAATATCATAATTAACTTGAATAAACTTCAAAAATTATATTCATCAAAACAAGTTATTAAGGCTCCATAAGTCCATCCGAAAGTTTTTAGTGTTTAGGGAATGTTTGTAATGATGTAAGTGATTTCATATAATCAAATACATGCTAACAAACTCATCCAAGAATCTAAAAATCCAACCATTCTTCCTACAAAACAAAAATCACTCAGATTCCCAATTTGAGGCGACTCAAAGTAGGTTGAGTCGCTTCAAACACAACATTTGGGTATGCATTGCTTCCGATCAAAAATGAACTTTTTCCAAACTTTGAAAAAAAAACTATGTGAGTTTTAGTCAACTCAAACTATTTTGAGTCGACTCAAAGTGCCTATGTGTCTATTTTTTCGCTGTCTACTTTTCAAATTTAAATTCCGAAGCTCTACCAAATTACCAAACTGCCCCCAACATCAAGTTTCTCCTTAAGACTATGAATCGATTTTCAGATATTCTTAAAAAAAACACATGATTACAATGACATAATTAAAGGATTAAAGTTAAATTTCAAAATTTGTGTCCTCCATGCATGAGTTTTCTATAAAGAGAAACCAAATTCCAAAACCTATTTCCAAAGATGTGAGTTTTAAACCCAAAAACTCCATTGAAGAAAAGCTACAACCAAAACACATTTGAGCCAAATTTTCTTATCCAAACCTTATTTATTAAATTATAGACTTAAGGCAAACCCCATTTAAGCATCATACTTGTTGTTACTTGAAATTTTGTATTTCTGGATAGAGAAAGTAAACTCATTTCATCATAGTTGCTTATTGAGAATAAATATATTTAAATTTTTATTACACTACTTGTTCTTGACAATACATTAAACTCTATTGTATCTTCAAGGATGGTGGTGTCGTTGTTGTGGGAAGTTAAGACGTAATAACAATTTGGGCTTTCTCGTGTTTGCATAGGGAATAAAGGGTATAGTTCACTTGTTTGCGATTTGTAAAGTGTTATAATTCCTTATGAGTTTTTGGTTCCACCTTAGTGACCCGAATATAGTGAAGTTTCCAGGGTACCGTCTTGTGCATGGATGTGGGCAAGGCCTAACAACATTAAAACCTCAATTTACAAAGTGTCTCTTAACCCACTCTAGTAATTGCTTATACTCGTGGCTTATTTTATTGATTATACTTTAATTGATTATGATACTGTTATTTTTCTTAAAATAAAGTATAATTTTTTAAAATTGGTATTGATCAAATAACTACCCAATTTACCACTTTTTGGATATATTTTTGGGCTAACTCTCTTCCCAAAACTGACCAAGAGTTTCTCAGTTGGGCTCTCATAAGAGTAAAATAGGGGTAAAGATCGTACCTTTTCACAAAAGATTGTCTCCTTAGAGTCAGTAGGAATGAACACTGGTATTGACTACCCCCATGTAGGTGCCACAAGCGTATGAGTTCAAGATGGGAAGACTAATTAGAGTTTCTTGTTCATCGACCTTTGTGTATTTAATTGCAGTGACATTAGAAACGAGGGATTACAGGCATTTAGTCTCACCTTTAAAGATTCATTTGTATCCACTCCCATGATTTTGTTTTTTTAGTCGGTGATCATATTGTAATAATTATAGAACAAGTATCATTCTCTGCGATAATGAAGACAGATGGTTACAAGGTGGTTGAGGGAGGTTATGGGACTTAAAATAATTTAAAAAATACATGGTATGGGAGCTAACAAAACTTTATACATAGGACTAAACCCAAAAAAATATAGAAACTATAGTAAACTTCATTTCAAGTGTGGTTGTGATTTTTTATCCAAAAAGGATGTCTCTACAAGTAACCAACACCATATTGAATTCTTCTTGTTTCGGTCTAATAAGTTCACCAAAGATTCATGAGACTTATTCTTTAACTTAGAATCTATAAAGAATAAACAAAGACCGATTAAGACAACAAGAAATGAGGAAGGATTTAGTAAAGAACTATGTTTAAGTTATCACAAGAGTGGTGCAACCTCTATAATTGATCTCTTCATCATAAAAGGATTATAAAGATAAGGATATCCTCCTCAAAACCCTTATGATATTTGGATAATCATTCAACCACTATCATATTGTCCTTTTTTGCCTGAGAGATGGTGGGATTAAACACGTAGCTGGTTAATATGTCATAACAATGCGTGATCTCATTTTAATCCAAATTTGTGTCACACATTTGATTTATGGAAAATATCCCCATAACGATACAAATAAACTTATCGTTTCATTGTAGGAGCATCAACCAATATAAGTAAATGCCTAATCCACGAAGGGGTTAGAGGGGGGACTGAACCAAGTTTTCAATAATTATGGTTGTGGGAACTCTGATTTCCTCATTTTGAAGATGGACAGATCTTCACCGTGCGTAGAGATTCTAAGTTAACATTCTAAAGGAGTGAATATTTTTTATATAATACCTGAAGTCATCTGGAGCAAGTGCTTCATTTTTAAAATCATTTTTATGAAAATCTATGAAAAAGAAAAAAGAAAAGATGAAAAATTCTAGAAAGTAGATAAAATGGAAGAATTAGAGAGAATGGGAGAAGAGTACTGATTAGTCGCAAATATTGTATATTTTGCGCCCGTTAATACGCATGCACACACATTTTGTGGTCGTTATTTCATGTAATTCAGCTCTTGTACTGTATAACCTTTGATTTCGATATATATACATTTTGCGAGGATTATTCAAACTTTTGTAGGGATTGGAAGGCTAAATGGTGTAAGTGTGCACTTTCCGGGGAATTTTTAACAGTTTACACAACTCCTGGGGTAATTATGTCATTTCTGCGTTCGATCTCTGTGCCTGAACTCCTCACGGAAGTTGTAGCTCTCTGAGTCAACTTCGCGTAGCTTGTGACGGGTGTCAATCCGGTTCCAGACGACCAAGTTACGGTTAATTTTCCCCGAGGCTCCTTGGTGTGTAACAAAAGAGGAAAGAGTCCAAGTTCTCCTGGGAGCGGTCGACCGGCTACAAATCGCAGTCGACCACTAAAGCAAGTTTTGCCTTCGATTTGAGGCAGTGGGCCCTTGATCAAAGCGCGATCGACCGGTCCCAGAACAGCGATCGACTGATCCCCCAAGTTCTCCTAAACTTCTCTTTTCTTGGTTTAGTTTTTACCACTCTTGTTTGGTGATTTTTCCACTAGATATATATAGTGAGTGGTTTGTTTTTAGAAGATAAGGATCATTAAATCGTATAAGAAGAAAATAAAATATTTTTTCTGTCTATCTTCT
The DNA here is from genome assembly GCA_949130495.1 of Sambucus nigra. NCBI lineage: Eukaryota > Viridiplantae > Streptophyta > Magnoliopsida > Dipsacales > Adoxaceae > Sambucus > Sambucus nigra. The sequence continues at coordinate 288,557,948 of OX422210.1, forward strand.
CTCACTTAGGATATTTTCTTCTCATTTTATCTTCTACTTCACTTATTGTAAGTAAAATTCCATCTTAGTTGCATTTTGTTGACTATTGGCACTAGTGGGTAATTAATATAGTGGTTTTATCTTGAATTCTCTTATTTACCGTAGCTTTACTCCTTGTTATTAACTCAATGGTGTATGTTTGCATAGATAGTGTTATGAGTAGCTAATTTCCTTAGGTTGGGAGCATAAACCCACCTTGGATGGTTCCACTTCTTGATTTATTCAATGTTTGAATACAATAAATGGGTTTATGGTTTGATATTGGAGTTTCATCGGATTTTAACCTCTCTTATCACGTAAGGGTTATTTTTTAGATTTAACTCCAACATTAACGCATTTGTTCGATAATATATCAATACTTTCATCTTGTATTGTTAGGGTGACATCCTTCATGCGGGATTATTGAGAACGATATATTATTCCCATTTGATCGTGATTCAATCGCAAGAACTAGTTGGGTTATGATCATCCGAGGTGGGGGAATGTTCCTCAACCTTTTGTTAAAGAATCTTTTAAAAATCTGTTTTATAAATCTCGCTTGATTCTCTTAGTTTTTAGTTAAATTTCCTAGTAAGTGTGGTTTGTTTTATTCCGTCACAACACTCAACACTTTAATTATATTTTCTTTTATCTTTTATCCTTGTTTATTGACTTTTAACTGGAAGAATATCCTCGGTACTTCATATAATTCCCTGCGAAAATCGACTCTGGTCTTACCGGGGTTTTATTACTTTGCCGATTAACGTGCACTTGCGCTGTACAATATTCCGAGCGTGTTAAGTTTTTGGTGCCATTGCCGGTGAATTATTAGTAACCACTATATTTATTTAGTTCTTTGTCGATAAACCCTTTACATTTAATTTTTTGATCTAGTGTTGTTTTGAAGGATTGGTTTTCTGTCCTGATGAGCAACAATTCGAACTAAGGGTTCGTCGGGGAATACCGACCACTATTTTCTTTTGAAGGATCGAGCAATCAATTCAATAACTCTGAGGCATCATCTCAACATCGTTACTCTCTTAATACGGTGCCATCCTAGACAGATTTGCCATCCGTATCATAATTCCCCAGTGCACCCCCCTCGGTACAATCCTTTGAGCCTCTGATAGAGTATAATTATGCACCCCCGTGTGGTCTTGCTCCCGTGCATCAGTCCTTTGGTGATTACCTTCGCTCGGAGACCGTATCCTTACCTGGATGTATTACATTCCCTTTTAACTACGGATCCTTTTATTTTCGAAATGGCATGATCAACCTGTTGCCTTCATTCCAAGAAATGGAAATTGAAAACCCTTATTGGCATATTAGAGACTTTGAAGAGGTGTGAAACACTTGCACACCCGATCTTATGCGACTTAAGCTTTTTTCATTTTCCATTAAAGATAAATAGAAAGATTGGTTGATCACACTTCCCCCCAACACTATCGGGAATTGGCAACAATTGTAAGATCTCTTTTTGAAGGAATTCTTTCCCATACACAAGAAAAATGCACTCATGAAACAAATACAAAATTTTCAACAGTTGATCATGAGACATTTTACAAGTGTTGGGAACGTTTTAAATCTTTGAAGCGGTCTTGCCCGCACCACAATTTTGATCAAATGAGATTAATCTCCATTTTTCATGGGGGTCTAAACCCCTTGAGCAAACAGTTAGTCGAAACCACGTGTCAGGGTAGCCTTATAGAGTTGAGTAGCGAGGAAGTAGAACCCATTTCGAGTTTTTCTCAAAGACATCTCAGGGATGGGATATGAAAAGGAGAGGCCCCCAAACTTTTAAATGGTTACAACAAAACGTAATTTCCTTTTATATGCGGAAGCGAAAGATGGTTCGATTTAACAAATTAACAAATTTTAATTTCTTTTCAAATAAAAATTAAACACAACTTAAAGTGAAATTATATTAATTAACAAATGAATTTTTTACTTTAACATATTAACTCAACTCAAGTCCTAGAAATTTGCCTGAGTCATATTCCCAAATTAGGCCAAACCAATTTTATCAAATTAAAGTAAATGACTTGAATTAAATTAATTAAACATTACCTAATTTCAAATTATCACCAATTTAATTAAGTAGTGATTAAACTAAATTTTATCTTTTTACCTAAGCATGCGTTCTAGGTGAATTTTATGAAAGAAAAAATAAACAATAAATCACTACGTCGCGATGTACGAGGAAAAACACACAACGGGAAAAAACCTCGGACGACCCTAGCCTCAAATCCACTAAGTACAAAATTTACAATTACAAGAAAGATGACTTACAACACTCGACTCGACTCCTTCAAGCCCCGACGCGTCTTCTTGTAACTACCTCTGCCTAGCGAATAACCACGGAGCTCCACCGCAGTCTCGGAATCCACCGATCGGACTTTAGGTACACCGTCAAACACACATGGTGCCTTTCACCATGTGAGAATGCCGCAACAAAACAAACTTCTTCTTCTTTGAGGGATTTAGAAGTAAACCGAAACAATCTCTTCAATACGGTAGAGAAAACCCGGTGCCAAACACTCCAAGCAAGATGTATATATATTGAAACTTGGAATAAACAATATGGGTGTAAAAGAGAAGTGTTTTAAGAATTTTTCTTTGAAAAATGAACACTAAAAAACTTTTTTCTTTTGTAATTTTGCTCTCAGACTCTCTCTTGGAGACGAAAAGATGTGAAAAGGTTAATTAGGAAAATTTAGTTACCTCACATAAGTATTCTGGCAAAAAATTGGTGGGAATAAAATTGGGAAAGTGGGAAAAACTGCTCAAAACTTCCATAAAAACTGTTCCCGCCAAATCTCGTTTGAACGAGATTTTCGTTCGAACGAGCCTTCTAACGAAGTTCTAATGTATAAAAGTTGAACTCGTTAGAAATCTCGTTGGAATTCTCGTTCGAACAGCCTTTTCGTTCGAACGACAATTCGAACGATGTTCCTGTGGACAAATAGGGAACTAGTTGGCAAACTCGTTCGAACAATATTCTCGATCAAATGACAAACTCGTTCGAACGACAATATCGAACGAACTTCCAAAAAGTATAAAAATTTGATTTTACCCAGAAAATTTATATTAAAGTTTTAAAGAAACTTTCTGAAAATAAACAACAGTTTAAAACAAGATACACCCATATATCAATTGTTCCAAGCTCATATATAAATATATAATGCATTCATACCTTAGGGGCAGTGGAACCATGTTGTTGACATAGAAACGAGGCACATTAAACTCAGCATTTTGATGAAGCGTTAAAATTAACCGCTACGTCTTCAACTTTAGTATGTAATAGGCTTGAAGGATGGTCAATAACTCAATCCTATGACTCAAACGTTTTTGTCCGGAATTGAGCCAAAATTACAAAGGACTCAATTGGAAATTTGTGTCCTTACAAATCTCCTCCTTTGGCTATTCCGGGACAAAAACCAACATAAATCCTAAAGGGCCGTCAAGCTATACTTTGACTAATAAAAATGTCCCACCCAAAATAAAAATACAATGCTTGACTCAAACAACCTAAGGATCAATATCTTTGCCGATGAAGAAAGTTGCCAATTAGAAGTATTCCTGCACACTTAAGCAAACTATCAAACACATATGGAATATCAAGAATATGAATTGCATATAAAATAAATACATCCCCTAGATTAATTCTCCCCTTTATCAAATAAATGACTTACTTAGAAAGGCGTCTCCCCCTAAGATAAATCTCCCCCAAACTAAGATACGATTATAATAGAAATATATACCATTTCTCCCCGTATCATTCTCCCCCTTTTTGTTCAGGAATAGACAAAGGATAAAACTAGTTTAAACATGATGCATAAAGTGATAAGAACATGAAAGTATAAGGGCAACAATAACATAACTAATCCATACAAATTAATACCAATATGATGCAAAAACAAATGATACCAAATTGACAAATAAGATTCTAAGCATGTGATATCAAACAAACTACACAACAAACAAGGTACCAATTATGAATTGAGGCATAAATGGACTAGATAGCAAGGCAAATACCAATAAAACAATATCAAATATATGTATACATAATATATAATAAATAGACACAAGTACACATATATAGATATAAACACCAAAATGACACACACAAAGATAAGCTTTTCACACTCGTACGTAAAAAATGTGTCATATGGAAACAGTAGTGTTGGGGTGTGAACTAGTGATAATTAAATTTAAACCCAATCACTTAAGACATGTTCACGGAGTTCTCAATTGATTGCAAACTTCATCACATTTGAATATAACCTCATGTGACAATATAAATTGAACTCAATGAACAAACATACACAATGCGTACAAGCCTAGACTTTTGATGATTCTACAAACCAATAGAGTCATGATATTGAAAGTACAACTAGGATAAATGGACATTGTGCAAACCGTTGATATACCATCCAATCTCCCTCAATAAGCATATATATTTGAATGAATATATCAAACAAAATATGCCTTGGCAATTATTTTTCTTTTTAATGCCATAATTCTATTTTTAGGCCTTTGGACCACGTATTTCTTTTAGGTCCAAACAAACGGTGGCTTACTATTTGCAAAGGCTAATAAATCCTTTTAGAGCCCTTCCCTGTGCACATTTATATATATAATATTTTTATTTCTCACAAATATCACGTGCAACGAATTTTGACATGCACAAGTCCTCCTAGGTCACAAATATGTAGATGACTAGATGGGTAGGAGAACACCTCACAAATCTCAAATATACATACGAAGTTAAAATTTCAAATGATCTCGTGCATGTGTGAATAGAGGCATATAAAAAATAGAATCCATTATATCAACACAAAATCCAACTACTCCATGTAAGCATGGTAAAGAACATAATAAGGATTGACAATCTAAACCAAAAGTTCTAGCCACATGAGAGCGAAAAAGATGGGATTATAACACAAGTGTATGCCACATAAAGTGTGTCAAACTAAAATAAACACAAAAAAACTTTTTGAGTTTTTGAAATTTTTAACCAAAAATAAAAATATATACTCAAAAGACAAATAGAAATCATTTGAATTTTTCATTAAGGTCAAATTATCAAGAGACAAACCCAAATGATAAATAAAAATCTTTTAGTATTTTTCATTTAATGCAAACAAAAATGAAGGAAATATAATGCAAAAGATAAACAGAAAATCATTATTCTAGCATGTGATTAAGCATGAAGCATAGACTAGAAAATGACTAAAACATGCATACACCTAGCAATGATATATAGTATGAAGTACAAATAACTAGAGTATGCAAATAAAACTTACACATTCAACCTCTAGATTTAGCAAGGGAGGAAGCATGTGAAAGTAAATGAGAATCAAAAACCCTATCTTGTAAAGCTACCAAGTCGGATCTCCTAACCCAAACTAATGACGAATGACGATCTCGGGGTCTAGGAATCTTGGCTACCTTGGTTGCCTTACGTTGGGTTTTTTTAGGACCTCGCTTAAGATCAAAACAGAATTTCTTAAGATGACCTTTTCGACCACAATGTGAGCATTTAAAGACTCGACGAAAAGACTTAACTAAAGAATGATCTTTAACGATTTTCCTAGGCGATTCTCCTAAAACATTGGTTTTGGCTTTATGAGTGGACTCATTACAAGTATCGAAGCCTAAACCACAAGTGTCATTTTTTATTTGGACCGTGCCCAAGATTTTATCATGTTTTTTGGGTCTACACTCCAAATCAAATTTGACGTTACAAGAGTCTTTTAATTGTTCTTCTAATTCTAAAATTCTAAACTGTGACAAAACATTTCTCTCTTGAAACTCGAGAAGCTCCTTTTTCATCGATTCCATTAGAAATATAAGGCTATCTCTCTCGCCTTATATATACTCAAGCTTTTCTCGAAGAGTCCTCTCACGTGTCCTAAGATCTTCAACCAACACACTATCATCAACGACATTGACACGCTCTCTTAAACTCGCTTCTAACTTCAAATTAGCCCTTTTAATTTCATGGATTCCTCATAAAGTTCTTAAAAAGCATTTTGAAGTTCACTCATATCAACCTCTTCTTCATTTTCACTCTCTATTTCTTCTCCACTCTCACTACCATCATCTTTTATAGCTTCACAAACAAAGTCCTCAGAAGTGTTATGTGTTAATATATCATCATTGGATGATTCCTCACTATCATTAACATAATTAGCAATGAACGCAGTAAAGTTGCGCTCAATGGAGGAATCGGGTCCCTCTTCCTTATCACTATCACTAAGAGTAGCATTGTAGGAAATTGATTTTTTACCCTATCTCCTTAGTTTAGTGTGGCACTCAAAAGCCCTATGGCCATACCCTTCACAACCAAAACACTTATCTGACTCGTCCCTATTTACATTTTCATTAGAAGTTTTAGGGATCTTCTCGGCTTTGTCATGCTTAGATTTTTCAAATTTCTTAAAATCATTTTTAAAGTTATCTTTGTTAAATTTAAGAAATTTTCGAAATTTCTGAGCAAACAAGGCCATATCTTTCGAGTCACTATCACTTTCACCCTCTACTACTTGTTTTTCCTCTTTCGAGCTTTTAAAGCAACTCCCTTTTCTATTTTCTTTTCAGTTTTAGAGGAAAACATGTCTAGTTCAAAGGTTTGTAAATCACCTACGAGCTCTTCTAATTTCGTAGAGGCTAAAGTTGGTAAAAAATTTAAAATGGTCACTTTTGGAATAAATCTGTCGGGTAGGGACCTTAAAATTTTCTTTACTACACGGTTGTTGGGTATTTTCTCGCCCAAATTAAAAGATGAATTAACTATATTGAAAAGTCTAGCATAAAATTCATCAAAAGTTTCTTTTTCGTTCATTTTGATGATTTTAAATTGGGTGGTGAGGTTTTGTAGTTTCGAAGCTTTTACGACACTTGTACCTTCATGAGTGAGTTGTAAAATATCCCAAGCTTCTTTAGCGATTTCACATGTCATAATGCGTTTAAATTCATCCTGTGTGACCGTGTTAAACAAGGCATTTAAACCTCGGGAATTAAAATTAGAAAGTTTAAATTCACTATCACTCCATCTATCGGCGGGTTTGGGAACACGCTCATTATCTACTAAATGCGTAGGTGGACACCATCCGTTAACGACAGATAACCAAACTCTCTCGTCGATAGATTTTAGTGTCGATTTCATTCGCGCTTTCCAATACGCGTAGTTAGAACCATCGAAAATAGGAAATTTTAAAAATGGGGAAAATTCCATTTTAGCTAAAAATATTTCAATGATCTTTAATGAAGTAATTTATCGTTTAGGCTCTGATACCAACTTGAAAAGGAGAGGCCCCCAAACTTTTAAATGCTTACTACAAAATGTAATTTCCTTTTATATGCAGAAGCAAAAGATGGTTCGATTAAAAAAATTAACAAATTTTAATTTCTTTTCAAATTAAAATTAAACACAACTTAAAGTGAAATTAAATTAACTAACAAATGAATTTTCAGTTTAACATATTAACTCGACTCAAGTCCTAGAAATTTGCCTAAGTCATATTCCCAAATTAGGCCAAACCAATTTTATCAAATTAAAGTAAATGACTTGAATTAAATTAATTAAACATTACCCAATTTCAAACTAGCACCAATTTAATTAAGTAGTGATTAAACCAAATTTTATCCTTTTACCAAAGCATGCATTCTAGGTGAATTTTGCGAAAGATAAAATAAACAATAAATCACTACGCCGCGATGTACGAGGAAAAACCCACAACGGGAAAAAACCTCGGACGACCCTAGCCTCAAATCCACTAAGTACGAAATTTACAATTACAAGCAAGATGACTTACAACAATCGACTCGACTCCTTTAAGCCCAGACGCATCTTCTTGTAACTACCTCTGCCTAGCGAATAACCACGGAGCTCCACCGCGGTCTCGGAATCCACCGATCGGACTTTAGGTACACCGTAAATACACATGGTGCCTTTCACCACGTGAGAATGCCGCAGCAAAACAAACTTCTTCTTCTTTGAGGGATTTAGAAGTAAACCCAAACAATCTCTTTAATGCGGTAGAGAAAACCCGGTGCCAAACACTCCAAGCAAGATGTATATATATTGAAACTTGGAATAAACAGTATGGGTGTAAAACATAAGTGTTTTAAGGATTTTTCTTTGAAAAATAAACACTCAAACTTGAACTTTTTCCTTTTGGAATTTTTCTCTCAAACTCTCTCTTGGAGATGGAAAGATGTGAAAAAGTTAATTAGAAAAAGTTAGTTCTTGCACATAAGTATTCTGGCAAAAAAGTAGTGGGAACAAAAGTGGGAAAGTGGGAAAACTGCTCAAAACTGCCACAAAAACTGTTCCCGCCAAATCTCGTTCGAACGAGATTTTCATTCGAACGAAGTCTCGTTCGAATGAGCCTTCTAACGAAGTTCTAGTGTATAAAAGTTAAACTCGTTAGAAATCTCGTTGGAATTCTCGTTCGAACAGCGTTTTTGATCGAACGACAATTCGAACGATGTTCCTGTGGCCAAATAGGGAACTCGTTGGCAAACTCGTTCGAACGACAACTATATCGAACGAACTTCCAGAAAGTATAAAAAATTAATTTTAGCCCAGAAACTTTATATTAAAGTTTTAAAGAAATTTTATGAAAATAAACAACAGTTTAAAATAAGATACACCCATATAACTATTGTTCCAAGCTCCTATATAAATATATAATGCATTCATACCTTAGGAGCAATGGAACCATGTTGTTAACGTTGAATTGAGGCACATTAAACTCGTCATTTTGATGAAGCTTTAAACTTGGACGCTATGTCTTCAACTTTAGTATGTCATAGGCATGCAGGATGGTCAATAACTCTATCCTATGACCCAAAAGTTTTTATCCAAAATTGAGCCAGAAATACAAAGGACTTAATTAGAAATTTGTGTCCTTAGAGGATACGTATCGCACTGTTCGCGAAAACACAACACCTCGAGGGCAAACCACTGGTGTGTCTATCTTGCAGGAAAATCAGGATACCCAGACCAAATATGACCAATTGTGTCATAGGATTGATGCATTGCAACTCACACATTAATTCCCACCAATGGAAGCCATCCAAAAGGTTTTCATTGTGGAGGAAGTCGTGTGCATTATTTATGACAACATTGGCCACCCAACGAGAGAGTGTCCTTCACTACCTAGCATTAAGGGCCAGTTGCAAAAGCAAGCAAACGGTATAGGGGCATATAGAAAGCCATACTCCAATGCTCCTTTCCATCCCAACAACCCTCCGTACAATCTAAAATGGAGGAAGACACATCGTCTTATGAGTTAGAAGGATCACAATTCCCAAATGCCCCCAACTCCAGGCTTTCCAGGACCGTGTCCATCCCCGTCCCCACAATTCCAACAATAACCTCCCCCATATCAATCACAACAACATCCTCCCGTGGTACCTCCCGCTTCGTATTTTCCTCCACAGAGAAGGCACAATGACGAACAATTTGCCACTGTTCAAAAAGTTTCGTAACTTGAACAGTCCATCTCTCAAATGGCATGATCTATGTAAGAGATACCAGTCACTCTTGCTGAATTAGTTCAAAACTCCCAATGGGTTGTGAGACCACTTTTATCGGTGTAACCTCAACCCAACCCCAAAGGCCAAATGGGCAATGAGAGCTCCAACTCGAACACATCGCATACCGAGCATGCTAAGGGTATTGCCACCCTTAGGAGCGGAAAGACGGTTGACAACAACGTTGTGGGACCCTTACCGAAGCCAACCATTCACACTAAATCCAAAGGAAAATCCATTGCTCCGGAGGATGTGCAACTTCACATTCCCGTTAACATAGATGATGGCATCCCCAAAGAGGGAGATGAGCCTATAGTTACGAAGGACACAATTTGTCCCATACCTGCTCCATTTCCACAAAGGCTAAAGGAAAAGGCTACAAAAGCCTCTGAAGAGGGACTTCTTGAGCTTTTCAAGCAAGTTAACATGAGCATTCCCCTCCTCAAGTCCATCGAGCACATTCCAAAGTACGACAAGTTTATCAAAGACTTGTGTACGATTAAAAGGAGACAAAGTGTGCGCACAAAGGCGTACATGTGTAAGGACATAATTTTAGAAATATCTGGGGTAGAATCTAGGAATTTTCTATTTTTCCTATATCACAGTTTGTATGTCTGATACCGCTACATTCGGCACGTCATCACGATCATCCACGACAACCTCTATCCGAATCCATGCATCCATTATCTTCACACATGCATCATGCTACATGCGACGCTGCTCATTTGTTTCCCACTACTCCACGATGCTTTATTGGTAAAATGATTTAATGTAGTTGTTTATATTTGCATAAATATTTGGGAAATTTTTCAAAAAATGTTTTTTCGAAGTCTGATTTATTTTCATCAAAAGTAGAGTTTTTTCTAAGTGTAGAAGCAGAGTGCCTCGGTCGACGATCTCGTTCAAACGAGTTAGCACTGTCGTTCAAGTGAGATAAGCATCTCGCACGAACTCGTTCGAATGACATGTGTTATTCGTTCGAGCGAGATGCCTATCTCATTCGAGCGACGTCGCCGCCTCGATTTTCGTATAAATACCAATGTGTCTTCTACACGTTTTTCAAGTCTTTTACCAACACAATTTCTGTGAAAAACTGCCTAGCAAACATACTTCACTTTTTAAGGTTTTAGACCTTGTTTATTCACATAAACACTCCCATCTATGTATGTGAACTGTTAAACCTTCACGAGGATCATTTTTACTCATCTGGAGTAATTTGTTGGGAAGCCGTTCTCTTCTTCATTGCTGCCCACCTAGAGTTCTTACGGGATATTTCAGCCGATGACATCGAAACCGACACCCGAGGGTATTTCTTTATCACACGTATTTTCATTCTAATCCATGTAACCATTTTTACAAATTACAGTGAAAATAAAAAGGGTTTTGCCCCTTTGGGGGATTTTTCCTCATTTATGTGCTTTCTTTTATGATTGACTGTTCTTAAATGATCATATTAATTTCAATCACACCTAGATGCATGTTTTAGAATTTAATTAAATAATTTCCTTATTTGAACGCAAGTGCACTCTTCAAATTGGTATCATATCAAATTACACAATTATAACGTGTAATTTATCGCAAAGTTTTTCTAAGATATCAATTTTCTGTAAAATTAATTTTTGAAAAAAGGGCGTGTTCATAATTGAGAAATTATATAATAAATGCCAGTTTTTAACGGGACTAATTATGCTTATTGGAAAGCCCGTATGAAATCTGCTTTAAAGGCTATTGATGAAAGAGTCTGGATTTTGGTTGAAAGATGGTGGACACCTCCCTCCATCACTATTGATAAAGTAACTAGTTTAAAATCAGTCAATGCTTGGACTGAAGAAGAATTTAAATGGTCATCTTTTAATTCAAAGGGTTTAAGTGATATTTACAGATCCGTCACACCTGACGAGTTCTGACGCATAATGACGTGCACCACGTCAAAAGAGTAATGAGATGTTTTGCAACTTACCCATAAAGGAACTAATGCTGTGAAAGAGTCTAAACTGCAAAATTTAACATCTCAATTTGAAACAATCACCATACTTGAGACTGAATATTTTGATGAATTTTATGCTAGACTGTCTGATATTGTTAACACTAGCTTTAATCTTCGTGAACACATTCCTAATGCTAGAGTTGTTAAAAAGATTCTTAGATCACTGCCTAAGCATTTTATCCCTAAAGTCATTGTGCTAAATTCTATGGGTAATTTAAACACGCTTAAATTAGAGGAACTTGTAAGAAACTTACAAACCTATGAAATTGATATGTTTCCTAAATATATCAAAGCCTAAAGATAAGGGAATTGCACTTAATGCCCAGGATAGAAAGAGGGTAGAGTCGTCTAGAAAAAGAGAGATAGAAACGTCAGATTTCGAGTCTGACTTTGATATAGATGATTTGGCCCTGTTTGCTAAAAATTTCAAGAAAATTCTTAAATTCAAGAAAAATGGTAATTTCAAAGATAAAAAGAATTTTGAGAAAAATAAATTTGAGAAGAAAAATGAAAAATATTTTAAAGACCCTCCTAAAAAATACTGTGAGAGATGCTATGAGTGCGACGATAAGGGTCATAGAGCTTTTGAGTGTGCTATTAGGCTGAACAGACTTGCCAAAGAAAAGGGCAAACATGTCCTTAATGCTACCTTTAGTGACGATAGTGAGGTCGAGTCGGTGGATTCTGGAGACGAGTCACCGCATGAATGTAATTTCACCACATTCATGGCTAGTCGTGTGAGTACTTCTATTGCTCCTCACGACGATGAGGATGCTGATTCACAGGGACACCTCGACAGTGAGAGCGATGTGAGTGAGGGGGAGGATGATGCAAGTGAGAGCGAGAGTAATCTTCAACGCGCCTACGGTGAGTTACATAATGAGTCATTTAAAACCAAAAAGCATAACAAAGCGTTAGTTCTTAAGATCACCGCGTTAGAGGAAGATTTAGAAGAAGAGAGAGAGAGAGAGTCCTCCACTACACTACCTTGAGAGAGAGAGAGAGAGTATGCCTGTGTTGAGAAAGAAAGTTTGTTTAGAGAGAGAGAGAGAGAGACTGTTTGGAGAGAGAGATCGAGTGATTTTGAGAAAGAGAAAGGGGACTTGACTAAACAAGTGGATAGTCTTACGAGTGAGCTCTATTCCTCCCTGAAGACTCGGAAGAAACTTGAAGCCCTTGTTGCCCAGCTTACTCATGATCTTGAGAGAGCATGAGAAGTCAAGGTTCAAATCAAGGACAGATCAGGAAAGATGGGAAAGATGTTCCTCAACCCCGCTTTAGGTTTTTGTGATAGGTTCCTGAGTTTACTATGACTCCATATGGCCATCATCAAAAACCACGAAGAAGAGTTCGACCAAGAAAAGCAAACCCAGGTCTGCCTAAGACTGTGCTCTTTTGTACATAATGCAAAAGAAAAGGCCACCACGATGTACTACTGCTCCACAACATCATACTGATGATTTTGACAGTCTGAGAGAGCGTGTTGAGTTTTTAACTGCCACATCACAGAGTTTGATGGAGGAATTCCGACGGATGTCTTTTCCGTTAGTGAATGCTTCCCCCATCCTAGCTAAAACCAACAACAACAAGGGTAAACAAAAGGTTACCACTTCTTGGGTACCTAATAAAGATGAAAAGGCCCTTGTTGTTCATGTCGCTCTTAAAGCACATAATACCTCACATTGGTATTTTGATAGTGGGTGCTCCAGACATATGACATGTGATGTCTCATTTTTTACCAACCTACAGGAGTATAAGGAAGGTAGAGTCACCTTTGGAGACGGGAGCAAGTCTAGCATTATAGGATAAGGTAAAATAGAGTTATCAAGATTTTCTAAGCTAGAGAATGTTTTATACGTCAAAGGTTTGAAAGAAAACTTTCTTAGCATTAGCCAGCTGTGCGACGTTGACTTTGCCATAAAATTTGACTGGGACGCGTGTAATGTCTACAATCAAGTCGGTAAACTTTTAGTGCAAGGGGTGAGGACAGATGATAATTGCTATGGGACTATGCCCACATCCTCACTTATTTGCAACAGCACCATGATCACTCCCATGGATCTATGGCACCAATGTATAGGTTATGTGAACATTAGAGATTTGACATGCTTAGCTAAAAAGAACCTAGTACGTGGCTTACCATCACTTGGAAAGCCAACTTTCATGGTTTGTGGACCCTGTCAGTTGGGAAAGCAAATCCGTAGCCCTCATAGGAAGTTGCATTCCATTATCGCCTCCCGTGTAATTGAGTTGATTCACATGGATCTTACGGGTCCCACTCGTACTGAGAGTCTGGGTGGTAAGAGGTATATCCTCGTGATGGTGGATGATTTCTCTAGATATTTGATGGTAGGTTTTCTGAGAGAGAAATCCGATTTTATAGAGTTTTTAATGACAAAGTGTCGTGTTCTGCAAAATCAATACGGAGTCACTATTAACAGGATACGTAGTGACAATGGCACATAATTTAAAGAATCAAAGGTAGATCTTTACTGTAACGACCTTGGAATTAAACATAAGTTTTCTACTGTGAAGACTCCTCAGTAAAATGGTATTGTTGAGAGAAAAAATAGGACGATTCAGGAAATGGTTAGATCTATGCTTCTAGGTCGTAAGATTGCTAGGAGATTTTGGGCAGAGGGAGTGTCTACTGTATGCCACATGATGAATAGGGTTTACCTGCATCCATACACACTTAAGACGCCTAATGAATTATGGACTGGTAAGAAATCCAACCTTGCATATTTTCGTGTCTTTGGGAGTAAATGCTACATCCTACGGGATAGCGAGCAATTAGGAAAGTTTGACTCCCAGAGCGATGAGGGAATATTACTAGGATATTCATAAAATAGTAGAGTGTACCGAGTTTTTAACTTGAAGAGCTCTAAGGTTATGGAGTCAATAAACGTCACCGTGCAAGATGCCGAACCTATGACGTTTATTGATCCTAGCCTTCAGTGTGAGGATGAGGACTTTTATGGCAGCGATTTACTTGTCCCTCACCCACACCCTATGGACTCTACTCCTGTGTTAGGGGACACACTTGCTTGGGTTCGTAAGAGTTATGATCTCTCTGCCATTGTTGGCGATCCCACTTTCGGGGTTAAAACTCGTGCTCAGCTAGAGAACGTTATTAGCCATGTTTACTACACGTCTAAAATCGAGCCCAAGAATCATAAAGAAGCACTCAAAGATGAACACTGGATATCTGCCATGCAGGATGAGTTGCTTCAGTTTAAAAAGAACAATGTCTGGAAACTTGCCCCCCGACCTAGTGAGACTAATGTGATAGGTACCAGGTGGATTTTTAAGAATAAAATGGATAAAAATGGTACCATAATCTGAAATAAGGCTAGGTTGGTCACTCAAGTCTACACACAGATAGAGGGTGTAGACTTTGGGGAGACATTTGCTCCTGTTGCGAGGCTTGAGTCCGTCCACCTACTACTCGTCACTGCATGTCATCTGCGCTATAAGCTATATCATATGGATGTCAAAAGTTCCTTTCTAAATGGCATTCTATAGGAGGAGGTTTACGTGGAACAACTAAAAGGGTTTGAAGACCCTAAGCGACCGAAGTACGTCTACTATATGAGGAAATCCTTGTATGGATTAAAGCATGCACCACGTGCTTGGTACGAGAGGCTTACTTCCTATCTCATAGCCCATGGCTTCAAGAGAGGGGGAGTTGATATGATGTTGTTCGTTAAGAGAGATGACGGTGCTATTTTGGTTGCCCAAGTCTATGTGGACGACATAGTCTTTGGATCCACGTGCTCCCAGCATGCTCACCACTTTGAGGAGGAGATGAAAAGTGAGTTTGAGATGAGCATGGTAGGAGAGCTTACTTTCTTCCTTGGTCTATAGGTTCGTCAGCTAGAGGATGGGATGTTCATCTCCCAATCTAAGTATGCTAGAGACTTAGTGAAGAAATTTAGTTTAGACTCCGCTAAGCATGCACGTACACCTATGAGTATTTCTATCAAGCTTAGTAAGGACACTTCAGGCAAGGACATAGAGCAAACCTTGTATCGGAGTATGATAGGTAGTCTTCTCTACTTGACTGCCAGTCGTCCCGATATAGCTTTTAGTGTTGGAGTCTGTGCGTGATATCAGGCATCCCAGAAAGAGTCACACTTACTCCCTCTTAAACTTATTATCAAATACGTGAGTGGGACTCTCTCATACGGTATTTGGTATTCCTTTGATATCGATGACCGTTTATCCGCCTATTCGGATGTCGATTGGGCTGGGGATGTAGATGGTTGTAGGAGCACTTCTGGCTGGTGTTTCTATTTTGGTTATGCTCTTGTCTCCTGGTTAAGCAAGAAATAAAACTCCATCCTTTTGTCCACTGCGAAGGCTGAGTACAGCGCCGTCGGGAGTTATTGCACGCAACTCTTGTGGATGAAGTAAATGTTGGAGGATTATGGGATTTCACAGGACACCATGACTATTTCCTGTGATAACACGAGCGCGATAAACATATCCCGTCATTCAGTCCAGCATTCACGCACAAAGCACATCAGGATACGTGAGCACTTTATACGACAGTTAGTTGAGGAGAAAGTCGTATTTCTGAGTTTCGTACCCACTGATCGTCAGTTGGCCGATATTTTCACGAAGCCTTTAGATGCCCTTAGATTTGAGTGTTTTAGGAAGTCTTTAGGGATTTTCACAGTTGACTGAGTGGTTGGTCCATGTCTAGGATATGATGCATTGTCATGTTCATATCATATGATTCCTATTGCTAGTTTGTATCATGTGTATTATTATTTTTTGCTTTTTATATTTTTTGAAAAATCCAAAAAGATTTTCGTTTTATAACAAATTTAGAAAAGCACAAAAAAAATTTGTATTTTATTTTCACCTTTTATGGATGAGCATTTAAGATATCCGAGTCACAAATTTCATTCCATTTATATATGTGACTGTTTGATAGTGATTTGAGATGCTACATCATTGCATCTATGTACTTTACATTGTTTGGAGTCTTTGAGATGTGATTAGTGATATCTTTCTACATGTTTGGCTCCTTATCTCCTTTATTGCACACATGCATGGTTTTATTTGATTATTGTACTTGTCTATCACATATTGGCTTGAGTGTTTCCATCTCAATTATGTACAATGAACCATATGCGATAATACTTGACAAGATTGGAATGCATGTAAAATATCGTTGGGTGAGATTGTTTTTTTTAAATGGTGAAGGGATATGAAAGGTTCTTATCTAGCCCTTGCGATTAAGCCACTGTTAAATCAGACCTAAAAAATTGAGGAATTTTATTATCCGGGGTCCAAGAGATTAAAAGAAACCGAGATTTTTTTTTAAAGGCAATAAAAAGAAATTCATGCCAAATATGGGCCATTTATGTTTCACCATCAATTCTCCAAAGTTTGAGAATTTAGATCACCTCTATTCAAAATATATATCTGAGGGAGTTTGGTTGGAGAATTTTAACGGGTTTGCATTTTCTTAAAAGTCCTAAAAAAACATTAAATCGTTTGGACGTTATTGGTGTGGAAATCACTTTGAGCTTTGATCTCATATTTCCATCCTTTTTACACTAAAGGAAGATGTTGAGTTTATTCATTAGGAGTATCCAATATTCATCGTGCACATATGTTATGTTCGTATGCACTGATTTTCCTATCGAATTTTATTACACCCCTACATTTACGCTATCATCGACTTGGTTATTTTTGTGTTAGTTCATGTTGTGATTCTTGTTGTATATTTTGTACAAAAATTTAAAAAAAAAATCAAAAATAGAAAGTTTATTACCATTTGACATTTTCCATATTTATGCTTCTCATATATGTCTCTTTGGGGATATCATAAAAATGGGGAGAATGAATTATGGGGGAGATTTATTTGGTTGATTTATCAATGATTTGCTTCAGCTTAATTGATCTTTCAGTTTAGCATATCATTATATTTCAAACTGTTGCGTGTCACAGGTATTTGCTTTATCTCATGTGTGTAGGTACAAAAGTGATATTCATTGGATTACTCACCCTGATGAGAAAAACTTTGGGAGTTTTTGAAGAGCTGAAGATGCTGAAGTTTGATTGAAGACATGTGATGTAGTATTCTCAGTTTGAGGGTTTAATGGGGATATTATCTTGTTTGTCATTTGTTTTAGGGAGATTGCATAATTCAGATTTTTTATGTATGTACCGGCATAGACATAGGGGTACATGTGTAAGGACATAATTTTATAAATGTTTGGGGCGGAATATAGGAATTTTTTATTTTCCCTAGATCACAATTTGTATGTTTGATACCGTTACATTCGACACGTCATCACGATCATCCACGATGGACTCTATTCGAATCCATGCATCCATTATTTTCACACGTGCATCATGCTACATGCGACGTGCTGCTCATATATTTTCCACTACTCCATGATGCTTTATTGGTAAAATGATTTAATGGAGTTGTTTATATTTTCATAATTATTTGGAAAAAATTTCAGAAAATGTTTTTTCGAAGTCTGATTTATTTTTATCAAAAGCAGAATTTTTCTTAGTATAGAAGCGGAGTGCCTCGATCGACGAGCTCGTTCAAACGAGTTAGCACTGTCGTTTGAGCGAGATAAGCATCTCGCGCGAAGTCGTTCGAACGACACGTGTCCTTCGTTCGAGCGATATGTCTATCTCATTCGAGTGGCGTCGTCGCCTCGATTTTCATATAAATACCAGTGTGCCTTATACACATTTTCAAGTCTTTTACCAACACAATTTTTGCAAAAAACGGCCCAGAAAACAGACTTCACTTTTTAAGGTTTTACACCTTGTTTATTCACATAAACACTCCCATCTATGTATGTGAATTGTTAAACTTTCATGAGGATCATTTTCACTCATCGGGAGTAATTTATGGAGAAGACGTTCTCTTCTTCATTGCTTCCCACCTGGAGTTCCTGCGGGAGATTTCAGCCGAAGACGTCGAAATCGACACCCGAGGGTATTTCTTTCTCACACTTATTTTCATTGTAATCTGTGTAACCGTTTTTACGAATTATAGTGAAAATAAAAAGGTTTTGCCCCTTTGGGGGATTTTTCCTCATTTATGTGTTTTCGTTTGTGATTGACTGTTCTTGAATGATCATATTAATTTCAATCACACCTAGATGCATGTTTTAGGATTTACTTAAATAATTTCCTTATTTGAACGCAAGCGCAATCTTCACATGGCCGTCCAAGCAAGTGCCATTATAACCAATGAGCTAGCCCCGAAGTTTAAAGATTTGGGTTGCCCCACCATTTCATGCTTAATTGGGGAGACTAGAATCGATCGTGCCCACCCAGATTTGGGGGCAAGTGTGAACTTGCTTCCTTATTCTGTGTATCTCGAGTTGAAGCTCAGTGAGATTAAATGGACTCCCATCACTTTATAACTAGCCCACTGTTCGACTAGGAAACCAAGAGGAGTCATGGAGGATGCGATTGTCCAAGTTGATTCTTTATACTACCCAGTAGATTTTATCGTCTTGGACACTCAACCCATATCAAAAGGGAGCTCACAAATCCCAATAATTCTCGGGTGATCGTTTCTCAACACCGTTAATGCTAACATCAATTGTAGGATCGGGGCGATGAAACTCTCATTTGGTAATATGATGATCGAAGTTAACGTGTTCAACCTCCTTAAGCAACCACAATTTTGTAATGAAAGTGAGGAAGCGGTTGAAACATCGGCTTGAATTGGCACTCTTGTCCACGAATATTTCGACCTCTCTCATATTAGAGATCCATTAGAGGCGTGTATTGTAACTCCTTGGATAGCGATTTGCTCATCAACGATAAGGGCTATGAAGATGCCCTTGATGCGAATTTTTATTCACTAAATGGGGAGTTAATGGACATGTACAATTACCTCGAGTACTTTGAGGAGGTGAATGAAGGTATTGAAGGTCATAGCATAGAGGGAGACGGTGAAAGAGACCTCACACATGATGAAAGTGAGGGGGTTATCAAAGACTCAATGTGGATATCCCTCTTTGGGAAACTACCCCTACGTGACTCTTTTCCCTTCCCATCGAGTGTTTCAAAGCCCAACCTAGAGCTCAAAACCATGCCAAAGGAGCTCAAGTATGTTTTCCTAGGTGATGAGAACACATTTTCGGTGATTATAGCGGCAAACCTCGATAATTGTTAAGAGGAGGTGCTACTTGAGGTGTTGAGGAAACATAAGAGTGCTATAGGATAGTGAATTTTCGACTTGAAAAGGATCAATCCTTCCATTTGCACTCATAACATTTACTTAGAGGGGGACGCCAAACCCACCCGTCAAATACAAATACGATTGAATCCGGCCATGAGTAAGGTGGTGATGGCAGAGGTGATTAAATTATTGGATGTGGGGATAATCTACCCCATTTTTAATAGTGAGTGGGTGATCCCGACCCAAGTTGTGTCGAAAAAGTTGGGTGTCACAGTTATTGAGAATGCGAAGGGTGACCTTTTTCCCTCGCACATTCCAACTGGCTACTGCATTTGCATCGATTATAGAAAGAGCAACGCGATCACGAGGAAAGACCATTTTCCCCTACCTTTACTTGACCAAATTCTCGAACGGGTAGTAAGACACTAGTATTATTATTTCCTTGATGTCTATTTGGGATACAATCAAATTGAAATAGCCCCCAGAGATCAAGAAAAGAACACGTTCACGTGTCCGTATGGCACCTTTGCCTTTCGAAGAATGTCTTTTGGGCTTTGCAATGCACCGACAACTTTTTAACAGTGCATGCTTAACATTTTTAGTGATTTGGTTGAAGAGATTATTGAAGTCTTCATGGACGATTTCAGTGTCTTCGGTAATACTTATGAGGAATGCCTAGCCAGTCTCGAAAAAGTACTAGCTAAGTGCATTGAGAAAAACCTCATTTTCAATTGGGAGAAGTGTCACTTTATGGTGACGCGAGGGATAGTTGTAGGCCATATTGTCTCTGATGATGGTATTCAAGTCGACAAGGCTAAGATTGAAGTCATAGAAAATCTCCCCGCTCCTAAAAATCTCAAGGATGTGAGGTAGTTTCTTGGTCACGTCGATTTTTACTGACATTTTATTCAAGTCATTATCTTGATTGTGCGCCCCATATGTGCCTTTCTTTCCAAAGATGCTCCACTTTTGTGGAGTGATGCATGCCAAGAATCATTTGATAAATTAAAAAACATATTGACCACGACCCCCATCATAAAATTGCCCGATTGGACCCTTCCATTTGAGCTCATGTGTGATGCAAATGACAATGTCGTATGGGCGGTGCTTGGTCAACGGAAGGATAAGAAACCTCACGTGATATCATATGCTAGTCACACGCTTGATAGATCATAAATGAACTACTCCACTACAGAGAAGGAATTACTAGCTATAGTGTTCACGTAGGATAAATTTCGAGCTTACTTGGTAGGATCGCACATAGTCTGCTTTACTGATCATGTCGCTATTATGTACCTCCTTTCCAAGAAGGATGCTAAGAGTAGGCTTATTCGTTAGGTGATCCTCCTTCAAGAGTTTGACCTCTCAATCAAAGATAAAAAAGGGGTGGAAAAGTAGACGCAAATCACGTTTCTCGATTTACGTTCGATCACGATCATATAACCCCCATCCCTATTCGAGAGTGTTTCCCAGATGAGCAATTCATGACCGTTTCGATACTGCCATGGTTTGCTGAGGTTATGAATCTCCTTGTTATTGAGGCCTATCCTCCGCACTTTTTGGCCAAGCACAAGGAAAGACTTTCGATTGTGGCCTGGTCATTCTTTATCGATGACCCATACATGTACAAACTTTGTTCGAACCAAATCATTCACAAGTGTGTCCCAAACGATGAGGTCTTAAGTATCTTGTTATTTTTCCACAACGAAGCATGTGGAGGACATTTTTTTCCCAAAAGACTTCCCTCAAAGTGCTACATTACGGTTTCTATTGGCCTACGATATTCAAGTATGCACACGCTCTTTGTAAAACTTGTTCCCGTTGCCAATAAATTGGGAAGATTACCAAAAGGAACATGATGCCCCTTACCCCTATTCTTATAATCGAAATGTTCGATTGTTGGGGAATAGACTTCATGGGTCCTTTTCCTAAGTCCAATCATTTTGAATACATTTTAGTCGCATTCGACTATGTATCCAAATGGGTGGAAGCCGTGCCTACTAGGAACAACACCCCGAAGGTGGTGTTGAAGTTCCTAAAAGAGAACATCTTGGATCGCTTCGGCACACCCAAGGCATTCATAAGTGACCAAGGCATCCATTTTTGCAATGATATATTTTGCCGCTTGATGTCGCAATATGGGGTCACCCATAAGGTCACCACTATATATCACCCACAAACCAACGGCCAAGCAGAGTTGGCCAATAGGGAGATAAAAGGGATACTTGGGAAAACCGTGGACCCTTTGACCAAGGATTGGTCGTATAGGCTAACCGACGCGCTTTGGGCATATCGGACGGCTTATAATACACACCTTGGGATGTCCCCTTACCAATTGGTGTATGGAAAAGCATGTCATTTTCCGATAGAGCTTGAGCAACGGTCATATTGGGCTGTTAAAAAGCTCAATTTCGACATTACCGAAGGCAGAGACCTTCGTAAGTTCCAACTCAACAAACTCAAAGAGTTTAGGAACGACCAATACAAGAACTCTCGTATTTTCAAGGCCTCACAATAAGAGGATAGTTCGTAAGCACTTTGAGGTGGGACATAAAGTCCTACTCTATGAGTCCCACCTCCACCCTTTTCTCGGGAAATTGCAATCCCGGTGGAACGAACATTTAGTTTTACAAAAGGTATACAATCACGGTGTCGTCGATATTCTGAACCTGAGGACCAGAACCTTGTCTAAGGTAAACGAGCAGAGGCTTAAGCCTTTCCTTGAGGGATTAAACCCCGAGCTTGCAGAAATTCCTCTTGAGGACCCCTCTGTGGGCCCTTCATTGCGTGTCGCAACTTCGGTCTCGGGTTATATTTTTGGATTTCCTTATTTCTTAGTGAATTCGAGGCAATCGTGTGCAATCGTAATCGCAATCATATATATATATATATATATATATTACCATCCCTAGGCATCCCCTATTGTGTTGAACCATTCTTGTTTGGATTTAGAGAGTTGTTGGAGAAGCAGGGGAGAAGGTTTGAGAAAAAAATAGAGCCGAGGTCGACCGGTTGATTGGTGGAAGCCCAATGCCAATGAGCCAAGGCAAAAATACAAATCGCGATCGAACGGTCATTTGACTGCGGTCGACCGGTTCCTACTTAAAATGCGTACTGCCAAAGAGCCAAGGTAAATTTTGAATCCACGGTTGATCGAGCCCATAATCGTGATCGACCTGTAGTCTCAATTATTTAGGCCAAATCGCTTCATTTTCCTCTATTCTCCCTTATTTCTCCCATCCCTTCCTTTTCCCTCTCCAACCGAAACCCTCCAAGAACAAACCCTAGGTCCATTTTTTTCTCCCATTTTCACTTTCAATACTCGCATCCAACTTCTAAGGTATGATTCCTAACTTTAATTTCTGATTCTAATGTTGGATTTGATGATTGTACTGATATTTTCATGATTCTAGGGTTGTTGTGTTTGTGGATTTCTTTGAAAATTTTGATATTGTCTTTAGTTATATGTGCCTCTCATCTTCTCTCACACACACCTTCCATTGTATATAATTGTTTATTGTGTATACTGGATTGATGAACATGTTTGTTAGTAGACTGGGCTATGACAATTGTGGGTGTGTATACATTTATTGAAATTAGCCAGGATTTTGCAAAGTAATTCTTACACATGTTTTTCACACTCTATTTTTGGATGGTGATTGATGAGGAAAGTGTTGTTTTGATACAAATAGGTATAATGCTTAGTTTTTTTTTGGGATGTTTGTGTTGGTCTGAATCGCATGGTGCACCATACCTACTATTTTGATCATATTAGCTATTTTTGTTGGTAGAACCCCATTCATGGGCAATTATTATTGTCTATTATTGGGATTTCCATGAATGGGGGGATCCTTTTTGGTTCAAATATGCCCCAAACAATTCTTTTTCTACTTTGTGCACCATGTGTATGTCCAAATGCCTCAATGATTTTAACTTATATGTGGGACATATTCTTGTATGTTTTTCACACGCTTCGACGCATAGAATGTCTTTTTTTCTCTCTGTTCCCACCTTGCCATTGTGATTTTAGTTTTCAACTGCATTCTTGTGCTAATTTCTGTTTTGTAGGTGTCAATATCTAAAATTGAGAAGAATTATCAATCTCACTGTGTACC
Organism: Sambucus nigra; assembly: GCA_949130495.1. NCBI lineage: Eukaryota > Viridiplantae > Streptophyta > Magnoliopsida > Dipsacales > Adoxaceae > Sambucus > Sambucus nigra. The sequence continues at coordinate 288,581,790 of OX422210.1, forward strand.
CCTGAAGGGTGTGAATGGATTTCAGAGCGCTCAAGAACAGAAATGGTATGAGACTTATTTAGCCAGTTCAAAGCGTCCATTGGCCTATAACCTTTCGTGGAAAATGGAGGACCTCTCTCATGAAGCTTTGGCAATTATCAAACGATACAAATGGGACTCCTTCTTGGGAAAGAAAATTATAGTTAACGAGGACTTAGCCCGAATATTCTACGCTTCGTTAATAAAGTGTAAAGGGGAGAAGAATGTTTTTGAGTTTTTTGTTCAAGGCGTGAGAATTACTTTCCACTGCAAGGATTTAGCCCAGTGGATGGGAAATGTAGTTGACCCCACCCCTTCTGTGAGCTTGTCAGACAAGGCCACCTTCAATTTGGACACACTCATCGAGTATCTAGTGCCAGCCGAGGTATGGACGAAGAAGATGTTCCAATCAGCTGTAATGCAGTATTTACCAAGGCTGCTGCACTATATTAATGTCCATTGTTTGATGGCTACGAATAATCATTCTGAGGTTCGTCACAAGTATGCGGTCTTCCTCTACGCCTTGCTGAATCAGACGGGATACATCAACCTCCCTAAGTACTTCATGGACCAGATGATTGCATCATCGAAAGAAAAGGCGTGGAACTTCTCCCTTCCCTTGCCCGGTATTATCACGCGGGTATGTCGTCAAGCCAGATGCCCCGAGTATCCCTCTAACAGAATAGTGGATCCCAAGGGTCTCCTAACTAAGGAAAGCATCATGAGGTTCTTGGGACATTACTGGGGTGAACCGGCAGTCCAGAAGAGGCAGAGGGTAGTTGTCAGCGATGAGGAGATTGAAATCAGGCAAGGAGAGCAAGGAGAAGGGCAGCAACCAGAGGTTCCATCCGCATTTCTCGAAACCCTCTTTACGGCGTTCGAGGATCAGTAGGACTAGAGATAGGAGAAACCCAGCTATGGTGGTCTACTTTTGAATCGCGCCTCGACCAGTTTGGAGCTGAGCAGCGTCAGGATCGGACTGAGCGGCGTCTGGAGTTCCATTTAATGCAGGCCATGATGCGAGATTTGTATGTGAAGCAGCATGGCCCGAAAGCATCACTCCCGCCTCATTTTCAGAGTCCGTATGATCCAACTTTCTGGGGATCTTCCAGTGGTTCAGGCCTCTAGACAACAGGGCAGCTATGGGGTGGATTTTAGTTTTGTATGATGGTGCAAATCATTTTTTGGGCAATTATTATTTTGTATTTTTCGCTTTTCTTTCTTATCATTGATTAGGATGTTTTGTACTGAACTCTATGATATTATTAATGATAATTTACCCGTTGGTGATCTATTGGATCTTGATGTGTGTGACCCCCTCATTTTTATAAAATCAAAATTTCACCATCAATTCATTTAATATTTGTAATTCAGCCCCGCTAGATTATTATGACTTATAGCATGATTCGTGTTAATCATTTTGGTACATATTTTTATTTTTCTTATGTTTGTATAGGGAGCACATTGATTACCTCTGGGTTCGCTCCTAATTGAGGTGATTTGTTTTTATCCCTCTCTTTCTCATACTGTCTTTAATTACATTGAGGACAATGTGCGATTCTAGTTAGGGGGTGTAATTAGGCATCTCAATTTCTTTTTAATTATCGTGACCCTATATAAATATTTATTTATCCATTAAAAAAATAAAAAAATAAAAAAAATATTTTCCTTATTTCTTTTCTCCTTATTGGGTATTTTCCCTAATTTCCTATGATAAATTTAATAATTGCCCTATCCAATTGCTAATTCAATGATGTATTTTCTATTTCTTGCATGTTATTAAACTTTAGTCCTCATATTATTCCATATTGAGAACAAATGCATGAATTAAACCTTGAAATCCCATGAGCACTTGAGCATATTTTCTAAAACCATTCGGTAGGACAATTATAGATTGGTATCTTATTGTTGCTTTATGTACACTAAAACCTAGAGAACTTCGTGTTTTTCTTCGTTTTTGAGTGCTTATACATTACTCTTTCTTGAAAAACGTATCTTGTTGACGATCGCATTTTCTTTTCATTGATTTCATATTAATTAAATTATCACTTGAGCATGATTTTCAATGGTGTTGAGTCCTAAGAATCATATGAAACTTTAGGAAAGGATCATAGGACCACTTTCTCATTTAATCCATACGACCTTAACCTTACCCTTATACATGTCCCTAATCAACCCCGTTGAGCCCTATTATGGCCTTTCTTTTCGTCCCAAATCCCCTAACCTACTCAATATTGGAGTTGTAAACCCTTATATTCTCAAACAGACGGACAATCTGAGAGAACTATCCAAACCTCAAATATATATATATATTTGTTTTTTGAGGTATATTTGAGCTTTTATAGGGATTGGAAGGCTAAACGGTGCAAGTGTGCGCTTTCCGGGGAAGTTTCAACGTTTTACCCAACTTCGGGGGTAATTATGTCATTTCTGCCTTCGAGCTCTGTGCCCGAACTCTTCACAAAAGTCGTATCTCTCCGAGTCAACTTTGCGTAGCTTCAGACGGTGTGTCAATCCGGTTCCAGATGACCAAGTTATGGTTAATTTTCCCTGAGTCACCTTGGTATGTAACAAAAGAGGAAAGAGTCCAAGTTCTCCTGGGAGCGGTCGACCGGTTAGTCGACCAGTATTGCAAGTTTTGCCTTCGATTTAAGACAGTGGTCCCTTGATCAAAGCGCGGTCGACCGATCTCAGAACAACGGTCGATCGGTACCCTAAGTTCTGTGAAACCTCTCTTTTCTTGGTTTACTTTTTACCACTCTTGTTTGGTGGTTTTTTCCACTTGATATATATAGTGAGTGGTTTGTTTTTAGAAGATAAGGATCATTAAATCGTGTAACAAGAAAATAGAATATTTTTTTGTCTCTATTCTCTCACGTAGGGCTTGGGATATTTTCTTCTCATTTTCATCTTCTGCTTCACTTATTATAAGTAAAATTCCATCTTAGTTGCATTTTGTTGACTATTGGCACTAGTGGGTAATTAATATAGTGGTTTTGTCTTCAATTCTCTTATTTACCATAACTTTACTCCTTATTATTAACTCAATGGTGTGTGTTTGCATAGATAGTGTTATTAGTAGCTAATTTCCTTAGGTTGGGAGCAAAAACCCACCTTGGATGGTTCCACTTCTTGATTTGTTCAATGTTTGAATACAATAAAAGGGTGTATGGATTGATATTGGAGTTTCATCGGATTTTAACCTCTCTTATCACGTAAGGGTTGTTTTTAAGACTTAACTCCAATATTAATGCATTTGTTCGATAATATATCGATACTTTCATCTTGTATTGTTAGGGTGGCATCCTTCATGCGGGATTATTAAGAACGATATCTTATTCCCATTCGATTGTGATTCAATCGCAAGAACTAGTTGGGATGTGATCATGCGAGGTGGGGGAATGTTCCTCAACCTTTTGTTAAAGAATCTTTTAAACACCCGTTTTATAAATCTCGCTTGCTTCTATTAGTTTTTAGTTAAATCTCCCAGTAAGTGTGGTTTGTTTTATTCCGTCACAACACTCAACACTTAAATCATCTTTTCTTTTATCTTTTATCCTTATTTATTGACTTTCAACTAGAACAATATCCTCGCTACTTCATGTAATTCCCTGCGAAAATTGACTTCGATCTTACCGAGGTTTTATTACTCTCGTGATTAGCGTGCACTTGCGCTTTATAATATTCCGAGCAAGTCAAGTACCTAAAAAAGATGAAGTTTAAAGGGAAAGGAAAGGAAAGGCTTTGGAAAACCTTAACTTTAAAATGGCACGAATAATGTGACCCTAGCTCATTTCATGCATGTACTCTTAAACGCCCCAAGCCATCTGTGCACCATAATGGCCTAAGAATGTGCAACGATAACACAACTAACTCGAAGAACCAATAGATTACTTGTGTACCCCCATAATTATGTTCTAACCTTATCAGCGTGGTGAATGTATCACTTTTTAATGTAGTTAGGAAAGCCACATCACCATTAGAGCAGAATTAGGTCCAATCAGCTCCCCTAAGACAGACTCAACCTAACCCGATAAAATAAATGAGAATAGATCAGCATATCCCACATAATAGAACATGTGATATAAGTTCCAATTTTACCCTTCAAATAGTTCAGTGACCGACCAAATGGCAAAATAAAAGGGATTCTCATATGACATACCTTAATCAGATAATGACCAATATCGAGAATATAAGCAAATATCCAAATATATGCAGATGAGCATTACAAAGGGACCAATATAGTTATTTTGTGATAAGTCCTATCCTAATTTTTTTTGGATGGCCCCGGTCCCATATATGATTTCTTCTTGTTAAAAGTCATGGAGGTTATGTTTTTACTGTTATATCTTCTTTGACTGTTCCACAATTCATGGGTTGTTGGTTTCCAACGGTTAGTTTTTTAGGATAATGATTGTATTTGCTTGTAAATGACATTACATTTCTCCCACGTTCTTGTTTAATTAGGACTAGAAGCAAAAGTAAAAGTTCTAAGGATCGGAGACTAATAAATCTCTTCTTTTGGAACTAAAACCACATAACCCCAATATAAACAACTCAATTGATAGAACAAGATAATTATATATACTATGGGTCAGCAAAAATTAAGGAATATAATCTCCAAATGTATCCCAATTCATCTAAGACTCTAGTGTTATATATATAAAAAGACCCCCCCTAAAAAAATTATGAGAAGTACATCATCAAACACATTATAACCCCAAGGAATAAATCTTAGATATAATCTATCACTGAAGTCTAAATAGTAATAAAACACTCTCTTATGTTTTCTCTTGTTGATGTAGGAAAGAAAGACTTGTTGAAATATGTATGCCTATGTGTTCTTTTCCATTGTTGCATAACATAACGAATAATATGGTAGTTTACATATTGTAGAGTTAACAGCACTATAAGAATGTTGAGTCATGCAATGTTTACATGTAGTTTTAATCCAAAGTCAACACATATGACCCTTTATCATTCCCATTTAGTGCCACTGTAATGACCCCATTTTCTTATGCCAATATATAATTTCCTTCTTTCAATTTCGTCACACTTACTATCTAATAATGATATATTATTACATATATGATATTACGAGTTCTTAATATGACAGATCCCTTTTTTAATTTGAAGAATCAACGGTAAAATGGGTCAGATTGAGATTTTATGGCACATCCTAAGCAAAGTGATAAGTTTTGGGTAGAAAATGTAATTTTATGAAACTTTTGGGACTTTGTTTTAATAAAGAAAGTTTCAGGGACCAAAATGAAAAAATAAAAAGGGGCATTTTCGTAAATAAAATATTTTCAAGGACCTATAAGAAATATTGAAAATATATGGTGTGAAATTACCAAAATGCTCTTCAGATGCGAAATGAAACTTATACCCTTAATACCTTTCCACCTCATGCTCGACACCTCGTGCTTAGTTATGACACCCCCCACCGTACACGTGTCATCGTTAGAGGAGAAGCCAAAACACGTGTCTTCGTTAGAGGAGAAGCTAAAACACGTGTCGCAGTCCAGTGAAATAAGACTACAAGATGCCTCCGTTATGCGACACGTCAACGCTGACTCCCATTGTAAAAGCTTGGTCAGCATGGACATGTGTCAATGCCGTGATATCTTTGGAAAACTATAAATAGGGCCTTTGGGAATCATTTGAAACTCACACCAATTCCTTGAGAATTATAGAAAGAAATAGTGAGAGAAAGTGTGAGAAAGTTTAAGAAGAAGTTCTTAGGGATATTCAACTTAAGGTAATCTTAATGTTATAATGCATCTTTATAGTTTTAATTTATTATTTTATAGCTTTACTTAGTAGTTATGCTGGTAAAATACAATAAAGAATTCACTAATCAAAACTTAAAATTTATAACAAATCCAAGTTGATTTTATAAAATTGTTTGAAATTATATGCTTTTAAAAATGATTCTTTTTAAAGAAATTGCTCGTTATTATGGAATCCCATTTAAGTAATTCCAAAGTCAGGCCCGGTGAAGTTCTGTCTAGATGAGATGGTATTTAAGTGGTGCCCATGTGACCCTCCATCTCTACTGGGAATGAATCTGGAAATGTTCTGTCTAGATGAGATGGTATTTAAGTGGTGCCCCTGTGACCCTCCATCTCTACTAGGAACTGACTGATGAAGAAAGACTATGAATTAAATTCTTCAATTACGATCAATGAGTTTTAAAAGTTAGCAAATAGGGATTCTGTAATCCTTTAAAAGAAGAGGTTAGTATAGTATAAACTGGACCTTAGAATGTGCACTTAAATCTTTATCGGATTAACGTGTGATCGAAGACGAATACCAGTAAATTTGACCTCCATTTTGGGTGAGTACTCTGACATTCCTTGTGTATTTTGATTATATGATATTATGCAAACTATATATATTTTGTGAACTGCTTTTATTCTCAAAATTCATGTGATACCGATGACTGATTCAATTGTGATATGTTTATATTTGTCCATATAAACATACAAATTAAAATGATTATTGAAAAGGATATTGAATATTGAAAATATGATTTGGCCTAAGGGACCTCTTTACTGACTGACCTTCCCAGCTGGGTTATCGCTGGTGTGCCCTAAATAAGGCGTTGTGATGAACTAGTTCGATTGACCCTCAACTACCGGGGTATAATACGGTAAAAGAATACGGTATTAGAGTGTACTTGGTCATCAAAATGATATGATTGAAAGAAAAAGATATCACATTTGATTTGTTGCATTCTTCTTATTCTGAGCTATCCAATTGTGATATATATACTATCATTTCAATATATATATATATATCTATTTACTGCAAGTTCCTCTCCATATAGATATATGCCTTCTCTTTTGACTTGAATAGGTATTTATTTTCTGAAAACCCTGGAATGTTTGGAGATTGAACCTCATTCGGCTTTTAGCTGATGTTGTATAAATAACCATTTTTCAGGAAATATGTAGGCTCACGGACAGAACAAAAATGGACTATATTGAAGATTTAGCTTTTAGAACTCTTTTTGTAGAATGTTTATTTAGAGCATGTCTGGCCCTCTTGTAATAATGTTTAAATTCTCTCTTAAGTTGTAACTCGTTGTTACTTTTAATATATAGAAGTTTCCTTTAGAAAGATCTGATGACGTAATTCCTTTACTTTCAGTATTTTACGATTCATAACCATGTGATAATACATCCGTTGCATTTATTTAAAGAAACAATTAAATCGGAATATTTGTTGCCTTGGTGGCATGTCAAGACACTCGATCCCTAATACTATTTTGGGTCGGGGTCGTGACATATATGGTATTAGAGCATAGGTTATGAACCCGTAGACTACTGAACATATGTTTTGAACGTTATATATTTTAAGTTTCCATACATAGGATAGGATACATGATTAAATATACGATTTATGTGATAACCCTCCACATGTATTAAAATATATATAACTATTTATATATCATTGTTCTTCTAAATTGCAATCTTGGACTAGTATAATACATCTTATGTTTGGCCATGACTGTAGAAAATGACCAAGGCAAGATCAACTCCAGGAACTAGTGGTTCGAGTATGGAAGTACTGGAAGGTGCATATAATGCAATTGAAAGTCTAGCAAGAATTGTGGAGCATCAAGTGAATAATGGAGCACCAAGGAATCTTGAACTAAGTAGTTGTACTATTGAACAGTTCAAGAAGTTGAATTCGCCGTCTTTTAAAGGGACTCCTAACCCCACTGAAGCAGAAAATTGGGTGATGTAAATGGAAAAGATATTCGATGTTCTTAAGTTTACAGATGAACAACGGGTGTTATTTGGAACATTCATGTTAAAAGGTGAAGCCAAACATTGGTGGAGAATGACTAAGAGAATGCATGAGGAAATGAATACTCCCATAGGTTGGAATGACTTCTTAGTGATCTTCTACGAGAAATACTTTCTCGAAACGGTGCAAGATCAAAAAGCAGCTGACTTCATGGGTCTGGTTCAAGGAAATATGACGGTTAATCAATATGAGGCAAAGTTTACTGAGTTATACCGTTTTGCACCTCATGTTGTGATAACCGGTGTTTTAAGATCCAAGAAGTTTGAACGTGGGTTAAGGTTGAATATTCGTAGTAAATTTCCATCCTAAAGTTGACATCATATAATGACGTGGTGGCTAGGGCAACAATAGCTGAGAAGGATAGTGAAGAATATAATCAGGTTAGAGAGGGGAAGAGGAAGTTTGGAGAACAAAAAGAAAGGAACCCCAATAACAAACCCTTTAGGATTATACCTAATATAGGACAACCTTTAGTAAATAAACCCTATAATGTTGATAAATGCCAACGTTGTGGTAATATTCATAGAGGGCGACTGTGTTACCTGGAGACAGGGAGTTGCTTTGGGTGTGGCCAAAAGGGACATAAAATGCGATATTGTCCTAACAAAGGGAAGACGGCAACAAAAACTTCTAATGACAATAAGGATCAGGGCAGACAAGGTAGAGTCTTTAATTTTCGATGCAAAGGCTTCTAATGCAGTAGTGTCAGGTACACTTTCTATATGTGCACAACCTTTTCAAGTTTTAATTAATCCTGGTTCTACCCATTCATTTGTGTCTGTGTGTTTTGTTAATCGCTTTCTTAATATTACTGAATCCTTGAATCATATCATACACGTTTCTACTCCTTCGGGTGAGTTATTGACGGAAACATTAGTATATAAGTCTTGCCCTATAAATGTCAGTAGTCATAAACTATTCGTTGATTTGATAGTTTTAGACATAAGAGATTTTGAAGTCATTTTGGGGATGGATTGGTTAGCATCATATCATGCTAGGGTGGATTTTTTTGAGAAGAGAGTTATTTTCCAAATTCCTAACCAACCACAATTCAGTTTTGAAGGAACTAGCATCTTATCTCCCATCCGTATTATCTCTACAATGCAAGCTTGTAGTTTTCTTAAGAAGGGATGTCAAGGATTTCTTGCCAGTGTTATTGATTTGCAAACAAAAGAGATTAGTTTAGAAGATATTCCTATAGCTAGGCTTTTTCCAGATGTTTTTCCAGATGATTTGCCCAGTTTACCTCCTAGTAGAGAAGTAGAATTTACCATTGACCTTGTTCCTGGAACCACACCAATCTCAAAACCACCTTATCGCATGGCACCTTTAGAATTAAGGGAATTAAAAGTTCAATTACAAGATCTGTTAGACAAGGGTTTTATTAGACCTAGTATATCCCCTTGGGGTGCTCCAGTGTTATTTGTTAAAAAGAAGGATGGAACGATGAGGTTATGTATAGATTATTGTGAACTAAATAAGGTGACCATTAAGAATAAATACCCCTTACCTCGTATAGATGATTTGTTTGACCAACTGCAAGGTGCGCAAGTATTTTCGAAGATTGACCTTAGGTCAGGCTACCACCAATTGAAGATTAACGAAGAGGATATTTCGAAATCAGCTTTTCGTACTAGATATGGTCACTATGAATTTCTTGTGATGCCATTTGGATTAACTAATGCACCAGCCGCTTTTATGGATATGATGAATAGAGTGTTTAGGAAATATCTGGATCAGTGTGTGGTTATTTTCATTGATGACATCCTTATTTATTCCAAAGGTATTGAAGAACACGAGAAGAATTTGGAGATAGTATTACAAATCCTTAGGAAAGAGAAATTATATGCGAAATTAAAGAAGTGTGAATTTTGGTTGCCTAGTGTTTCTTTTCTAGGACATGTCATATCCAAGGAGGGAGTGTCGGTTGATCCTCAAAAGATCGAGGCTATACTAGATTGGCCAAGACCAACTAATGTAACGGAGATTCGTAGTTTCCTAGGATTAACAGGTTATTATCGAAGAGTTGTTGAAGGATTTTTTAGTATTGCCAAACCTCTGTCTAGGTTAACACAAAAGACGGTGAAATATGAATGGTTTGAGGAAGTTGAGAATAGTTTTCGAGAACTTAAGAATCGATTAGTAACTGCCCCAATTTTGACTATTCCTTCCGGTACCGGACGATTTGTGATTTATAGTGATGCTTCTAAAAATGGTTTAGGATGTGTGCTAATGCAAAATGGAAAATTACTAGCTTATGCCTCGAGACAATTAAAACCCCATGAGCAAAATTATCCAACCTATGACTTAGAATTAGCAATAGTAATTTTTGCTCTTAAGATTTGGAGACATTATTTGTATGGTGAGACTTGTGAGATTTATACCGATCATAAGAGTTTGAAATATATCTTTACTCAGAATGAATTAAACATGCGACAAAGGAGGTGGTTAGAATTGATGAAGGATTACGATGTAAATATTCACTATCACCTAGGGAAAGCTATAGTAGTTGCCGACGCTTTGAGTAGAAATTCTACACTAAATTTAGCATGCCTTATTACCAGCCAGGAAGCTCTATTGAAAGATTTGAGAAGTATGGAAATAGATGTACGTATTTATATCGAAGGAGGTTTAATCGCAAACTTAGAAATACAACCCACGTTGATGGAAAGAATTAAAGTTGCACAAGTAAATGACCCACAACTGAGGAAGATTAAAGAAGAGGTTATTGAAGGGAAGAGGATTGAATTTGCGATACGAGATGATATATTAAGGTTTGTAAATAGAGTCTGTATACCTGGTGATGCCCAACTAAAGAGGCAGATTTTGCAGGAAGGTCATTACTCGAGATTCACAGTTCATCCCGGAAATACCAAGATGTATAGAGATCTCTGAGAAGTGTTTTGGTGGAATAACATGAAAAGGGAGATAGCAGAGTTTGTATCTCAGTGTTTGATCTGTCAATAAGTAAAAGCTGAACATCAGAAACCATCAGGATTACTACAACCTTTACCAATCCCTGAGTGGAAATGGGAACATATTACCATAGATTTTGTGACAGGGCTACCAAGGAGTTCTAATGGTAATGATTCCATTTGGGTAATTATTGATAGGTTAACTAAATCTTCTCATTTTCTTGCCATTAAGATTACCCATTCCTTATAAAATCTAGCTAAATTGTATATACGGGAAATTATTAAGCTTCATAGAAACCCAATTTCAATTGTTTCTGATCGTGACCCTAGATTCGTGTCTCGCTTTTGGAAAAGCCTACAAGTAGCCATGGGAACAAAATTGAATTTCAGCACTGCTTTTCATCCTCAAACAGACGGACAATCTGAGAGAACTATCCAAACCTTAGAAGATATGCTTAGGGTATGTGTACTTGATTTGAAGGGGAATTGCATATAATAATAGCTATCAAGCAAGTATTCAAATGGCTCCGTATGAGGCACTCTATGGTAGAAGGTGTCGTTCTCCAGCATGTTGGGTAGAAGTTGGAGAAAGAAAATTATTTGGACCAGAATTGATTCAGGTCACAACAGAGAAAGTGAAATTGATACGAGATCGACTTCAAATCGCTCAAAGCCATCAAAAGAGTTATGCTGACAATCGGCACCGACCGTTAGAATTCCAAAGAGGAGACTATGTTTTCTTACGAGTATCACCGACAAAGGGAGTAATCCGATTTGGGAAGAAAGGAAAGTTGAGTCCAAGATACATAGGACCTTTTTAAATCCTTGAAAGGATAGGTGTTGTTGCGTATCGAAAAGCCTTACCCCCTGAACTCTCTAATGTGCATAATGTGTTTCATGTTTCAATGATGAACAAATAAATCCCTGATCCAGCACATATCTTAAGTCACGAGCCTCTTCAAGTTAGAGAAGATTTGACATACATTGAGCATCCAGTGGAAATCTTGGACTATAAAGATCAAATATTACGAACCAAGGTTATTCCACTAGTCAAAGTATTATGGCGGAATCATTCTGTTGAAGAAGAAACATGGGAGCGGGAAGATGAAATAAAAGAGCGAAATCCACACCTTTTTGGAAATTAATGTAAGTAAAGTTTGGGGACCAAACTTTTTATAAGGAGGGTAGGATGTAATGACCCCATTTTCTTATGCCAATATATAACTGTCTTCTTTTAATTTCGTCACACTTACTATCTAATAATGATATATTATTACATATATGATATTCCGAGTTCTTAATATGACAGATCCCTTTTTAAATTTGAAGAATCAACGGTAAAATGGGTCAGATTGAGATTTTATGGCACATCCTAAGCTAAGTGATAAGTTTTGGGGTAGAAAATGTAATTTTATGAAACTTCAGGGACTTTGTTTAAATAAAGAAAGTTTCAGGGACCAAAATGAAAAATAAAAAGGGGCCTTTTCGTAAATAAAATATTTTCAGGGACCTAGAAGAAATATTGAAAACATAAGGTGTGAAATTACCAAAATGCCCTTCAGGTGCGAAATGACCCTTATACCCTTAATACCTTTCCACCTCATGATCGACACCTCGTGCTTAGTTTTGACACATCCACCGTACACGTGTCATCATTAGAGGAGAAGCCAAAACACGTGTCGTCGTTAGAGGAGCAGCTAAAACACGTGTCGCAATCCAGTGAAATAAGACGACAAGATGCCTCCGTTACGCGACACGTCAACGCTGACTCCCATTGTAAAAGCTTGGTCAGCATGGACATGTGTCAATGCCGTGATATCTTTGGAAAACTATAAATAGGGCCTTTGGGGATCATTTGAAACTCACACTAATTCCTTGAGAATTATAGAAAGAAATAGTGAGAGAAAGTGTGAGAAAGTTTAAGAAGAAGTTCTTAGGGATATTCAACTTAAGGTAATCTAAATGTTATAATGCATCTTTATAGTTTTAATTTATTATTTTATAGCTTTACTTAGTAGTTATGCTGGTAAAATACAATAAAGAATTCACTAATCAAAACTTAAAATTTAGAACAAATCCAAGTTGATTTTATAAAATTGTTTGAAATTATATGCTTTTAAAAATGATTCTTTTTAAAGAAATTGCTCGTTATTATGGAATCCCATTTAAGTAATTCCAAAGTCAGGCCCGGTGAAGTTCTGTCTGGATGAGATGGTATTTAAGTGGTGCCCCTGTGACCCTCCATCTCTACTGGGAATGAATCTGGAAATGTTCTGTCTAGACGAGATGGTATTTAAGTGGTGCCCTTGTGACCCTCCATCTCTACTGGGAACCGACTAATGAGGAAAGACTATGAATTAAATTCTTCAATTACGATCAATGAGTTTTAAAAGTTAGCAAATAGGGATTCATTAATCCTTGAAAAGAAGTGGTTAGTATAGTATAAACTGGACCTTAGAATGTGTACTTAAATCTTTATCAGATTAACGTGTGATCGAAGACGAATACCAGTAAATTTACCCTCCATTTTGGGTGAGTACTCTGACATTCCTTGTGTATTTTGATTATATGATATTATGCAAACTATATATATTTTGTGAACTGCTTTTATTCTCAAAATTCATGTGATACCGATGACTGATTCAATTGTGATATGTTTATATTTGTCCATATAAACATACAAATTAAAATGATTATTGAAAAGGATATTGAATATTAAAAATATGATTCGGCCTAAGGGACCTCTTAACTGACTGACCTTCCCAGCTGCGTTATCGCTGGTGTGCCCTAAATAAGGCGTTGTGACGAACTAGTTCGATTGACCCTCGACTACCGGGGTATAATACGGTAGAAGAATACGGTATTAGAGTGTACTTGGCCATCAAAATGATATGATTGAAAGAAAAAGATATCACATTTGATTTGTTGCATTCTTTTTATTCTGAGCTATCCAATTGTGATATATATACTATCATTTCAAAATATATATCTATTTACTGCAAGTTCCTCTCCATATAGATATATGCCTTCTATTTTGACTTGAATAGGTATCTATTTTCTGAAAACCCTGGAATGTTTGGAGATTGAACCTCATTCGGCTTTTAGGTGATGTTGTATAAATAACCATTTTTTAGGAAACGTTTAGGCTCACGGACGGAACGAAAATGGACTATATTGAAGATTTAGCTTTTAGAGCTCTTTTTGTAAAATGTTTATTTAGAGCATGTCTGTCTCTCTTGTAATAAGGTTTAAATTTTCTCTTAAGTTGTAACTCGTTGTTACTTTTAATATATATGAAGTTTCCTTTAGAAAGTTCTGATGGCGGAATTTTCTTTACTTTCAGTATTTTACGATTCATAACCATGTGATAATACATCCGTTGCATTTATTCAAGGAAACAATTAAATCGGAATATTTGTTGCCTTGGTGGCATGTCAAGACACTCGATCCCTAATACTATTTTGGTCGGGGTCGTGACAGCCGCCCCTAGAATATAGATGATAAGAATTTTGAACCAACCAAGTAGGACCTATGTTTATTTAGCTATGTCAACCCCAGTATTCCAAAAGGATGGCTAGTGCTTCAGTATTTTTAACATGTGATTAAGGACATAGATTTGTTTAACCATTGCTTTAGATGAGCTTTTCCCGCCTATCTGACAACCAAGACTTGAATAATGGATATAAATACCCAATTCACTTTAAAGGAGGGACAACTAATTCAAGCATTTCTACGCATTTATCCTCTATCTAGTTTTTGTATAATATACATCCTTATAATGCAGCCTACGGGATCTTGTAATTCTGCTTACTGGCCGTATAACAATATAAAAAGATAAGTATTTCATTCCAACTATAGATTTGGGTCCAACATATTGGGCTTAACCAAATTACACCAATGTGTCCACTTTCGTACTTTATTTTTCACTTTTGGTCCAACTCACACATCTCATGACTTGGTCAACTCAAGTCTCCACGAATTTTGGCTTAATAAAACATAATAAGTTTTTAAACTAACATAAATATTTTTTATGTCACTGTTTTATAAGGGCAAATTTTCAATCGAGTAAATTTGTATGTATTTTGGCTTTATTCAGTTTGGACAAAACTGTTTGAGCCATATGTTTAGATTTGAATTTATTTATCCTTCAAGCCTGTGATGTGTGATTAAAGACCGTAGCAGCCAAGTAAAGTGACTTCATCATGGTGTCGTGTTTTCGTGCCGAGTTTCGTCTTCAACGTCCATGGGATCTCAAGATGTATGAATGTGTATTATTTTTTTATTCTTGGATACATTTAAGTGTTAGTTTTTCAAATGCTTTGTGGACATTTTTGTAAAAGATTTTTAAAGAAATTTTTTTTTTGTATAAAATTTTTCAAACGAGATTTATATTCTCGTTCAAACGAGTTATTGAAATTCGTTCGAACGACTTGTTTTAATTGGTTCAAACGAACTGTTTATTTTCATTAAAAAGAACTTCTATTGTGCTTTGAACGAATTCTCCCTGTCTTAGCAGAACAATGTAGTTCAAAAGTTATTCGAAGGCCATTCTGACGAGGTTCACATGTTTGTTCAAACGAATTTTGTTTGGTTCAAACGAAATATGACATCTCATTCGAATGACCCTAATGATTTCGTTCAAACAAGTTTTCTTGGGATGCGTGTCGAATTTAATTTTGCAAAAATCTATAAATACTAGATTTGCATAATAGTTTTCTTTTTAAGGTTTTCGAAATTATTTTTCCAAGAAAAATGGAAGAGCCTCCAAATCCTAGTTTACACCCAATCGTTTTGAGATCCAAGATTTATCTCAATATACTAGTTTGAGATCTCGTGTTTGAGCACTTAAGCTTAATTACTCTTCAACTTTATTGAATATTATTTCATACGGTGGATTCCGCGTGTGTTGCAGTTTGAAGCGGTGAATTTCGTGTTCATTTTATTGATGATTTTCTTACCAATATAGATCGAGATCTAAAAGGAGCATGCGTTGTGGTAATTCGTGGGTGAATTCTTGCGTGTTACTCTGAAGAAGGTTCAAGGAGAGAAGATAACATCAAGTCATGAAGGATTCGAGTTAGTTGAGTAAGCCATTTGTCCCCCTTATGTAATTCCTATATCATAGTGAATTTGTGTGGTTAGGTCGTCTGAGAATTTTCCTGTTGCATCGGCTTGTTATAGTTTATTTTAATTTACTCGTGCTTATATCACCCAGATGCATGTTTTAGGGCATGAAAAAAATTGCACTTATTGTTTACACAACATTTGGTTTAATTTTTGCATGATTAAAGTGGTTATTCATTTAATTAAAATTAATAAATTAAAAATTGGTGTTTGTTTGACGATCCATATAACCTTTAGTGTAGTGACATTTTCAAATTGGTATCAGAGAAGGTGTCTTAAGTTATTTCGTAATGAATCTGGGAGGTTTTTATATGGAGGGTCAATTGATATCTATGCCACTTTTGTTTTATTGGTCGAACTACCCATACTGGAAAGCACGTATGAAATTTGCGCTTAATTCCATCGATGTGCGGGTATGGGTAGCCACAGAAAAGGGGTGGAATCCACTCACAATACTAGTAGGTGATTTTAGAGTCCCTGAACCCATTGAGAGTTTGAATGAGGATGAATATAGGTTGTGTAACTACAATTCTCATGGTATGAATGCTCTTTTATGTGCGGTTACATCAGAGGAGTTCCTCGAATTATGATGTGTGAAATGTCCAAATAGGCTTGGGAGATACTTCAAGTCACCCATGAGGTAACTAATTCACTCAAAGCTTCCAAACTTCAAAATAAACAATCATTATGGATGAAGGAAAAACCTTCGATGGTTTATATGCGAGATTTTCTAATATTATAAACTCATATTTCAACTTGGGAGAGAAAATTCCCAAAACCAAAGTTGTGAAGAAAATATTAAGTTCCTTACCTGAAAGATTTAATCCCAAAGTCACTGTCTTGAACTCATTGGGAACCGTTAACTTAATAAAACTCGAAGAGCTTGTGGGTGACCTTCAAACCAATGAGCTTGACAAGTTTCCTCTCAGTAAGAAGAAAGATAATGTAATACCTCGTGATTTTAATGACTTTTAAAATGGGTTATTTTTTAAATTAATGGATTAATTGGATTTTACTATAAATTAATTCATTTGGGTTTTATCCGAATTATGGATATTAAAATGAATGATTTTGAATATTACTTAAAGATATATAGGTAATATATGAATGTGATGTTATTGATATTGCGGTGAGTTATTAATTTCGTAATTTGAATTTTTAGTCGGATGCAATATGGCACGTGTCGGGACTAATTTATTAAATTAAAAAGGAAACTTATTTTTACATCAACCTTATAGTCGTTTCGACTGCGTTATTGCGTCCGAAAGGGTTGGAATAGTCAGAAAAGTCTATTTGGATGTTAGTTTTGGGTCTCGGGTCATTTGGAAATGAAAAGACAACCCAAAAGGAAATTTTGGTCATTTTTACAAGGAGGATGAATGGTGATTTCGGATTTTGTCTTATTATAAGTATTTAGAGATTAGTGTACGTAGGTTCATTTCATCTCTTCTACACAAAATTGAGAAGTCATCTTCCAAAAGAGAGTGAAAGGTTGCTAGGGAAGCGAGAAGCTTGCTTGGAAATGAGGAAAACCAAAGGTCAAAGGTCACCACCACCCGAAGTTGGCCGGAGAAAGGGAGAACCACCTGTGTTATTCAATCCCAAAGGATCAGATCTTCATTAGAGGCAAGTATTTGATGATTACAATTTAAGTTTGTATATTGTCCATGTTAGAATAGTTAAAAAAAGATGAGATTTTTCATGTTTGGAAGATAAAGAAGAATTGTTAATGAATTTCTGAAAAATATAAGTTTATAGGAATCAAACTCATGTTGTAGGTAGATAGTAATCCACGAAATAATCATAAATCTGTTGAAGAAATTCTGAGAATCATTAGTGTGTTCTTGAAGATATCATGTTTATAAATTTCTAGAAAAATTGGATGAATACATCCTTTTAATTCAAACTCTTGATGATTCTAGGATGTTTAGAGCATTATAAATCACTCACATATGTTTCTATATCATGTAGTAAGGTTTAAGGAATTTGGAAAGTTAATATGAAGGTTTGAATGGTTAAAAGTGATGAAACCCGTAGTAGAAGAAATGAAGAAACTGGGTTGTTATCTGGGCGATCGATCGATCGACCCCCTGCCTTCGATCGATCGACCTCCCCAGAATCCTTGAAGTTATTTCTTTTAATGCTTATTCGTATCCCAAACCTTTTTTAAAAATTTGGTGATTGTTAATTGGATATAATGGGACTTAGGAAGATCAGTAAGCCCTAGATAAGAATCGAATGAATGTGATTGGGATTAAATTGATTAGAATTATGATAATTAATTGGGAAGAAATTTCGGTTGCTAGATTCATGTGTTGGATTCTAATTGGAATGCATGAGGATTAAGGGTAGGTCCAGTAGGGGAGATTTAATATAACACTTGGGTAGCCTTAGGGTTACAATTTGAGCATTAAGGACTGAGTTTAAGCTCATTATTGATTGCACAAAGACTGAGTGTAGTACAAGCGCTTAGTGATATGGCACCTGGATGGAGATGGGAGTTCAGACCACATTTGGTTGAAAGAGAGCATGAGGTTATCTCGGTTGCGTATTTAACGTTGACGGACCTCCACGGCCGATAAAGTTAAGTAGTAGTGTATTGGAGGGGTTCCTTGTTTGGATTTCGCTTTGCGAGACGCTTCGCGCATGAACCTTAACTACGTCGGGAGTGAAGAGATGTTATAGGATGCGAGGATGTTGATTTTGTTGATAAGACATATAGTGTGAATGAAACACTATAGACTATGAGCCATGTGATGATGGTATTCAATCCTAGTTGATATAAGATGTGAAACTATCGGTTATAACCCAAATTAAATGGGAGTTTAATTCGTAGTAATTCGGGAGATAAGATGATATGGACAAGTAGGATATTATTGATTTCTTACTGAATAAATGTATTGAGGAAAACCTATTTAAACCTTGAGTAATGAGTGAGGCTCGGGGATAATTAAATTAAGAAGTAAAGTCATAATATTTTAATACGTGGGATTTAAGAGATAGAATGCTACGTATGGGAATTGTTTGATGGTAATGTGATTACCTTATTGAAATTATATCTATAGGTAAATGTTAATGCCTATTTGATTAATTGATGAATTATGTGTATGACATACCTAGCTTACTTGCTATCGACGGGAGGTTTGCGCGTGAGGGAGGTCATATCCTGATGAATCCATGGGATTTTTTATTTGTCGCTCAAGAACATAGGTCTATGAAAGACTTATCGGGGAGTTAATAAGTCCGCTGACTGTGGGTACGTAGGTATGTGCGTTACCCATGGATACCAGAACTATGTTCGCCTCCAATTTGTGTGTTGTTGTTTGTGGTTCGAGGAATCCTTATCGAACCTTTTGTCCCCTATTCGGCGACCTGCGATATTGGGACGTGATAGCAGAGTAATGCATGCACCGTAGCTGTGACTCGGGGTGTCGTATTATATATGTGTATATATATAATAAATGATTGTATATAGTGGTTAAATCAATCTACTGTGTGATAATTGTAGATAACGGTGAATAGAGAAAGAGAATTGAACTAAGTTAATGAACAGTTATTCTTATAAATTTGAAAAGCTTAATTCATATTAATGAGAAACGATTCATGTTAAAGGGAAACGAATATGAATGATTATACTAAGTATGGTATGGGACATACGGGGTTATGATATGGGACGGAAATCATATTATGGAAATTAGTGAGGAGGAACCATTGACTAAGAGGTTAATAGGAAAAATTAAGTGTGCACTCTAGATGAGAGGTGAGAATAGCAAGTGAGAGTTGCATACTAACATGTACATAATAAATGATTTATTGCACTTGTTAAATACTTATTGTTTTCAAAATCATTTTCACATCGGGCTCTGACCCGTTTCCTTGCATATTTTCTTTTCTATTGTACATTCTATATCAGGTGTCCAGTAGTAGGGATGCTAACCTTAGAGGATTATGACGAGCTATGCAACTATGGAGTTTTGCTTAGACGCCTATCTTCATTTGATTCACAGTATTCTTATAGTTAGGGCATGTCGCCCAAAGGATTTCAGTTATCACTTTCTATCGAAGTCATATACTATTGTGTTCGTGTCATTTTAATACATTTGTTATTGTTAGGATTACTGTAATGGATTAATATTATTTGGGAATGTTTATTCCAATTGCATTTAAATTCTTTTGTGTTATCTATTCGGTTATTTGTGTTGTGGAATAATATGTCTAGTTTTATTCGTAAACTAAAAATGGATTTTGTTGAATTAAAATTTGGAAAGTTTTTAACACCAGCTTAATTGGGTATTGGGTGATTAGTAAATGTTTTCAACAGTGATGCTGAGAATGAGCCAACTGTATATTCTGTTTTAATTTGGTATGGGACTGGCCACCCGGTATTTAATTAGGCGGGGTGTTACAGGTGGTATCAGAGCATCAGTTTCTAGTGTCCTTTATGGTCTGTACGGCTTACTGTGTTTTCAGCTTAACGTTCTTTGATGTAGAGCCCTGTGTTTAGGATTGTTGATTTCTTTGGTAAGACTCCGTATATATTAGTGAATCTTATTTGCGTTCGGACGTGTTATTAAAATAAGTATGGCAGATGGGGTCCATTGGACAGATAGCGAGAGTCATACTTAGGAGGTTATGAAGTATGTTCTAGGATGATGACCGTAGTCAAGGTTACCCTTATTATGAAAAATTGAGGAGAGTCATCAGTAGAAGTTCTTGAAATGCGATAATTGTGTGTGTTACCTAACGAAGGCAATATATTCAAAGGCTTGGGCATATAGTGGAGTGTGGAGAACTAGAACTAAAAATTTGGGGTAAAAAAATTTCTTGACTCATCAGAACAAAGTTATAATAGTGGGAGTCAACAACGACCACCCCCAAATGAGGGTATGTTTTCTATCTAAGAAATTATGAGGCGTATATTGATTTTTATAGCGATTAATATTGTATGGGCAAAAGAGTTACTAAACTTAGCCTATGGCACTTTATTTACGTAGACTCACCGAGGGGTGTGGGACACCTATATTTTCATGTCATTACGTGGGTTTGATTTTTATCACGGAATTACTTACTTTAGGCATGTCCGAACATGATGTGACTATCGACATGGATTGACTTGTGGTATATGAGAACGTATGTACTACTATAACCAGCACCTTGTCTTTATTAAGAAAATAGATGAGAAGACTTTTATTTGAAATCGATAAAACCTGTAGAGAGGTTATAAACTATTGACTAAGGACCTTAGGAGTTTCGATGATCGACTACTTTAGGTAGTAGTGTATCGGGGGGGTTCCTTGTTTGGATTTTGCTTGCGAGACACCCCACGCATGAAACTAATAAACGTTGGGAGTCAAAATAAGTTAGGCCTTTACGATATGAGTTTATAACCTTTGCGATAAATCAGAGTATTATGTAGGTAATCATATCCATTTTATAATGAAAGATATATGATAAGGTGTATGGGCGCCCTGGATGGTTGGATTGTAGTAGTTTTCATAACTGTGAAACTGTAAGTAGTTGTGACTTCAGAATTTATTTGTTTAATACGTGAGGATCATTTTTCCCAAACTTTTTTACCATGTTGGTATAGGGAAGATTGGGTAAAGTTTAAATTCGATTCAGTTGAAACTATATGGTGAGGCTTGGCGTATAACATCAATGGGGATTTTCATTAATGTACTGTATGGGCGGTACGACTTAGATTACTTGCGATGTGAGATTTATACTCAGAGTTGGCCTTACCTGTATGATTTTTCTTCCCAAATTTCGGGACGAAATTCTATTAAAAGGGGGGGGGGGTATGTAATACCTCGTGATTTTAATGACTTTTAAAATGGGTTATATTTTAAATTAATGGATTAATTGGATTTTACTATAAATTAATTCATTTGGGTTTTATCCGAATTATGGATATTAAAATGAATGATTTTGAATATTACTTAAAGATATTTAGGTAATATATGAATGTGATGTTATTGATATTGCGGTGAGTTATTAATTCCGTAATTGGAATTTTTAGTCGGACGAGGTATGGGACGTGTCGGGACTAATTTAATAAATTAAAAAGGAAACTTATTTTTACATCAACCTTATAGTCGTTTCGACTGGGTCATTGCGTCCGAAAGGGTTGAAATAGTCAGAAAAGTTTATTTGGATGTCAGTTTTGGGTCTCGGGTCATTTGGAAATGAAAAGACAACCCAAAAGGGAATTTTGGTCATTTTTACAAGGGGGATGAATAGTGATTTCGGATTTTGTCTTATTATAAGTATTTGGATATTAGTGTACGTAGGTTCATTTCATCTCTTCTACACAAAATCGAGAAGTCATCTTCCTAGAGAGAGTGAAAGGTTGCTAGGGAAGCGAGAAGCTTGCTTGGAAATGAGGAAAACCAAAGGTCAAAGGTCACCACCACCGTAAGTTGGCTGGAGAAAGGGAGAACCACCCGTGTTATTCAACCCCAAAGGATCAGATCTTCATTAGAGGCAAGTATTTGATGATTACAATTTATGTTTGTATACTGTCCATGTTAGAATAGTTAAAAAAAAGATGAGATTTTTCATGTTTGGAAGATAAAGAAGAATTGTTAATGGATTTCTGAAAAATGGAAGTTTGTAGGAATCAAACTCATGTTGTAGGTAGATAGTAATCCACGAAATAATCATAAATCTGTTGAAGAAATTCTGAGAATCATTAGTGTGTTCTTGAAGATATCATGTTTATAAATTTCTAGAAAAATAGGATGAATATATCCTTTTAATTCAAACTCTTGATGATTCTAGGATGTTTAGAGCATTATAAATCACTCACATATGTTTCTACATCATGCCGTAAGGTTTATAAGGAATTTGGAAAGTTAATATGAAGGTTTGAATGATTAAAAGTGATGAAACTCGTAGTAGAAGAAATGCAGAAATGGGTTGTTATCTGGGCGATCGATCGATCGACCCCCTGCCTTCGATCGATCGACCTCCCCAGAATCCTTGAAGTTATTTTTTTTAATGCTTATTCGTATCCCAAACCTTTTTTAAATATTTGGTGATTATTAATTGGATATAATGGGGCTTAGGAAGATCAGTAAGCCCTAGATAAGAATCGAATGAATGTGATTGGGATTTAATTGATTAGAATTATGATAATTAATTGGGAAGCAATTTCGGTTACTAGATTCATGTGTTGGATTCTAATTGGAATGCATGAGGATTAAGGGTAGGTCCAGTAGGGGAGATTTAATATAACACTTGGGTAGCCTTAGGGTTACAATTTGAGCATTAAGGACAGAGTTTAAGCTCATTATTGATTGCGCAACGACTGAGTGTAGTATAAGTGCTTAGTGAAATGGCACCCGGATAAAGATGGGAGTTCATACCACATTTGGTTGAAATAGGGCATGAGGTTATCTCGGTTACGTATTTAAAGTTGACGGACCTCCACGATCGATAAAGCTAAGTAGTAGTGTATTGGAGGGGTTCCTTGTTTTGATTTCGCTTTTCGAGACGCTCCGCGCATGAACCTTAACGACGTCGGGAGTGAAGAGATGTTATAGGATGCGAGGATGTTGATTTTGTTGATAAGTCATATAGTTTGAATGAAACACTATAGACTATGAGCCATGTGATGATGGTATTCAATCCTAGTTGATAGAAGATGTGAAACTATCGGTTATAACCCAAATTAAATGGGAGTTTAATTCGTAGTAATTCGGGACATAAGATGATATGGACCAGTAGGATATTAGTGATTTCTTACTGAATAAATGTATTGAGGAAAACCTATTTAAACCTTGAGTAATGAGTGAGGCTCGGGGATAATTAAATTATGAAGTAAAGTCATAATATTTTAATACGTGGGATTTAAGAGATAGAATGCTACGTATGGGAATTATTTGATGGTAATGTGATTACCTTGTTGAATTATATCTATAGGTAAATGGTAATTCCTATTTGATTAATTGATGAATTATGTGTATGATATACCTAGCTTACTTGCTATCGACGGGAGGTTTGCGCGTGAGGGAAGTCATATCCTGACGAATCCATGGGATTTTTTATTTGTCGCTCGAGAACATAGGTCTATGAAAGACTTATCTGGGAGTTGATAAGTTCGTTGACTGTGGGTACGTAGGTATGTGCTGTAATACCCCGTATTTTTAACTATATTTATTTTGGGATTAATTAATTAAATTGCCTATTAATTGGAAATTAATCCGGGTTAATAATACTAATGTGATGCGAATTGGTATTTGATTATGTGCATATATGATTATATATGAACTTGGTATTATAAAATTTATCGTGGGATTTATATACGGCATTTTAGAAATTTTGTTGAGACGCGTGGAACCGTCGCGTCACGGTATAAATTTTTATTTATAAAAGTGAATTTAAAATCTATAATCCGTATGGTCGTTTTGAGTGCGTCAACGCGTCCGGAAGGGTCGAGATAGTCAGAAAACACTAGCCGGGGGTATAATTTGGGTCCCGGGGTATTTTTAGGTCATACCGGTAACTTAAAGGGTATTTTAGTAATGTGGTATTTTTGGGTAATTAAAAGTGACGAAAATTGAGAGTTGTAATCTGATAAGGGATTGACCCCAACCAACCTTTATTAACCCCATAAGCTACGTAGGTTATCATTTGGTCTTCCAACTCTCCCAAAGAAAACCCTAGCCACCATAGCCATCTTTGGAAGAAGAAAGCTTGAAGAAGGAGAGAGAGAGAGAGGAATTCTGCAGAGATTCTTCACCAAATCAACACAAAATCCGAAATCAAACCAAGGCAAGTGATTTATTCCATTTAAATTTCAGAGAATGCTTCTTCCATGTTAGATTATTCATAAATTTTGTATGTTCTTAGAAGATAATGAAAAACCCATAAGATTGGAGTCATTAGTTTAAATTCTGGGATATAGGTTGCATGTAGAATGTTACTGGAAGATTATATTAAGAGAATTATCGACTTTTGTTATACCAAAAACGGATTTAAGATGAGGTTCATGACTGTTCTTGAGAAAAATCAGAAAAAAAACTAGGTTTTTGATGAAGATTGATCCATATGTAGCCTATAGTTGTTGAAATATTGATTTATGGACGTTAGTAATATTGTAGGATTGTTGTATGACATTACTATAACGTTATATTTGAGAATCATACGTTAGAAATAAGTTTTAGGACGTTTTCAAATCTGCAGAACGAAGCAGTCCGTAGCCATACCTGTTCGATCGATCGATCGACATTCATCAGTCGATCGATCGACTAGATCGATCGATCGATATTCATAGGTCGATCGATCGACCTTCCCAGAATGAGTGAAATTTTCCTTAATATGATTTTAACGATGGAAACCCTCGGAGAATATGTTTGGAGACTTTGTGAATACCCTTAGCTTTAAGGAAGACCAGTAGGCATGATTATGAAGTGGGACTTTAATCAGAATGTAATTTGAGGAATTATTCTAAATAAATGAAATTCGTTATGTGAGTTGATATTTGGGTTAATAGTACAAATTGGAATAAGTTGATGAAATAAGGTTTGGGGCAGAAGTAAAGACCTTAGGCATAAAGATATCATATGTGAGAATTATGGAAACTTAGTAGTCTATTCGAGATAGGTTTTAAGTTTAAGGAATTACGACGTGAGACGTGTCGACTATTTTAAATTATATATTATCGGATTACTTGAAATATATAAGTTTGGGAAAATGGTATAATGATTGTAGAAAATACCTTATTAAAATGGTGATATCTAAGATGTGTGAATGCTTAGTATATAGTTTATGTGTATGACATACCTACCATACTTGCTATCACGGGATGTTACGTTCGCTTAGGACCCTCTAATCCTTGTGTGCCTACGGGGGGGATATAGACTGGTACCTTGATGAACATAGGTTATTGAAAGACTTATTGTGATATTAATAAGTCCGCTGACCATGGGAGCGTAGGTATGTGCGTGACCCATGTGATGGTGACTGTGTTCGCCTCCACTATTTGTGATTTGTGTTATCTGAACTATTCCTGAGAGATTCGGAATATGTGATCCTTATGTATGTGATGTACCGGGATGGATAGCAGAGTATGTGTGCACCATAGCTTAGATTGCGGGGTGCTTGTATCGTATATTTATGATGTGAATAATATACATTAAATTAACGGAAATCCTCATGTTAATGTTGTGAAAATATTACGGTATTGTTTCGAGATATATAATGAGTTAACTGATAGTTATATCAATGGCATATTTAGTAACTGAGTTTACGTTAAACCTCTATTTAATTACAAGCGTTGTTATGTTAAATGGAACCTAGTAATATGGGTAGAACCTTTGGCAGTCTAGCTAGTTATGTTGTCAGTTAGCTAGTAGGATGGGTCGATAGATGGGTACTTACGTTAGGAGTGCACAGTTAGTCGAGAGGTGAGAATTTAATGTGAGTGCACGTCCTAACATGTACTTTGCATTTAATGTTTTAAATGTTTTTAAAGCACTTGCAGGTTTTTAAAATGATTTCCACTTTCGGGCTCTGACCCATTTGCTTTCAAATATATTTTCTTGTAAAACCATTTTAGGTGCCCAGCCACAAGGACACCAAGCATAGGATTCTCATTCAGGTGACGAGCTGTAGCTGTTTGTGGAAGCTACAGGGATTTTCATGTAGACGCTTCTCTCATTTGGATTCCAGTCTCAGCATCTATCAGTTGTAGGGCATGTTGCCCAATTCTATTAGACATTTTTACATTTCAGTTTTCAGACTCTAGCATGTATTGCTCAGTATTCAGTTTTTAGTTATTTACTTCAGTTTACTTATCAGTTGTGGGATTTGTATTGAGGAGTTTTTCCTCCAGACTTTATTTACTCTATTGTGATGGTTATTCGTTTTACTTCAGTATGGTGAATGGTGTTATTTAGTTATTCATTACTCTTGTTGCATGTTAATCAGATTTAATAAAATTTGGCACTTACTTTTTAAATACTAGGTGGTTAGAAATAATAAAACGTTTTCGACAGTGATGCTATTAACTGAGCCAACTTGGCATTTTGAATTAATTTTATAAAGGAGTAGCTACCCGGTGTTTAATTAGTCGGGGTGTCACAGGTGGTATCAGAGCATCAGGTTCTAGTGTCCTTTAGGATCTGTATGGCTATTATGTTTCCGCTACATTTTCTTTGATATAGAGCCCTATATTTTAGGACTGTTGTACTCTTTTTGTGTGTACGTTTCGTTCTTCAGCTATTTTAAAGTTTATCTGTAGACTTATAAACTTTGTTCTTATTTCAGATGCCTCCACGACGTGGACGACGAGTTCCCAGGAATGCTACACCCGAACTTCAGCCCGCTCCAGTTCAGGGCATGTTGAACGCCGCTGAGGTTGCTGCTATA
The DNA here is from genome assembly GCA_949130495.1 of Sambucus nigra. NCBI lineage: Eukaryota > Viridiplantae > Streptophyta > Magnoliopsida > Dipsacales > Adoxaceae > Sambucus > Sambucus nigra. The sequence continues at coordinate 288,609,038 of OX422210.1, forward strand.
GTAGCCCAAGCGGTAAATGCCGCGATTGCCGTGATTCAGCAGGCACCACCTCAGGCGCCGGTTGCCGCGCCAGTCCAGGTTAATGCATTCCCGTCTGCTTGGGAACGTGTACGCGACGCTTTTCAGAAAGCGCATCCGCCAGAGTTTGCAGGAAGCTCAGATGGGGTAGTCTCGAGCCAATGGAGGAAGGACATACAGAGGCATTTGAGGATGCATGAGTGCTCAGATGTTCAGAAGCAGGTGCTAGCTACTTTCAAGCTAGTTGGATCTGCGCTGCAGTGGTGGGAGTCCATTACCACCGCGGAGGAGAGGGATACCCTCACCATTCAGGAGTTTTGGGTGCGGTTTGACCGCAAGTACTTTCCATCCGCAGTTCATACAGAGATGAGGAGGAAGCTGATGAGTTTGAAGCAGGAGGGCAAGACAGTGGCCGAGTATGAGGCCGAGTTCACTAACCTGTTGAATATCGTTCTAGACGAGATTCCAACAGAGAAGAAGAAGATAGAGAAGTTCACTGATGGGTTAAATTGGAGGATCCGTCAGCATCTGCTAGGGAACCTATCGTTGGCCACGTATTCTGATGTGGTTAACGCTGCATTGTTGCACTGCCAGGACCACCGTTTTCATATGGCCGAGGGCAAGCGGTCAGGGGAGTCTAGCCATCAGGGCAGGACTGGAGGACATGGTGCCAGCGGGGCACAGACCGGTCAGGGGCAGAGACAGACTGAGCAGGGTACCCAACAGGGGGACAATAAGAGGTTCCGGTCAGGGAACTACAGGCAGGGACAGGGAGGTTTCCGTCAGGGCCATCAGGGTCCAAACGGTCAGCAGGGCCAACAGGGGCAAAATGGGCAGCAGTTTCACCAGGGCCAGCAGGGCCAAGGGAGGAACGGTAACGGCCACCAGGGCCGGGGACAGCAGGGGCAGAGGGGAGGGAACTTCCCAGGGAAGTGCTTTACTTGTGGCAAGACTGGCCATAAGAAGCAGGATTGTCCTGATAGGGGCAGGGCCCCACAGCAGCAGCAGCAGGGTGCTCGCCAGGAGCCACAGAGACCTATGTTTCCCGCCGCTCTTCCTGCACCGCCACAGATGGCAGCATTGCCACCCATTCCAGCAGTCCCAGCTCAGCAGGGGCAGCTACAGTATGGACGTGTCTACAACGTTCACCAGGCTGCAGTTCCACAGGCACCGCCCGCGATTGAGGGTACGTTTCCTATCCATGGCACTATGGGTCGGGTGTTATTTGATACGGGTGCTACACATTGTTTTATTGCTACACACTTCAGGAAAGCTTTAGGATTGTTAGCTACGGCAGAGAGCACAGTGACGTGTGTCGACTCACCATTAGGGAGTGGGTCACTTATTTTCTTTATATGCCGGGGAGTGGGAGTAGAGGTTGGTGGTTTGGTATTACCTGCGGACATGTTAGTGTTAGACATGCATGTTCACGATGTGATCATCGGTATGGATTGGCTCATAGCATATAGGGCCATGATTGATTGCTTCAGCGGGAGCATTGTTTTTGCCATTCCGGGGCAGGAGATGTTTATAGTGGCGATGCCTCGCCCAGAGGGAGGATCGACCGCTCATCTGTATTACATAGAGGAGGATACCTCTAAGGAGGTTGTGATTCCTTTAGATTCTATCCCAGTTGTCAGGGAGTATTCAGATGTGTTTCAGGAGATACCAGGCCTACCACCCAGTCGAGAGATAGACTTCGTTATTGATTTGCTACCGGGTACGAGACCTATAGCACGTGCACCGTACCGTATGGCTCCAGCTGAGATGCGAGAGCTACGGGATCAGATAGAGCAGCTGTTAGGGCAAGGCTTTATTCGTAGGAGTACCTCACCTTGGGGCGCTCCAGTTTTGTTTGTGAAGAAGAGGGACGGTTCACTGAGATTGTGTGTGGACTACCGAGAGTTGAATAAGGTCACGATACGGAATAAGTATCCGTTGCCTCGAATCGATGACTTATTCGACCAGTTGAGAGGAGCTTCTTTCTTCTCGAAGATTGACTTGAGGTCGGGATACCATCAGTTGCGTATCAGGGAGGGGGATGTCTCGAAGGCTGCGTTCTTGTCGAGATATGGTTCTTATGAGTTTCGGGTTATGCCTTTCGGCTTGACCAACGCTCCAGCAGTGTTTATGGACTTGATGAACAGGGTGTTCAGAGATTTCCTCGATCAGTTTGTCATTGTCTTCATTGATGACATTCTGGTCTACTCTCAGACAGAAAAGGAGCACGCCGAGCATTTGAGGCAGGTTTTGCAGACACTTCGTCAGAACGAGCTGTATGCAAAATATGAGAAGTGCGGGTTTTGGCTGAAGGAGGTCCAGTTCTTGGGTCACATTATTTCCGACCAGGGAATATCTGTCGACCCGGGGAAGGTGTCAGCGGTGAGGGAGTGGGGACAGCCCACGACACCAACGGAGATTCGTAGTTTCTTGGGCTTAGCAGGATAGTACAGGAGATTTATTCGGGGTTTCTCGGAGATAGCAAGTCCTTTGACACATCTTACTCGTAAGGGTGTGCCATATATCTGGAGTGATGCTTGTCAGTTGGCATTCGACGAGTTGAAGGACAAATTGACCTCAGCACCTGTGTTAGCATTGCCGAGACCGGGAGTTGAGTATTTGGTTTACACCGATGCGTCTTTGCAAGGGCTTGGAGGTGTTTTGCAGCAGGAGAGACAGGCCATAGCTTATGCTTCCCGTAAGCTTAAGCCTCATGAGAAGAATTACCCCACGCATGATTTGGAGTTGGCAGCAGTGGTATTTGCCTTACGGATTTGGAGGCACTATCTTTTGGGGGAGAAGTTTCAGCTGTTCACGGACCACAAGTCCCTACAGTATCTGTTCACGCAGAAGGAGTTGAACATGCGGCAGCGTATGTGGCTTGAGTTTGTGAAGGACTACCAGTTCGACATCCAGTACCACCCGGGTAAGGCTAACGTGGTAGCAGACGCGTTGAGCCGCAGGCCAGCAGATGAGGTGGCAGAGGTGTGGAAGGCTAAGTGGAAGGAATTGGGACACCAGGATGCAGTGGCCCGGTCTTTCATGTCTGCGATGACCGTTACACCGCAGATTGTCACGAAGGTAGTACGGGCACAGGCCGATGACCCGTTCTGTCAGGAGCAGATAGTTCGATTACTTACAGAGGGAACCGAGTCCTATACCGCTAGCTCAGACGGGGGATTACGCTTCAATGGGAGGTTGGTAGTTCCGGAAGGGGAAGAATTACGGCACGATGTTATGGTTGAGTCGCACGGCTCACGGTTCACGGTACATCCCGGAGGGGACAAAATGTACCAAGACATGAGACGGCAATATTGGTGGAGCGGTATGAAGAAAGATATCGCTGAGTTTGTCTCGAAATGCGCCACTTGTCAGCTTGTAAAAGTGGATCATCAGAGACCAGCAGGATTGCTACAGCCGTTGGAGGTCCCGGTGTGGATGTGGGAGAGCATATCCATGGATTTTGTTACGGGGTTGCGTACGTCGCAGAGGGGTCACGACTCCGTTTGGGTAATTGTGGACAGGTTGTCCAAGGTCGCTCACTTCTTACCCATAAGGACTGACTACACTACGGGACAGTATGCCCAGCTTTTCATTTCAGAGATTGTGAGACTTCACGGTGTGCCCCTAAATATCGTGTCTGACAGAGACAAGATATTTGTTTCGAGGTTTTGGGAAAGTTTCCAGGAGGCCATGGGCACGGAATTGCGGTTGAGTACGGCTTATCACCCGCAGACCGATGGGCAGACAGAGCGCACCAACCAGATGTTGGAGGACATGCTACGCATGTGCATTATTGACTTCGGGGGTGGATGGGAGCAGTACCTTCCACTGGTGGAGTTTGCTTACAACAACTCCTATCAGTTCACGATTGGCATGGCTCCGTTTGAGGCATTGTACGGTAGGCCTTGTCGTTCCCCAGCATGTTGGTTGGAGGTGGGGGACAACAAACTACTTGGGCCGGAAGTGATTCAGGATACTTCGGCAAGGATTGAGTTGATTCGGAGTCGCATTCGGGTAGCTCAAGACAGGCAGAACAGTTATGCTGATGCGAAGAGATTTTTCAGGGAGTTCCAAGTGGGGGACCAGGTTTTGCTCAGGGTTTCTCCGATGAAGGGTATTATGCGATTCGGGAAGAAGGGGAAGTTGGCACCGAGGTATGTGGGACCGTTCCCTATTATAGAGCGGATCGGACCAGTCGCGTATAGACTTGGGTTGCCGGAACACTTGCATCGGATTCACGACGTGTTCCATATTTCCTCGCTGAGGAAATACCTTAGGGACAATTTGGCTCATTCGCACATTGCTGTGGAGGACATCGATCTCCAGCCGGATAGCTCTTACGAGGAGGGGCCAATTGCTATTTTGGACCGAAGCGAGCGGAAACTGCGGTCAAAGATAGTCCCGTTAGTGCGTGTTCAGTGGCGACATCACAATGTCGAGGAGTCCACATGGGAGCGCGAGGATGAGATGCGCGAGCGTTATCCAGAACTGTTTTTAGCAGGTACTTTCTAGTTTCGAATTTCGGGACGAAATTCAGTTATTAGGGGGGGAGTATGTAATACCCCGTATTTTTTACTATATTTATTTTGGGATTAATTAATTAAATTGCGTATTAATTGGAAATTAATCCGGGTTAATAATACTAATGTGATGCGAATTGGTATTTGATTATGTGCATATATGATTATATATGAACTTGGTATTATAAAATTTGTCGTGGGATTTATATACGGCATTTTAGAAATTCTGTTGAGACGCGTGGGACCGCCGCGTCACGGTATAAATTTTTATTTATAAAAGTGAATTTAAAATCTATAATCCGTATGGTCGTTTTGAGTGCGTCAACGCGTCCGGAAGGGTCGAGATAGTCAGAAAACACTAGCCGGGGGTATAATTTGGGTCCCGGGGTATTTTTAGGCCATACCGGTAACTTAAAGGGTATTTTAGTAATGTGGTATTTTTGGGTAATTAAAAGTGACGAAAATTGAGAGTTGTAATCTGATAAGGGATTGACCCCAACCAACCTTTATTAACCCCATAAGCTACGTAGGTTATCATTTAGTCTTCCAACTCTCCCAAAGAAAACCCTAGCCACCATAGCCATCTTTGGAAGAAGAAAGCTTGAAGAAGAAGAGAGAGAGAGAGGAATTCTGCAGAGATTCTTCACCAAATCAACACCAAATCCGAAATCAAACCAAGGCAAGTGATTTATTCCATTTAAATTTCAGAGAATGCTTCTTCCATGTTAGATTATTCATAAATTTTGTATGTTCTTAGAAGATAATGAAAAACCCATAAGATTGGAGTCATTAGTTTAAATTCTGGGATATAGGTTGCATGTAGAATGTTACTGGAAGATTATATTAAGAGAATTATCGACTTTTGTTATACCAAAAACGGATTTAAGATGAGGTTCATGACTGTTCTTGAGAAAAATCAGAAAAAAAACTAGGTTTTTGATGAAGATTGATCCATATGTAGCCTATAGTTGTCGAAATATTGATTTATGGACGTTAGTAATATTTTAGGATTGTTGTATGACATTACTATAACGTTATATTTGAGAATCATACGTTAGAAATAAGTTTTGGGACGTTTTCAAATCTGCAGAACGAAGCAGTCCGTAGCCATACCTGTTCGATCGATCGATCGACATTCATCAGTCGATCGATCGACTAGATCGATCGATCGATATTCATAGGTCGATCGATCGACCTTCCCAGAATGAGTGAAATTTTCCTTAATATGATTTTAACGATGGAAACCCTCGGAGAATATGTTTGGAGACTTTGTGAATACCCTTAGCTTTAAGGAAGACCAGTAGGCATGATTATGAAGTGGGACTTTAATCAGAATGTAATTTGAGGAATTATTCTAAATAAATGAAATTCGTTATGTGAGTTGATATTTGGGTTAATAGTACAAATTGGAATAAGTTGATGAAATAAGGTTTGGGGCAGAAGTAAAGACCTTAGGCATAAAGATATCATATGTGAGAATTATGGAAACTTAGTAGTCTATTCGAGATAGGTTTTAAGTTTAAGGAATTACGACGTGAGACGTGTCGACTATTTTAAATTATATATTATCGGATTACTTGAAATATATAAGTTTGGGAAAATGGTATAATGATTGTAGAAAATACCTTATTAAAATGGTGATATCTAAGATGTGTGAATGCTTAGTATATAGTTTATGTGTATGACATACCTACCATACTTTCTATCACGGGATGTTACGTTCGCTTAGGACCCTCTAATCCTTGTGTGCCTACGGGGGGGATATAGACTGGTACCTTGATGAACATAGGTCATTGAAAGACTTATTGTGATATTAATAAGTCCGCTGACCATGGGAGCGTAGGTATGTGCGTGACCCATCTGATGGTGACTGTGTTCGCCTCCACTATTTGTGATTTGTGTTATCTGAACTATTCCTGAGAGATTCGGAATATGTGATCCTTATGTATGTGATGTACCGGGATGGATAGCAGAGTATGTGTGCACCATAGCTTAGATTGCGGGGTGCTTGTATCGTATATTTATGATGTGAATAATATACATTAAATTAACGGAAATCCTCATGTTAATGTTGTGAAAATATTACGGCATTGTTTCGAGATATATAATGAGTTAACTGATAGTTATATCAATGGCATATTTAGTAACTGAGTTTACGTTAAACCTCTATTTAATTACAAGCGTTGTTATGTTAAATGGAACCTAGTAATATGGGTAGAACCTTTGGCAGTCTAGCTAGTTATGTTGTCAGTTAGCTAGTAGGATGGGTCGATATAGATGGGTACTTACGTTAGGAGTGCACAGTTAGTCGAGAGGTGAGAATTTAATGTGAGTGCACGTCCTAACATGTACTTTGCATTTAATGTTTTAAATGTTTTTAAAGCACTTGCAGGTTTTTAAAATGATTTCCACTTTCGGGCTCTGACCCATTTGCTTTCAAATATATTTTCTTGTAAAACCATTTTAGGTGCCCAGCCACAAGGACACCAAGCATAGGATTCTCATTCAGGTGACGAGCTGTAGCTGTTTGTGGAAGCTACAGGGATTTGCATGTAGACGCTTCTCTCATTTGGATTCCAGTCTCAGCATCTATCAGTTGTAGGGCATGTTGCCCAATTCTATTAGACATTTTTACATTTCAGTTTTCAGACTCTAGCATGTATTGCTCAGTATTCAGTTTTTAGTTATTTACTTCAGTTTACTTATCAGTTGTGGGATTTGTATTGAGGAGTTTTTCCTCCAGACTTTATTTACTCTATTGTGATGGTTATTCGTTTTACTTCAGTATGGTGAATGGTGTTATTTAGTTATTCATTACTCTTGTTGCATGTTAATCAGATTTAATAAAATTTGGCACTTACTTTTTAAATACTAGGTGGTTAGAAATAATAAAACGTTTTCGACAGTGATGCTATTAACTGAGCCAACTTGGCATTTTGAATTAATTTTATAAAGGAGTAGCTACCCGGTGTTTAATTAGTCGGGGTGTCACATGTGCGTTACCCATGGATACGAGAACTATGTTCGCCTCCAATTTGTGTGTTGTTGTTTGTGGTTCGAGGAATCCTTATCGAACCTTTTGTCCCCTATTCGGCGACCTGCGATATTGGGACGTGATAGCAGAGTAATGCATGCACCGTAGCTGTGACTCGGGGTGCCGTATTATATATGTGTATATATATAATAAATGATTGTATATAGTGGTTAAATCAATCTACTGTGTGATAATTGTAGATAACGGTGAATAGAAAAAGATAATTGAACTAAGCTAATGAATAGTTATTCTTATAGATTTGAAAAGCTTAATTCATTTTAATGAGAAACGATTCATGTTAAAGGGGAACGAATATGAATGATTATACTAAGTATGGTATGGGACATACGGTGTTATGATATGGGACGGAAATCATATTATGGATATTAGTGAGGAGGAACCATTGACTAGGAGGTTAATAGGAAACGTTAAGTGTGCACTCTAGATGAGAGGTGAGAACAGCAAGTGAGAGTTGCATACTAACATGTACATAATAAATGCTTTATTGCACTTGTTAAATACTTGATATTTTCAAAATCATTTTCACATCGGGCTCTGACCCGTTTCCTTGCATATTTTCTTTTCTATTGTACATTCTATATCAGGTGTCAAGTAGCAGGGATGCCAACCTTAGAGGATTATGACGAGCTATGGATCTATGGAGTTTTGCTTAGACGCCTATCTTCATTTGATTCACAGTATTCTTATAGTTAGGGCATGTCGCCCAAAGGATTTCAGTTATCACTTTCTATCGGAGTCATATACTATTGTGTTCGTGTCATTTTAATAGATTTGTTATTGTTGGGATTACTGTAATGAATTAATATTATTTGTTAATGTTTATTCCAATTGCATTTAAATTCTTTTTTGTTATCTATTCGGTTATTTGTGTTGTAGAATAATATGTCTAGTGTTATTCGTAAACTAAAAATGGATTTTGTTGAATTAAAATTTGGAAAGTTTTTAACACCAACTTAATTGGGTATTGGGTGATTAGTAAATGTTTTTGACAGTGATGATGAGAATGAGCCAACTGTATATTCTGTTTTAATTTGGTATGGGACTGGCCACCTGGTATTTAATTAGGCAGGGTGTTACAGATAAGGGCATCCTTAAAAGGGCAAAAGGAGGAAACACCCATTTCTGATGACGTGTCTGTCATTGATTTCGATGATATGGCCTTGCTCGATAAGTAATTCAAGAAATTTCTTAAGTTTAAGAAACATAGCTCTAAATTTGATTAAAAAGAATTTTAAGAAGAATTTTTTTAATAAGGCTGAAAAATTCCCTAACGATAGTGACTTTAAAAAGAATCAAAGTGAAAAATTTAAAAGGAATGAATTAGGAAAATACTTTGCAGTGAGGGATATGGCCATAGGATAATCGAGTGTCCCACTAAGCTTAAGAGACAAGGAAAGAACAAAGTTGTTTACGATGCTACTTTTAACGATAGTGAGTCGAAAGAGGAACCTAATTCCCCATTCAGAGTAATTACTCTGAGTTCATGACTAGTCATATGGGCTTTGATAAAATATCTTTCATCGATGAAGATAATCATTCGTATGACGATTTTGAGGTTCAATAATTTGATTCACAAGTGAGTGGTGAGGAAAAAGAATATGAGGAAAGTGATTTTTAAGTAGGCTTACGTGAGTTGTGCACCGAGTTATTAAAATTGATAAAGGCAAAGTTAAAGTTAGAAATTTAGTTGAAGTAACGCGGCGTAGGAAACAATAATGAGAAATTAATTGAGGATTTGAGGGCACATGAGAAGAATCTTAAGGAGAAGCTTAAGTAGGTTGAGAAAAAGAGAGATAACCTTCGTGGTTTGTTTGAGAATTTGAATAAGGAGGCCCTAAAGTTTAAAAAGTCTAGGAGCTTGATTGAGTATATGATTGAGGAATTAGAAGAAATATTGAGAGACTCAAGTTATGGAAAATTTGATTTGGAATCTAGGCCAGAAAAATTGGATAAGATTTTAGTCAACGTAAAAAAAAATTACAATTTTAGAATTGGCTTCGAAGATAACATTGCTTCCTCTACTAAATCCAAGACAAATATCAAGGAAGTTAGAAATGATAATCCCAAAGGTAACTTTCCTCGTCGTGTCTAAACTTGTACACGTTGCCACGTTAGGAAGTTTTGTAATGATCTTCGAAAATGTTTTAGGAACTCTAAGTCTAGTGTCACCAAGGTTCCCCAAACCTAAGATCATCATGTTACACCTATGAGGGTTCGGAAATCAAATTTTAAGGCATTAAATGTTAGGCTTATCGACTCTCACATTCTTTCACATGATTATCCCCATGTTATATCAAATGGTTGATTATGTTTGCATATTTTTCATACATTAGTTTTTGTGCCTCATATTATATGTTATTCCTAGTTGTATTATGTTTATGTCTTTTGTATTTTGATTTCTTCATTTTTTGAGTCTTATTGAGAAAAATAAAAAAAAGATTTTGTCTTTTGAGTCGTATTTAAAAAAATTGTTTTGAAAAACTCAAAAATATTCTTGCTTTTGTGTAGTTTGTTTTACACATTTTGTATGGCATATCAGTGTGTTTGAATTCATTATGTTACATATTTTTCATGTGTTTAGGACATTTGATTATGTTTCACATTGATTGGATTGTTCTTTGTTCGAACTTGATTTGCTTAATGGATTCACTTTGCATATGCCTCCGCACATACGGACACTAGAGATCTTTTGGATTTTAACTACCTATGTTACATGAGCTAAGTCAGGTGTTTTACTATCAATCTTACCATATACGTATCTATTTTATTGGGGGACTTGTGAATGTAAGAACCATTTACCAAAAGATTGATTTTATTTGATAAATATGAGGGTGAAATGGACTACAGAGGGATTAAATCTCCTTTGCGTGAAAGGACACCGTTGGTAATACCCTAAATAAAGAGACAAAAGAAAAGAAAATATTTTTTTAAAGCTAAGATTTACAATTATCTCGAGAATGTAATCTCTTCAAAAAGAAAAAAAGTGAGAAAAATGATATATAATTATTTCGAGGATGTTATAAGTTAAAGATTAATGGATTTGCACTATGAGTCTTAGTTAATCTTAATGTTTGACGCTATTGATTTGAGAATCATCAAGATTTATAGGCTAGTGTGCATTGTGTATGACCATTATAAGTTCATTATTTGTCACTTGAGGATAAATTGAAGTTTGATAAGTTAATATGATCAAATAGAAATCCTTTGACATATCTTGAGTGGTTGTGACATATTTCTTTTATTTTCTAGTTCACACCCTTTTACACCACACCACACATATTGATGTCATACGAGTGTGAAAATCTTATGTTTTATGTCTTTTGTGGTATTTATACCTATATATGCTTGTGTGTTATTATATATATATTTATGATATGTTTGTTTTGAGCCTTTGCATTACATTTAATCCATGTTTATCATATGCTTAACAGTTGTATCACATTAACAACATAATGAACATATCGATATCTTTTGTTTCATGTTTATGTTGGTATCATTTGTTTTCATTGTGTGAATTATTTGTACTTGTGTTGTTGAGTTTATTTGTCGTTGCACTTGACTTCCCATTGCATGACATTTCTTGTTTTCCTTTATGTTCACATGGGTTACATTTAGGGGGAGTTGTTTTATATTGTGCAATTTACCTTTGTCTATTCTCAAACAAAAAGGCGGAGAGATCAAACCTAAGGGGGATGCATACTCAAAGGGAGAGATTTTTACCAAAGGGGGAGTTTTTTTTCATATGCAGTTATGTATTGTCAATTCTCTTTGAATTTGAAATGTATGTTAAGCGTTCAGGTTTAGCAATGATACGATAAAGTTTTAGAAGACCAAATATATTCAAAGTTTATGTGTGTCAATTGTTCGCACTTTTTCCTTTTGGGGTTGGGATTGAGTCTTAGCAGAGCTTGATGGCCCATAGTTTTTTTTTCTCTTTTGGGTTTTGTCCTGGAATAGACAAAGGGAGAGATTTATAAGGAAAAATTTTCAATCGAGTCAATTTGTATATATCTTGGATTTATTTCATTTGGAAAAACTATTTGAGTCATCAGTTAGGATTTGAGTTTGTTTATCCTTCAATCCCATGATGTATAATTGAAGACCATAGGAGCCAAGTAAAGCTTCTTCATCACGATGCCATGTTTTAATTTTGAGTTTCATTTTCAGCGTCCATGGGATCTCAAAAGGTATGAATTTTTATATTTGTTTCATTCCTAAATACATTTGGGTGTTAGTTTTTAGAATGCTTTGTGTCCTTTTTCGTAAAAAGAATTTTCAAGATTTTTTTTTTTGTTTAAAGTCGTTTAAGCGAGATTTATATTCGCGTTCAAATGAGTTGTTGAAAGTTATTTTTCAAACGAACTTTGTATTTTCGATCAAACAAACTTATATCGAGCTTCGAAGGAATTGTCCCTGTCTTGGCAGAACAATGTCGTTCAAAGGTCGTTCTAACGAGGTTCATATGTTTGTTAGAATGAGTTTTGTTTGGTTCGAATGAAACGTGGCATCTTATTCGAATGGCCCTTATGATTTCGTTCGAATGAGTTTTCTTGGGATACGTATACACTTTAATTTTGGGAAAATCTATAAATTCAAGGTTTTCACACCAGTTTTCTTTTTAAAACTTTCGAAATTATTTTTTCGAGAAAAATCCAGTAGCCTCCAAACCCTTGTTTACACCTAATAGTTTCGAGATTCAATATTCATTTTAATATTCTAGTTTGAGATATCATGTTTGAGCAGTAACATTTGATTACTCTTATTCTTTTTTAAGTACTATTTCATACGATGGATTTTGTGTGTATTGCATTTTTGCAATGGTAGATTACGTGTTCATTCCTTTGACGGTTTGCTGGCCAAGACCGGTGGATACCAAAACGTACGATGAGCATGTATTGTGGAAGTTCGTGGGTAAATTCCTACGTGTTTTTATTAAGAAGGTCCAATTAAATAAGATAGTATCAAGGCTTGAAGGAGTCGAGTCAATTGAGTTAGTCATTTGTTGTCCATTCCTCTATTATAGTGAATTTGTTTGGCTAGGTTGTCCGAGTTTTTTTCCTGTTGTGGGATTTCCTCGTACATTGTCGTGTTAAGATTTGCTTTATTTTATTCTTGCTTATATCACCTAAATGCAAGTTTTAGGGCAATATAAAATTGGGCTTATTATTTACATAACATTCGGTTTAATTGGTGCATGATTAATTGGGTTAATTATTTAATTAAAATTGATAAATTAAAAATTACCGTTTATTTGGCAATCCATATAACCCCCACCGTAATTGCACTTTCATATTTAATCTTTTATTTCGGTTTTCTTAAAAAATGTCTTACGAATCTTCTTTGTTTTGCAATTTTGATTTAATATAGAGGTTCATTCAGAAATTTTAGCGCGAGCCACTAAAACCTTGTGGTCATATTTATGAATTTGATTTCAAAATTAATTATTTAATTAGATATTATTGTCCTCCTTAATGCGGTGCATAAGAATTCTGATTTGATAAAGATTCATTGTCGTCGTAGTTTAAAGACAATGATGGTGGATTAGTTTATTAATCAAACTCTACAATAAGATATAGCAAAATCCATGTCGAACTAAGAAACTCTACATTAAGAGATAGTAGAATCCATGTCTAACTAAGAAATGGGATCTTCTATCTCCATATACATAGTAGATTTTATTTGTAATACCCGTATTTTTTAAGAATTAAAAATGAATTAATTCTGTTAAATTTAAATTACATGTGTGACGTAATTTAATTGAAATTAAATATTATGGGTTGATTAAATTATTAATCAAACAGAAATAATTAATGTTTATCGAATCACAGTAATAAGTGAATAGTATCTACATATTTGACGTCATAGCGAGTGATAGTGACGTGATCGTATTTTATCTCAATCGGGCGTCGTGTGTGGATTAAATGAGGCTGAGATATGACAATATTTATGAGTAAATAATATAATGATTTTGAGGTTACGGTTGAGTCCGGAAGGTTCTGAATAATTAAAATAGTATACCCGAATGTATAGTTTGGGTTCCGGAATAATTTTAGACCAAACCGGCACACTGAGAGGGTATTTTGGTCATTTTATAGCCTAGGGTTAAGGGAGATACGAATTTTCAAAGGTTATATAAACTTGTAGTTGTGTGAGGATAGGGTAAATGGAATAGAAAACACTTAGAGAAGAGGAAGAGTATTCTTGGAGCTTAAGAGAGGATTCTTGGAGAATTCATCCTTGTTCTTGCATCACCATCACATTTGGAGGGTAGATTAGAAAGGAATCATCATCAAGAACACGAAATCAGATCACTGTCATATAAGGCAAGTATTTATCTTGCAAATTTTTATTATTTATAATACCCATCTAGAGTAGGGTCTTTAAACCAAGGGCAATTTATGTTACCCTTGTGACTTGATGAATAAAACTCATAACTTGTGATAGGATTGCATGTAAAATGAATCCAATTATGTAGATAAAATTAAATCAAGAGTTCGGGGATTAAGATCATGGGATAAATTTGGGCTTTTAAATGAATTCATGTGAAGAACACAAATTTGTAGGGTTTAATGATTTATGGAGATTTTAATCTGATATTGGGTGAAAGTGTAAGGATTTTATGCATGATTTACATTAAAAATCATCCCTACATGTATATTTGATGTTTAGTTACGATAATTGGGAGTTTGGGATTGTGGTATAAAAGTTTGAGGAATTTGATAGTATGAAAATTCGTAACAGCGAAATGAAGAAGAAGACCCCTGACACTTTTCGAATCGATTCGGCCCAAGGGCGAATCGATTCGGTGCTGCCCGAAATTGAAAATCGTTCCTTTTTAAGCCCGAAAATTATGGATAATTCGTGAGGGAACTTTTGGGATATTTTGAAACTATAGAGGGAGATATAAAAATAATAGTTGGCCTAAAGTGGAGATTATGTTTACATAAATTGATACGAGTTAAGTATTGGGATAATTGAGAAAATATCCATAATTGATGAATGAATGAAATTGAAGACATGTCGCATAGTGAAAAGTGAGCCTATGTTTACATCTAGTAGTATATGATGGGAATAACTACATATTAAACAAAGAATAAATATGACCCTTAGAGTACTGAACGATATTCAAAATTTTAAGAATTGAAATTGCAATTTAAATTAATGGTACGTCGAATATGCGAGTGATATATACTACGTACGAGTTGATGAAATTGGGTTATGTGCATACCTACTGAATATATAATAAGTTGTGTGAATACTTTTAGATACGATTTGATTATGTGTGTGAACATACCTACGCTGCCAGCTATCAGGAGGTTTTCGCGCAGAAGGAGATCCCACCTTGACGATTCTGGTGAGATGTGGATTTGTGCACCAGAACATGGAACTTAGGGCAGCCCACTATGTGTCGTGTATTAGTGGGACTAGCAGGTCATTTGGGTATGTTAGGTATGTAGGTATCCCAAAGACTTAGAACCATGTTTGCGTCTATTGTTGTGTTGATTGATTTTGGGTTCGAGGAGACATGCCGAAACAATAGTCCTTGATGGAGTACGAGCGATACATGGACTAGATAGCAGAGTATGCCAGCTTCATGAGGGGCCATTCCGAGGATGCTATAGTTGTGTATATATTATATGTGTGATGGATATATACTGGTATAATATATATACTTATGTGAGACACTAGAATTGATAGATGATGTACATCTAAAACACTTTAAGTTGTGAAACTTAATTAATTGACTCAATAATAAAACGGGAATAAATAATTTATTATTGAGATCGTAGTATCGTATCGTGGCGGTTATACGAGAGAACTAGACTTATCGAGAGTAGTCAAATAACTTATCTAGTTGGGCAGGGGAGACTAGTTAGGTAAAATACGTTAGACGTGCACATTAGTTGAGAAGTGATGATCTCAAGGGAATGTATGTGGACATTACATATGTAATAAATAATTGATTTAAATAATTACAAAATATTTTCAAAATGTTTTACTTGGGCTCTGACCCTTGTCAAAAATATTTTCAAAAACCTTTAGGTGTCTAGCCACAGGGATGCCATGTTTAGAGATCCTATCCAGAGATACGTAGCTGCAGCAGTGTAGAGGCTTGCATAAGATTACTTTAGAAGCTTCAACTCGTTCTTTCTAGATAGGAGATTTCCTTGGCAGTTCAGTTGGGTTTATTGCCTTCAGATTATTTATTTTATTGAGTTATGCATTAGACTGTATTTTAATTTTAGTTTTACTTATTTCGGATTGTGGTTGGATTATGTACTTGGAGAACCGATGGTTTATTCGGTCTCATTTATTTATATATATATCGTGGGATTGTTCAGCCTATATTTATGTGTGAATGGTTTAGTTCATTTAATTTATTTTTGCATATGTTCATAATAAAAGATAAAATTTGACACCACCTTAATTTGACATAAGTGATTAGTAATTAAAAAGTTTTTCGACAGTGATGCTAAGAATGAAACCATTAATGATTCCTGTTTAATTCAATAATAGACTAATCACCCAGGATTAAAAGAAGCGAGGTGTCAAAGATGGTATCAGAGCATTAGGTTATAGTGTTAATAGGATCTGTACGGCTTATGAAGATTTCAGCGTAGCGTTCTTTGACCTAGAGCCTATTATTAGGACAGTTGCATTCATGATTACACATTTGAGTTTCGTTCTTCTGCTATTAATATTATATTGACTGTGAACTCATAGGATTCGAATCTATTTTCAGATGCCACCTAGGAGAAGAAAATTGGTGAGAGCAACGGCTGGGAATAATGTGGGGGAGGCTCAGCCAGAGGCAAAGGCACCACAGCCACAACCACCACATGGATCAGTGTCAGCAGCAGAGGTGGCAGCAATTGTGACACAGTCAGTTAATGCAGTAATGAATGTCATGGCTCAGCATTTCCCTTAGGTCCAGCAGCCACCATAGCCAGTGGCACCAGTTGTTCAGGCACACCCAGGGCCGACAGAGTGGCAGAGGGTTAGGGAGGCTTTCTAAAAGGGTCATCCACTAGAATTTCAGGGGAGTTCTAATGTGATTGCGACGTGTTAGTGGAAGAAAGATATCTAACGCCACTTGCACATGATTGACTGTAGTGAGGTACAGATGCAGATGTTGGTTACTTCTAGGTTGGTTGAAGAAACATTACGGTGGTAGGAGTCGGTGACCACCATTGCAGAGAGGGATACTATGAATATTGTTGATTTTGGGGTGCCATTTGACAGCAAATAATTACCACCAGTCTTAGAAACTGAAAAGCATGAGAAGTTCAATGAGGTGACTGTAGTGTGACACCCCGACTAATTAAATACCAGGTATCAACTCCATTATTGAAATTAATACAAAATGTCAAGTTGGTTCAGTTCATAGCATCACTGTCGAAAACATTTATTTAAACAATTACTAGCCACCTAATATTTAAAAAGTGAGTTGTCAAATTTTATTAAATTAACTTAACATGCAACCAATTCAAATTTTTATCTAAATGATACCACCATCACATCATAGTCACATCAAAATAATAATGGAATAATAAATGAGTCTGGACTAACACTCCTCTGAATAATCCCAAATACAGAATAAAACCAAATACAACGTCTGAATAATAAATGAATTAACTCCAAAACTGCAATGAAACTGAGTATGAAAATACTGTCTATAAAAGAAATGGGGAGACATTCCTTAACAACTAAATAAGTCTGAAATGGAATCAATATAGAATGTGGAGGCGTCTATCATCAAGATCCTGTAACTTCCACAGCAGCTACAGCACGTCACTGAAATGGAACTCCAAAGCTTGGCCTCCCTGTGGCTGGGCACCTAAAAGGTTTTTTAAGAAAATAGATTTGAAAGCAAACGGGTCAGAGCCCGATATGAAAACAGTTTAAAATATAGCAAGTGTTTAATTTCATTAAACAATAAATATTAAGTACATGTTAGTTTCGTGCTCTCACGTGAGTTTCTCACCTCTCAACTAATGTGCATACTTAACGTATATCCATAACTCATCCTAGTTATGTCGCTAACTAACTAGTCTATACTGCAACACATCCTCACATGATAATATAGGGGTTTGTTTAAGACATTCCAATCTAACTTATGTGAATCTACCTTTTCATCTCTCAGATTAAATTATATTAAATCATATAGGAAATTCTCAATTCTAACTTTACTCAAAGTGTCGCAAATATTCACACACATTAACAAGGAGTCTGTTATCATCACCAATATATAAATTTCAACATAACTATATAATTGGGGCACCCCTAGGCTAAGCTGTGGTGCACACATACTCTGCTATCGAATCCCGGTACATCACGTACATAAGGACTACGTATTTTGAATCTCTCAGGAACCGTTTTAATAAGCAAAATCACACATATTGGAGGCGAACATAGTTCACATACCCATAGGTCACACACATACCTACTCTCCCATGGTCAACTAACTTATCAACTCACAAATAAGTCATTCAGAACCCTATGTCTTTAAGGTACCAATCTAAATCATCTAAATCCCCCCGTAGGCACACAAAGATTAAATGGCCCTGTTCCGAAAGCTGACCTCTCGTGATAGCAAGTATGGTAGGTATATCATACACAAATAAATCCATTTACTAAGCATTCACACAACTTAGATACTTTATAATATTATTAAAGGTTTGTTCTCAATCCCTATACCATTAATCCAATTAGTACATTTTTATACTTCCGGACAGTTATATAATATAGTCCACCGACACATCTCGCGTCGTAGTTTCAAGTACTTAAAACCTAACTCATAAAGGTTACTAAGTCTCCTATTATTCCCACACTTTAATCCAATACTCTTAAGGTCCATATTTTTGCCACTAACCTTATATTACCAACTATATAGATTTAACTCATTTAACCGCAATCTTTAATAGTACTTCACTCGCCGAACCTTATTAGGTCTAACATAACTCCCGAATTTAATTCTAACAATAATCCGGGTCTCATATACACGCCTACTGGTCTTCCTTAAATATAAAAGGGTTCACAAGGTCCCCACCAATAATTTTCTAGGGTCGAAATTGATAAAATTCAATAACGGAAAGATATCACAATTTCTGGGAAGGTCGATCGATCGACCTATGAATGTCGATCGATCATTCGCACCAGATGAGGCTACAAACTGCTTCGTTTTTCAATCCCCGATTTGTCCTAAAACTCCATTACAAGGTATGCAATTTTAAACTAAGAATATGGGATCATTTTACAACCTAAATACAATATTTTTAACGTTCCTAAACCATTAAATCATCAGCAATTAACCTTATAGGGAATCAAATCTTCATAAAAACCCTAGTTTTCTAATTTCTTCAAGAACCATGATATTTCTCTTCTTTAATTCATTTTTAATCCATCAAGGGTCAACTTTTGGTTACTAAAATTCATCCAGAACTAATCTACATGCAATTCTTATCCAAGATTTAGATTCCTCCACCAAATTTCATAAGTTTACATCATCTTTCAAGGTTAATAACAATTTCTACACTAATCATGGAAGAAATATTCGCTGAAACTAATGGAATCAAATCACTTGCCTTAAGATTATTTTTCAGATTCGTTGGTGCTGTCCGAGGGCTGATTCTTCCCTTCTTTCTGGTCATAATTCCGTCGAAAGTGGTGGTGGCTAAGGTTTGGAAACCTCCTACAACTTCTCCTCTAACTCACGTAGCCCACTCTTTGTTTTTTGCTGATAATGGCCCTAATGGCCTTCCCAATAATAAATAAATAACCCCTAAAATTCGTGGGTCTTATTTCCTTAAATTTTAAAATGACCAAAATACCCTCCCGGGTTGTCGGTTTGGCCTAAAAATTCCCCGGGACCCAAACTAAACCCCCGACTAGTGTTTTCTGACTATCTCGGCCCCTTCGGACACGTTGGCACACTCAAAATGACCATACGGTCGATAGAATTATAATTTACTTTCTAATTAAATTAATTCCTGACGCGACTGACACGCGCGTCCCAACTTAATTTTCCAGATTGTCGTATTTATGACTCGCGACAATTTTAATAATCTTCATAATCATATATTACCATATATACTCGGTAATACTCAATATTATCATCATAATCAAATACCAACTCACGTCTCGCTAGTATTTAAATCCGGATTATTTTCTAATTAATTATCCCAAATTAATTTGAATAAATCTCATAAATCAAGGCAATTTAATTTATTAAATCGCATAATTAAAAGCCATAAAAATACGGGGTATTACATACTTCCCCCCTAATAACGGAATTTCATCTCGGAAAATTCGGAAAATAGGCATATCTGGAAAAATTTGTAATCCTCGAGTACTCAAAGTAAAATACAAAGAAAGGCTCAGTCACTACAGCCCTCGCTTCACAACAAGCTTGTTGAACACTCTTGACACTTTATCAGTTATAGAGTTATACTTAAATAAATGCACCTCATGTTGCGCTCTTACGGACCAACATTCGAATAAGAATAGCCTATATATGTTGCGTTATCTCAATATTATTGTGAGTCCGCACCTCACTACGTATCAACCCTCGCGTTTATCTAGACACAAAACTCCCATCCTGGGAGAAACCATAGAATATCTGACTACTCTTGTCCGTTCTTTGAATCTCTGTTCCTAGCGTTATGACTTTTACATAAGGGAAAGCCACTCACGATAGTTGGTGGTTATCCCATTTTAGTCATCGGAATCGAATTCCTGACTGATCTAAAACTCTGATAATCCGCTCACCTCTAAACATACAGAGAAAGAATGATAAGGTTTATCCACACAAAACCTCAGTAAGCACCTTGTCCACTATGAATAGATACAGGTGCTTTCACCGAATTGTACCATTAGGTAATATCTTCTCCCCATTACCACAATATACCTCACTCACTAGCTACACCCGTTTTGAAAATGAAATGATCGCAATGAATCCAAAATTACTTTCATACAGTTCCACCAGTCGTCGATCACCTTGCACCTATTCTTCGTGCTATAGGTGATATAACTTTCTCAAAACAAAATTATTCCCACTTCTTCCTTATACCCCATATTGAAGTTGGGTTTCAGGTATCTCATACTAGTTCAGAATAATTCTGCGTAGGACCACGTATCGGCGTGTTCACTATCTAATAGTGTATATCACCAAGGATATATCAATTTCTCCCCTTTCGAACAACCTGTCCCACATATTCGAAGGAACTCGTTATTTATCTACAAGTTGGCAACCCCTCAAGGAACTTAACCAACTTTACTCTTCCATCACTGGAATCGTCGACTTGATACAAAATTATCAGGTTGATCATATTACCCCAATCAATCTACTACTTACTATACCCCTTTCAATGCTAACCTTCACGTATAATTCTTCCCGTTAAGTAATACTTACTAACCCTCTTCTTCCCTCGACCTATACCAAAATTTTAACACGCGCACCTTTCACCACGTTGTGCACATCTGGACTCTTATACCTTATCAACATCCTCACTCTATTTACGCATAAGTCACTCTCAACATTCGATTGGGAGGAACTCTGCTCCAAATTGTCTATAATAGTTAACTATTTGCCTTCTCAAGAGACACTCCCTTTTTAAATGGCTTCCCACTGCCTTTTAATAACTTTTGGATGTTTTATTCTGATTGCACAAGAATCAATAGATTGTCGTTCTTCTCACGACGCTTAATCCACTCTATCACTTCTATTTTGTCATATTAGTCTCACAAGTAATAATTTCATCCATCTATGTCCCTTCTTCCGGCAATTAACACATAAGCAAACCAGGGTGTCTATACCCCTTATAACCCATGCATACGGGTTTAAACATCATATACGCTCCATATGTACTCCAAACTCTTTATTGCCCCTGCATTTGTAACGTGGCTATACCACTTGGGCGTTCGAATTTGAAATTCTAAATCCTCCTTAACCTCAATGCATCCTTCAACCCGCCGAAATAAAAACCCAAAATTTTTCAGTATTTCCTCACCACACCACTGGCTCTACTGGTCTTATATCATAATTTCCCCTTTAACTTCCAGTTATAACTACATACTTCCATAATGATCAAGGTATCCAAATCATGAACGAATGGAAACACATCTCCTTACTACCAACCTTACACTAAGTTTCATGCGTAGGGTGTCTCGCAAAGCAAAATCCAAATAAGGAACCCCCCCGATACACTACTTCCTAGCATTGTCGGTCATCAAAATCTGTTAGGCCCTCGGTCCATAACATGTACCCCTATATTCCCGCTTCTTGATAATAAAGTTACATCTCCTTTCGCAATTTCACTTAAACAAGGAACTCCTTTCGAAAGACACTGTCTCTTAACATTGATGGAAATCACCTTCCATAAACATCATGTAAATATATTGGGGTTCTCAAAATCCCGTCCCCAGACTTACCACCATGAGTATTAACTCCCACGTCTCTAAAGGGTGATATAACAATGCACTCTTCTTATTATTACATCCTGAGCGGTAATTATAATAATCAGCTAAATCTTTTCGTTGAACAGTAAACTAAATACACTCCGCATCATATCGATAAAGTCCCTACACATAACGGGAACGAAAGTCTGAGACCATTATACTTTTCAAAGTCTCAACAATATATATATATATATATATATATATATATATATATATATATATATATATATACACACATATATTAAAAAATACAGTCGTAAGCCCGGCCCTCTCGCAGATGGGGCCTCGTCAGAACAAAACATTCTACACCAAGGTAGTAACCCCGATAAACTTACAATAACCGCACACTATCGATTTAAACATTATAATAAAACTATAATTATGATAATATCATACTCGTATAACACCACTAAAGTGAGTAATTTCAATATAGTATATATTGCTATCAACATACCCATTCATCCTCCACGGATAACACTAAAGGTAACCCCATTATACCAGGGAGGAATATTCACATAAATAATAACATTGCCGAGATACTCACTAAACACGACTCTCAAGCAAAAAATAGAAATAATAACAAATGTAGCAACTCGTTCATGCCACATACAACATGCAACATCCTCTGAGGATATAAGCATACTTCTACCTTGCCAATCACCCTGGTAGCTTAAATGGTTCCTGGACTTATCACACCTGTCCGTACCAAACCGAAATTTTAATAACTACTGCTCTTGCTAGGCACCATACCCTCATCCCTATACTCACTTCGATAAATATTTATAACGCACGGGTTTCACTCCTCACAAAATACCTCTACTCAAACTCCACTTATCTTTGGTCACACTGACCATGTTAAGGTGGTCCTTCTCTCGGACGTTGGTAGTCTCGACTCTGATGACTATCTCCATTGTTCCCTTAGCTTTGATGGCCCTAAGGAACACGCTACTAGTTTCCACATCTTTTTCTAAAATCACCATCGCTTGGTAACAATTCAGCTATCCGAATCATTTAAATGGTCTCCCTGATGGTTCTCCCCCTCGTGGTGCTTCTTCAACACCATTTCCCCCAATCTTACTCTATCTAAATCCTTCGATTCTTGTAATTCCCCTCACAAAGAAACGCTTACCTCCATATTAACAAAATGCGACTTAATTACCATCTGCATTGATCGTCCAAGCAGAATTTCCCAGAAGTTCTAACAATTCTTCTTGTATGCAAATTCTCCCTTTAATGTCATCTTATCCATTTCACCTACTTCACCCGGTGTAAGGTTCACTAAATAATGAAATTTCTCCTCACAAAGTGACCTCTGTCCAACCCTCTTATGTGAGTTCAGAATAAAATTCGCATCTCACTTTAAACATCTAATGAAGGAACTTATGGTCAAATCATACTTATGCGCCTTCTATCGACGACACATTCCACTTCTAAGTGTGGTAGTTACCTCTCATCATTGTAACTCCGCTCTTACGAGCCAGGAAAAAATTTACCCCAAATTTCACTCCAGATTAGCCATACCCTGTCATATGTCCAAGCCTTTAGATATTTTACGTTAGTTGGCTAGTACACGCCATCTTCGCATTTTTAGTATTTCCACTGCTGGTTCTCTCCAATGTTTCGTCCGATTCTCTCCCGATCAAACCTTGCTGGGTGATTCTAATTTGACCCCACTTTCTATTATAGTTGTACCTGGAAGTCACAAGTCGCGCCTTAGCCGTCTTTATCGTCCTAGACTTTCGTTCCATAATATGGGTGACTTCAACGACTGTCATCCTTCTTTAATAAATCAAGTAACCCCAACTGATCTTTGCCTCCTGCTGTCCGCCCAACTATCTTCGCCTGACGTACTACATTGTTCGACCCACGAACACACCCGAATGGTAAGATTCACCATCATATATATTATAGCAAGAGAACGAAATCTCACCAAAGAAATCAATAATCCTAAACATAGGGCTCTATATCAAAGAAAGCTACGCTGGAAGAATAATAAGCTACACACAGATCCTAAGGGACACTTGAACCTGATGCTCTGATACCACCTGTGATACCCCGACTAATTAAATACCGGGTAGCTACTCCTTTATTCAAATTAATACAAAATGTCAAGTTGGTTCAGTTCATAGCATCACTGTCGAAAACATTTATTTAAACAATTACTAGCCATCTAATATTTAAAAAGTGAATTGTCAAATTTTATTAAATTAACTTAACATGTAATCAATTCAAATTTGTATCTAAATGATACCACCATCACATCACAGTCACATCAAAATAATAATGGAATAATAAATGAGTCTCGAGCAACACTCCTCTGAATAACCCCAAATACAGAATAAAACCAAATACAACGTCTGAATAATAAATGAATTAACTCCAAAACTGCAATGAAACTGAGTATGATAAAACTGTCTCTAAAAGAAATGGGGCGACGTGCCCTAACAACTGAGTAAGTCTGAAATGGAATAAATATAGAATGTGGAGGCGTCTATCATCAAGATCCTGTAACTTTCACAGCAGCTACAGCACGTCACTGAAATGGAACTCCTAAGCTTGGTGTCCCTGTGGCTGGGCACCTAAAAGGTTTTTTGAGAAAATAGATTTGAAAGAAAACGGGTCAAAGCCCGATGTGAAAACAGTTTAAAATATAGCAAGTGTTTAATTGCATTAAACAATGAATATTAAGTACATGTTAGTTCCGTGCTCTCACATGAGTTTTTTACCTCTCAACTAATGTGCGCGCTTAACGTATATCCATAACTCATCCTAGTTATGCCACTAACTAACTAGTCTATACTGCAACTTGTCCTCACATGATAATATAGGGGTTTGTTCAAGACATTCCAATCTAACTTATGTGAATCTACCTTTTCATCTCACAGATTAATTGATATTAAATCATATAGGAAATTCTCAATTCTAACTTTACTTAAAGTGTCGCAAATATTCACACACATTAACAAGGAGTTTGTTATCATCACCAATATATAAATTTCAACATAACTATACAATTGGGGCACCCCTAGGCTAAGCTGGGGTGGACACATACTCTGCTATCGAATCTCGGTACATCACGTACATAAGGACTACGTATTCTGAATCTCTCAGGAACCGTTTTAATAAGCAAAATCACACATATTGGAGGCGAACATAGTTCACATACCCATGGGTCATGCACATACCTATGCTCCTATGGTCAGCTGACTTATCAACTCCCAAATAAGTCATTCACAGCCCTATGCCCTTAAGGTACCAATCTAAATCCCCCCGTAGGCACACAAAGATTAGATGACCCTGTTTCGAATGCCGACCTCCCGTGATAGCAAGTATGGTAGGTATGTCATACACATATAAATCCATTTACTAAGCATTCGCACAACTTGGATACTTTATAATATTATTAAAGGTATGTTCTCAATCCCTATAACATTAATCCAATTAATACATTTTTATACTTCCGAACAGTTATACAATATAGTCCACCGACACATCTCAAGTCGCAGTTTCAAGTACTTAAAACCTAACTCATAAAGGTTACTAAGTCTCCGATTATTCCCACACTTTAATCCAATACTTTTAAGGTCCATATTTCTGCCACTAACCTTATATTACCAACTATATAGATTTAACTCATATAACCCCAGTCTTTAATAGTACCTCACTCGTCGAACCTTATTAGGTCTAACATAACTCCCAAATTTAATTCTAATAATAATCCGGGTCTCGTATATACGCCTACTAGTCTTCCTTAAATCTAAAAAGGTTCACAAGGTCCCCACCAATAATTTTCTAGGGTTGAAATTGCTAAAATTAAATAAGGGAAAGATATCACAATTTCGGGGAAGGTCGATCGATCGACCTATGAATGTCGATCGATCGATCGCACCAGATGAGGCTATGGATGGCTTCGTTTTTCAGTCCCCGATTTTTCCCAAAACTCCATTACAAGGTATGAAATTCTAAACTAAGGCTATGTGATCATTGTACAACCTAAATACAATATTTTTAACGTCCCTCAACCATTAAATCATCCGCAATTAACCTTATATGGAATCAAATCTTCATAAAAACTCTAGTTTTCTAATTTCTTCAAGAACCATGATATTTATCTTCTTTAATTCGTTTTTAATCCATCAAGGGTCAAGTTTTGCTTACTAAATTTCGTCCAGAACTAATCTACATGCAATTCCTATCCAAGATTTAGAGTCCTCCACCAAATTTCATGAGTTTTCATCATCTTTCAAGGTTAATAACAATTTCTACACTAATCATGGAAGAAATATTCGCTGAAACTAATGGAATCAAATCACTTGCCTTAATATTGTTGTTCAGATTCGTTGGTGGTCTCCGAGGGTTGATTCTTCCCTTCTTTCTGGTCACAATTCCGTCGAAAGTGGTGGTGGTGGGTGGTGGCTAAGGTTTGGAAACCTCCTGCAACTTCTCCTCTAACTCACGTAGCCCACTCTTTATTTTTGGCTGATAATGGCCTTCCCAATAATAAATAAATAAACCCTAAAATTCGTGGGTCTTATTTTCTTAAATTTTAAAATGACCAAAATACCCTCATAAGTAGTCGGTTTGGCCTAAAAATGCCCCGGGACCCAAACTAAACCCCCGACTAGTGTAATCTGACTATCTTGACCCCTCCGGACACGCTGGCACACTCAAAATGACCATATTGTCGATAGAATTATAATTAACTTTCTAATTAAATTAATTCCTGACGAGACTGACACGCGCGTCCCAACTTAATTTCCCAGATTATCGTATTTATGACTCGCGACAATTTTAATAATCTTCATAATCATATATTACCATATATACTCAGTAATACTCAATATTATCATCATAATCAAATACCAACTCACGTCTCGCTAGTATTTAAATCCAGATTATTTTCAAATTAATTATCCCAAATTAATTTGAATAAATCTCATAAATCAAGGCAATTTAATTTATTAAATAGCATAATTAAAAGCCATAAAAATACGGGGTATTACATGTAGGTCAGCGTTCTGTGGCCAAATATGAGGAGGAGTTCACTCATTTGGCTAATTTTATACCAGACGAGGTGAACAATGAAGAAATGAAGAAGGCGAAGTTCATGGATGGTTTAACCTCGAGGATTAGGAAGCACTTAATCGAAAATCCCGCATTGGTGACTTATATAGACATCGTCAATACCGTAATTATACACTGCCTGGATCATCGTTTCCATGTGAAGGGAAGCAAGAGAGGAGGTGAGCCCATCCAGTAGGGAAAGATAGGAAGGAGCGGTGCTAGTGGAGCACTACAACAACATCAGTCAGGCATACACCAGGGGCAGGATTCTCTACAAGGGGATCAGGCTAAGAAGTTTAGAATTGGGCGCTATCAGCCCGAGGCAGTTTCAGGGAGGGCCAGCAGGATCCTTAGCAGCACAGTTTCCTCAGGGCTGCCAGGGCTAAGGGAACAATGGGGGAGGTCAGCAGCGTTGAGGCCAGCAGGGCTAACAGCAGGATCAGTACCGTCAGGGAAATCATGGCCAGTAACAGAGAGAGTTTCGAGGCCAATTCTTTATTTATGGATAGACGGGCCACAAGAGGAGGGATTTCCCACAACAAGGGAGTTCACCGCAGCAGTAGGGTGCCCCGCAGGAGTAGCAGGCACAGAGGCCACCTACGACACCAGCCCCACTCACACCATTAAAAAAAGGGACAGTCAATGTATGAGCGTGTCTATAACGTCCGAGATGCCGCCATACAGCAAGCACCACCAGAAGTAGCTTGTACATTCACTATTCACGGGTTTGCGAGTAGTGTTCTATTAGATATTAGGGCATCATATTCTTTCATAGCGACTAGATTTTCATGAGTTGTCGGCCTATTAAAGACAACTGGTAGTCTCCTTATGTGTGTGGAGTCACCGATGGGTAGTAGGTCACTTATACACTCGATTTATAGGGGCGTGGATATCGATATGGGTAGATTATGTTTAGACATCGATCTTCTTGTATTAGATATGGAGGGGTATGACATCATCCTGGGGATGGATTAGTTAGTTGGATATCAGGCAATGGTGGATTGTTTCAGGAGGACTATAGTATTCTCCATTCCACGACAAGAGAAGTTCTTAGTGGCAATGCCTCTTCCTGAGGGAGGGTCGAGCACATATTTGTATTACATTGAGGAAGAGACCTCGCAGGAGGTGGTTGTTTTGTTAGACTCGATTCCAGTCATGAGGGAGTTCGAGGATGTATTCCAGGACATACCCGGGTTGCCACCTAGTTGGGAAATTAATTTTGTTATTCACTAAGCGCTGGGTAAGAAACCTATAGCTCGAGCTCCCTATCGCATGGCCCCATGGTTTTATTCGACGGAGTACTTCACCATGGGGCGCATCGATGTTATTCATTAAAAAGAAGGATAGGTCGCTTCGGTTGTGTATTTACCACAGATAGTTGAATAGAGTCACGATCCGAAATAAGTATCCATTACCTCGTATCGATGATCTATTCGACTAGCTAAGGGGAGCAGCTTACTTCTTCAAGATAGATTTGAGGTGCGGTCCCTAAGACTACTTTTCTAACACGATATGGGTCTTATGAGTTTAGGGTGATGCCATTAATACTCACTAATGAGCCAATAGTGTTCACAGATCTGATGAATAGAGTTTTTCAAGAATTTCTTGACCAGTTTATGATCGTGTTCATCGATGATATTCTAGTTTACTCTCACTGTAAGGATGAGCATGTCGAGCACTTACAAAAGGTTTTGCAGACACTTAGAGAACACCAGTTATATGCGAAGTTTAGTAAATGTGGGTTCTAGCTTCAGGAGGTGCAGTTTTGGGGACACATGGGGTTTGAGAAGGGTATCGATGTTGATCTGAGTAAGGTATCAACGATGAGGGAGTAGGGATAACCCACAACCGACCGAGGTTCGTAGCTTTCTGGGATTGGAAGGATATTATCGACGGTTCGTTAAGGGAAGATTATGAGTCCTCTGATAAATGTGAGTCGCAAAGGGGTGTCGTTTATTTGGGATAACCATTGTTAGTTAGCTTTCGATGAGCTAAAGGAAAAATTAACCTCGGCACCCGTACTTGCACTGACTAAGGGAGGAGTGGCATACTGCGTTCGCACTGACGCATCTTTGTAGGGATTTGGGGGTGTATTGTAGCATAAGGAGAGGGCCATAGCATATGCATCTCTCAAGCTTAAGCCCCATGAGAAGAATTACCACGTGCATGACTTGGAGTTAGCCGCAATTGTATTTGTCTTGAGGATTTGGAGACACTATTTGTTGGGAGAGCAGTTTACCTTATTCACGGACCATAAATCGCTTCAGTATCTGTTCACGTAGAAATATTTTAGCATGAGGCATAAGAGGTGGTTGAAGTTCATGAAGGATTACTAGTTTGATATTAGTATCATCATGGGAAGGCTAATGTGGTGGCAGACGCGTTGAGCCAAAGGCCTGAAGGAGATCTAACAAAAGTTTGAAAAGCCAAGTGGATAGAGATTCAACATGATGATGAGATTACTATGGCTTATATGTTCGTATTATCTATCACTCCCGAGATTGTGATGAGGGTGGTGAAAGCACAGCCGGGGATTAGTACTACAAGGTCAAAGTTCACCAGTTATTAGCTGATGGGGCATAGGGGTACTTGATCAGTTCAAACGGTGGTCTGCATTTTAATGGGAGACTTGTGGTTCCACCGGATGCGGATTTGAGACATGCAGTGATGTTTGAGGCTCACGGGTCCCGATTTGTAGTACATTCCAGTGGGGATAAGATGTACCCAGATATGCGCAGACAGTATTGGTGGTCGAGAATGAAGCGAGACATAGCAGAGTTTGTCTCAAAGTGTGTTACTAGCCAGCTCGTAAAGGTAGACCACCAGAGACTGACATGTATATTATAACCACTCGAGATTCTCGTGAGTAAATGGGAAAGTATTTCCATGGAGTTTATCACCGAGTTACCATTATCGCAGTGAGGTCACGACTCCATATGAGTGATAGTGGATCGGCTGACCAAAGTGGCTAATTTTCTTCTAGTTCGTAGGAATTTTAAGGCAAAATAGTATGTACAATTGTTTATAGCCAAGATAGTACAATTACATTAATATTGTATCCGATCGGGATAAGATCTTTGTGTCCTATTTCTAGCAGAGCTTTCAGGAAGAGATGGGGACGAATTTACGATTGAGTACAACGTATCACCCGCAGACAGATGGGCAAACAAAGAGTGTTAATCAGATGCTTGAGGATATGTTGTAGATGTGCATACTCGACTGCGAGAGAGGATGGGAGCGGTACCTTCCTTTGGTGGAATTTGTGTATAATAAATCCTACTAATTCACTATCGACATGGCACCATTTGAGACATTGTACAGTCGGCCTTATCGTTCGCCTGCTTGCTGGTTAGAGGTAGGGGATAATAAATTATTTGGGCCAGAGATGATTCAGGAAACCACTACCAAGATTGTGTTGATTCATGGCGCATCTGGATAGCTCAAAATAGGCCAAAGAGTTATGCAGATGCAGACATGAGGCACACTTGAGGTTGACGACCAGGTGTTGGTGCGAGTGTCTCCTATGAAAGGAGTTATGAGGTTCGATAAGAAAGGTAAATTGGTGCCGAGATATGTGGGACCGTTTCGATCATTGAGAGAGTGAAACCAGTAGCTTATAGACTGGGACTATCAGAGCACCTACAAAGGATTCACGACGTGTTCCATGTGTCATCGTTGAAGAGGTACTGGAGGAGTGAGAGAGATTTTTTCCATGTTTCATTAGAGGATATCTACTTGTAGCTCGACATCTCATAGGAGGAGAGACAAGTGGCGATACTTGACCGTAGTGAGCGTAAACTGCGGTCAAAGGTAATACCCTTTGTTAGAGTTCAATAGGGGCACCATACCCTATACGAGTCGACATGGGAGCGAGAGGATGACATGCGTGAGCAGCTATGAATGAATGCGATACTCCCCTATCAAATAACACTCGACCCATATGCCCATGGATAAGGAACGTCCCATCAACTGCTATTGGAGGTTATTGCCCCTGCGGTAACATCGCATTTTGGACATTATAAACTCATCCAAACTACATTTGTCCCTGCTGAGGTGGAATGACTGGGGGAGTTGGAGGTAGTAAAGGTGCTAAAGGCGCCTACTGTACCTGTTGGGCTCCTAGTATATGCACCCTATTCTGTTGTGGTCACTCTGACATCCTATGACTTGCCTCCCCACACCAAGAGCAACGACCCACAAAGTTTTCCAGCCTCTGGCCTTATTGGCCAACTCAAAACTGCCCTTGCCGCTGGCCCTGGAAACCTCTACCCTGATGGCCTCTCCCATTGTGTCCTCGGCCTGCTTGACCCTGGGGAACATCCTTCTGTTGCTGCTTCTGGTGTTAGGCCTGTCAATGGATCGGATTTTATCCGAATCCGAATCCAATCTATTTAAGCGAATATGGATCATCCTTAAAATCCAATTATCCAATTAACCGATTACCCGTTTATTAAACGGAGCGAATTTGGATTCATATACTCTGATCCATTAATAATCCGATCAGATTTATATTTTTAATATATATTAAATTATAATAATATAAATTATATATATATATATATATATATATATATATATATATATATTGTATTTAATAATATTTTATATATATATTATAATAGTTCTTTATTTCATTATCTGTTTTTTTGGAACATTGGCAAAATAAATTTATGAAATAAGAGTTGAAAATAAAAATATTGCAAATCAAGTTTAACATAAACGGATAATTAGATCGGATTTGAATCCGTTTGACATAAACAGATATGGATTTAAATTTACCTGATCTGGTCCGAATTCGATCCGTTTACAGGCCTAGATGGGGCCCTTGATAGTTCTGCCTAAAACCACTGCCATCAGATCTAAAACCTCCAGGACACTGTCTCTTAGCTGAATCCTGCGAATGGAGATTTCGCTCGTTCTGATGGTTAACCTACTGTTGATTCTATTGTGCCCCACTGCCACCCTTTCCTCCCGACCTACTCGACTGGTCAGATTCCTCAAATTGCTTACTCCCTTTCAAGTGAAGATGGTGATCCTGACAGTGTAATAACGCAACATTCATCACATCTATAAATGTCAGCAACGCTGGTTTCCCTAACAAATGTTGCCAAATCCTCCCATTTAAACCCTAGTAAACTTCGATATTCTCTTCTCCTCAGTATTAACCTCTTTGGGCACAAAATTTGCCAGCCGAGTAAATTCTTATTTATATTCGACCACCGACCGATCCCCTTGCGTCACATCTAACGGCTTCCTTCTTATTTCTGTCTGAATCACAGGAGAAAAATATTTACGATCAAATCGAACCCAAAACTCCGTTATGGGCATCGTGTCCCTCTGCTCGGAAGTAGTAACTGACTCCCACCACTGGAGAGCCGCACCAACTAACTTGAACGTGACAAGTATTTACTTCTGAACATCATTGCATTCGACCATACGGAGGTGACGTTGAATATCCTTTTTCCACTGACTCGCCACTATCACATCAGCTCCACCCTCAAATTTTAGAGGATGCCCTTTTTGGAAAGCTTCCCGAACTCTCTCCCGCGCATATGGCCCCGTGTGGGTTTGAACTACCGGCGCTGCTGGCTGCTGCTGAACTTGAGGAAAATTGATCCATAGAGGTCATGGTTTCATTGACTGCTTGAGCCACTATATTGACAACCTATGTTGTAGTCATAGTTCCCTGCGGCAATTGGGGCTCCACATTATTTTCCCCTCTATTTTCCCTAGCCAGGAGAACTCTCTTTGGCGGCATCTGAAACAATAGCAAACTATATCAAACTATCGTTAAAGCAATTTCTCATAGCAGAAGATCGTAAATACGCAATGAACACAAAAGTCCAAATAATAGGGCTCTATAAAAAAAAGGTACGGTAGAACGTAGAAAGTCCTCATAGATCCTATAAACACTAGAACTTGATCCTCTGATACCATGTGTGACACCACTCTTATTAAAATAACGGGTGGCCAGCCCTCCACTAAATCAAACAGGAATCTCAAATGGCTCATTCTCAGCATCACTGTCGCACAAATAAAAAATACAACTAACCACCCATAAATAATAAAGCGGATGCCAAAAGTTCCCAGTATATGACAATAATCCATTAACATAAAATACACATATGAACATATATATTACTGTACAACAAAAATAATCGAATAAGTTATCGGTTAACAAACCAATACAATCTAACACATGTCTGTAAAATAAAGTATATACATCAGTACAACATTTGGGCAACACATGACCGATTAACACTACTTGACCTTAACTAGATTTACAAAAATTTAATGCGTCTATATCAAAATCCTGCAACATTCCACATATGTTGCAGCTCCAAAAACTCTGGAAGGGAAGCTCATCCTTGGCATCCTTGTGGAGGGCACCTAAAAATATAGCAAAGGAAAAGATATATACGGGTGAGCGCCCGGGTTAAAAATAATTTAGCAAGTGAATTAAAATGTATAATAATTATGAATGCGAGATTCCATAATTAAGTTGGTGTCGCCCACTCTTGAGACTCATTCTCACCCCTCATCTACAGCGCGCACCTAAACGTATGCATTTTAAATCTTAGTTAAGCTACCCGACTCATCTATGGATAACCCAACCCCATGCTTACGCGTTAACCCACACTCGCGTATCTAATTCATACTAGCATAACTGCTTTTGATATCATACCCAATGATCATGTATCAATTTATTATTTATAACTTTCACTAGTTATAAGCATATAGATTAACACATCAATCATTTAAGACTGTATAGTATTATTCTCATTATTATACATGATTTATCATCTCATATCAAGTACACATACATATCACACATAATATGTATACTAACCATCCCTCGGAGCATTTGCTCACTAGATGCAGTCTCTAAGTGCTACCATCTTTCAGGGGATACGCACACCATCCTGGGAACCAACCGTCGGACTCTCACACTGACTTGGTAAAATAAAGCCCAAATGTATGGGAAGCAGTCATAGTTCCTCATCTGAAAGTGAGACAAATCATACCCAAGAAGTCTTACCCATGATAAAAGTCACACTGTAAAAATACTGGACGTCTATGACCTAGGGACTATACTCTCCCCGCATTCACTAGCCAGGGGATTCACCCACATCGCGCAACTTTTCATGATAGTACTAGAGGGGTATAATCCACATAATATATCATACACACAAGATATATATATGTGTGTGTGTGTGTGTGTGTGTATATATATATATATACACACATCCTACTTATACATACAATCTCATATACGTATGTATATATATATCAATAAGTCCAGGTACCTGTGTGTAACACTCATTACACTAGCCGATACTTCCTCACATTTATTCCAAATTCGATTTATTACTCAATCACTCACTCACTTATGCTTTAATAATCAATCTCTCATTTGATTGATCATCAAGTTTTATATAACTTAGGATACATGACTTCTCTCAACTAGCATGTACCCAATATCTTAAATAAGGAACGAGTGTAGAAATCTCCCTAACACACTTCCATAATACTCCCGATGTCTCCCTACATCGTATAATATCATTATCCCACTTTTTACATCACAAATATTAAGATTACCACATATCAAAGGGTTCTCAATCACTAAACCCAAATAGAAAAGGAATTAAGGAAGAGTTAGAAATCTTTGACATGCAAACCAAACCGATAGGTTCAAAAACGAACTGGTCCGCTGCACTGAGTACGGAAAACTCAATCGATAATTCTCAACAACGAACCGGTCCGGGGACTACTAACCAAACAGGTCCGGCCTGTTTAGATATTGTTCCTTATGAGATTGATCCCAAACCTCTAAAACCCATTTCAAACCTAACTTCACCAACATTTCTTCCATCTAAATCATATATATATATATATATATATATATATAACATCAAACTCAATTAACAATCTCTAACATTAATTTCAAGGGTTTATCAACAAAAAATAAGATTTAACCCTTAAACCCAAAACACAACAACCCAATAATTTATTATAGAATAATTCACACACAAGAATTATTTATCAAGTTTAATCACTTGCATCAAAGTTGTAGTCTCCAATTCCTTCTTCATAGTTACGAATTTGGTTGGCCAAAAGGTCTCACAATGTTTCCTTCTCTTTCTCTTCTTTCTTACGTTTCTCTCTCTCAAATGGGTTTTCTCTCCATATGAGACTTGCCATTATCTCATAAATCTAATGACTCATATCTCTAATAACTCTAACTTTAAATGATAATACCCACGTAAATGACCCATATACCCCTAACCGAGTCCGACTAGCCAAAAAGACCCCGGAACCAAAATATAACCCTGGGGCACTCATTTTTACTATCTCGACCCATCCCGGATCAACCGTGCACTCGAAATTGACATCCGAGATTTCGATAATAAAAAGTTCAATCCCAACCTCATATAACTCACACATATATGCCCCGATTGAGAAATAATCAATTCCCGTTGCTTATACTCACATAAGACGAAATAACGTACTGTATGATTCTATTTATTTTATCACACTAGTAAATATACAATTCACATAAATATTAACTCTTCTACACAAATTAATATTTATCCTTAAATTTCCATTTTAATTCCCAATTATATTAAATTACAACTCACAAGGTAATTTAATACTAAAAACAAATGCCCAAAAGTAAGGGGTGTTACAGTCATTAAGACCAAATATGAAGCTAATGGTAATTAAATGATATTAAGTTAGACTTGTGGTAAACATTCCACCACAAATAGGGAAAATGTTATTGATAAACATCTTCGCTTATATTTAAGGATGTGAAATTCTTATGGCATTATTAGCTTATTTTGATTGAGAGTTACGTTTAGTGGATGTGAATTTGTGTGAGTTTAACAGATAAGGTGTATATATTTAAGAGATCATTGTATAAGTTTAAGTTTTTCACTTACGGTATTTAAAAAAAAAACATGTCTTTAATTATTGTAAATTTATATACACCTTAATATAAGAGAGTATGTTTATATATTTCATTTCTCTATCTATAAGAAAGGAATTAGAAAGTAAAGAAATGAAATATTTTATATGAGTTTTAAAAGTATGATGTATGACGTAACGAGATACTTAAAGGATTATATGCTCAGACTTAGGATTATTGATCATTTAAAGATGGTATGTTATTATGACTCAAATTTAATGGATGTATGGATAGTATGAAGTCAATTCTTGATTATTTGTGTTTGTTTTATTGGTCGATATTGTAAAAGAGTGCAAAACAATCGATTATCTATTATGAAAATTGAGTTTATAACATGCTTTGAGGTTACAATTTATGGATTATGATAGTAGAATTGGAGTTGTCGACGCAATTACCAAGCCACTGAAATATTAGTATAATTCTGAAAAGTGATAGGTATTCTAAAGTAGCTAAGAACATTAAATGTAAATTTTTGTGAAAGAAGAAATTTAGAAATGAGTGCAATTGAACACATTAATACATAATTTAACATAACATATTCGCTCATAATGAGTTATCACCAAAGACATTAATGGAGCATGCTTAAGATATAGGTTTTAAGTGTAGCCAATTGTGAATTGGTAGTGCTTATTTGCTTGACACTACATATATCAATAGTGTTTCTGAATTCTAAATTTGTCTTTATTCTATACATACATGTGAAAGAATGAATGTGGCACAAATAGTCTTTGTAGAACGATATTATGAGACAATTATTGGCAATCTACATTATAGGCCTAATTGAAAAAGATATTGCTGGCATAGTACATTGAATGAATCATGCTTTTTAATTCAAATGGAACTACCGTTACTTACATTGATGGATTATTTAATTACGGTAAATAACTGATAATGACTATTCTAAAGTTTATTTTGCACAACTTATGTCCGTTGGTATATGGACCAAGTGGGAGACTGTAAGATTTATTTATTAATTAATTTAATTTCAAAATTATAATTAAATATTAATGTCGTATTTAATGTGATCCACATAAAAATTCAGATTTTATAAAAAAAAAATTGGATAAGTCATTAGAATTTGAAGGACAATGATGGCGAGTTAGTTTCCTCATCAAACTCTATTGTGGGATGGATGATAGAATTCATGTCTAACTAGAAAATTGAGTCACCTCTCTCCCTATATACAGTATATTATACTACATTAATAATTTACACTTAAATCAACACACTGAAGTTATAAGGTAAAGGGGAGAAATTAAAAAAATAATAATAATTTTTTTTGTCAAAGTAAAGAAGATTATGCTGAAGCAATTATTAAAATAATTTTTTTTAAAAAATCTGCAAGTCCTTTTGTTCTATTAATTTAGTCATATTTTGTAAAAAAATAAAAACCAAAGATCAAAGAATAATTGCATTATAAAATAATCAGATTAAAGAATTCGTGATTTATTTACATTGTTCGTAACGCTAAAGACACGCCATCCGTCATATTTTCCAAAAGATAAAATTAAAAATATTAACTTTTGAAATATAAGTTCACAGCTCTCAGCTAGCCATGCATTTTAAACGCACATAAAGAAAACTTGAAAGGAGTGTTGATTGAATAAAGAGATTGACAATTTTTCTTTTTTATAAAGTTAAGCACTATAACGCTGCCTTGTGAGTGGTGCGAGTGTAGATATAGAAATGACTACGTACTTTTGACCCCCCCAAAAAAAGAAATGACTACCTACCTTACGTCGCTACGTGCATATTATGTCGATCTTTATACCCATCTTTTTTAAGACTCCAAAAGTAGATTCCACCTCAATTCTTCTTTAAGTCATTATCAAGCACACTCCAAGGATTTATGGATGGCCATGCTGGAGTGGTCCTTAATAATAATTCCTTGTTTGGGACTTATTATAAGCAGAAGAGTAAAAGAAACGAGGATTGAAGTGGAAGTAATAATGGAGATGCTCACCACCTATTTACTCATGCCTTCTCTCTATAATTCAATAAAAGACCAATGTGTATTTTAGACTATTGAAAAATAAAAATAAAAGTAATTGTGAGCTTCGTAGTAAAGCTTACTTGATAAAAAAACACAAATTTTACAAAAAGTTTTCAACCATCAAATCTCTCGCTCCCTTGTTTTGGTTGGTATTTTGGGGGCAATTTCGGTCCTGCCGACTATTTCAAAATGTTATCATCTCCGAGTCAATAAAAAAAAACACGTGAAAACTAAAAG
Source organism: Sambucus nigra (assembly GCA_949130495.1). Taxonomy (NCBI): domain Eukaryota; kingdom Viridiplantae; phylum Streptophyta; class Magnoliopsida; order Dipsacales; family Adoxaceae; genus Sambucus; species Sambucus nigra. Next base: position 288,647,353 of record OX422210.1, read on the forward strand.
GGCAAGTCTAAACCAGCATAGGATTCAAAAGCATTTTGGTACACACTAACGACGTGCCATATTTGCATTGATTGGTGATTTAGATGATAATGAACCTCGAACACCAATCAATTAAGACATAACACGTCAATATATCTATTTAAATGTGTCAGGGCAATGGGTTTTTTGTTCACTCTTGGGTCTCTAATTTTGTTATTTTCCCAACGTTAATGCCCCCCTCTAAAAATAAAAACAAAAAAAATTATAAGGGAAATAACTTGCTTTAGCCTAAATAAATAAACCCATCATTTTCACAAAATAAAGTAAAGTATTGAAAATACTTTCTTTTCTTTAGATGCAATAAAAAAAAAAGACTTCATAAATTTAGAACCTATTGTAATATATGTATTTTGAAAATAAGACACAAACATTTTATTTATGATTTTAGTCCCTATTTTTTAATAAAGCCGCTGACGCGAATCCATATTCATAAAACATCGACCAATCACAGCATGCCACGTGTCCCTTTAATTTGAAAATAGAAACTATAAATGAAAAGGAAATGTTTGTTGTCTTATATCCATAATCAATATTATTTTAAATCCTAAAATTACATAATCTGTAAAAAAAAAAAACATCATGTATAAAGGCGGCAATTAACCTCGTCTCTCTTGTAGTTGGACATCTCATGTACCATGCAAATAAAATGTACGAATGGGATGAGTAACAGCACTAATAATTGCCCACTAAAGGCACTGAAAAGCTAATAACTAGGGGACAAAGTAATTGACCTCCAATGGATTTTAAAGGTTTTGTTTTTCAATTTTGTACGCGGGGTATCTTTTCATCATAGACCTCCAATGAAGCTGGAATCTTTTTACGCGCTATGACAAAAATAGATTAAGTATGTATATGAATGGAGAGTTTATGCTCATTGTACTAAAAGGTTTTCTCCGAGGATGTGCTTTTTATTGGTAAACAAAAGCCATATTAACCTTTTCCTTTTTCCTTCTGCCAAAAAAAATCCTCCAGCTACCCACGTATTAGCTTTTTCATTCATATAAAACAATAACAATGAATCACTGAATAAGGAAGCATCGCTTTTTCCCCCCTCCTTCCCACCCTCTCTACATCAACCTGCAATGCCTTAGTAACGAAGAGAAAAACAACACAGCAACTCCTGCTCTCTACTTTATGGAACCACCCAAAAGTCTTTCAATCACGTATGGTTCTGATTATCATCCTGAAGGAAGGCTTTCTGTAAATCAGTTGGCTCACATACGTTGTCGATGATAAAGCTTTGAGTACTGATGTATCCCCAAATGGGTCACAAATGAAATATCTATTATTATTATAGATTGGTAACATGTACAACACCTCCACAAATGAATTATCTGTTATTATTATTATAGATTGGTAACATGTACAACACCTCCACAACACAAATGAATTATCTGTTATTATTATTATAGATTGGTAACATGTACAAAAACTCAATGCATCTAAGACCCATTTGGAATCCCTTTTCTGGAGGACACAACATTTTCATAAAAATGCATGTTTTGGGTCTTAAGAGTAGCAATCCTCAATGGTAAGAATTTTGTACAAAAAATCCATGCTGATAAAACACACGGAAAATCACAAGGTAGGGAGCCCAGAAAAACCAGCGATGCATACCACAACCCTTTGAAAGGGTCTAATTTCCCAACAAGCAGATATAATTTACATATTTCAGGAAATGTTGGTTTTATTTTTATTTGAGTTATTAATACGAACATCACTATAATATATAAGGTATGAGAAGGGGAAAGGGAAGAAGAAAAAATGAAATTAAAAAAAAAAATGAAAAACATGCTTACATAATTACATAGTAGAGGGAAAAACGGCATCTTCTGCAAGCAACCAAAAAAGAAATACATGTTCTTAGAATCTTGCTGTATGAGAGGCTGTGAATTTAACTACGGAATAACGTCGTGAGCTTATTCCGGTAGTTTCAACCGATTGAACAGAACAAGGAAACTTTGCTCAGGGACAACATAAAGGAAACCAAGGTCTGCACCCTTGACGTATGGTCCCATCCCCTATGTAAAATCACAATTTAAAAATTAACTCGTGTATATATATAAGGGTAAGATATTTAGGGTCAATTTCAATTTTGGGGTCATTTTCAATTTTGGACACGATGTTTCAAAAGTTGCAATGTTAAACCAAATACTCAAAATTCGCGCAATTATAGCTCTCCACCACATCTTTGTTAGAAGACTTACCAAGATGGATGGCATAAGGGAATATGATGCTCGGTCGTGTTATGTCTCCTAACAACATGTGGCCGAAGGCTAAAATTGAACTAATTTTGATATATTAGGGTTAACATTTTAAATTTTCAAACATCGGGTTTAAAATTGAGAATGATCCCAAACTTTAAGGTTAATTTTGCAGTTTATCCTAAATATAATTAGGGAGAACCCCTGGGGGGTGGGAGACTTGGTACATACTCAATTGCTTAAATAGACTTGGTACATCTTTATTTATTTTTTGGATATAGGTAGCTTTTTCTACTTATTCGAGTTAGTGAGGTACCAAATATAGAATCTTATGTAGAAAACAGAGCGTCCTATGTCAAATGGTTGCATTACCTTGCCATTGAGTTGGAGAAGTTCACCCTCGACCCACTTTGGATTCTGGAACCCAAATTCTGCTATCCTTCCTTGACCTTTGTAACTCGCAACCTGAAATTTATGATTTTTTGTAATTAGCTGCATGTATGAAACTTCCAATTGGAAGTCAACCGATGGGGAATCATGCTTTATACTAAATTGAATTGAATCCAAAATGGAATTGTCTCAACATTAGGAGCCCTTTCTGAAGCTCTTCCTCTACATGTATGATAGTTACGATGGAATTAAATTATTAAATATTATGTTATCTGCTACTAACACTCTACACTGCCTACCAACCAAAATGCAGAGTTAGAGAGATCAAATTCAGGTGTAATTACCACTCCTAACTCATCCGGATACATCCCCCGGTTGGAGAATCGATTCCCTTTCCCGATTTTAGCACGAAATGTCACCTAAAGAACCACAAGGCGCGTTGTTTAATATACATATAATTTACAGTACATGCATACAAATTACAGAGAAACATTTGATTGCATTCAATATGTTACCGACATAAACTAAAAGGACCGAACCTGGCCAGCAGGAACATTTAGATCCCCAGTAAGCTTTACAGCCTCAACATACTCAAAAAACTCCACATCTGAAGATTTGTCGGCGTCACTCGCACCATTCCAGTTACCATACTTACGCCTCAGTTGCACTACCTCAGTACCATAAGGGCCAAATGCACCAACATATAGGCCTATACCAACAGATTAAAAATCCTCAAAGCTGTCATTTTTGCTCAAGCTGAGAGAGGGAGAGAGGGAGGGAGAGAGAGAGAGAGAGAGAGAGAGTAAACTCACCATCAAACGCATCTAAATCACCCCCGGAAGTGATAATTCGACTAAAATTCGTATACTCGGATAATCTTTCTCGCTTTTGTGCCTGACTAACCGCAAGTTTGACGATTTCACGAACATCCCTGGAAGCCTACAATAATTATAGCAATTAATGTTTTGTTGCCAACAAAAGCATACACCAACAAAAGTAAGGGATTTTTTTATAAAATAGAAAGGTTGAAGAGTTTGATATATATATATATATATATATATATATATATATATATATATATATATACAGTCACGCTCTCCAACATACCTCCTAGCAACATACCTACGAACATACCCTTTTTTTTAGAATAGTAAAAAAAATAATTTTGAGATGATATTTTTTATATGGATTCATGATATTTCAGTGTGCCCCTATAAAAAAATCATCTGAAAATAATGTTTTTTGTTATTTTTAAAAAATAGGTAAAAAAACTGACAGTTTTTACCCTTTAAAACTGTCAGTTTTTTTAGGGTCAATTATTAAATAATCCCTACTATAAATATATATTTTTTTAAAAGGACACATATTTTTAGTTTAACCCATTTAGTCCCTCAAGCACTCAATATCCTCTTATTTTTAGAGGGCCGCGCTAGCGGCACTCCCTCTCCAAAATATGTGGCAAAGGACTTTTTGAGGCAAAATAAAAAAGTTTGGACTAAATGGGTATTAAAAAATGTCCGAGGGACTATTTGGTATATGTCCCGTTTTTTTACCTATTTTTTAAAAATAGCAAAACACATTATTTTGAGCTGAATATTTTTACAAAGGGCGCACACATTGAAATATCATGAACCCATATAAAAAATGTCAACTCAAAATTATTTTTTTTACTATTTAAAAAAAATAGGTATGTTAAGTGAGGTATGTTGGAGAGCCCAACTCTATATATATACAGTACTGTTCTTATGCGGACCAGTCTGCATTTTAATAGTGTGGACCGAACATGTGTTACCTGATGGTGAACCCAGAAAAGAGAGAGAGTGCCTATAATTTAGCCGATAATTTCTAGGGTCACAATCAGATCAGGTGACACATGTCCAGTCCGCACTCTTAAAATGCGGACTGATCCGCACAAGACCATAGAGAGAAGAAGGCTCACCTACATCATGCTCTATACATCACACCTAATTCTAGGCCTTGAAAACTTTTTTTTCAAATTTTATATTTTTCCCTTGAAATTAACCTTCCAATAAACCCATATGCAAAAAATTAGGTCAAAATATATTTTGTAGCTATTTTTAAAAAATCCACAAAAAACTGCTGGTGCAGATAGGTATTTTTAGCAGGTTTTTGTGGATTTTTTAAAAATAGCTACAAAATGTATTTTGACCTAATTTTTTGCATACGGGTTGATTGGAAGGTTAATTTCAAAGGGAAAATATAAAATTTGAAAAAAAAAGTTTTTTAGGGCCCAGAATTAGGCGTGATGCATGGGTGATGTATAGAGCATGATGTAGGTGAGCCTTCTCCTATATATATATATATATATATATGTAACCCATTCCACCTATTTCAAAATTTGCAATTGCGTCTATAAGAAAATCCCATACTTCCAAATATGTCATAATTCCATCTTACTTTATAGACCATACGCATTTAAAGTTGAAATTCTAAACATTTAATTGGACCAATGGGAGAACAAGATATATAATGAAAGCCGAAAGGTCTCCCCATTTCAGAAAATAGATTTGAGACGCAAATCAAGAAAGCTATGGATTCAGCCATTTCATTTCATATCCAGATTCAGTTCAAGTGCCTCAACGATAAAACTACAAGAAGCAGAAACGTAACGAGTATGTCATTATGAATGCCCAGATTTCATTTCAATATCACCTTTGAAGAAACTTTATCAGAATTCCAAAATGCCTTGGCCACATCAGGCGGCATAAGCTCCGAAACACCTTGTGCTGCTATAGCTGTCACTTTAACCTTAGACATCATATTTTCTTCAGTATCACGAACTTGGCTTCTCATAGGAACGTGCAACACAAAAGAATCTCTCTCCATATCTTCAATTTCAGCTGGTACACGCACATACTCATCCTTGGAAGGAGTGTCCTCTTTATTGTGTAAAACACCACCAATGAAAAGCTTCGTATCTGAATTCTTTCCATCTTCCATTGCATCATTAGGCTGAATATCATCCAAATTACTAGCTTCATCATCGGAATTCTCACTGGGGACAGTATTCTCATCATCTTCATCCATCAACTGCTTCACTGAATCACTACTCTTTATCACTTCTTCAGTAACATTGATTTTCATCACTTTAACCTTCAGTTCGGGAATTTTATCTTTGAGAAAATTTATAACGCTTCTTATCCCTTCCTCAGTTGCAGCCTCTAAACTCATGCTCTTCTCATCACTTTTTTCAGATTTTTCTTCACTCACTTTAATGTCAACTACAGATGATGAATTCTGAATTTCTGCAGTGGGTGGCCCTTTGGTGGATTTGGAATTGGATGAGCTCGTGGATTTTGTTGTACTTCCTTTGCTTCGCTGCAAGAATACTACCTGTCAATAGAAATGTGTTATCGGCAGCTGTTGAAAGACTGCAGGAGGAATTTAGAGAACAAAAGAGAGTCTAAGGAGTAACTATATCCATTAGAAGACATGTGAGCGTACTAGTATACATGGACCCCCAGACTATATTCTTCTTATAAAAAAAAGATAGCACCTGTTTAATCAGGTATACGGTCTTTCAAAAATCTGTGGGGAAATTCAAGGGTATAGAAAAATTCTGAACCCAATGGGATTTACTCCTGATTTCTTGTTTTCTTTTTAATGTTCAAAAAGAGGGAAAAGGATAAATGAAAACTCTTCCGAGATTTCGAGTTCAAAATGTGCATCAAATCAATAATGACAGAAACAATTAATGTTACATCCAGAAAAACTCAAATCTTAACCCCGTGTTTTGCTCAAACAAATGGCTCTCTTGGACCTAGTTTCTCATCAAATACATCTGACACCGCATCATCCTTAGCAAGCACTAACCTGCATGCTTCAGTACACTGTTGAAGTGTCAATAAAGCAGGCACCATAATTCTTTAAAAAAAATTAAATAAAAAAAATCACATCCCAGTTCAATGCACAAAATCTAGTGTGACCTCTACAAAAGTTCAAAGTTGGAGGTCTGATATATATTCTTTTTTTTTTTGGGTGGGGGGTAGGGATGGCAATTTAACCCGATCCGTAGGAGTTCCGCCCCGCCCCGACCCTAATGGGGCGGATTTTTAAACCCGATTAATAAATTAGGAGCGGGTATGGATTTTTAAAAAAAACCCGTTTATTAAACGGGGCGGGTTAGGAGTGAACTCATATAAACCCGACCCGCCCCGACCCGCCCCATTTATCTTTTACTTATATAAATACCATTTATAGTTATATTAATTACGAAAATACCATACATATATAAATACCCTTTTAGGAAACCCTAAATCTAAATCACATTCTATCACACACTCTCTCAGCCATCCCCACTCATCGGCGACGGCGCCCAAAACCCACTAGCAAGCTGCAAGCAGCCGATCCTCTCCTTTCTCCTCTCCGATCATCGCCGATCCTCTCCTTTCTCCTCTCCTATCATCGCCGATCCTCTCCTTTCTCCTCTCCGATCATCGCGGCTCTTCTCCTCTCTCCTGTCCGAAGGTATTTTCCTTCTTTTAATCTTTTTTTTTTTGCTGTTTTAATCGTGGCTCTTCTCCTCTCTCCTCTCCGATCATGTTTTAATCTAAATCTTTTTTTTGCTGTTTTAATCAGGTGCTGTTTTTTTTTTGTTTGGTGTTTTTGTTCCTTCCATAGGTTCGAAATTCAGATCTTCTCAAGAAAAAAAGAGACACGGTTTTTGCTCCTCTCAACTGATCTACACGGTTTGTGTCTCAATCCCGGAAAACCTTTTTTTTGGTTGAAATTCTCCCTAGAATTTTTGTTTTTTTCCATATTCTTCTTCATGTTTTTATTCATTTATTTTCTCCAACCAAACTCACATCCACTGCTAGATTCTTAAGCCAACATATCATTCATATTTTTTTTGAATTAAATTTTTATTATTGGGTTTGTGAACGAAATCTCATGATGGGTTCATATTTTTGAATTAAATTTCTGTTATTGGGTTTGTGAATTAAATTTAACAGAAATTTCTGTTAAGCCAACATATCATTCATATTTTTTGTAGTATCCTATGTTATTTTTTTATGAACGAAATTTCTGTTATTGGGTTTGATTCGGATGATTGTTCTCGTGTTGTGTGGGTATTTTACTGCTGTTTGTTGTTGATTCTTATTTTTCTCTTTGCTTTCTCCGATTATAAATAAAATAGTAAAAAATGAGTCAATCAATTCAAGGTGAAAATACTATTTCTGGTACACAAACTGAATCAACACCAACACCAAGTTCCACCCCAAATTGTGAAGGTGGGGCAGCTACTGCATCTTCCCCGAAAAAAAGAAAATTCACATCTTCTGTTTGGCAAGATTTTGAAAGAGTTAAAGATGAATTGGGTACTTTTGCAATATGTCACCATTGTCACACAAAACTTAAGGCTGAAAGTACAAATGGAACTAGCCATTTGCGTATGCACTTAAAAAGGTGTAGAAAAATTAAAAATGTCGATATTCGTGATCAATTTCAAATTCAAGCACAAAAAACATCCGATGGAAAAGTTCAATTCGGTAATTTTACATTTGATCAAGATCTTTCTAGAAAAGAACTTGCAAGTGCAATTATTTTACACGAGTATCCTCTTAGTATTGTTGAGCATGTCGGGTTTAGAAAGTTTGTTAGTAGCCTCCAACCTCTTTTTAAAAATGTAACTCGAAACACCATAAAAAGTGACATATTGAAAATGTATCAATCGGAGAAAACAAAAGCTTACAGGTTATTGGATAAGCTTTCTTGTCGTGTTGGTATCACTACGGATATGTGGTCATCGAGGCAAAAAAGAGGGTACATGGCTATTACGGCGCATTTTGTTGATGATCGATGGTGCTTGAGAAGTATGATAATAGGGTACGTTCTTTATTTTTACATCATTTTTTTTTTGTTATTTAATCATGTCATGTTCATTTCAATTATTTTTTCTAGGTTTGTTTATGTGCCTTCTCCACATACGAAAGAAGTTCTATGTGATGTATTGATGGAGTGTTTGTTAGATTGGAATTTGGATAGGAAAGTGTCTACTATTACCGTAGACAATTGCTCGACTAATGATGCTTTGATGGGTAGTCTTGTTGATAAATTTGTGATTAATGATTCAATTTTATTGGACGGAAAATTGCTCCACATGCGTTGTGCCGCTCATATATTGAATCTTGTTGTTAAGGATGGTTTAGACATAATTGGAGTAGCTGTTGGTAAAATTCGTGATAGCGTTGCGTTTTGGACAGCCACTCAAAGTAGGGAAGAGAAATTTGAGGAGGCTGCACGACAACTAAAAATTCCATGTGCTAAGAAATTGTGCTTAGATTGTAAAACAAGGTGGAACTCAACTTATTTGATGCTTGAGACAGCAATTTGCTATAAGGACGTTTTTCCGCGATTGAAACAACGTGAAAGGCATTACACTTTTTTGCCTACGGAAGATGAATGGTCCTTAGCGAAAGAAATATGTGGAAGGTTAAAACTTTTTTTTTCCATCACCGAAGTTTTTTCTGGCACTAAATATCCCACTTCAAATTATTTGTTCCCAAAAGTTTGTGAGATTAAATTGGCTTTGCGTAGTTGGTGTGGCTCACCCAATGACGTCATTAAAAAAATGGCGCTAAGTATGTTGGAGAAATTTAACAAGTATTGGAGTGAGTGTCATTTAGTTGCCGGTATAGCAATTGTATTGGATCCGAGGTATAAAATGAAATTTCTAGAGCATGTTCTTCCAAAAATTTATGGTGACGAGTGTAATTCACATGTTGAGAGTGTACGGGCAGCTTGTTATGACTTACTTAGCGAGTATCAAAGTAAGGCAAAAGTAGTTCATAACACACCACATGAAAGTGGGGTTAGTGGGGTCACATCGGTGGGTTGTTCGGAATCGGCAAATGGAGAGTGGAATGTTGATATTTTTTCAGAATATGATCAACTAGTTAGTGGTATGTCTGAATGTGTGAATGTGAAGTCGGAGTTCGATCACTATTTGGATGAAAACATATTTCCACGAACTTTAGATTTTGACATTCTAAATTGGTGGAAAGCAAATGGTGTTCGATATCCAACATTACAACTCATTGCCCGAGATATATTGGCTATTCCAATATCAACCGTCGCGTCCGAGTCGGCATTTAGCACAAGTGGAAGAATGGTTAGTGCTCATCGTAGTCGCCTTACTCCGAGTGTTTTAGAGGCTTTGATGTGTACACAAGATTGGTTGTGGAATAATATTCAAGGTACTTGTTTATTTTTTTTATTAACAATATTCATACTAGTTGTTTATCTTTCTTAGTTTTTTTTACTAAAAAGGTACTTGTTTGTTTATATTTGTATTGTTTTTTTGTAGATGAAGATTCTACCGCCGACTCGAGGCCTAAGATTTGTGATGAAGAGTTCGAGCCAATGGAGGCTTAAGGTAACTTTTTAATAGTTAAAATGTTGTAATTATTATTAAATTGTGTTTTAATTTGTTGATATTATTTTTTTTAACATGTTGAAAATATTACCTTTTCAGGTTTTGAAGAGTTGATGACGAGGATGATTTATATTTTGTCTACTTGTATTTGAGATTGTTGGGACCATTTTTATGTTGTGTAACTTTTTATTATGCATATGGCTGATTTTTAGAGACATTTTCTATGTAATGTTAAAATATTTAGGTGATGAAAAATTTAATGTTCGAGAATTTGAGATCCATAAATGCTGAAAAATTTCCAAATGCTGATTTTTTGGGTTTTTAATGCTAAATTATAGATGCTGTTTTTTTTTTAATTTTAACAAATACAATACAAGTATAAAAAAATACAATACACTGCTCTACCACTTGCTGCTGTTGTTTTTGTTGGTTTTTAATGCTAAATTATAGATGTTTTTTTTTTATTATTATTAAAACAAACGGGGCGGAGTAATATAAACGGGGCGGTTTTTGACCCGCGAAAGTTAAATGGGGCGGGGCGGGGCGGGTTAGGATTTATACAAAAAAATCTAAACGGATTCGGGGCTCCTAAAATTAAACCCGTCACGGGTCGCGGGGCGGGGCGGGCTAGAATATTTTTACAACGGGGCGGGTTAGGATTTTTAAAAACCCGCCCCAAACCCGACCCGTTGCCATCCCTAGTGGGGGGGAGGGGGGTGTTGAGGGCTCTGGCCACTATGCTATCCCAAATGGTTGAGGTATGGCAAGATATGATACAATAAAGTCCAAACAAACTGCAAAATTCATTTAGAGTGCTACATCAATAGATTCTCCAAGAAAAAGATGTACAAGTTACGAACTTACCATCTGAGAATTCCCATTATAGATTTTCATCAACTTTCTTTTGTCCTATTATTATTCTTGATAACTGTGATCTATTAAAGGTTTTCAATTATAATAGAGAGAGAGAGAGAGAGAGGGAAGAGGGGGGGGGGGGGGGGGGGGGATAATTCTAGCTTCTGGGTTACCAAAGAGCAGGGGAGGATGCAGGTGGAGACGAACTGGGGCGGTCGCCCCAGTTCAGATTTGAAGAAAAAATTTTTGGGGGTGCTATGGGTAAAAATGGAAAGTTAAAGGTAAAGTTAATAAGATATTTAAAAGTTTAGGGTCAAAATCGTAAATAGTTTAAAAAATAAATCCTACCTAACTGTAACAACCCGCCTAATAAGATACCGGGCGATCACTCCAATATTAAATTAAAACAGGAGTCACATATGGATCATTCTTAGCATCACTGTCGAAAAATCCATTTAATTACTAATATCCTATTAGGTGGCTGTTAAAAAACTTTTACTTAACTACTCTTTTTACGATTAAATTACAACATCCACAATTAAATGCGTAATGAACTGAAATGAAAATGAAAGGAACTAGAATAACCGAACACTCGGTCCAAAAATACAACCATATCGAATGTTGTACTGAAAGAATAAATAAATGCAATTGAGCCATTGGCTCGAAAGTTTATACAATATCTCCTATCTAGAGTACAAGGAAGGAAACGTCTGCCGATAACCTGCAAGCATCCACAGCTGCTGTGACTCGAAAGAATTTCCATCCAGGCGTCCCTGTGTCTGGACACCTATGTATATATATAATATAACAAGAAAGGAGAAGTAGATAAACGGGTCAGAGCCCCGAATGTTGAAAATATTTTGCAAGTGCATAAATGCCTTATTTTTAGGAAAATAGTTTTATCTCATATTTAAGTTTGGTATCGCACTCCCATGAGATACCCCTCACCTCTCCGCTAATAGTGCACTCCTAGCGCATCTATCTAGAACATTCTAGTCAAGCTACCCTGCTAAACTAGTCTATCCCCCGACCACTATCTACCCTAGATAGTCCAAGTAATGTACTACGGGCTAAGCTTCACCCCAGTCTCAGCGCTATGCCATGTTCGTGCGTGGGGTGTCTCGCAAAGCGAAATCCAAACAAGGAACCCCCCCGATACACTACTACGAGGCACGGTCGATCGTCGAGATCTGCTAGTCCCTCAGTACAGAAAGATATATATAAATATATATACCATAAGAATTAATAATATAAGAGCACTAAGGATTAAACTTCTCCCCAGTCTCAACACACTGCCATATTCGTGCGTGGGGTGTCTCGCGAAGCGAAATCCAAACAAGGAACCCCCCGATACACTACTAAGCGGCAAGGTCGATCATTGGGATCCATTAGCTCCTCGGTACTCGATTCATCCATATATACATATTCATACTATAATACACATCCGGATCTATCTCCCGGACTGAGGATTTATATACAAGTATTTATCAATACTTTTCATTTTCTCAAAACTTCCCATTTCCCTTTTTATACTCCGGAAATGTAAATATAAAAGCCAATTCATTATCATGAATTGCTTTACCAAATCATATACTTTTTAAAAGCCAGTTTTATTATCATAAAAATGCTTTTCCTTTATGTGTCATCCCATTTCCCTTTTTATACTCAGGAAATGTACCCAAAGCCATTTTCATTATCATGAAAATGCTTTGATCATATCATATGCTTCCACATCCCTTCTTCCATCCGGGAGTGTTACCGAAGCTAAACCTTTATCCCATTTCCCTTTTTATATTCAGGAAATGTAAATATAAAGTCAATCCATTATCATGAATTGCTTTAACAAATCTAAGACCGTCCCTCCGGTATCCCCACTGGACGCGCCCCTAAATGGCTATCATCTTCCAGGGCCTCCAAGACAACCTGGGAACCTAACAACGTCGGGAAGCGGCCATGTGCCTGCGGGATAGTCAAGACCACACCCGGAATCTCCTAACCAGCGCAGAAAAATATATATCAACAAACGCTCACATGGCCTAGGGACTATATCCAACCTGCTCAACAGCCAGGAAGGCTTCATCACAACGCGTGCGGCTTCCCTTATGATAGCGATTTAGGGAGGTATGTAACCATAATCCATAATTTATCAATTATGAAAAACATTTATCTTTCCATTTTGAAAATATTCATTTTTATATTTTCAAAATCATTTCCATCATATCATATATATACATATATATATATACTATAATCACATAATATATACATATACCATATATCCCTCCTAGAATATATATATGTACTTTATATGATGGCCATATTTGCCAAACCATCTATCGATGACCAAAAATCCCAAAGATTCTCTCAAAGAATCATTATCATGCGTTCATATATGCATAATACTAAACCCAAAGTATATTCTTACTTTAATAAATAAAACATACTTAAATCCCATCTACGGATTCATTTGGATATCTCCACTTATACTAATTCACTCTAAGTGAATACACGCATATATAAACTCCCAATTCCTCAAGTCCTTTAGGACATAACCCTCCATAAATTTCTAATTTGGAAGGGCTTTAAACATAAACTCAAAAAGGAGAAATAATCATAATCTCCAAAATCTTGGGCTGAAAACAGGGCACCGGTCGACCGGTCCTAGACCCCCGGTCGACCGCGGGTTGTAAATAAGCCTACGAAACAAAGCAGTAGGCCCTTTCTCCTTGACGCGGTCGACCGGCCATAGGGGCGCGGTCGACCGGTCACACCAGGTCACCAAAACTAAAATCCTTAAGTCCCTTATCCAACAACCCAAATTCATTTTCGGGATTTCTAAACTACCCCAAAAATTATCCCGAACATCTACGACATTAATTCTAGCCGTAATTTTTCCAATTCCCGATTTGATTTCCGAGTTGGAAATTCCAACCCGGAGCTGCCCTTAAAAATCATATCAAATCGTAGAAAAATCAGAAAAATACGCGGTCGGCGCCCACGCGACCGTATCGAAAAGATCTACAACTTTCGTGTTTTGGCCGAAAGCTAAATCAATTCTTTTCTTGACCAAAAGTGCCCCCTAAGGTGACGGGTTACTATTCATCGTCCCTTCCGAGACGATTTCGGCCATTAAAGCTTCTCCCAAGCTTTTGTCACCTCACCCAACGTCCTACAACCTCAACCAACTACAAATACACTTATAACACGGGTTCTAAACATCCTAGAACCCGGAATCACCAATTAATTTGGATTAAAACCCTAGTTCCACAAAATTGAAATATTATTGGGGTTTAATTGTTTTAACTCCCAAAAACCCGTTTTATCCACGATAACCCACCCCAAAACCATTAGGGTTTGTTTATACCAAACTACGGTATGAGATATTTATGCAAAAAGATAAATAAAACAAGTAAACACTTGCCTCGTGGATAAAATCCGACGACCTCGAGTCGAATCCCGCGGAGGTAGGCCGGAATCTCCCCTCTTCTCCTCCTTTCTCCTTCCTCTCTCTCTTCTCTCTCTTTTCTTTCTTTTCTTCTCTTTTCTTTCTCTTCTCCCTCTTTAAATAAGAAGAAAAGGCGTTTTTAACCCTTAAAACCCAAAAAAGACTCGTTTACCCAATTACGAGTTACTTTTACCTCTAAAATTACCCGAAACTCATTTCGACAATCGGACACTCTTTTCCGACTATCTCGGACATTCCGAGAATTATGGCGCAGTCGAAATTTCCATCCGAGGTACTTGACCGCAAATCACTATTCCAACCCAAAATAAATAAATGCGGGTTTTCCAATTAAAAAATCTTACCTCGTATCGCTTTACTCAACGACGTCATATAATTAAATTACTTCGACCTATATAGTCCCAAAATAATTTATAACACCCTTCGAAAATCATTCAATCCTCGAAAATCCCAAAAATCATTATTTCGAGAAATTCTCCAAATTGCCAATTTATATTTAATTAGGGAATTTAATGGTCTCCAAAAGGACGGGTTGTTACACTAACCTGCCAACCACTTGTACTAACTTAGCCGGCATCTTCTCTCTTTCTCACACATTTCTTTTCTAAGAAAAAATTCTTCTCTCTTTCTCCATAGCCGGTGGACGCACGACATTATAATCAAGGTTTGTTTAGAATAAAGGTATACCTGTTTGTGGATTTATGTATTATAAATGTATACCTGTTTAGAATAAATGTATACCTGTTTTGTTTAGAATAAATGTATACTTGTTGTGGATTTCTGTATTATAATACCTGTTTAGAATAAATGTATACCTGTTTAGAATAAATGTATCACTGTATTATAATCAAGGAAAATCAAGGTTTGTTTGTGGATTTCACTGTATTATACTTGTTTGTTGGTAACATTCATATTTTGTTGTTAATTTAGGTTAGAATAAATGTTAAATGTATTTTTAGGTTAGAATAAATGTTAAATGTGTTTTTAGGTATAATATTAAAAATTAACTTATTTTTATTAACTTATTATTATTAATATTAAAAATTAACTTATTGTTAATTTTGGTATATACTTATTGGGGGTAAAAAATTGTTGGAAAAAAATTAAGTCTAAAAATATGAATTAAATTCAAATTAAACGAATTAGTCCTAAAAAAAATTGCTTCGGGGGCTCCCGCCCCCGAATCCCCGGCAACACTTGAAATGTCCGCCCCACTTGGACAAAAATCCTGGCCGCCAAAGACACAAGTTCTTCGTAATTAACGAAATTACTTAGGGCATAGTTGTTCAAAAAGTGCTAGTTAAAATCAGAAGCAGGCAGTAGTTTGGTCATATCATAGTTACCGGGATCGCTACATCCCCTTCCGTACCGCGATCCGGAGTCATACCGACCCCAAATATGTGGGTTCTCTATCCGAATTTCCAAAAATGGCGTTCCCAAATTAGCATTAACTACTTTAGATATATATACATAATGCTTTACATATCTTATTAGATATATTGAATATTGAGTTTATCCACTACATACATTCTTAGGGAACTTTTTGTATTAGTGGACTACATGAATCTTGGCAAAATACATGATTATAATCTTGGCAAATTCATAAGGTTCTAAAGTGCCCTTATGAATTGAATTAATGAACCAACTAAGCATACGCCCACCGTACTGCTTACGGGCTAAATACCCGTACCCCATACCGGAGCGATCCACGATGCAGGAAACATTGGGTCATACGTTTACAAGACATAAAATTACATTTTATGGGTTTGGGATGTGATAAGATTTTCATGGATTATTTCATTCCCACAACAAATTAATAAATAGGGGATTTGTAGTATATTTTCTCAAAACAAAGGAAATTACAGGAATGACTGAGTTGTTCCTTCCATAAGCTTCTGTCAATTATTTAGCAAGCTCGTGTCAAGTGTCCAATAGCATTGATTCAAATGAAGCACAGTTTGTTAAAAAAAAATGATAACAAATGCAAATCGCGCACAAAATTGTATCATGGAGTCTCTCCAGTTCCTCCTATTTCACACCCATTATATACCCAGATTGTACTCAACTCAACAAAGCTTTTCCCAATTATTTGGGGTTGGGTACATAAATCTTATTTTTCCATTATGCTTTGTTCAACGCAATACCTTCCGGTTAAACCACATGATATCATGTTTTTTTTAACAATATCCCACCAAGTCAATTTAGGCCTACCTTTAACCCTAGTGTTACCATCAATACTAACTAAATCACTCTTCCTTACAAGGGCATCCATTGGTCTACACTTGATATGTCCAACCATCTAAGCCAATTTTCTCTCAATTCATCTTCAGGAGCTACTTTTATCGTTTTACGAATCTGTTCATTTTTAATTTTATCCTTTCGAGTTTTACCACAAATCCATCTTAGCATTCCCATCTCCGCCACAATCATTTTCTACGCATTTTATTTTTTAGTTGTCCAACACTCATTTTCTGCGCATTTTCTTAGTTTCATCTACTAAAATAATATCATTTGCAATTAACATACACGGTACAATGCAGCACCTCATCTTGTATTTGTACAGTCAACTCATCCATAACAGGAGCAAAGAGATAATGACTTAGTGTTGAATCTTGGTGCAGACCTACGGTAATTACTTTCTGACCGATGTTCTTACTAAAGTCAAGACCCCACCATACATATCCTTAATCACATCAATATATGTACGAGTTACTCTTTTTAATGTAAACACCCACCACATTATATCTCTTGGTATTGTAGTTTGATTTGGAACTTTTTGAGAAAGCATTCAATGTTGGCTAAAGATAGTGTATGTTGAGGCACTGTATTTTTATTATAGCAAAATACTCTTAGGTCCCTCGTAAACAAATTTTAAACACAAAAGGAATTTTGACAATTTTAAACACTTTAGTACACTAATTCTCTTCTTGTAGAAGTCCACATTAGTGGCATAACAAGTGGAGCTAATAGTAAATTGTCCTTAAATGTTTAAAAATTATAAACAAGGGACTTAATTGTAAATTGCCCTTTTTATTGACACTGTTTAGCACATTGAACCTCAGTGTGGTCTACTATTGCTAATTAACTTTCAACATCTTAGGGTCTCGTGTGGAGATTTTAGATAGTAGTGGTTGTAAGATGGTGTGCAAAAATTGCACGTGCCTAATTTTGTGATATGTAGCGGAAGCGACTAACTATTAACTAAACAACAACATAATGTTTAGAGGCTAATGGCCCAAGGAATATCACTAATTCAACACTCGAAATATCGTAGTGAGTACAAAAGAGGGGCCTAAGGCCCTATTTAAAGGAAAAGGTTGGCTTGCTAGTCAAGCTAACCCTAAATGGGTAAAAGACTGGAAAGGACAAAATAACTAAATGACAAAAAATGATAAAGTAACCCCTAACTACTATGCTCCTGCATCACCCCCCCCCCCCCCCCCTTCCTCCTCCATGAGAGTTCGTCGCCATTGCACCAAAAGATATAGCTAATAGTAAAGGCGCAACTTTATTCCCATATACACAAGAGGTGAGTCTGCCCCATGGAGTTCAAGCGCAGCTAGCCTTGATACCAAATAATGGGTCAAGCGCTTACCATTATACCAAAAGCTATAGCCGATAGTAAAGGCGCAACTTTATTTCCGCACAAAAGAGGTGAGTCTGCCCCATGGAGTTCAAGCCCAAGGCTCGCTATTTAGATTAGAATATGCTCTTCCATCATTTCGTGACAACTGAAATTGAAGGGTTGACAACTTGAACATAAACATGTTTCCGTTAATGATATCATCATCTGACGTGTACGCGTGAGGTCCGGAGTGTATAATTGTAATGTGCTTAATTGTGTGTTTTGTTTTCGCGTCCTTTCTAGGTTATTTCCTTATTTTATATTATGAGAATATTAGATAGGGGCATGGTTCAAAGTTCAGTCCTCGGTCTCGGTCCGATTTTCAATTCGGTCGCGGTATCGGACGATACGTAAAGATACGCTATGTAGAGAGCCTAAAAAATTCGAAAAATATAAAAAAAAAATAATAAAATTAATAATGTGGGCTAATTAAATAAGTTCAAAACCATCCATTAATATGCAAATCATTGTCTAATTAATAACATTGATGCGTGTCGGACTTGTCTGATTCAATAAATAAATAATACATCAACAGTTAGTTAGCAAAATAATATCATGACATCTACAAATTATTCTTAAAATATTAATAATTTCTTGAGGAATACTACTAATTTCTTAAGAAATAGTACTAAATTATAAAAAATGTACAACAAATTTTTAAGAAATCACATTACTAATTGTAAGAATTTATTTTATATTAATATAAAAATATATAACAAAAATGTAAAATATATTAGTAATTGTAAGAATTTATTTTATTTTGTATAAAACGATTACCTTTAATTTTTTACAAAAAATGAACTTTTAAACATAAGTACTGTAAACATTTTTATTGTGTAAAAAAAAATTAATCATTATTTACAAAATTGTTCACTTTTAAATTGTACAAAACAATGAACTCGCACATAATTGAGTTGTAAACATTTTTTATTTTTTATAAAAAGATTTTTAATCATTTTTCTAAGAAAATGGTTAACTTTTATGGTTTAAAAAAAATAGAACTTTAAACAAAAAAAAGAGCCTCATGAACATATTATTTGTACAAAAAATGAACTTTAAAACAAAACTTCCACAACTGTAGTACACAAGCTCCAATACAGCTGTAATACACAAAACATACTTAGCTTTCAGCCTACCTTTCTTCACTTAGTACCGTTTAGTTGTGCTAAAGAAAAGATACTTCGTTTAGAAACAAAACCCTAGAAAGCAAAATACCCAAAACGAAATAGAAAATCGCGCCTCCACTTGCGAAAATTCGAGAATATTAGACCAAGTTGATTCGAAAACGACCAGTGACTTTGACTTCGTAAGATTCATCCATTCTTTCATCTTTATTTCAACTCTTACCTTCTTTTCCGTTTTTTTTGTTTTTAAAAAAAATTCTCGCCCGATATCTAGGTTTCAGCAGATATTTCGGTTAATATTTCGAAATCGTCCAGAAATCGCCGAGTTAAAGCGATATTTTACTGATTAAGTTTTTTTTTAATTGGGACATGGAATCGGAGCGAGGTGAACCTCGGGACCGAGTCAACTCGTTCGAGACTTTGAACCATGGCTAGGTACCAATATTCCTTTGAAATATTCTTGAAGTGTCCTATTTAGCCTTTTTATCTTTGGGGGTTTTCTAGGTTAGTGAGAATTTATTCTATGAATAAGATCTTTGGCCTACCATTGTAGCCACTTTGCATTTCAGATGAATGCATGAGGGAAAATTAATTCTAAAATGTTG
Source organism: Sambucus nigra (assembly GCA_949130495.1). Taxonomy (NCBI): domain Eukaryota; kingdom Viridiplantae; phylum Streptophyta; class Magnoliopsida; order Dipsacales; family Adoxaceae; genus Sambucus; species Sambucus nigra. The sequence goes on from OX422210.1 coordinate 288,667,054, forward strand.
CTTTTGTTGTGATTAATTTTCGTTGCATTTAAATCAGATTTGTTCTAGATGTAATTGTCAATTTTGTTGTTGTACGAACCATGAGCAAAGCTCGAAGAAACCATAGTTCAAAATAATCACCCAAGACGAGTTGATTCAGTTAGGCAGTGATGAAACAAAGACACAAACTAAAGAATCATCGAAAAAACATTATGATGTAAGCGTAACAAAAAAACTCACAAAAAAAAGGTTATACCTAAGGGCCCCGTGCACAAAGCTCTCGTTTAACTGCAGAGTCTGGGAGAGGCAGATGTCGACTAGCCTTACCCCCATATATGGAGAAGCTGCTCCCATGTCTCCAACCCAATGCCAATCGTAGCTTGGGTGAGGGCTCTTGTCATCGCACAAAGGAACGACCTCTCAAAAAATATTTAAAAAAAAAAGACTCAATAGTAGAGTGATTACAATTGTTGGTGAATGACCATATTTATATACTAAAATTATCTTCCTAGCCAAGATAACCTAAAAGGCAAAAAGACTAAAGAAAGCACTGCAAAGAATGTTCCAAGTTAATATTACCCTCCACCTAACATACTAGCTCTAAAACATCGACATGCTCGCCAACCACACTAGCTCCTCGGAAGGAGCAGGAGAGCCGAACCACCATAATGAACAACCTCAAGGCTACGTGCTGAGATGCAATCTCCGAACGTTTATACCAACATAGTTCCACATACCCAATATTAATCAAAGTTCATCCACAACAACGAATCAATCTCTAAACAACCAACACGATAAGCATCCTCAACAAAATCATCTTCATTACGAAAGAGTGAAAAGAGTCACCAACACCATATGACGTCCCATCTCGTGAGTCACTCAAGATATCGAAGAAGTCTCCGATACTGAACACAATATTCTTCTTCGAATCTTGGAAAGAAGTCTCTGACATCAAAACCCTCCAAGTCTCTGTACTGTGTATGCATAATTCAGTCCTTGTCGAAAATCGCAAAGAAATCATAGGGAAATAAAATACAGGTCCATGTCATCCTGTAAAGGTCTCTTGGCATCCTCGGGTGAATCATCATAATGTGCAACAAAGTAGTGGTCGCAATTATTGTCGTACACAGAAACGACTAGTGGCGAAGAAGCCATCATACACGAGAGCAAATAGTAAAAATATCATGTCAAATTCCTCGTACCCTCGTTAACCTAGAGATCGTGTGTCGCCTTCATCGTGAGAAGCTCCATGCAACACTAACATGAGATATCGCTTGATGGAGATAGAGTTGGATTGGTGACTCCGAACCTCACTATTTAGTCACCCGCACGTTCCTATCTGTCGATACGAACTTCATGATTATTTGACTCGCCCATTCGAATTCCGCATAAGCCTCCTTATCCTTCGCATACCCCAATACCACCACGTTCGTCCCACGTCAAATCAGAAGGGGAATAGGTTACGAGTACTAAAGTGGTAGCTAGAGTGGTGCATTCTAAAGTTCAAGAGCGGATTAGGGACATTTTAAAGTTTGGGGTTAAAATGTAAGTTCAAAAATGGAGGGGTGGGTAGCGCAATTATCTTGAAAGGCTGGGTGTGGAGGTGTAACTTTTTTCAAGGGTTTGTGGGATAAAAGTTGGGTTGGGTTAGGGCTTTCGGAATGAATTTGTTTTAAACATTTAGGTCAACTTGCTACAAGGAAACCCTATCAATCAATCCCTTTTTTTCCCAATTGTTCGCAACCCTAGCAGCAACCACAAGTGGCGGCATGCTTAAGGAGTCCTCCGATGACCGACATGTTTCGTCGAGGACAGCAATGGACAAAGGGCAGCCAACAAGTACAAACAGTCCCTAGACTTGGGAATTTCGACCTCTTTTTGTCATCGACACATCTCGAGCCATGTTTGGCCCCTCCCCTGAACGTACGATCATCGAGGTACCTCATCATAGGTCGTCGACATTCAAACACCGACAAAAGGGGTTGTCAAAGGATTGCGATGGAAAGGCGACGGTTGGATGGGCTTAAAACAGCATGGATCTAGAGTTTCGTGGTGTGCTTATGGCTATGGTTGCATGGATTGATGTCACAAGGTCGGTTTCACTAGACGCCAAGAGGGTGGCATCAAGCCGACAAAGACGTTTGGGCCTTTGATCTCAAGTGTAGAGGGGTGTGGTGGTTATTCGGTGGTTGAAATCTGACACGAAAGGATTAGGAGACTTGGGGTTGGGAGCAAAGATAGAAGTGGTGTAGCCTAGACGCGGGCGAAAAGAGCATGGTTCGAGGGAGTTGTTCGCCGATTCCTCTAAAGCCTTACCCATGGCTCTACAACATCGAATACCACATTAGTCATGTACCAATTTGATCATGGTTCAAAGTAAATGCTGAAAGCGAGACATTACGACTCGTTGAGCCGATTCGCCACCCTGATACACGAAGTGTATTACTTTATTTTTTTATCCTCTAAATAATATATTAATCCTTCTTTGAGCCATGAACATGGGAACAAGGGTTAAGGGACATGTGGTCCTCCATAGAATAAGAACCTTCAGAGCAAACAATGGAGGGTGTGATATGACCACATCGACTGATGCGGCACGTCGATCGGCCGACGGTCGCGCAGCTTTTGGTGACGCTTTTTTCGGAACTTTCTTGGGTCATCGAGGCATTGTGGGGGATGGGTAGGCAAGTGAAAAGCAACAGTTGCCTAATGCCCATGCGTCATTTCGAGGGACGGGGCGAGGGAGATCGCGCACACAAATCACTCGAAGGTGCCTCTATATTCTAAATATAAAATTATGATTATAAGTTAATAAACTGCCATTTTTTATAAATTATTTATTAATTAAAAATATTTTGAGAATGGGTGCTTATAACTTTTGGAACAATGTAATTGACAAGTGCAGCATGCACTATGAAGCACGAACACTCTCCCGGAAGCCACGAGTCGGCTTTGACACGAGTCTGCCACGCTCCGAAACGTTGCCGACACGCTGGGACATGTTGTCGACATGTTGGGACACGGTATCGACACGTAAAAGGACACTTATTTTTTCTTTTTCTTATGTGATGGTGATTTTGCTTTATTTATGATTTTTAATGTTAATGTGTGTTTGAATTTTGTTTTGTATGGTCCATTTTCTTAATTTCATGTTAAGAATGCTCTAATAATGTATTTTATGGGAAAATTTTGTTTTATTTCATTAATATATATATATATATATATATATATATATATATTATACGTATCCTAGTGTGTCATATCCTAGTTTTGGAAAAAATCACGTGTCGTCAAAACACGTATTACGTGTCAAGTCTGCGCTTCATAGACCATGGGCCAGTATAATCAATTAGATAATGCTATCCATACTATATAGTGATTTTGTACTTAACTATTGAACCATATTTTTCAAAAAAAAAACAGCTATTGTTGCGTATCACCCAAAGCCGAAACTGAGTTGAAAAATTGGACGATAGAGTCGTGGACCGATACAGCGTCTTTTAATTTAAACCATGTATGGACCCAATTTGGGATGTTTCTGAATCCTATTTTAAGATGATGCTTCAACACTTACGACTGAAGCAATTGATTGAGAGTGACGCAACCAAGGTCAGGCCCTGCCTTCATGATGCTCAGGTACTTGATTCCTTTTCTTAGCAAATCTCGGAGTAGAATTCGTGTTCTTTGCCCATTGATTTGATTTGGGCTTGCTTGTGAGTTTTTAACTTCCCAACGAGGAACGAAAAGGAATTTGGATGAAGATATATTTGATATTTTGTTATTTAGTAATCATTAGATATTTTATTATCATGTTTAGGATATTCGGATATTTGTTAATATTTATTCATCCTTTAGTATTCAATGTTTAGCTTAAATATTTTAGTTCCACTGGGAATGTTAGCCTATAAATAATTGCAATAGGCACTATTCAACACAACTCTTGATGAATGATGAATATGTTGTACCCAATGGCACCTGGCTCAACCAAAAACAAGGAAAATATCTTAACAAGATGATGGAAATATAAACAAGCACAAAATTAAAACACAAGATTCAACTTGGTGTGGCATATTACCTTGCCTACATTCTGAAAAGAGAGAACAATTCCATTATTTTAGAAAACAGGTTACAATTGTAGGCTCATACAAAAGTTATGCACACTTTCAACCCAAGCCCCAACCAAATACACTCAAATCTCACTCTGAAATCAATTTTGAATACCCTAAACCTCATTCTTTCTCACCTCTCTTTTGATATATAGCACTCTCAATGTCAATAAAATCCCCACGAGAAACCCCTCTGATCAATCTATTTATACCCAAAGTGCTACATGTGAACACCCAAAAACTCTTCCACTAAAACACGACTTTTGCACATTTTTATTGCAGCCAAGGACCCTTTTATGTATGTCAACGCATCTTCGCTGTAGTGAACACCCTTCGTTGGCTGCAACCTTGTCCAGAACTAATTCTGTCTGATTTCGCGCGGAGTGAACCCATAGCAAAAGAGGGTAATTTGGAGACAAATCTCACATAATACTGATTACTGAGATTTAGTTTAATTCGTTATTTAGTAGTTCTTATAATTCCTTCTATTGTAATTATTGCTCCTCCTTGGAGAAAATTCTCTATTTTTTGTCTTACATCAATCTCTTAAACGTTGTCTTACACCACACCCAAATTCCCTTTCAAGTGGGGGAGACCGGTGGTGATTATACGACACCTGTGATAGCCTCTGCTTTCGCTTCCACACTTTAGCGGGAGAGGGATGTGTACTTGAGGGTTTAATTGTAATGAGTTTTAACTATATACGTTTTGATTTCATGTCTCTTTTAGGCTATTTCCTATTTTTAATTTTATGTTAGTGTTTTAGTTATGGGTAATATTCCCTCTGAATATTCTTTGAAGTGCCCTCTTAGTCATGCTACCATTCTAGGTTGTGTTGGTTAGCAAGATAACTTATCCTATAAATAAGGTTGTTGGTCAACCATTATAATCACTTTACTTTTAAGATGAATGAATGAAAGGAAAGTAAATTTCTAAATGTTGTTGTAATTAATTCCCATTGGGTATACATCATCATCATTTACAACTATTTTGGTTACGGTCCTATCCTTCTATATTATGTTTTGGCGATTTTGTTGGTCTTAGGTTGTGTTTGTCACTCTTGTCTAGTAGCTTTCTACCTAATTTATCTGTGTCTAAAAGAATCTATTTTAGGTATTAATGCATGTTCCAGCGCACCAGAACCCTACTTTCATAATTTTAAATCGCCACAATTGCACAATGCCACACCCGCAAATGTGCTTCATAGTTAAAGACTAATAGGTATCAATTTTTACATAGAAAATTTGCACTAGAGTTCAAGCAATGGGACTAAAGGGCCACCCTAGTTGCAGAAAGACATAAGCCATAATATGACGTAAGCCACCCATCAAAAGACTCCTAAAAATATCTAACACACACCTTTAAAGAGAGAAACACTCTTTTCTATTGTCAAAATTCAAGTCTACCTCAAATGAGGTCAAGGGGATATTTAAAGGGAGGAGCAGCTTAGGCTCCAAGCTAAAGCACTAATTACAAAAATGTCATTACTACTCCTAGTCTTTAAATACTAAAACAAAACAAAATGAAAAAGTTCCAACAAAAATAAAGAAAAGTAACAAAAGAAAGTAAAATACTATTATGTCCAAAAATAACCCAAAAATGCCCCGATTCACATCAATCTCCCCTCCTTGAAAAGAGTTCGTCCTCGAACTCAAAGGGGAAGACCAACTGAATCTCCCTCCAACACCGTAATCAAGGCGTGCTGAGGCAGCTCCTCAGAAGCATCCAGTAGTCCGTTGGGTGATACATTGCTAATAGCGCACGGCATCGAGAGAGGGAGCACTCAGAAGCTCGGTGTCCAACATTGCCACAGTTGTAGCAGCGGAAGTTAGGAGGCCCTGGGTGTGGAGCAGCGGGAGTAAGGACTGAAGCTGCTACTAGAGGAGCTGGGGTAGAGACCGGAGTAGAAGTCTGAGAGACCGGAGGCGCTGCGGGCGCTGTGCGGTAGGCCTCAACCTTGGCTGCATACTCGACGGCCTTTAAAAAGGTCTGTATCTCTCTCAGGCCGAGATCGTGTTGAATGTATGGCTGAAGCCCCAATATATAGCGGCTGGCGCTGTCTCGGGGAGACGGGCTCGGGTGCACAGAATCTGGAACTGCTCCGTATACTCTACTATCGATGAGTGTCCTGCCGAAGAGACTGAACGCGAGCAAATAGGTCGTGCTCATAGGTAGGTGGAATGAACGCCTGGAGGGTGGCCTTCAGCTCAGGTCAAGTCTGGATAGGGGGCAATCCTGCCGTGGTCCGGCGGTAGCAGAGATCGTTCCACCAAACTCGAGTAAATTCTTGGAACTTGATGGCTGCGAGGACACGGGAACCCGTTTGTACTCAAAAACTGTCTACATTGAAGCTAACCAATCGACCATGGCATCTGAAGAGAACCGTCCATCAAACATGGGCACGTCTATGCGGATATTTGTGTGGAGGCTCTGAGAAAGCAGCTGAAGGGCCATAGATAGAGGACCCTCGTCCTGATAAGCATCTAGACCTAGCACATCACCTGGCACAGGTGGAACAACAGCAACAGGAGGGGGTGGCATCTGTGCAGGCGGTGGATAAAGAGGCTGACCATGTTGAGGCGTGGGAGGTGCTGGTGGAGTGCGGTGATAGTGAGGGCAAGCACCTATCAAATGGCCCAGCTCATCGCAACAAAAAAAGTACTGGCCTCGAAGTGAAGCATGGCGGTGGGCATCGGGTGGGGGTGGAGGTACCCACTCTAGAACATTGGGGGGGTTATCTCCGAACTTGGAGGAGGAGGAGGAATCAGAAAGGAGTAGTGAGAGGGCGTGGTGAGAGTACGAGAAGGCGGGGGTAATGGGTGATCAGGTGGCCTAATATGATGGTTCGGGTATATATTTGGATGAGGGTTTGGGACATAAGTGGGGTAGGTATATGACTCGGGTGGGCCGATGAGTGGGTGGAAGAGGGTCAGGTAGGGAAATCATGCGAGAGGTGCCAAATAAGTTATCGGGGAAGAATGGGGGCAGATGAGGGGGTCAATTGGGTTCAGGCTGAGGTCGGGGGAGGGGTATAGGGTTGACCCGAGACCTGGCAGGTGAGGGAGGTTACTGTTTGGGTCGGATTGGGGTGGAAAGGGAAAAAGAGTGGGTTGGGTAGGGTTTGGCTGGGGTTGGGCTAGTCCAGGTGGGCTGTCGAAGCAGAGAGGGTAGGAAACGGGTTGGATGAGGTCGGTCGGCAAGGGGAAGAGGAAGGGGCGGACGATGGTCGGCAAGGCAGAGAGGGGTCTGCCGGTTGGTCAGAAGGTGGTAGGGTGGCTCCGGGATCAGAAAAAGGGTGTTCGGGATTTTTTGGGGGGCTGGAAAGGGTTTCGGTTGGGACGGGTTGATGGAATGAGTAAACCGGGCTGGGGTTTGAGGGTTTTGGGGCTAGGGTCTGAGGGTGGTTGGTGTGATTGGTGTGTAAGGGGTTCTGGCCAGCAGGTGAGTGGTGTGTGGTGACTCCACCTAGGGTTTCTGACGCAATCTCTTTGTCAGATCTGTGAGGTGTGATTTTCGGCGACTTTTCCGCGATGGCAGGAGGTGGTTTCGTAGAGAAAGTTGAAAAAGGGTATAAAACTTCTTGTTGAATTCTTGCCTCAATTCTTGAATTTCATCATGTTGTGGTTTGGATTTTTTGGGAGCCATTGAAAGTAGTGTACGATTTCAAAGAAAGAAAAAAAAAATTAAACACCGATACACCAATCACCAATATGGAGCAACACCCGCTCTGATACCAATTTGACGTAAACCCGTCAAAAGGCTCCTAAAAATATCTAACACACACCTTTAGAGAGAGAAACGCTCTTTTCAATTATAAAAATTCAAGTCTACCTCAAATGAGGTTACAAGGGGGTATTTAAAGGGAGTAGCTTAGGCTCCAAGCTAAGGCACTAATTACAAAAATGTCATTACTACTCCTAGCCTTTAAATACTAAAACAAAATAAAAAGAAAAAGTTTTAACAAAAATAAAGAAAAGTAACAAAAGAAAGTAAAATACTATTATGTCCAAAAATAATCCAAAAATGGCAATTATTCCCTCGATTCACATCATAATCGATATAAGATGCGAGTGTATTAAGGTTAAGTGCTAGGCTTGAGGCGTGTAATCTGTGTTATGGAAAGGTTGTAATGATGTTGGTTTGTCTATGAGGATACAAAGAGCAATGAATCAATCAGAGGGTGGAAAAAAATATGACCTAGCATGAATGTGCACGCAAAACATACACAACACCACAGTAGTTGAATAGAATAAACAGTAAAAAAGTTGCATCCAATCAGATAGAAAGTATAGGCTAATGATGTAAGCGGAAGAATTTAATCAAAACAACAATATAACAATATAAATAAATAAAGGATTCGCTCACACTCAATCATTCATCTCAAAAAGTAAAATGATTACAATAAATGACCAAAGACCTTATTTATATAAAAGGGAACACTAAGAACATTTTAAGAAAATATCTCACTTAACCTAATATAGCAACTAAAAGAGAGAGAAACCTAATAAAACGCGAAAATAAAAATAAACAAAAAATACAAATATGGATTCTCAAACACATCTCTCCCCGGCTAAGAAAAGTTCAACCCAAGCGTGCAAGCCAAAAGAGTGATTATTCGAATCATATACATATCGCCGCTCTCTGTCCACAGAGGCGCCCGATGTATGGGGTAGCTGACATGCGAGGGCGATTTATCAGGATTCCCAACAAATGTAGCAAACATAAACTCGGGCCCTACCTTACCATAATGATCACCATCACACCCACTCATCCTAAACGGGGACCAATTCATTCATGGTGAACTACCTTAAGGCCAAGCACCGAATCAACCTTCAAATGCGCCTCCTCATCCCAAAATGGGTCCACATACTCAGAAGCATCCATGTTGACCCAAGGACACATACCAGAAGTATCACCACAACAAAATCATCTTTATTCATAAAAAGTGCGAGTCACCCATCCCGTCTCTGAAAAGAGATCGAAAAGTCTCTGATACACAACCATGCCTCGTCTTTCCTATAATTGGGAACGAGGTCTCCAAGATCAAGCACCTCCAAATCTCTTAATCGAGTGCGAGTAATCCATCCAAGATCAAAGAAAGTCTCGGTGGAGGAATCAAAGTAGACCTAAGTAACTCTCAACAAGCCTGAAATGTCGATCGGAGTAGCAGGAATGGAGGGGATAGGATCGCCACACTCGACAGAGGCGGAGGCTGGCAATAAGGCCCGGTTCAAGCCCAATCAACGGGCAACGTCATCGACGGAGGCACAAAGCTTAACTAACTCCATCTCATACTCACACTCAACCTTCTTGCGTTCTCTTACAAATCTCCGAGAAACCAAGTGCATTCATCCACCCTCTGTTAGTACACCTCATAGCGATCGGCCAAAATACGCCCATAACAAATATCTATAGCCTCGCTCCAATGAGAGACCAAGTCATCCTCCCATATCACAACCTCCTATTCGATATCACGAGGTTGCGTAGGTAATCCGTCTCCAAACGAGGTATATAGTCGTTGAAATGAGAAGCCCATTCAGATAAGGGTGAAAGAGGGATTGAATCATAATTTTTTGAAAATGTTGTGTGTGCGTGTGTTGTTGTTGTGTGTGTGGGGGGGGGGGGGGGGGGGCTGGTCGTATTTTTTTTTTTTAATTCAGGTCAAATTTGGAAGTTATAGAAAATTCAGTGGTTGAAATGTGATTTTCTGAGAAGGAGACGGGGGCAAAATACTTTTGGATATGTAAATGAATCTAGGTTGTGTCGAGGGAGTAAGGAAAAATAATGGTGGGGATGTGGCTGAAAATTTCTAGGGGTTTTCTTAAAAAAAAATGGAGACAAGGGGAGGGGTGGAATAGTAACTAAAAGGGGGAGGGCTATTTTTGGAATTTACCATCACACCTGGTGTAAATGGAAACAAATCTACTGCCATATGAGATGCCGAAGACTAATCGATTGTCGGACACCAACGGAGGGGCTCACCAATGGCCAGGATAAGGTTTTCATAACTAGGGTTTTCAAATGAGCTTTGCGGTGTAGGGTTCAAGGGGCTGACTTTGAGAATGGCATGATAGGGCTCGCCGAATAGTCGGTCGGACTCGCCTCCACCCAGCGATAGTCGTCAGAGGTCAAGGCAGGGTGAGGAGTAGCCTGTGAGATTGAAAGAGGCGAGATCTAGTTTCTTGTGGTTTTGACGGTATGGACCGGTGGAGTGAGGGTTCCCAGCATAAAGGTTGGTCGGTGGAGGTTGTGCGAGTTGGGGGCGACGGGTGGGGTCGCTTGAACTTTCAGATCGGAGGGAATATGCTAGTATTGGGTGTTTGGGACTCCAAATCTAGGGTTTTGAAGGGAGTTTGATTGGAGGTGGTGCCGCTTGACACCAGGCCGCAGGATTATAATATAAAGGAGTTCGCTAGTTCCTCCGAGCCTTGCCCATGGCTCGAATACCAATTTAATGTAAGCAAAAGCATTTAATCACAATATAAAGAAATAAAGATTTCTCTCTCATTCATTCATCTCAAAAGGTAAAGTGATTACAATGAATGGACAAATGCCCTATTTATAGGCGAAGGTATCTTAATAATAGCCAAGATCACCCTAAAAGGTAAATAACTATTCAGGGACGGGACATTTAAAGAAAATGTCACCCCTACCTAATATAGGAAAAGAAAAAGAGATAAATAACCTAATAAAATATGAAAATAAACAAAAAATACAACTATATCCCCCAAACTCTTGTAAAGATCAGCCAAGGGTCAAATGAAATTAAGGGATACAACCGTGACAGCTAAAGGTGTAGAGCACATAAATGATAAATAGTGATGTTTTCTTTGAGGAACTGTGTTGACCTTCATCTATAGGAAGAGGGTATGTCCAGGTGGTCAAATCGTAGGAAGATGCTGACCTACCATTTTAGACGTGGGACAAATGGCCAAGTAGTTAGGCGATTCCACTGACATGGCAAACTGACCTTACGTGAGTACACCATGTTCCATTACTACCTTTGTCCGGTAAAACAATACCACGTATCCAATGTTTAAAAAGGCGCAAGAGGCGTACGCCTCGAGGCGCTGAAAAAACGCCTCGAGGCTTAAGCCTCAGGGCTGAATTTGAGGCTTACGCCTCAATGCGCCTCGAGGCTTACGCCTCGATGCGCCTCACGCCTTTTTCCAGAGGCGCGGAAAAAAAAAAAAAAAAAAAAAAAAAATCTTTCATTACCAAGTCTGTTTTTTTATAGGTTAAAATTCTTCATTTTTCTAAAATTGCACCTAACTTAAAAAAATGTTGTTTTAATCTACTAACTCTTATTCTTTTTTTATTTTAGTTTAGTTTTAAAGTTGCACTTAATTTTGTTTTTCTTTACTAATTTGTTTGAAATAAGTGTATAAATTTGTTTGAGACTATATTTTGTTACAAATATATAGTTTGTTTGAAATAAATGTACAAAATTAACTTCAATATGACTTTTTTTTAAAATGTTTCTATTTTTTGGTTTTCAACTTATATTAATATGTTTTAACTTAGGTTAATATGTTTTATTATTTTTTTAATAAAGTTGCTATTTTTTTAATCTTAGCTTGAAAATCAATGTTTTTTTAATAAATTTGATTGTTAAGTTGCATTGATTAATTTATTGTCATATTATAAAAGAACCAATATGTGAATGAAGCTAAAAAAATGATTTTGCCAATACGATTTTGCATTGATTAATTTATTGTCATATTTAAAATAACCAATATGTTCAAATTGATTTTCTTTTTCTAAAAAGTTATATTGGGGGGAATAAAAAAATGTCAAACTATGTGAGAAAGCCCTCAAGGATGTTTTTTTTGTAGTTTTATTTTATATTTCTTTGTTATTTTATTTTTATGGTTTTATTAGTATTTTTTTAATATTATTTTGCTCTTTTTTTTTTCTTTTCGGTGAGGCTTACGCCTCAAGCGCCTCGAGGCTTACGCCTCGCCTCGCCTCGCCTCGCCTTTCGCCTTTTTAAACATTGCACGTATCTACAAGAATATGATTAGGCATATGCCCACATATTGGGATGTGCACGTGTTTATCTAAAAGAATCTGTTTATGGACACGCACGGTTGAAGACTTAATATGTAAAGATTGTAGTTTCTTTCTCTTGTTGCTAGGACGGTTAGTCCACGTCTGGCTTCGCAAAACTTATGTTCAAGCCTCTAGACTATATATCATCTGAAAATCACAATGTGCCACTTGGTCAGGCTTCGAAAGTTCCTTGGATCCTGCCCCTGCACTTTGTACAGTTAATGTCCAATGTCACCCTGTGAGTCACGACCTTGGCAATAGGGAGTGCTAATGCCACCTAGCGGGTTGTGCCTTGTGCCGAGCTGCCACCTCGGCGGAATGTCCCTAGGTAGCAAATGACAAATCAAATGGAGCTTGCTACTCTCAAGGCGGGGTCTTGTGTAGGCAAACCGAGCATCCGACTCATACACGTGGCCACCTGCTGGTTGAGTTCTCCATACTACACTCACTAGTAAAAATTACGAGAACCTTGAATTGTTTTCTTGAATATATGCAAATACAAGTTTAGAGGTTGTTAATTAATTGTTCCGTCTATGTCTCACTCAGAACAATCTTTTAATGCATAACATTTGAATTTTACTAAAAAACGGAAAAATCAAGGTTGACCCTTCAATTAAGGTCAGGGTTAGGCTGGCCTGATCCTTCAATTTCTATGTATAGTGAGGCAGAGGATCCAATAAATCTGATTTAAATTCCACATGTTAAATCAGCCTTCCAAGCTTGGTCCATTATATAGATCATATAAGCGTCATCTGTATAAAGTCCTTACATATGCCCCACCAAAGGGTTCTCCAGATATATAAATAAACTCAATCTTTCAGATTTATTAAATTCATATACTAAATCTTTTAGACAACATTCAGACATAAGCTTCATTGAATGTTTTAACTGGTTCCGCGTTTTCTCAAGGAAAAAGGATAAAAAGGCATTCGTACATCACCTGCATAGTATAAGTCTCATCATCATCTTTGACCACAAAAATTTCAAATAATGGAGTTCCAGGAGATGCAGTGACCAACTGTCTGCAGTAAACAAAAGTTAATAGTGCTGGCAGATAACAGTAAATCAAAAGCAGGAAAGTTCTATCTTTCCATTCTGATAGTAATACCTAGGACTATAACTTTTGCCAACAAATCTTCCCATTCCAGGAGTTATACGTATTAGCCTGCCAAATGGATCATCAGAATCTTTTGAATAGCCCACCCACCAACCGACCTGCGAAATAGGAGAGATTTAATAAATTCCAATTGAAACGTTCACCAATACAATACTACTGTTGAGTATAGAAAAAAAGAGTTACTCCTAAAATGTCTCCCTGTCACCATATTGTTCTCTCATACTGATCCATTAGACAAACAGTATTTCAAAATTCCTACTCTAGTGCTTATATAAATTGGTCTCAGATAAGAAGAGAATTTCAATTTGAAGTTGGGGGTGAAACATATGAGCACAAAGAACAAGCAATTTAAAGTTAAAAATTTTTGCTGTCCTGCTTTTCTCTCACTTTCTCATACGTAACGAAGTAAGAAAGTTGTAAGATCTCTTTCATGTATTTTTTTATATTTCCTTAATTTCTGTTGCTATTATTTCATCAAGTTTATAAAACAGATCATCCACAAAAGAATCCTCTTTTTTAAGACATTCATGTGAAAAACAATTGCTTCCTCCACAGCAATGCATTAATCAGTAACTAAATGCATGATATTATTCATGTCATTCCACAGCAATGTTTGTTTTTGGTTCTTTGATTTCTAGCTTCTCCTCAAGTCCAACAATATTTTATATTCAACTTACAATATTTTTTTACAATGTTTCTTTTCTTTAATTTATCAATCTCCTTCTTACCAGTCATTGATGTGATATTTAGTATGATCCCAGTGTTTTTCAGGCTGGGTCATATTCGAGTTGAAAAAGGGCCAAAACCAAATATCTCTTGCATAAGAACACATCTCTCCACTTACTCTATAAATATTATTTTCTAATAGTTCCAGATAAAAAAAGGGTTTGGAAGAAGTACAAGAAACAAAGAAAAACAGGAATGGAATAACCACAATAAACAAGAACACATTAGAACCCTTCTACAATCTACCTACTTCTACTCAAGGACAATAAATTGGGGAGTTCCTCGAAAACATTAAATCATCTAACAACAGAAGACTACTGAAGATAATTAATCGTAGGTAAGAAAATTACCAGCCCACTTCCTGTACTTCTGCACAACCTTGAAGCATCGTGATAACGCTCTTCATCTATTGCATTCTGCAAATGATCAGATTTTTAATGCACACGGGGTAACATTACTACTACTCATTCAACTATTCGTCTAACCTTCAATTGATGCATAATTTCAGCAATACTGTCCTTTGAAGTTGCTTCCGCTATAGCTTTCTTCAGCTTTGCAGCTTCCTGGAAGTCTTCATTCTCAATTGCATCTTCTAGTTGAAACTATTAAACGTGGCAACCGGTCGAAATATATAAATATGTAGCGTCACTTGCTTATATTCTTTCTATGAAACTTGTCACAAAACCATAGGTAATTATGTAATATATAATGGCGATAATTTCCAGTTGGGGTGTGTTTGGTAACTCCAATTCTATGTCTTGGAAATGGAAAAATTTTAGTTCAAATTTTAAAAAATTTGAACTGAAAATATTCCAATTCCATGGCATGGATGTCGGTTCCCAAGCGCACCTTTAGTATGGTGTTCTAGAATTATATAAGCATGAAAATGTATCATAAGACACTTATTTCAGCACCTTAAAGGGGGGTACAGTTTTAAGAAAACATTAAAGGGATGGTTTCAAAAGCTAAAGACATTCCAACGCAAAAGTTGACATGCAAGATAATACTCGTGAAGGAATCAAAAACTCTTCTAGGCCGAACTTCGTAGAGTGAAGAAGAAGACAAGAAAATAGAACTTAAGAAGCCTCCTATGATTTAGATTTTGGGAAAAAAGTACAAAGAATTGTTTTAAATTACTTCATTATCTAACTGCATAAAAAGATTATGAATTGTTCATTAATTTAATGTTCTTGGCTTTTAAACAGCTGGCGGTGTCCTTGATTCTTTTATGATTTTTTTGTCCGAAATGAGGGATGATTTGTAAGTAACCTTTTTGGGTTGGGTGATCTGTTGTACATGGAGCCAAAGTCAACAAAGCAAAAAAGACATATTCAAGGTTGTGATTGAAAATCTTGACATTAAAGTCCAAGTGTACAGCAAATCCAACTACCTACTAGGCTTTTGACCGAGACAATGCAACTACAATATGTAGCAGTTTTGATATGGACCAACATGTCTCAATTATATCTCTAGATAATTGGTGGAGAATAAGAGACCAAGCATGGCCGTGTAGAGAGATACAGAGAACAATTACAACCTTGAAACATTTAGGCTTTCAAAGAGAGATTCTTAAACTTGAACTCTCCCTTATTGTGATTATTCTGAATTGGTGTGGATCCGTGGACAACGGCACAACTTGTCGAACTGCGTGAATCTTCTTGAGTAATTTATTTCAACGGTTGATAAGGAGAGGTTGTAAGACGGATTCACGGAGGATGAGGTAGTCATGGCGCTTTGCTCAGTGTGTAGGGACAAAGGGTCCGGATGGGTTCTCAATGACATTTTTTCACGTCTGTTGGGTGTTTGCGGAGTTTAATTGAAGAGGTCGGTTTCAAAAAGTTTCAATGCCTCTGATTCCAAAGATAGGAGGGGAAGAGGACATGTGATTTCAGACCCATCAGCCTTGAGGGCAAGTGTGTATAAGTTGCTAACTAAAATGTTATCATATAGACTTGACTCGGTGATCTCGGATTCTCAAATGTTTTTGTTGGGGGTAAACAAATCCTTAATGCGGTGTTAGTGACCGGTGAGTGTGTGGAACCAAGGTTGAAGGGCGGTATCCTAGGGTTTTACGTTAATTAAACATTGAGAAGGCGTACGACCATGAGAATTGGGTTCTTGTTGTATGTGTTTCCATAGGGTGGGGTTTGGAGAGATGTGGCGATGGATAAGTAGTTGTATTTCTTCAGTTACATTTTCGATGACGGTAAATAGTTCTCCGAAGGGTTCTTTCCATCAAGGAGATCTTTTGTACCCGTTTTTGTTTATTTTGTTGATGGAGGAGGCCCTTAGCAGTTTGCTAACTAGGGCAGTGGAGAGGGGTAGTTTGGAGTGTGTTGTGATAAGGGAGGGAGGTGGGGCTGAGGTAGAGGTCTCTCACTTGTTGTATGTTCATGACATTCTCTTGTTTTGTGGTGTAGAGGAGGGGAGAGTGGTTAATTTAAATCAGTTCTCATGTGTTTTGACTCGTGGCTTCTGAGAGAGTGTCGGTGCTTCATAGGTTGGAGCGTAGGTTAGTGCAGATAGTGCATAGTACCACACAGGGTGGGAATGTGGAAGCATATCATGGGTGGCTGATTGAGGTTAGCAAATTTGTGTCGTTTATGTGGGGGCGGGAGGAGGGTGAGGTTTTGGAGAAATATCAAGTGCGAAGACGTCCCGCTGATGGACAGGTTACCAGATTTATACCGTTAGTAGAGGATGGGGGGCATTGATTGCAGATTATGTGGCATGGGGTGGAGGGAGACAGGTGTGGAACAAGAATTTTTGGTGCCATTATTATCATTGGGAGTTGGAGAAGGTGGAGGAGTTGTCGGGGTTGTTGGAGAGAGCACGGTTCCCAAGGGTGGGAGGGATGAGTTATGGTGGAGGGGGAGGAGAGGGGGATATTTTTCCGTAGGGTCTTTTTATGCATTACTAATAGTGAGGAGGGCGGAATGGTTACGTCAGTGTGGCGCACTAAGGCACCTTCAAAAATTGCTTTATTTGCGTAGACAGTATTAGAGGGACCATTTTAACTATCGACAACCTGAGACGTAAGAGGAAAGTGTGTAAATTATTGTCAGTTGTTCGGATGTGAGGGGATTCTGGACCACATTTTTCAATTTCTTCTTCATTGTGTCTTCCCTGGAAGCTGAGGCAAGCGTTGTTGGCATTGTTCGGAGTGCAATGGATGATGCTGAGATCGGTGATGGACTTGTTAATGGCCTGGAGGTTGATGCCGATGAGGAATCAAAATGCATCGCTTAGAGTATTGGGCACCTTTGTCTCATGTGGGCGGTTAGGATTCGTGGAGTCGTATGTTTTGAGGATAAAGAGTCTTCGATGCACATGATTAAGGCCGCTACACTTTCATTGTTGTACTTAGGGTGTAGAGATAATTACCCGGGATTCGATTGCCTTGTATTGAGATTCAAGGGTGAGGGCTGGGTGTATGATATTATGCTTGTTTATCTTTCCCATAGTATGCTTGATTATAAGTGGGGTGAATAGTTTGGTTTGTGAGGTGTTGCCTCGAGAAAAGAATAATACCTAGGGTTTTAAAAACGGTTGACTTGAAAGTATGATGGAAGCTGAATGAAATTGGATAAGATAGAACAATTGGGAGATGTATTAAGCAAGCATTCAATATATATTAAGGTCATGTTTGTTTGCACCTCTGAAGTCTGAATTTAAACCATTCAGATTTCAGAGGGAACAAAAATTCGTTTGTCTTTAAAATGATTCAGATGACAACGGTCATATTTTCGAGTTAATGATTCAGAGGTTGGAAGCCCTCTGAATCTGAAAACTTAAATCTGAACTGAAATTCGTTTCCAAAAATACCCTTGAAATCAGATAACCCATAGATAATCAATACGAATATCGTGTGAAAATATAAGATAAGAAAGAGTTCTAACCACAATCAAACTCTTTTCAAACAAAATCTATATATAGAGGCATAGATACACCAAAAAAGTGCGCAGAAAAATTTCACTACTCTACAATCTTGAAAATAAGCCTCAACAGGTATATTCCACCTTCTTCTTCTTCTTCTTCTTCTTTTTCCAACGTATATCTATTCTAAGAGATGTTGAAGCAAATCTGTTGTAGATGTTGTAAATTTGTAGTCTCTTATGCCATTATAAACCAGATGTTTACTGCTCTGCTCACACCAAAACACCACCGTAATACCATAAGAGTCTCTTATTCCTTTTTTCCAACGTTATAAGAGATAAGAGATGACCTCTTTTATTTATTAGAGGAGTCGTCAGCATATGTCAAACACCAGTTGTCATAGACTTTTATCACCTAAAAAACAATGAACAAATCGGACAAAACAATGGGCTGTGCAAACCGTTTCTGGTTTAGTACAAAAACTGTGAGCGGGTATATCATGCCAACATGTACACGCATGCATAGGCGATTTCATGGCCAACATGACCTGCTGAAAAGGTGTGTACAACATGTACACGCATGCCAACATCTTTAGCACTTGCTTTGGTGCAAATACCTGCTAAAGATGCAAACACCTTTTGAAGGTCAAATCAAGGGCTACACTACATACTTATGTAGTCACATGCTGCTAACCCATAAAATAACATATAACATCTTTTAAAAGCATATAAAATATATGTACAACTATAAACGCGAGTAACATAATATAGGGAACCATTAGGTTGAAAATAATTAATACATTTATTTATCAAAAAAAAATTATTTTGAACAAATATAACATTTTATACAAAAATTTATTATTTATTTTTAGATACATAATATTCTGAAATTAAAAAAAGGCATAATATTTGAATATAAACAAATCTAATATTCTGAAAAATAATTTTAAATATTCTGCAAATAAACTTATTATTATTTTTTATAGAAGTGGAAGTTAATAAAAAATACTCCGATATTATTTACTCGTGTTATTTGTGTTATGTTGTATTTAAAGTGGTGTGAAAATTATATAACATGCTATTTATGTCATGTCGTGTATTAAAGTATGAAATACAAAAGTAGTATTGTGTCAAAGTCACTACTTAATTTTTTACAAAGAAATACAGTTTTATAAAAACATTATGTTTTATAAGAAATTATAAAAAATATTTAAATTTTTTTTTATATTAAAAGTTCCGACCTTTTTTTCTTTTAAAAACAATGTTGTCCAGTATTTTTGTTTGAAAAAGAATGTTCATTTTTTTAAATAAATAATATCGCAGTTTTTTGATTAACTTCCACTTCTATAAAAAATAATAATTACTTTTTTTTCCCAGAATATTTAAAATTATTTTTCAGAATATTATATTTGTTCAAAATAAGTTTTTTTTTTTGATAAATAAGTTTATTAATAATTTGTTCAACCAAAGTTATATATATAGAAGGACGCTTTAGTCATTTTAGTGTTTAAAGTTAAAAGTGGAGTGGGGGAAATTTTTTTTGAAGTGGGAATAGTAGTTCCCCATAATATATCATATAGTATATATTAACACGCATAAAAAATATTCTTTAACTTCAAATATTTTATTCTGAAAATTTTATCAAAATTCATGTCCAACTAGATGAAGTCCTATATAGGTTATTTGTGTTATGTTGTATTTAATTGTAAACATTTGTTTGTTTTTATAATCAAGCATCTTATTTATTTTAGTCATAATTTATGTCTTTCATCTAATAACCTAATTACTCGAAATAGTTTTAGACATGGCTCCGAAAGAATCGAAAGTAACTCCACGATCAAAATTTGCGGGCACTAGTCTAGGCAAAGATTTTATAGATATGTGTCTGAAAGAAGTTAGCAGGGAAGGGTATAGTGGAACTTCGTTGAAGACTGTGTCATGGAATAGGATCATCCAAGAATTGAAAATGAAATACAATCACGAATTTGATCAAAAACAATTAAAGAATCAGTGGGACTATCTTCGAAAATCTTATTCCGCTTGGAGAGTGCTTGTGAATAGGACTGGTCATGGGTACAATGCAGAAACAGGGACTTTCGATTGGCCAGATGATGTTTGGGATGATATTATAAAGGCAAGAATTAAACATTTATTTTTTTATATAGTAATTTATCGCAAGCTATATATTATTTTAACATTTTGTTCTTAATTTGATTGCAATCAACAGAAGTACCCTGACACAAAAAAGTTTAGAAACAAGCCTCTGGAAGATAGAGACTTGCTTACGCCGTTGTTTGAGGCCACCATGGCAACTGGGGATGAAGCGTTTAGCCCTATGCATTCTTTACCTCAAGAGAACCCCCGCAATCAACGCTCACTAGAGGATGATGATGTAGACGTTTTCGGGGATAATGAAACATTTGATACTCAAGGAGACCAACCAATATATGATACCTATTTCACTGATTATACCTTTCAGGATGTAGGTACCAATGCTACTTCAGAACAGCGAGGAAAAAAATCTGTAGACCCAAAACAAGGAGGGAGAAGTGATGCGGGACCCTCACGTCAATCAAAAAAGCGCTCTAGAAGAGAGAATGTTGATGAACCCTTAATGAAAAAAGTTGATGATCTTATTGATATTATCAAGAGTGATCGGGGTGACGATAAAAAAATCTTAGATGACTGTGTCACATCTATGAAGGAATTGATGATCTTAGGTTTATTGGACACCAATCTTTATATTGCGGCCATGAAAGCGTTTGGGGACAATGTGGAGTATAGAAAGTTATTTTTGTTGATGGAAAATAATGAGCATAAAGTGTGCTTCCTCAATAGTATAATGAAAGATAATTGAGTAGTTAGTTTATATGAGTTCTTAGATCAGTCATTTGTTTTCCTTAGGATGACATTTAAAGCAATTGTTTAGTTATGTTATTTGATGGTCCGTTTTTCATATTGACATTTAAAACGATTATTTTACATTTTACTATTTTTTTGTCATGCAGCAAAATGAATCCAGAACAAAGGTTGTTGGTGTGCATTGTTACAATAATTATAATGTTTAAACTTATTAAACAACGTACACGTGTGAGACAAAAGTTGTGTACATCATTGCTTTCGGGAAAGGCGTATTTACAAGAACTTTTAGATGGATCTCCCACACAAATGTTTGATTTATTTAGGATGAGGACAAATGCATTTCTTGAGCTATGCGATCACTTCCGCGAAAGAGGGTGGCTTACTGATAGTAGACATATAGACGTTGAAGAGAAAATGGCATTTTTTTTAGGCATTATTGGTCACAATCATCGAAATCGAGTAATAAAATACCGATTTCAACATTCCGGACAAACTGTAAGTAAGTATTTTCATGAAGTATTGTGGGCAATGCTTCATTTTTCCAAAGAGATTATAGTACCTCCTGCATTTGATGGATCTACCGGAGAAATTCGATCACATCGACGTCTTAGGGAAGGACCATTCAAAGGGGCTATTGGAGCACTTGATGGTACACTAATTAATGCACATATTCCGGTGGATAAACAAATCCCTTTCAGAGGACGAGGCGGAAAGGAATGTTTTCAAAATGTTATGGCCGTATGTGATTTTAATATGAAGTTTATATATGTTATGGCCGGATGGGAGGGGATAGTGCACGATTCACGAGTGTTAAATGAGACCTTGCGTCATCCAAGCAACAAATTTCCATTACCCCCTGAAGGTGATATTTGTTGTTAATATTATTTTTCGACAACTATTATATTTGTTTATTACTATGTCTTATTTGCATTTTTTTTTATTGTTGTAGGTATGTATTATTTGTGTGATGCTGCATACACTCACACTAGGGGCTTTATGTGCCCCTATAAAGGAACACGATATTGGTTGTCAGATTTTAGTCGTGATGGTCAAGTTAGAGATAAAAAGGAGAAATTCAACCATGCACACGCTAGATTAAGAAATGTGATTGAGAGGACATTTGGTGTTTTGAAGAATAGATTCGCAATATTGCATAAAATGGCTCCTTATAGTTATCGAACCCAAGTACACATTGTGGTTGCATGCATGGCAATACATAACTTCCTTCGGCGAGTATCACTTAATGATCCATTGTTTCAGATATATGAAGATGATGAAGTGGACTTGCCGGTTGAGCCTTCAGTAGATAGTGAACAAGAAGAAGCTCCACCAAATTATGATCAAATATTTGGACGAGCACCGCAACAAGAAATGATTAATTTACGTGATCAAATTGCAGATCAATTATTTGGTAGAACTTATGATTTATAATTCAGTATTATGAGTATTTTCTGACTTTTAATAGCTACTTAATAAGTTTTTACATATTTTTAAACACTTTATACTACGCAAATTCCTTATTACTTGGAATGACTAATATTACTTACGTATTAAATTGCATATTATGTGTAATAAAATTTATTTATAGTCTTGAATGTTTTAAATATACATTTTGCATGTAAAATAAATATAAGGGTAAAATAGTCCAAATAATCTGCATTCAGATTTCAGACATAAATTTACAAACAAACAGTATACATTCAGAAGTTTCATTCAGACAGCAAACAAATAACTTTTTCAGATTCAGACTTCAGACTTCAGATTCAGACTTCAGATTCATTCAGACAAAAAAATAAACGCAACCTAAGTGTGAGCATAAATAAAATAAAATGAAGCAACCTTGAGAAGAGAAGCAAAGCTATCGGCCTGTTCAATTTCAGAGAAATGGCGGGTCCAGCGATTCCAATCCCAGTCAGAGGAAGAGGAAGAGGATGTTGTGGTGGTGGTGGTGGTGGTGCAACGACAATTCATCTTGCGGTTCTTGAGACAGAGAGCGAGTGTTTTGGGGAAAACGAATTTCCAGTTGCAGTCAATAGAAGAAGGAGAAGGTTTGTTTAGGGGGAATGAGAGTGAGTGTCCCGTGGCCACTGCCATCTTTAGTATGTGGGGGAGACACAGGAGTGGAGAAGAAGATATATATGCTGTATTGGATTTATGGATTTGGATGGATAGAATCGCCGGATAATTACTTTGGACCCGTCAATTTGTGCAGGGCCCAATTCCTTCTGCTGACGTGTTAACCTTCGGCACCCACACACCTAGCTATGTGCTGGACCAAACTCCAGCGCTAATTTCTTAACACGTGCTTCTAAATTAACTTCATTTTATAAAAAAAAATATAATAATTAAATAAGAGTAATGTCACTCCAAAAGTAGACGTTTCCAAAACGAAGAGTCTACATAAAGTATGCGCGCCTAATGAATAATGGTGATATGTTTGAGGTACATAATGACTTTACGTACCATTTTTCAATAAATAATGAGTCATTTGAAGTTAGGTACCGATTTGCTATTATAAATTAAAATATTATTAAATAATTCATTTTTATTTTTTAATAAAGCCTGTTAATTAATAAAACTATCATTAGTTAGTATCATATTTTATTAAAAGGGAATTTGTAAATTTAGGACATATTGTAATATGTATTTTGAAAATAGGACAACAAACATTTTATTTATAGTTTTAGTCCCTATTTTTTAATAGAGCCGCTGGCGCGGACCCATATTCATAAAACGTCAACCAATCACGACATGTCACGTGTTTCTTTAATTTGAAAATAGGGACTAAAAATGAAAACAAAATATTTGTTGTCCTATATCCATAATCAATATTATTTTAAGTTCTAAAAGTACATAATCTATTATTAAAAATCCTTATTTATCCTCATTTCTACCCTCCCTCTCTCATATAGTATTTTATCAAACGCACCTAATGTATGAAAAGACTTATTTAAACTCCATATGTCAAATCGGGCTTACAACCTCTATAGGTTATTTAAACGACCAAATATGATGGTGACTTTAACAAGCCAAATAAACCATATAGGCTTTAATCCCCACATTGTTGCACACACTCTCGGCGAGTGTTTTTTTTCGAATCATGCCAAACCTACAGCGGTAACTCGGAGCATGAGACAGAAATAGAGAAAAGGAGAGAGAGTAGTACGCTAATACTGACTTCTTGTATTATAAACACATCTTAACCATACAACTGCACAAGAGGGTGGAGAGGAGGCTATGTGACACCCTTTAATTTTTCACGCCTAGTTGATCACGCTGGACATAAAATACCGAGAGCGCAAAAATAATTTATATCACTCTCAGCATCAACATAAACTAAAAATCGTGGTAAACTAAAACCAACACAATAAAGATCTCAATAAGAGATGATGAATATAACTATCAAACTGAAAAAACAAAATCCACTATATAAAAATCTCCAATTACGATTCTTTCAATTGAATAAAAGAATACAGTTGAAACCTCCTCTGATTACAAATTCCCAACTGAAATAAAATAGAGTACACCAGTAACCACCTTTAAGTCAACTCTGGATATACTGCCAACTACAATGAATAAACCATTTTCTCTAAGGATATCAAGTCGGATCTCTACAACTACAAGTCTGACTGCTCACCCCTATTAAACCTGTTTATCTCTATACTACTATAAAATGCTATACAAGCATTTTAATCTCCTTAATGCTAAAGGTGTCCACATGGATATCCATTGAAATATTGAGTTTTTTCTTTCTCTTTCCTCCCATTTAATCTATTTTGCTCAGTTCTTTTCGAATTGTCATTAATTGGTACAGCTACAATAGCTGATGCTAAAGCCCACTCGTTCCATCTTGCTCGTTCTTTTCGAATTCTCATTGTTGATGCTAATGTCCATTCGTTTGATAATAATTATAAATTTGTGTCCAATCGACTCTATTAATCGTTGTCTCCCACAGCCCTATTCAAAATATGACTGCTCGGGCAATCCTATTTTTATGGAATTGGGTAGCACCTAAAGACTTTTGCATTTCTTATACTTAAGATTCTAAAAAACAATTAAAATTATGAGTGTTATAGTGTACTTAAATTTGGAATGGTATGTTTCTCCTCATCCCCCCACCTCCACCCTCTCTCTCTTGATGATTTTCTATCTGCATAAATTCATGCATCTTATCTCAGTAACTATTGTCTAATGGATTTGATGCAGTTTAGCCTGGGAGGTGTTTTCTTGCTTGAAGGAGTCTTTGGTTGGTGGTTTTGGGGTGGTACACTATTTTTTCCTTCAGAGTTTCTGGTGTAGAGAGAGAGAGGAAGTTCTTTTCTTTGGTTTGGAGCTTTTGGGTAGATGTTTGTCCAATTTGTTTTGTCTCAGATCTGTTGGTTTGATGGTTGATGGTTTTACTTTGGAGCTTTTGGGTGGATGGATATTTCATTGGACCTTTGGCTTTGTTGGAGTTTTGTATGATGCGTGGTACATCTAGATCTTGCATGTATTTTCCTTTTGATTAATGTATCGGTTTGTTTTGTTTGGGCTTGGTTTTTTATTGTATGGGTTGTCTTTGTTTTGTGAGTCTCGGAGGCAATCTCTATTTTGAACAATCCTTACCATATGTGAATTTAAGGTTAAAAGTTTGATTCAGTTGACATTTAAGTTAGATAAATATATAGTAGTATAGGTTTTTTTTATAGGAAACATCTTTCTTTCATAATTAATTTTTTATATTTTATTTTGTTTTGAAAATAAACTTTGTTTCAAAATAATTACTCACAATTGTAAATCGGAATTGTATAAATTTATTTTGCGTATTTATTTGTCACGCTCACGCATCGCGCGGGTTTTCAACTAGTAATAATAATAATGCCTGTAGGGAAATATTTTATAAATTTGGGTCAGCACTCTAAAGTGTGCAAGAATTAACTTTCAACATTAGCAGTTCATTATAAAATCAATTCGCAATACGTGCCACTCATCGGCTCTCATATGCAATAAGTACCTCACCCCTCAACCAAGTGCAAAAGGTTTTAAAAAACGTGGGGCGTGATCGAGGCGTGGAGGCCAAGCCTTAAGCCTTAGAAGCCTAGGCGGGCCGAGGCGTAAAAAGGCGTGAAAAGGCGTTTAGGCCTTTTTAATATATTTTAATATTTTTTAACCATAACAAGGCTAATAAAATACT
Source organism: Sambucus nigra (assembly GCA_949130495.1). NCBI lineage: Eukaryota > Viridiplantae > Streptophyta > Magnoliopsida > Dipsacales > Adoxaceae > Sambucus > Sambucus nigra. The sequence goes on from OX422210.1 coordinate 288,692,944, forward strand.
AAAATTGTACATATCATAAAAATATGTCTGAATATTTATAAATAAAAATACTATTTGATTATTTTGGATGAGATAATGGTCCGGTTTGTAAAAAAATCTTTAAAAGGCGATATCGTTTCACTAAAGCATTGTTGTTTTTAGAGAAAAAGTACGCCTTAAGAGTTTTACCAAGCATAAGGCGTTAAAATCTTAAGGCGGGGCGTTTCTCCCAAGCCTCAAGCCTAGGCGGAACCTAGGCGGGTTTTTTAGAACAGTGAGTGCAATACTACACGCATGTCCCAACCCAAGTTATAATCATACAAAAAGTCTATATCTCTAGACGAAGATAAGTTATCTCAATGAATAACTATCAAGGAATGCAACTTACTACCCAAGTAGGATCGCACACCAATGCCCACACATTTATTTTAATTATAATAGTCTCTCTGTTTTAACATCTTTTACTTAAAGTGTTTGTCCCTGAACTATAATGTATAAATCAACCCCCGTAATGTTATCCATAAAGATATACGAGTAAATCACATACTGTATTTACCATAATATAAAAAATGGCTAACTATTATGTAAGATATAACTAACTACATATGTGAGGATACACTCGACCACGCAATGCCACCCACACATAATACTAGTCAATCATACCAAGTATTTAACGTGACATAGGATTCATTATTAATTGTCCATCACTAGACTATATAAAAATATATCTCATTTAAATATTGCATCATACGAAGGCAATAACCTTCGGGGACGATCTCGTGCTTCTACCGACAAGTCCGTAGAAGTCCCTCACTTATCAAACTTAGACAAAACATATAAATAATGAGGCGATCACCATACAGTACACCACGGATAGGGCCCATACTAAAACCCTTCGGATAGATCCAGCCAACCAATTTTCTTCCATCATGAAGTGGTGACTCGTACGCATGATTTAGGAGACTTCCAACGCTATCCTGCTTCAATCATCCAGGAGCGCGGTCCCGTGTTCAATGTATGCAATCCCAATCGATAGATTTCCCACGAGTCCGGGTCCCAACTAAAATCAGCAAATCCAACTTTCGGTATCGCACACTGTTTAGTAGAAAAATCATATTAATCCAAAAAAAATAGAAAAATATGAAACCAGTGCCCAGGCCTTCGTATTTCAATTCTGCACAACATGAAGAAATTTTAGAGTCATTCGAATGAGAAAGGAATCTCATTTAAATGAGAAAGGCACATTATTTGAACAATAAAGGCACTATGTTTGAACGAGAAAGACGTTGTGCTTCGTCCCTAAATACGTAAATCAGCCCCAAAACTCCTCAAAAATCTCTATTAAATCCCCACTAAGGTCTCCAATCAATTTTCCATCATACTAGAACCTAAAACTAACATATAAGGGGAATGAAAATACTTATGGTTTGTAATCATAAATAAGAGTTTTGTATACGATTTCAATCACTAATCAAAGTAACTCAAAATTCCTCAAGAACAATTTATAAACCCTGATCTCTTTAATTTTAAGATTTATTGAACATGGATTCGATTAAAAAGTAACTGCAAACCTAAACATGGATTATAATATGGTTAAAATTTGATTTCACCCAATATTCTCAGATTTAATCGTTAGAAGGAGAAAAACGTTGTGCTTCGTCCCCAATTATGAAAATCAGTCCTAAAACTCCGCAAAAACCTTCATTAAATCCTCACTAAGGTATCCAATTCAATCCCCATCGTACTGTAACCTAATAAAATATCTAAGGACATGAATACTAATGGTTTCTAATCATAAACAAGGGTTTTCTACATGATTTCAATCACTAATCAAATTAACCCAAAATTCCTCAAGAACAATTTATAAATCGCTAATCTCTTTAAATTTAAGATTTATTAAACATGGATTCGACTAAAAAGTAACTACAAATCTAAACATGGATTATAACATGATTCAAATTCGATTTCACCCAACATTCTCATATATAATCACCAAAATCATAACTTTCTGAAATATAGATTTATCTTAAATTAATCTAAGGTATCCCAAATTAACACACAATTGTTCTATACGAAAATTAGTCATAATAAACTCCAAAATATCAATTAAAACATGGAAGAATAAATATTCTAAATCAATGAATTATTGCAGTAAGGTTGCAAGGAAATTCTTTCCTGTAATCGAAGAACAATGAAGAACTCCTATGAGCTTTAGCCTCGTGCCTTCTCCTAACTTCTCCCAAGTCTAAAGGTTGCTAGGGTTTTCTGTTTGCTTTAATTAATGCATTAATTATTAACCTTAACACTTATATAAAAGTGCTTATCCCACATCACCCCAAAATATCTATTTTTGGGATATCAAATGGCCCTAAAATACTACCCGGATTGACTCAAAACGCATTCTAAAGATAAACCTCCCCCCTCCCCCCGACCCAATTTAAAGTGATAAAAGCACATAAACGGACATCCGTGTCACCCCAAAATCGAATCTAAATAATAGTACCCATAACACACGGTAATACCTTATGGCATCAATAAATTATTCACTTAATCATTTTACACGTACACATAGTCCACAATCATATAATTAATATCACTAATTAGTCATTCTAAACACACGTTACAAAAATCACATCACGTGCAAAATTAAAAATATCATCAAAATTATGCCAATTTATTATTATTAAACCACACAAGTAATAATTAGGCCCATTTATTAATTTATTTCTCACTCAATAAATAATAATATGGTACATGAAAATAAAAGGGTATGTGACACCTCGATTAATTAAATACTGGGTAGCTACTCCTTTATCTCATTAATACAAAATATCAAGTTGGTTCAGATCTAGCATCACTGTCGAAAATATTTTTTTTAAACAATTACTAGTCACCTAGTATTTAAAAAGTGAGTTGTCAAATTATTATTACATTAAATTAACATGCAACCCATTTAATTAAGCTAACCATACAATATCCACATCATAATCACGACAGAATAATAATGAAATAAATAAAATGAGTCTGGAGTAACACTCCCCTGAATAATCCAAATATTGAATAATCTCCAATACAAAAGTCTGAATAAATAAATAAATCCAAAACTGAAATAAATATGAGAGTCTGAGAATGCTATCCCTAAATGAAAATGGGCGACATGCCCTAACAGATGAATAACCCTGAATAGAATCAAGTGCATAATGTGGAGGCGTCTAATATCGAGATCCTGTAACTTTCACAACAGCTACAACACGTCAATGTAATGAAACTCCTATGCTTGGTGTCCCTGTGGCTGGGTACCTAAAAGGTTTTTACAAAAATAGAGTTGGAAGCAAACGAGTCAGAGCCCGAAGTGAAAACAGTTTAAAAATATAATAAGTGTTTAATTTCAATGAATAGTAAATATTATATACATATTAGTTACGTGCTATCGCATGAGTTCCTCACCCCTCAACTAATGTGCACGCCTAATGTATACCATTAACCCATCCTAGTTATACCGTTATCTAACTAGTCTGCACCACTTCCCATCCTCACATTATAATATAGGGGTATATTCGTATCATCCTAATATATTCTGCGTATAACTCACTTTTACATTAATCAGATTATTCCATTAATTACGATATGGATTCTCACATTTTTTCTCCCATTCAAATATCTCAATTATTCGCATTCACTATTTAACAGTAAGCCAGTTACAAATACAAGTATATCATTCTCAGCTTATATATATACAAATATGGCACCCTTAGGCTAATACTCTGCTATCGAATCCCGGTACATCACGTACATAAGGACTACGCGTTCCAAATCACTCGGGAACCGTTTCAATAGACAAAATCACACATATTGGAGGCGAACATAGTTCACATACTCATGGGTTACGCACATACCTATGCTCCCATGGTCACCTGACTTATCAACTCACAAATAAGTTATTTACAGTCCTATGTCCTTAAGGTACCAATCTAAATCCCCCCCGTAGGCAGACATAGACCAAATGATCCTTTTTTCGAAATCCAACCTCCCGTGATAACAAGTATGGTAGGTATATCATACACATAAGAAATCCATACACTAGGCATTCACACCACCTAAGTAGTCATATATCAATATAGGTATTCACACGTTCCATCTTATAAGTCTCATACGTGATAAGATTATCCTAAACATTCTACTTAATATATTTAGCTTGAAAACTCTCTCGTCGTATCAATTTGAGTACCTAATCTTATCCCAAAAGGTTACTAGGCCTCCTATTAGCTTCTAGGGTTATCTTAGTAACTTAGAGTCCCTCCATTACTGTTCGCATCCTTACATATTCATTCATTCCCATTATAGTCTTAATTCGAACGATTTCTAACCGTATCTCACTCGACCCTCGTAAGTAATAGCATTCAATTCCGCAAGGTAAGCCATTTTTTCGGGCATCAACTAAGACCCTACTAACCTTAACTAAGTCCCACAATACTATATTAATCGCACTAAGAATCATTATAGGTTTGGGATTTATATTAAACTTTAAAGGGGAAACTTTCAAAAATCAGGAGGGGCCGATCGATCGAAGGCAAAGGGTCGATCGATCGACATTCTTGAGTCGATCGATTGATCAAGTAGGTGCTTGCCCATAATTTCTTTAAACAGTTACGGGTTCTCCAAATTTACACTTCAAATCCTCCATTTCAATGTCCCAAACTCCCAACCAAGTATACTACTCAATACACCAACATGTTTTCACTATCTCTAACGCTTTTGAATCCTTAAATCATCATGAATTTACAGTTTCTTGGATCAAAAGTCATAAATATTCCTCTAAACCTAATTCTTCCAAATTTGTCAACATTAATTCTTGAATTTGTATACATGGATTAAAATTTCGTCGTCTCTACATACCATAAGTTCATCTACATGCAAAAATCTACCCATATTCAAGATTAAATTCTCCAATTCATGAGATTACTAATATTTCTAGTTTAATTTCTAATTCTAAATTATCACGGGTATTATATGTACTGAATCATTGAAAGTTAAATAACTTGCCTCTGTTTAGATGTTATGATTCTTTGATGACTATAAAGGTCGGTTCTCCTTCTCTTTCCGGTCACAAATCCGGCGAATAGTGGTGGTTATGGCCTTGGAAACCCTTAGAACTTCTTCTCTTTATTCACGTTGCCCACTCTTTGGTTTTGACAGATAATGGACCTAGTGGCCCTAAGGTTGGTTGATAAATAACACCTAATTTTCGTAGGTCACTGTTCATTAAAATTTAAAATGACTAAAATACCCTCTTGGGTTGCCAGTTAGGCCTAAAAATGCCCCGGGGCCTAAACTAAACCCCCGGCTAGTATTTTCTGACTATTTCGATCCTTTTGGACACGTTGGCGCACTCAAAAATGATCATACGGATGATACAATTATAATTTACTTATAAATTCATTTAAATTTGATTCCTGAGGCGATTGACACGCGCATCCCAACTTAATTTTCGAATTGTCGTATTTATAAATTGCGACAATATTAATAAATTCAATAATCATATGTTACCATATTCACTCAGTAATATTCAATATTATTATCATAATCAAATACCAACTCTCATCTCGCTAGTATTTAAATCTGAATTCATTCCTAATTAATTTTCCCATTTAATTTAATTTATCCCATTAAATAAAATCAATGAAATTACGGGGTATTATAGGGTATTACCGGATGAAGATAGAATCTTCAAATATTCCACAAAAGCAGAGTCTATGGGTTATTTTACGATAAAAATATGGTTTTGGGGGATTATATCACCATAAAAAGAGGGGTTGGGGAGATAAACCGTTAGTCCATAATTTATAATGTGCGAGAAGACTGTGTAGCAGCAAAATTATATATGTAGATACGAATTTAAAATATAAGAGAGAAAATGAGGAGAAAATTGAAAAGTCCTCAACATTTCAAGGCCAAACCAAAAAACAATCAGAGTAAACGAGGGGGTGCTCAGTATGGAGAATGGCCACACTTTGCATTTTTCGAACGTTGTGAAGGAGCGGAACAAAGGATGTTTTGAAAGGGTGGAATTAATCCCGCCTAGACTTCTGTATTTTAAGTTCTCTCCTTATTTGGCATAAAGAGAATCCCCTATTGTCTCATATATTTTTTTGTAGAATTTTTAGAGGGGTTTAATATTGTTAAGTAGTTGATATTTTTGTACGATGGATTTTTTATTATCATTTCTTTTTTGCTTTGGTGTATACTTCTTATAAGTGGGATTTTACCCCCTCCGGACGGTTGTTTATATGTGTGTGTGTGTGTGTGTGTGTGTGTGTGTGTGATTCTTATGTATAAAAAAAATTTGAGGAAAAATAAAATAAATAAATGGAATGTGGAGGGTTGCATGAGTGGTGGAATTTAGAAGGGGGATTTTTTATGTGCACGCGCGCGCGCGCGCGCGCGCGTGTGTGTGTGTGAGAGAGAGAAGTCAGTTATAAAGCAAAAGATGAAAAGAGTGAGAGGGCTTTGGTTGGGTACCTTTTTTCATTTGTTGTATTTTTCATATATATATTTTATATTTAATAAGGGTATTTTAGTAACGTATTAGGTACTTAGTGGTCAAATCGAGTTAACTAACGATTTTGTTAAAATTTGGTGGTCATTATGCAAAACAATTTGGTGTGATAAACCCCAAATGAAAATAACTAGCAAGTGCCCAGGTTCAAATAACCCATAAATAAAAATAGATGCCATGGGGGAGTTTTATTGAAAGGGTTTTATTTAATACACTCACGAGATTTGTTTCCTCTGCATCAGCTAAAAATAACCAATGGACTATGGCATCCACATAAGTGATAAATTAAAAAGATAAAAACATAAACAAAAAGGAAAAGAACAAAAATCATTTCCCTCTCAAATGATTAGGCACATTCATACACCAAAACCTTCGAGCTTTAAAGTAAACCTTTGTTCATTCATCTTCCCAATCGACCATATATTGTTTCAACCATTTCTTACACAACTAGCTTCAAACTTGGTGTTATGCAGCTTAAGGATGTATTTTGGTTGGTTTCCCTTATTATTGGGAGCAATAAGCATCACAACCTTTATTCAAACACAAAAGAATAAGTGAATCCATAAAACTCAGGGAAAAAACTAAAGATAGAATTCTAAAGGTATAAAATCACCATTTTTGTCATTATATGAATCCACATTCAAAATTGGAAAATGAAGATCTTGTACATAGAGTGACGAGAAGGATGACGAAACTCGTCATTCTATCACCAAACCTAGTAAAAATATTTACTAAATTAAAAATCTAAAGTCGACAACTCAGTGAACATGTTTAAGGATCTTCGATTTTATAATACCGCGATATTGTGAAATTGAACCTAGTGTTATTAACTAAAAAAATGATTTGGTGCTAGGGTATCGAGTGTCGTTATTCAGTCTCAATGATTGTGCGCCGATACTTACTGTATAATTTTGGTAATCTACCCCCTACTGCTTCTTCTAAGCATACTTTTCAGGATGATTATTATTTTATAATGAAAAATTATAGTGAACATTATGGCATATGTTTCAGGGGTAAAGGTAATCAAACCAACTCTTCGACATCCGAATTCAACGAGGAGTGCAGACCAGACGATCAAGATTTAAAGGACATTCAACAAAATGAAGAGTTAATGGTAAGCATCATAGGATTGGTAGGGTCATTGAATTTAATAAATGGTATTTTGCTAAATAGTTCTTATATCTGCGTAATCGAGGTAACAATTGTTACCTAGAGTTGAAAAATCAAAACTGGTGTAGGTTAATAATGGGTTACGAACATGGTGGAAAATACCAAAACTAGAACAAAAAGGGAACAATAAACCTAAGGGCGCAATCGATACAGTTTTACTGTACCGTACCGTACCGTTTTGGCTCGAAAAAAATAGTTTTGGTTTCATATTATGAAATACCGAAAATCGATTTTATCGAAATTGAAAATACCGCCCAAAATTTGGTTGGTTTTGGTTTTTAGATATAAAATTCCAATTTATCGTACCGACTTATCGTACCGAATTTATCGTATCAATTACCAAATAAAAATTATATTTAAAAACATATATATACCCAATTATCAAAATCCTTATAAGCGTGAATACACTCGCAAAGGGTGATTTCAACATAAATTGCAATACCAATTTTAAATATGCGGAAGCGACTATTAAATCGATTCTATCTTGCTCATCCTAAGCATGCAACTATGTGATAAAATAGATAAATCAAAACACGTAAATAACTCAGGCCAAGATTCAGGAAAAAAAAAAGGAAAAACTTTTATTCACTAAAAAATTTACAAGATAGTCAACTTACAGACTACTTCATCCCCCACAAGCATAGTGTGCTATTCTTAAAAAATCTCTAAGGAACAACTATGACGTTCGCAAGAGTCACATGACCGTATTCCTCTGAATTAGCCTCAACCTTCGTCTTCAGCAGTGAATCCCCGCAGGTATCACAAGTCAACAATGGAGCGCCTCTCCTCCCAAGTGTATGCAAGAGATACAAAACTATATAGTATTCTAAACTAATTCATAAGAAAAAATATTCAAGGATGCTTTTGTGAATTAAATCAGTGTTTAAAAACACACAAAATATGAAGAACTTTTGTTGCTGTTATGCAGAAACATCTTTTGCAAAAGTCTTGAAAAACTCATTCACGAAACAGGTATTTATATAAAAGTTGAGTCGGTGCGTCGCTCAAATGGAAACTGGATGTCGCTTGAACGACAGTGACATGTCGCTCGAATGACCTGAACGTCAAAAAATCATTTTATAAAATTCGCCTCAGGACTTAGGAAAATATTTTTGACTCAATCAAAAATCATGTTCGTCTTTTTGATAAAAATTAAACATCCCAAATATAATTATATGAATTAATTCAAACTCTAAATCGTTTTATACCTTTCGGGATGTCAGAAGTCTTCAAACTTGGAGATAGTTGAGTTCGGTTCGTCTTCTTGGTGCATGACGATTTGTAATGGAATAAACCAAACTAGCCTAACACTATGCTATGAACAACGTCATAAAAATTGTTCTTATAAATCTCCCCCTTTGGCTATTCCGGTACAAAATAAACAAATAGACCGCACGCCAAATTAAAATTAAAATCTCCTATTACAAATTACAAAAAGTACTAACACCCTTCCCAACTCTAGAATGACGGAACGATATGAGTCTTTTTGTCTTCACAAGAATAATATTTAAGGATGCTTTTTGTGAATTAAAACAGTGTTTAGAAAACACAAAATATGAAGAACTTTTTATGTTGATATGCAGAAACTTCTTTTGCAAAAGTCTTAAAAAACTCATCCATGAAACAAGTATTTATACAAAAGTTGAGTCGGCACGTCGCTTAAACGAAAACTAGATGCCGCTCGAACGAGATCTGATGTCGCTCGAACGAGGACATCATGTGACATTGCCATGTCGCTTGAATAATAGTGACATATCGCTCGAACGACGTAAACGTAAAAAGAACATTTTATAAAACTCTGCCTCGGGACTTAAAAATATTTTTGACTCAATAAAAAATCACGTTCGTCTTTTTTATAAAAATTAAACATCCCAAATATAATTCTATGAATTAATTCAAACTCTAAATAATTTTATACCTTTCGGGATGTTGAAAAGTCCTCAAACTTTGAGATGGTTGAGTGCTATTCGTCTTCTCGGTGCGTGACCAATAATCTCTCCTTCTAAGAGCATAAGGTAACTCTTCTTCTTTTTCCCAAATCATTGCAAAGCATGTATATATATTTTTTTTCTTATTCATAATCGGCCTTGTTCGGTTTGCGTTGCGTTTTTATCCCTGTTGTGTTGTCCATATCTTGTGTTGTGTTGTCCCTGTTCGCTGGAGTTGTGTTGCGTTATTAAGGAATACCAGTTGGTTTTTTTCTTTCTTCCCGTTTGGATTTTTTTCTAAGATAAGAGAAGAAACCCTAAAAGTCTAAAACTCCTCCTAACCGCTGTCCACTAGATCCTTTTATTTGGTCGTAATACCAGTTTGCTCACGATCATGCAAACTTAAGCCTTGCAAAATTGTAAAATAGTTTTTTTTAATTGAATTTTAAATATTCTAACAAAATTATACAACTATATGCTTTTAGATTTGTGAAACAACACCATTATCATTATGGCTTTGATTGAACTCCAAATGTGCCAAATGTGCACATTTAGGAACTCCATTTGAGAAACAGTTGACTGGGGGGGGGGGTTGAAAACTTTCTTTGTTTTTTTTTCTATCTTGGTTGTGAGTTTGGGTTTAGTTAACAGGGAATTAACATAGTTTGTTTCTTATATTCATATTCTTATCGTATCGTGATATTGTTAACTGTTGAAATTAGCTTTTGATTGTTGTACCATACAGTATATTTGAAGTTAAATATTTGAACAAAATCCTAAAAAGTTTGAAATTAATTTACACATGCTTGGTTCTCTCATGTTACTTCCCATATAAATTTATTTATACAACTTGGTTTTATAGACCTTTTTTTTTAATTCATAAGTTTTAATCAATAATGGTTTTGAAAGGCAATATCTATTCGCTCATAACAACCTCTGAGATGTTGGGAAAGAGAGAATGGAACAAACCGATTGGGAGTATGATAATAATGAATATTTTGAGCATTATACAAAGACTGAGAGAAAGGGGCAGATTGAGTGCATATATTGTAAATAAGGTTTTCCTCAGATTGAGCCAACAGATAAACTTTGGGCTCATTTGGGAGATTGCATAGAAAAGAATCATGTTGATCGTGTTCGGACTAATAAAAAAACATGTTGAACGTAAATTTGACAAATGGTCTGTTAAGAACCTCTACCCTCAGAAACGTATAAAATATGCTAAGTTGCTTAAAATGTGGACAATGGGGCTTAATAACACGTATTAGAGTACCACGTGGGATTATTTTTTTGAGAGAGTTTAGAAATAGGATATTTTTTGTAAGATAAATTAAATAGTATCTTTTTTGTTAATACTTCCAAATGTTTCTACTCTCTATCCTTCTAACTTGTATTGAAGAAGTACATGACATGTTATGTATTTTTGTATTGAAATATTAAGTATTATTTTCTTATTTGTCTTATCCCTTATTTATTGTTTACTGTGACTCACACTTATTATTTGTTTAATATTTTGTATTTGTTATTAAATGTCAGCGATGTATGAAACAAATAATAATGATGTTGAAGTAAGCAAAGGCAGAACTGAAATGAGTTAAAAATGAACGAAGGGAGGTACTAAAATTATCACAAAGTCAAGCCAAGCAGTTCTCTCATTTGGACTCGTATAAATAGAAAAATGGTTGATGGTAAATATATGGGTACTTGTGATTGTTTCCATTGCGGAGCAAAGTTTAATGCTCCTTCAGATAACAAAACTACTTTGTTGTGGAATCATCTTAAAAGAAGATGTAAGAAATATTTACAATGTGAAATAACCGATAAACAAATAAAATATTTACAATCCGAAATAACCGATAAACAAATAATTTTATCAAAGAAGGAACTCAAAAAACTAATTAGAAGTTTGATAAAGATATAACGCGCAAGACTCTTGCGAAAATGATTATCCTTTGTGAACTTCCATTTAGTTTTGTTAAAAATGAGAGTTTTCGATTATTTGTCAAAGAGTTAAGTATGTAGTTTATCGAACTACTATCACAAAAGATTGTTACAAAATTTATCTTAAAGAACGTGCAAAATTAAAGCATTATTTTATAACATCCTTTAAACGTGTCTCCCTGACCACTGATTTGTGGACATCAATTCAAAATTTGGGATATATGTGTTTGACCGCTCATTATGTGAATAAGGATTGGAAGTTACAAATAAAAATCATTAATTTTTGTATCTTTCCACGCCCACATAAAGGTGAGGCCATTTCTAATGCCACGGAGTCATACTTGTTAGGTTGGGGTTTAGAAAAGTTAACAACAATCACCCTCGATAATGCAAAAAATAATGATAGGTTTGTTGATGATTTGAGAAAAGGATTTAACAAAAGAAATGGGTTATTATTGGGTGGGAAGTTTTTTCACGTGAGATGTTTTGCACACATTATCAACGTTGTTGTAAGGGATATAATTCTTGAAATTAAGGAGATAGTGAAGCGAATTAGTAGGAATATAAAATGGCAATGAGATTTAAACATGAGACAAAGGAGCTTGTTGGAATTGATTAGGGATGATGATTGTTTGATTAAATATCACTCTGGGAAGGCTAATGTAATAATTGATGACTTACGTATAAAGGGTTCCCTTAACACCATGATGATCACTAAGCAAGAACACATTCTAAGTGATTTGGAGTCGATGAGAATAGAAGTCATTGACCACAAAGGTGGCGGACGTTTAAGCGCCCTCACTATGGAACATATCTTGACCGAAAAAATAAAGACACTGATCTTGAAAAATTCGTGAATAAATAAAAAGATGAGAGATCTCAACTTTTAGAATAGATGACTGCAGAGCCCTACACTTTGGAACAAAAATTTATGCTCTGTGAAATGATGTGATAAAGATTGAGGTGTTATAAGGGGGTCATTCCTCACCTTTTAAGTTCACCTCGGGAGCACCAAAATGTATTAGGACTTGTAAGAAATTTTTTGGTGGCCTAACATGAAGAGATAGACCACGAAGTTTGTTGCCAAATGACTAGTATGTTAGCAAGTTAAGGTCAAGCACCAAAGTCCTGCATGATTATTACAACCATTGACAATTACAAAATGGAAGTGGGAAAAATGTCTATGAACTTTATTAACGGACTGCAGCAAACACAATGGGTAATGTATTCAATATGGTCCATAGTAGATCAATTAACTAAAATTGCACATTTTTTAGCTATGAAGACCATGCCCAATGTAAATCATCTAGCCGAGATATTTGTAAAGGATATTGTTAGGCTCCACGGAGTTCCTATATCTATAGTGTCTGACCGCGACCCAAGATTTACCTCGAGATTTTGGAAGAGCTTTCAAAGATAATTGGGGTTGCAGCTAGACTTCAACATTACTTTCCATCCATATACAGATAGACAAACTAAAAGGACCAACCAAACCTTCGAGGATATGTTAAGGGACCGTGTCTTAGATTCGAAAGATGGGAGGACCACCTTCCCTTGGTATCATTTTTATACAATAATAGTAACTAAGAAAGCATCAAGATTGCTCTTTACACTACCTTGTATAGAATAAGGTGCCACAGCCCGTTATATTGGGATGAAGTCAAAGAAAGGAAATTATTAGGGCCAAAGATAGTGGAAGAAGTCGTAACCAAGTTAAAGTTAATCTAGGAAAGGTTGCAGAGTGCATAAAGTAGACATGAGAGCCGGGTTGATATCAGAAGAAAGGATGTGGACTTGGAGGTTAGGGATCGTGCGTTTCTTAAAGTCTCCCATGTAAGGGAATTATAAGGTTTGGAAAGAATGGAAGTTAATTTTAATGAATATGGGACTATTGAAAGTGCTTGAGAGGATAAGAAATTCATCCCATCGACTTGCCCTGCCCCAAACTTGCCCCATGTGCAAAATGTCTTTCACATCTCAATGCTGCCAAATTATATTAGAGACCGTGACTGTGTCATTAACCATGGACCCATTGAGATTCGAGGAGATTTAAATTGTGAGGAGGACCCGTGGAAATTTTGGACAAAAAGAGAAGAAGCTAGGGATGAAGAAACTTTCTTTATTTAAAGTATTGTGGAGACACCAAGCCAACTAAATAAACCACTTAGGAGCTAGACTCATCCATTAAAGAGAAGAACCCATATTTATTTCAATGTATGAATTGAACTCATATTTTCTTAACCCGTTAAATTTTAGCGATGTAATTTCCTACGTTGGTGTGGTTGTAATGACCCTAAAACCTTAGAAGGACACAACCTTAGTCCCTTGTTTGCGGACATCCTTTGTATCCGTGAAACCTAGTGAAATAGCCGAGACGAGGTATGAACAATGGTTACAAAGTTTGTACCTCAAAAGCTTGGGAAAAGTCCAGCACGTGGTTATTTAAGTAGCCCAATTATGTCATTTCTAGCAAACTAAGTTTTAAAGATTATAAAAGCCTTTTTAGGGGGGTTTTGTGGAAAAGCGAGGACATAAGTGAAAACCCCATCATTTTCTATATATAACAACCCTTGTCTCACTTCCTAAAGTTGCTAGAAACCCTAATTCACACTTTTAGAAAGAGAAAGTGAGATTTTGAGTAGAGAAGGAAGTGCTACCAGAAAAAGATCGAGGAAGCATACCGTTCACTCTAGCAAGACAGAGGTGGTTGAAGGCAGTGGACTTCTACTATTTATCTGACTTAGTCCTTTAGGTAAGGGATTTGACCTCTTCCTCTTTCTTTTATGTAAACCGTAGTTTCCTTATTTTCATTGAATGAGATGATCCCTTGTGTTTTTCTTAGTTTTTTTGGGTTTAAACGCCATGGAATTTTAGTGTTCATTATGGATTTTCTAGGTTTAGAGACCATAGACTTAGAGAGTTCATTGTGATTTTTGATTTTTTGGGCTTGATGGTTGTGAGTGCAGGAAATCACAATTTATAATTCTAAAAAGCAAAGGGATTAAGAGAGTAAAAAATTATCAGAACACACAAGATTTACATGGTTCAATAATTGCCTACATATATGAAGGGTTTCTTAGTTTTTATTAATTCTTTAGAGGTTTAGAATTATATGTCCCATTGTCCCAGTGCAAGGTTCTTATTCATAGTAATAAAAGTAGTTGAGTTGTACACAAACTCTTCCAGCTCCTTATTGTGTCATTGGTGACACCTGTTTATCTTCTCTGAGAATGTAGGTAACCAAGACTAGTTTTCATAATTATCCACATGATATATTCTCGTATTTATCCTTGTGAAGTTAAATTTGACTTTGTAAGGACATGATTTTATAAATGTCCGTTATCAATTTAGTATGTCATATACCGATACACCATCGAAGAACGTTCAAGACCAAATATGCATCGAGACGGATCCAAATATCAAGTTCTTCAACAATCAAGACTCTGCTAGATGAATATGGTAAATATTATGTTTTATTCCATAATTATTCACTTTAATTTTGGGATATTTTTCATAAAATATTTTCTAAGTGTTAGAGCGGAGCTTTAAATGCTTTTAATCAAAGAAATGTATTTTTAGGGGTTTTTGAAGCGGTGCATTTAACGAGGAAAAGATAAATGAAAAGGTTTTATTTGTAACAATCGGTGTTGTTCGAACGACAGTGTTTATCGTTCAAATGACATGCTGTCTCACTTGAACGACCCACCGCCTTAACTTTTCTATAAAAGAGTCTTTCCAACACCGTTTTTCACAAGAAGTCTTTTTCCATTTTGCAAACACCGAAAATCTGCAGAAAGCTTTGGGCTTCTTCCTTTAAGGTTTAAACAACTTGTTTTCAATTCATAAAACCGTCCCAATCTTATCTGAATTATTTTGGAACCCATGAACAAAACTTTGCTATTATTCAACTCTTTGTAGAGAGGATAAATATTCACCATACTGAGGTCAAATTAGGAAGTGCAGCGGTATTCCTGAGCTGAAGATAGGACTGCTGTCTTTGAGGTTCGTTGCATGTAGATCTTTGTTGAAAATAAAAACTGCGTGTTCTTGAGGAGTAGCTGCGGTTGTTCCTTTATCGACGACACCGACCAACACCTGCGGGTATTCACGTGTCATAAAAATCTATTTCATTATAACCATTGTAAGTTGCGATTTACTAATTTTAGTGAAATAAAAGGTTTTGCCCCTGTGGGGGATTTTTCCTGAAATTTGGTTTCCTTTCCATGATTATTGCTTTATGATTTCAGATGCATGTGTTAGGACTGAATTAAAACTTGGGTTTCATTAAAACTGGTTTGGTTGACGCACAATTAAAATTGAAGTCGCATTTATTCCGCTGTAGCACACTCTCAAATTGGTATTAGAGCGGGTTACGTTAATTTATCGCGTGATCCTGATTTTTGCATGCACTTTTGTGTCAAAGCCTGTTGCACTAAGTTATTGTGTTTGATCCTATTTTTCTTAAAAATTACTTTGGTGTTTTTGATGATTTTGTATGTCAACTTTTTGAAAAGATTAATTGGAAAATTCACATGAACTCCTGTTTTATATCTTCTGTTGAAAATGATTCCGAGAGGTATTCGGGATGTGAGGTAATTCTTCACACGATAGATGAGTGTTACACAAATTTAAGGAAGAAATTAGAAAAATCGACATCGCATATTTCTACCCTTAGTGATAATGATTCGGAAGAAGAAGTTTTATATGCTTATATGCGAGAGCCTCCCACCCGTGTGAGATTAGTGATGATAGTGAGGGTGATATGAGCATGACTTGCAAACGAATTTCAATGAACTTTATGTTGAAGCTTTGAAAATACAAAAAGAAAACTTGAAATTGAAAGCTCAATTGCAAGAGCGTGCCTTAAAAATTATAATGATGTTTTGGTTGAAGAACTTAGGGCACGAGAGAAAATTTTGATAGAGAAGCTTGGATAGGGTGAGAGAGATGTTCTTCGAGGCATAATGGAAGCTATGAAAAAAGAGCTTCTTGAGTTTGAGGATTTTAGGTGATTACTTTAATCGAGGATAGGTGAACTTGTGAAGAGTTTGAGAGAATCAAGTAAGGTAAAATTTGATTTGGATTCTCGATAAAAAAAAATAGATAAAATTTTCGGGACTGTCCAAATTAAGGAGGATATGGGTGGTATAGGCTTCTATGAGAGTGTCTCACCCATTCCCAAAGTCAACCCCACACGTGTGAGAGAGCCTCGTAGGGTGGTCAGGAGAGAGCCTCCTAGGGTTGTTAAGAGAGAGACACCTAGGGTTGTCAAGTGAGAACCACCTAGGAACATCGTGCGAGAGGCACTTAGGAATTTGAGGAGAGGACCAACTTTAAGTAACATTCACCACTCATTTTACACTTGTACACATTGCGGTAATCAAGGTCATCTTATGCGTTTCTGTTACAAGTTTTTAAAAGGACCTAGGAAGTTTAATGGAAAAGTAAATTCGATTCCTAAAACCCCCACACCTCTTTACATATCAATTTGGGTGAGAAAAATCGGATTTAGAGGCTTATGGTCTAATTGTTCACAGCGGTTAATTGCTTGCACGTGATTCACCCAATGTTAGGAGCTTTAGTTGATCCCATTGGATTTTATCATACACTAGTTGTGCGTCTTGACATAACTTTACCAGTGTTATGTCTTAATTATTGAGTTTGCTATATATCTATTGTTTTGACAATGTAATGGATCTGTCAAGCCCTTCCTGGTACTGCCTTAGGGAATTTTTTTGCACTAGACAACACTTTTTAATATTCTGGGCAAAATTGTGAAAGTGTTGTGTTCTCGTTCGAGTGAGATTTAATGTCGCGAGAAGCTGTCATTTGAACGACAAGCATTCTCGTTCCAGCGACACTATACTTCCTTTGAACGACATGTTTGGTTTTCTGTACTTTTCTATTTACAGTACCCAGTGTTCATCTGCTTAGGTTTTTGGTACTGTTGGTTGCTTCTGGAACAGTTTATATGCGGTTATTCTTAGTTTTCATGCTTAATTGCTAATACTGCATTGTTCGTTTAATCACACATGCTTTGACTGATTATTCATTTGTGTGATTTATGGTTGCTAGCATAGGATGACTTTCATGCTGATATTATGCCTATTGCTGATTGTACTACAATTGTCATATTATATTTGAAAAAGCCAAAAAGATTTTATTTTGATAAAACTTTTAAAAAAGACAAAAAGATTTTTGTATTTTATTTTACACCATATATGAATGAATACTTAGGATGACCGAGTCACAATTTCATTCCATTTATCTATGTGACAATTTGATAGTGTTTTGAAATAATATATCATGTCATCCATGTGCTTTACAATGTTTGGAGTCATTGAGATGCTATTAGTTGATACTTCCTACATGTTTGGCTCATTATTTCCTTTATTGCACACGTGCATGAATTTTTTTGATTATTGTACATGTCTATCACATGTTGGTCGAGTGTTTTCATCTCAATCCTGCCCTTAAAACGAACCAAGTGCAATAATACGAGAATAATAAAAGTAGTGCATGTAAAAACCATTGCTCGTGAGGAATTAATTTAAATTTGAAAAAAAATGATGAGTGATACGGAAAAGGGCTGCGAGTGAATAAATATCACGTCGTGAGAGCCACTGTTTGAAAAAAGCCTGCTGAAAAAATTAAAGCACTAAAAAGATGAAATAGGCTAAAATTTGGGCCAATAGATTTTCTCTAAGTTGAGAATTTAGTACCTCATTAGATATAAAAATTGATTTATTTTATATGAGGGAGTTTGGTTGGAAAGTAATTGATCAGAAGCTTTTTGCGTACGGTCGTTGTCTTCAAAAGTCACTCTCAAAATTTCATTGAGTACCTACAAAACTTGTCTAAAAATAACTCGTATTGTTGTAAGTACGGGTATCAATCCAACTTTCAAAGTGAAGTAATTTATGTGAAAACGTGCAATTCCAATTTTTTTTATTAAAATATATTTTAACTTTTTTGTTTTTTTATTTTCTTTAAAACAATTTCAAGGGAAAAATTTACTACTAAATGCAAAAATTACTGAATGACTTCAATTTATTAATTTGAAATATTTCGAGATAATATTAAATCGATAATCTAACTCTCATTAAAATTATAAATTTAATAAAATATTTTTCAAAAAATTAATTTAAAAATGTTACACAATGAATAATTAGGACTAATCCTATTTTCAGAAAATTACCCGCTAGGATCAATTTAATGAAAACAATATCAATCCTCAAATTTCAACACCGAATTAATATTCAAATTTCGAAAAAACCTATCTCTAGTTCGATTCCTAAATTCAAACATTAATTTATTCAATAACTTTACTAACTATCGTTACATAAATTAGTTGCTGACAATTAAAAATAATTTTACTTGAATTACAGTATTAATGAAATTGATTAATTAAACTAATATCATTTGCAGTGCTTCCCACCCCTTGAACGTGGTGTTTAGCCAAACATTCTCATGTGTGCATGAATAACAATAAATAACAAGTCAAGAACGAAATAAATTGAAAGGAGAATGTAGAAATACAACACACAATTTTTTTCACTATTTAGTCTTCAAATGAGCCTTGACATGCGTCCAACTTCTTCACAATTTTCAGCACTTGATTACAAAAAGAAGACTACAAGCTAAACCTTAAAATTATTGTAAAGCTAAACTAATTTTTTTTTTTTTTTGTATTTTTCTGAAATTTTTTTATGACCCTAAATTGTACGTAATATACACACTTTTTTTTCTCTCTATGCATCTGTTCTGTTGCTGTGTTGAGAGTATCTTATGAAGTGAGCCTTCCCCTTTTTTATAACCCACGAAGTTATTGTTTGGAGAGATTTTGTGGGATTTCATTTGGCTTAGGATTAGTTCCGATTTTTTTGGGATTTTGGCTTGGAGGTGGTTTTGATTTGGTTCTTGCATAGGAGATGGGTTATAATGTATTTCTATGGCTTGGAGGTAGAAGCAAGTGGGTCTCGGGTTTCTCTCCGGGGCAGGTTCGGTTTGGTTGTTGGGACTCGGGTCTGGGGCGTCAGATTTGGACAGCCCGCCGGAAGCGTTTATTTATTTATTTATTTTTATCCGGGTTTGGGTTGTGGATCGAGGATGGTTGCGGATTTGTCGGATTAGCTTTCGGGTTGTGGGGTTCGTAAGCAAGGGTCACGGTTTTTGGGGAGCTATTGGGTTTGGTCAGAGGTGGTCGTCGGCGAAAGCTCAGGTTAAGGGGTTTTGTGGTTGGGTTTCAGTAAGTGATGATTTTTGGGTTTATGATGGTTAATGGTGGTGAAGTGTTGGGTGAGAGAAATGGGTTTAAGTTAAATTGGTTGATAATGGGGGAGAGAGGAGAGAGAGTGTGGAGGTGGAAGATGATGTGGGTGAGGTTAGTGTGTGGTGGAGTGTAGGTAAATTAGGTGAGGGTGAGATGAGTGGTTTATGTGTATGTTAGGTGTAAGATAAGTTAGTGTGTGAGTGTTATGGTGTGTGTTGGTTTGTCACCCTTAAAAATTAATACTACCTAAAAAATAAAAATAAAAATAAATAAAATTAAAAAATTAAAATCTAATAAAAAAAAACACTAACAGCTCAAACTACATAAAAATGAAAATAACAAGAAATAAAATGAAACTCTATTAAAATTAAAAAATATAATCCTAATAAAATAAAAGAAATTAAAATCTAATAAAACTAGAAAATAAATTTCTAAAAACTAATCCTAATAAAAATACAATAAAGATTAAAAATTAAAAACTAATAAAAATCCAAATCAAAATAAAGAAATAGAAAATAAATCCTAGAAAGTTTTAAAATAATTCCTAAAAATAAATACGACACAAATAAAAAAAATCTAAAAAAATAATGAAGATACAAACTCAACACACAACGGGCTTGGGGTATGGACTGGGCTTGCTCTGGCTTAGGGATCGGGACATCGGAACAGTCCGGACAAGCTCAATGGGACTCTAACTTCATGGTATCTTTTCAATTTCTTTATTTAACGCTTTTGACCGCTATTACATCCCAATTGACTGGATTTAACATCACAACTACGTATTGACCTGAGAAATAAACAAATACGAACATAAGGTCATTTTTATTAAAAATGAGTGACTAATTCTTCTATTTAGGGTATAAAATAGACAATTTTGGGTGCTTATCACACCATCCCCAAACAGAACATTGCTAGTCCTTGAGCAAAAATTAGAGAGAAAACCGAGATAAGTAACCAAAAGTGTGTCACTTTCGTAGACACTGGCGACTGCACTTAGCATGTGCAACAAGTCATTAAACCTATAGGTTGCCCTACAGGACGAGTGGTGTCTCGTGAGGGTTTGCAGTGAATGTACCCACAAAATTCAAAAACTTATTTAAATGCAGTATCTGAGTAGATGATAAAACACTATACAACCCAACTTTAAAAGGACATCAAGGAACACCGTATTCAACTACCAAAATAAGATATAAAATCACTTAATACCAAAAAGCGTAATCCTTCCTAAAACTCAACACGTGTTAATGTAAAACAATCTTAAGTGTCATTAGAGTAATTCTTAGATCACCTATATAGGATCAACGCTTTGACTTCAATTCTCACTGGATATATCTCTCTGAATCGAACTCTCTGAGAATTGGGTAAGTGTATCTCTTTAGTGTGTGAGGATGTGAGTAAATGTAAACAAGTTCAAACGTCTCACACACTTTATAAGAAATGACGGATACATGAAAAAAAATTGATCTCATGAAGGATTGCTAACCACTATGTTGAGAATGTCGAGTTATTCACCATATAATCTTCTCATTTGCCCGAACACTTTACTAAGGGCGAATGAGGGGATAATGAAATGAAGAATATGAATGATAGGGTTTTTTTTAGAAGAGTTTGACACATTTTGAATAACGAATGTCTTCATTTTTTTTTTGAATTTTTGATCGCATGATTATTTTTCTTTTCTTTTCTTTTCTTTTTTCTATATTTTTTTTTCTTTGCTCATTTTTTGATTTTTTTTTCATAACGAACACGAAGACAATTTTTCTTGATAATTTCAAACACTCTTTTTCTAAAAAATGATGGTAGTAATGGGGATTGATGTGTGGATGGTGTCTGGGACATATATGGGTAAGGGAAATATGGAAAATGGGTGAAGTGAAGGGTAAAAATGAAAAGTGTATGGCAAAATCGGTTTAGTGCTCGGGACAAACTACAAGACACGTGTTTCTTACAACTCGAAAGTAAATTCATTCTCAGTGATTAAGCCAAAATTAAAAAAATAATGAGACCATGCAACGACTAAATGTGGTACCCAAAGAAAGTTGAGTCAACTCGTGACTCGGAGATACGTAAAAACCCTCAAAAAGGTGAAAAGCTCAAATCTCACGGGTTTAAGTCGCCACTAGTGATATTTTAAGGCTATCTTGAGAATATAATTACTCTTCAACTTTTTATTGTAAACGTGATAGTGTAAAATTATCGAGTTTTGGAATTCATAGTGCAAGAACGCTTTTAAGAGGTATCAATTGATTTATTTGTAAAAAACATAATTTTAGGGCCGAATGCGGGTATTATGATATTTCTAAAAGAGGGATGATAGACAAATCATGTCATAAAAATTTATTTTTAACTGCACAAAAAGTTTAAATCACTTGTTTTTGAAATTTTTCAAAAAAGAGGTACGATTTTGATAAATTTCCCATCCCGAAACAAAAGAGAACATCGTCCTCGATGTTTAAAACTACAGATTTAAAAATGAAAAGCACAAGGGAGGAAAGATATTACCATAATGAACCATTAGTGAAAATGTATCGCATGATGGAGCAAAGATGGAACCTGAAGAACATATGCAACAGAAAAATATGTACAAGTCTAGAAAGCATGTGAAAATCATTGGGTGATGTGAAACACCACCCCCAAACAGGATAAGAATCATACTCAGAAACAATGAACAACGGGTTACCTCCCGGTAGCGCTAAGTTTAATGCCTTTAGCCAGACCGAACCGTTCTCACCCTACAGATAGGATCTATGAAAGTGCGGGGTGGAAGAAAAATTGGGTGATGAGAATCACCCCCAAATAAGACTAAAGCATCAGTCTTGTTGGATAAAGGCGAAGTATGATCAATGCACTTGTATAGCGAAGTGCAACACTTGATGCAAAGCATCGGTGAGCCAAGGGTGGGTGGGTAGGAGGGTACATGGACAAAGTGTAAGGGTGAGGGTGAACAGGCGCCGATCACGGGCCTTATTGAGCGTAAATCTTGTTGCCTTAGAATAATGGTGCTCCAATTGGATAGGGAGGCAAAATGGTTTGGCAATAGTGAAGGGGTGGGCCTCATAGACAGTGCACAACCGTTCTATAAATGGACAATGATAATGGTAGCGTCGTGACATGCCAGGAAACTGTCGATGGAAAAAATCAACACCACAAGGAAGTGGTGTCCATAAAGTAACAAGCTCGGTGTCACGAAAGATAAGAGTAGAACAAATACTCTCATAGATAGTGGTGTCGATGAAAAATTCACAAATTTGATTGTGGAGTACTAGGGTGGAGGGTGGATGTAGGTGAAGACCTAAATGCTTAGATGTGAACACGTGAGGTGCAATAACAAGGTCCAAACTAGGCGGTGGGGTGGAAGGGACAGTGGGTGGATCGGGTGAGACAAAGGGTGGAGGAAGATGATATAACTCACAAGTAGGAGACACACACTCCGTATGAGGTGCAGAGTGATCCTCAAGGGCACTCATAGGAGGAGGTGTGAAATTGAACGAGGGGGTGATCAACTTAGCCACGCGAAAGTCACCATCCGAAGTGGTGGAAAAATGTAACGAGGCATCCAAATGTGAGATAGGATAATCAACATTAGAATATGACTCTACGGGAGCCACGCAAGGTGGGACAAGATCCATATCAATAGAGGTAGAAAACATCTCGGATTCAATCTCAGGACAGTGGGAAGCACTCGCAGCCGGAGCTAACCTATAAGGAAGTGTTGCCCCAGTGACACACATAAAAGGATCAAAAGGTGTAGACTCGGGCATAAATAGGGATTCTATGGAAAGGGAAAGGGAAAGGCAAATCACAATGGTGGGTGCGAGAGGATAGGGCGATGTGGGATCAGTCTCACCGGTAATGGATATGTTAACACTATTGTCAACTTGGGTCCCGGACCACGGAGTGGTCTCAACTTTGATATTCTCAAGATAATAGGGTTGGTCACACTCAAAATCCTTGGCATAAGATGACACGTCATCATCCCACGTAGGTGTAATAATGGGTCGACTTGGGGTGAAAAACATCTCGTTCGCACACTCAAAATCATATAATCGTTGTTCAAGCCTTTGAAGTGATTCAACTTGAGATTGAAGAGTGGGCTCGAACTTGTGCAAGAGGCATTCGAGAGCGGATGTGTAAGGTGGTGGTGAAGTGTTGGTGGGTGGCGATGGTGGTTGAGGTGGACACAACTCACTATAGACACCTGGATAGATAGAATACTCATCGGAAGTGTATGGAGTAGGGTCAAGTGCAACAGTCATGGGAGAAGCATCTCCGTGAGGGACAAAAGTATGATCAACACGAGGAGCATATGAAGGGGACAGATAAGTATGAGGTGCACGAGGTGGCGATGACGACTGTTGGAAACCGTAAGGATCCATAACTTGGCATTGGGATTCATATTGCATGGAAGGATGAATAAACCGCCATGAATAGCTTGGGTACTCATGCCCCTCGACATTGGATATGTCGTGAAAAGACGTCGAGGGTGGTTCCGAAACAGTGTCATATGGAGGCACATGTTCCATGGTGGGTTCAGGTGTAGAGAATATAAATGGACACTCATGGGACAAGTGATCAATAAGAAAGCAGTGTGTGCACGGTGAAGCATGGGATGGGTTGACACTCGTCACCGGAGGAGGTGGAGTAGGAGATGTGTGCATGGACGCCACGCGAGTATCAATGACGGGCGTTTGAGAGTTAAAGCCATGAATTAATTAATAGAGGTTCGAATCGGGCTTAACATCAAATAATGGAAAATGACCAAAGTATTCCCGTAAAGGACGCTCGTTGGCAATGATGAGAGGAATATTTTTGGATTTTTACATATTTAAAAAACAAAACAAAATCTTTTTGTAGTTTTTAAAAATAAGAAAAGGAAAATCTTTTTGGTATTTTAAATATGGGAAAAAAAGAAAATCTTTTTGGGATTTTTGAAAATATTTTAAAAAGAAGGAAAATATTTATGGGCTTATTCGGAAAAGGGGAGAAAATGGACTCTGGATGTGATCGAAGGAACTAAAACCGACTACCTAAGGAATGAAATTGGACACACATGAGTTAAGAAAAAAAAAATCCTAACAAGCACGTAGCCAATTATTATCTTCAAAATTAAATGAGTGGGTAGTCAATTTTAATTAGGTCCGCGGGCGACAAAAATCTTGGAATTTATCTTTGTGATCGCCTGTTATAAAAATGTGTTCCTACGGGGCTAGCTAGTTGATTAATTTTAAAGTTAGTGACAGTTAGGGTAGCACATAATGGATAAGCGAATGAGCCGGGTGATGAAATCCCTTCTCGTTTTAATGATCGGGTCCAGGTCTTAGGTAAATTAATTCATCAAACCATTCAATTTAAGTGCGATGTGGAAATTAAAAGCACAAAGGAGCAATTAATCACACAAAAAATGAACTCGCTTGCAGGAGATTCGCGAGGGATAAAGAAATGTACCTCCCACGATTTTTTACACGCGTAGGGTGAAGACCGAGTTGAGTCGACCGAGGGGACATCTCGCCTATCTCAGTCGTCCCCGGGAGTCCTACTAACCCAAAGTAGAGAGGCTTCAAAATCCTCTCCTTTGGACGCCCTCTCTCTACCTTGTCCGGTTTCCCTTTTCGATTTTTTTATGAATAATTATTACAAGCAAATCAGTGTACAAATGCACCAAAATAAATATAAATCTTCAATAATCCTATACAACCAGTCTAAGGAGGAGGGAGGAGGAAGAACAACACTAAAAAAGATAAATAAAATTACAAGTCTTCAACCATGTCTCCACGTCAAGAAAGCGGCAACGACGCCATTTGATAAGAAGCTTTTTGCGTACGGTCGTTGTCTTTAAAAGCAACTCTCAAAATTCCCTTGAGTACCTATAAAATTCGTCTAAAAATAACTCGTATTGCGATAAGTACGGGTATCAATCCAACTTTCAAGGTGAAACAATTTATGCGAAAACGTGTAATTCCAAATTTTTTTATTAATTTTTTTTATTAATTTTTTGTTTTTATTTTTTTTAAAAACAATTTCAAAGGAAAAATTTACTACTAAATTCTAAAATTAATGAATGACTACATATGGAAAAAAATGTGCAATCGAGTGTGAAATATGTGAGAAAGTCAAGAGATGGAATTACACTTATTTTCAATTATTTCAATTTCTCAATTTATTAATTTGAAATATTTCGAGATAATATTAAATCGATAATCTAACTCTCATTAAAATTATAAATTTAATAAAATATTTTTCAGAAAATTAATTTAAAAATGTCACACAATAAAAAATTAGGACTTAAACTATTTTCAAAAAATTACCCGCTAGGATCAATTTAATGAAAACAATATCAATCCTCAAATTTTAACACCGAAGTAATATTCAAATTTCGGAAAAACCAATCTCTAGTTCGATTCCTAAATTCGAAAATTAATTTGTTCAATTAATTTACTAACTCTCGTTACATAAATAAATTGGTGACAGTTAATTTTTTTTTCTTGAATTGTAGCATTAATGAAATTGATTAATTAAACTAATATCATTCGCAGTGCATCCCACCCCTTGAACAGGTTGTTTAGCCAAACATTCTCATGTGTGCATAAACAACAATCAATAATACGTCAAGAATGAAATAAATTGAAAAGAGAATGTAGAAATATAATACGCAATTTTTTTCACTAATTAGTCTTGAAATGCGCCTTGACATGCGTCCAACTTCTTCACAATTTTCAGTACTTGATTATAAAAAGAAGACTAAAAACTAAACCTTAAAATTATTGTAAAGCTAAACTAATTTTTTTTGTGTGTTTTTCTCAATTTTT
The DNA here is from genome assembly GCA_949130495.1 of Sambucus nigra. Lineage (NCBI taxonomy): Eukaryota > Viridiplantae > Streptophyta > Magnoliopsida > Dipsacales > Adoxaceae > Sambucus > Sambucus nigra. The sequence continues at coordinate 288,719,596 of OX422210.1, forward strand.
TTTATGACCCTAAATTGTACATAATATACACACTTTTTTTCTCTCTCTATGCATCTGTTCTGTTGCTGTGTTGAGAGTCTGTTATGAAGTGAACCTTCCCCTTTTTTTATAACCCACGAAGTTATTGTTTGGAGAGATTTTGTGGGATTTCATTTTGCTAAGGATTAGTTTCGATTTTTTTTAGATTTTGGCTTGGAGGTGGTTTTGATTTGGTTCTTGGACAGGAGATGGGCTATAATGGGTTTCTATGGCTTGGAGGTAGAAGCAAGTGGGTCTCGGGTTTCTTATCGGGGAAGGTTCGATTTGTCGGTTGGGACTCGGGTCTGGGGCGTCGGATCTGGGCAGCCCGCCGGAAGTGTTTATTTATTTATTTATTTTTATCCGGGTTTGGGTTGTGGATCGATGATGGTTGTGGATTTTTTGAGTTTGCTTTCGGGTTGTGGGGTTCGTAAGCAAGGGTCACGATTTTTGGGGAGCTTTTGGGTTTGGTCAGAGGTGGTCTCCGACGAAAGCTTGGGTTAAGGGGTTTAGTGCCCTGGTTTCAGTAGGTGATGTTTTTGGGGTTTATGGTGGTTAATGGCGGTGAAGTGTTGGGTGAGAGAAATGGGTTTAAGTTATACTGGTTGATAATGGGGGAGAGAGGAGAGAGAGTGTGGAGGTAGAAGATGATGTGGGTGAGGTTAGTGTGTGGTGCAGTGTAGGTGAATTAGGTAAGGGTGAGATGAGTGGTTTGTGTGTATATTAGGTGTAAGATAAGTTAGTGTGTGAGTGTTGTGATATAAGATAAGTTAGTGTGTGAGTGTTATGATGTGTGTTGGTTTGTAACCCTTAAAAATTAATACTACCTAAAAAATAAAAATAAAAATAAAACTAAATAAAATAAAAAAATTATAATCTAATAAAACTAAAAAAAACTAACATCTCAAACTACATAAAAAAATAAAAATAACAAGAAATAAATAAAACTCTATTAAAACTAAAAATTTAATCCTAATAAAATAAAATAAAAGTAATTAAAATCTAATAAAACTAGAAAATAAATTTCTAAAAACTATTCCTAATAAAAATAAAATAAAGATTAAAAATTAAAAACTAATAAAAATTAAAATTAAAATTAAAATAAAGAAATAGAAAAATAGAAAATAAATCCTAGAATGTTCTAAAATAATTCCTAAAAATAAAACGACACAAATAAAAAAAATCTAAAAAATAATGAAGGTACAAACTCAAGACACAACGGGCTCGGGATATGGACTGGGCTTGCTATGGCTTAGGAATCGAGACATCTAAACTGATTTGTTCAAGCTCAATGGGACTCTGACTTCACGGTCTCTTTTGAACTTCTTCATTTAACGCTTTTGACCGCTATTGAATCGCAATTGACTGAATTTAGCATCATTTAACATACAACTGCGTATTGACCTGAGAAATAAATAAATACGATCATAATGTCATTTTTATTAAAAACGAGTGACTAAAATACTTCTATTTAGGGTATAAAATAGATACTTTTGGGTGCTTATCAGTAATCAATGGGTTTGCACGTCCTTTGAAAAATTCTCGAAAGAACACTAAAAAGTTTTGGACGTTATTGGTGTGAAAATCACTTAGGCTCTGATTTGTTGATTTGATTATATCGATATCATCTAAATTCAACAATTTTACACCTAAGGATATTTGTTTATCTTCATTCGATAGGAGTACACTTATGCATCATGCACATATGCTTGATTGAGTTTTATTACCTATTGAATTTGTTCACACCCATTCATTCCATATCCATGATTTGGTTATCTTAATGTTATTCATGGTGTGATTTTTGTAAATTGTTATTTTATAATTTTTTTTGAAAAATCAAACATTGTTTGTGGATTCCTGAGTATTTTCTTTACATGCGCATAGTTTGATCCATGTTTGATTTGCTTGTTGTGACACTCTATATTTTGATTGTTTATTCTTTTCCTTGTCTATTTCGGACAAATAAAAAGGGGGAGAACGAATTATGACTTTATGGGGGAGTTTTTACATTATGGGGGAGATTTGAGATTTTATATGAAGATTTGAGATTGTATATATGTTTTGATTTTATCTCATTTCAAACTCGATATGCCACGATGGTATTTGCTTTATCTCATGTGTGTAGGTACGAAGAATTAATGATTACTGGATTGCACATCTTGATGAGAAAAGCCTATTTGATGTTGAAGATTTTGAAGAAAAGTTCTAGTCCTTCATGTTTAGTACCTTTTCACTTTGGGGTTCATGGGAGGGTATTAGATTTGTATAGGCATTTGATTTGTATAGGTATTTGATTTAATAATTCAGATATTTTTATTTTGTATCGGTATAGACATAGGGGGAGATTTGTAAGGACATGATTTTATAAATGTTCGTTATCAATTTAGTATGTCATATACCGATACACCGTCGAAGAATGTTCTAGATCAAATATGCATCGAGACGGATCCGAATATCAAGTTCTTCAACAATCAAGACTGTGCAAGATGAATATGGTAAAGATTATGTTTTTATTCCATAATTATTCGTTTTAATTTTGGGATATTTTTCTTAAAATATTTTCTAAGTGTTGGAGTGGAGCTCTAAATGTTTTTAATTAAAGAAATATATTTTTAGGAGTTTGAGATTCGCTGCGATATTCCTGGGCTGAAGATCGGACTGCGGTCTTTGAGGTTTGCTACATGTGGATCTTTGTTGAAAAGAGAACCGCGTGTTCTTGAGGAGTAGCTGCGGTTGTTCCTTTGCTGACGACATCGGCCGATACCTGCGGGTATTCCCGTGCCATAAAAATCAATTTCATTTTAACCATTGTAAGTTGCGAGTTACTAATTATAGTGAAATAAAAAGGTTTTGGCTATGTGGGGGATTTTTCCTGAAATTTGGTTTCCTTTGCATGCTTATTGCTTTATGATTTCATATCACTTAGATGCACGTGTTAGGACTGAATTAAAACTTGGGTTTCATTAAAACTGGTTTGGTTGACACACAATTAAAATTGATTTATTTGAGAAGTCTCATTTATTCTGCTGTAGCACACTCTCAGACTTGGGCAACACGTTGGGCCTGTTTGGTATACAGGAAGTTGGGCCTTAATGGTTTTGCACCCATAATTGCCCCTGAAATTCTTTGTCAAAGATGGGCCGAAGAATTTTACATCTTTTGTTGGCCCAAGTTGAGTCCGAAGCCTGAGATGTGTGCTCGGACATATTCGTAGTTATTTTAGAACCACAAGGGTACACTGGTCCTATGTGAAAATTGAATCGTTAAATTTTATTTTGAGTCCCGTTCCTTATGATTGAACTCTTGGAGTTTGATCTTCACTCGTTTCAAACCCTGTACTGTCAATTTGCCTCCTTATTCTCTTGGTCAAAAATACTTTCTGGAGCTCTTGTGTTATGAGTTCATTTTGTAAGTTTTCTTTGTTCTCGCTTACTCTTTCGATCTTCATAGTTCCTTCTGTGTATTTTCATTGCTTAGTTCTTTATGTTATTTTCTTCTTTAAAAATGATCTACATTGTCAATGAGAGGACCTTGGGGGAGTTTAGAAAAACTTACTCAATTCCCCCATGGGTTACGATTGAATGTGCCCCAATGCCCAGAAATTTCATTGTTGTTGAGGGTTGTTATTGGATACATACCCTCTCAGTAGATGGGGGGAATAACATTTCCCCCAAACCAACTTTTTTTTGAAATTTATTAGTTTTTTTTATGCCGTTCCCACCCAATGTACCCCAAATAAATAGCAGATAATAAATGGTGTTCATAGAATAAATTAACTATATGGGACCAATGTAGGGATCTCGAAAATTAGTTTGTTACTCCTGGTCCCACACAACTGATGGTATCTTGCACCTAAAGGCAAGGAAGGCCGACATTGTTTTATTAGTTTATCTTCCTGATTCTAACAAAGGGTATTGGGATCAGGGTTTTATCACCCAAAATTGGCATCCTTCTCCTCTCCGAGAGGGGGAGCAATACCAAGGGTTTTTATGCCTAAAGAGGGGGAGAGATATAGGTTAATACTTTACTTATTTCTTACTCTTTGAATTTTTCCTTGATTGCTTGATAACTGATTAAATTTCTTCCTTTTTCTAACCAGTTCTATCGAAGAAGAAGGATCCTTCTTTTTTCCATATTAATAAGGAGGAACTGCTTAAGGTCTGGAAGTTGAGGAAGACCCTAGTCCAAGGTGGTGACCATACCCATTCTGTATCTTTTCTTCTTGAGTATAAGATCTCCTCGAAGTTTTACAGCTTGTCCAGTAGACACAATTCTTATTCTTTCGCTTCCTTCAATAAGTGAGGAAGCTTCTACCTCATCCTCCTTTGATTCTTTAAAAGTCGAGTCCATTCTTGTCGAGAAAGAAGACTCGATGGCTCCCAAGAGAAGAAACGATGTCAATCCCATCTCTCCTAAGACAAAGTCCTTAAAGGGGACTTGATAATAGGGACTTTTTACCGCTGAATCGAATATAATAGTCCAACAGAAAGGCAGGAAGGACAAGGCCACTTCCTCTATGCCCTTGCAGCCTTCCAAAAAGGGTGACACTTGCTCCTCTGGGAGAACTCTGCAGGTGATGTTTATGGCCAAGAAACCCTCATTAGTCTTTAGTTTACTAAGGGGGGGGGGGGGGTTGCTCACGTCTGATCACGAGTAGCTCAATCAGTTATCCTACGACCATCTTTCAACTCACATCACTCAAGCATTATCTTTGGTAAGCCGAACTTCTGTTTGTTCTGCCAGAAGTTGTTGGATTCTTCATTCTGTATTTTGACATACTTTTTATTTATATGTTTGCTGTTTGTGGTGGACTTCGTTGCCATTTTGGAGAGTCGCTCAGGTCAATCCAAGATAAATAATGATATAATGACGACCTTGGATAAGTCTAAGGAAACCTTTGCTGATGCTAAGAGGCACCACACCAAAAATAGGAATCTGGCACAGTTTAAAACTGTGCCAGATCAAATCTGGCACGGTTTTGAATGGTGCCAGAATCAGGTGTTCCAAAATGGCATTTTTTTCTGGTACGGCTCAAAAGTGTGCCAGATTTGGCCAAACATGAACACTTCTGGCACACTTTTAAACCGTGCCATAATTTGATATTTTTAGCACACTTTTGGCACAGTTTTTAACTGTGTCAGATTCAGCCAAATAGGAACACTTCTGGCACACTTTTAAACCGTGTCAGAATTTGATATTTCTGGCACACTTTTGAACTGTGCCAAATTTTATATATAAAAAAAAATTAATTATTTGAAATCACAAAATTGACAAATTAATAATATTGCACGTTGTTAATAAACTAATGTACATACAAACTTCAAAATATTACAAGTCTTTAACAGGTCACAGGGCCAAAAAAAATTGGACAGAGTTTTCTCTATTTTCTGGACATTCCAAAACCTGTTAATACAAAATCTGCCTAACATAAAGCCCGCACGACCATGACAAAAAAAAATTGGTTCATGAATAAATTCTTTGCTGTAAACCATTGAGTTCTCTGTGTGTTCCACGTGAATAAATGCCAACGATAAACTGTTATCCCGCAAAAAAAATAGGATACAAAAAAGATACGATATTAGTAACCCAATAATTTATAAATTTTTTTTTACTCAAACTAAAAAATTACATATATGAGTGGAAATTACAGTCATATTCTCAAACAGGGAGACCTTGGACTATGCGATAAGTTCCTACAAGTTACATTGGTCCCATGCGAGGTGTTCGTGCCTCCTACGGGGTTGTTTGGGACAGGTTTGGATTTTCATCCTTTAACGACTTGTTTTTAAGTCAAAGCGTGATTTTTGCAAATTATCGTCATACTCTCAAACAGTTCCTACAAGTTGCATTGGTCCCCTTGCGAGGTGTTCGTGCCTCGTACGGGGTTGTTTGAGGGCTGGTTTGAGTTTTCACTCGTTAACGGCTTATTTTTAAGTCTAAGTGTGATTTTTGCAAATTATCGTCATACTCTCAAATCGGGAGACGCGGGACTACGCGGTCAGTTCCTACAAGTTACATTGGTCCCGTGCGAGGTGTTCGTACCTCCTACGGGGCCGTTTGGGGTCTGGTTTGGGTTTTCACCCTTTAACGGCTTATTTTTAAGTCTAAGTGTGATTTTTGCAAATTATCGTCATACTCTCAAACCGGGAGACCCGGGACTACGCGGCCAGTTCCTACAAGTTGCATTGGTCCCGTGCGAGGTGTTCGTGCCTCCTACGGGGTCGTTTGGGGTCTGGTTTGGGTTTTCACCCGTTAACGGCTTATTTTTAAGTCTAAGTGTGATTTTTGCAAATTATCGTCATACTCTCAAACCGGGAGACCTGGGACTACGCGGTAAGTTCCTACAAGTTATATTGGTCCCCTGCGAGGTGTTCATACCCCCTATGGGGACGTTTGGGGGCTGGTTTGGGTTTTTACCCTTTAACGGCTTGCTTTTAAGTCTAAGTGTTATTTTTGTAAATTATCGTTATACTCTCAAATCAGGAGACCTGGGACTATGCGATCAGTTCCTACAAGTTGCATTGGTCCCGTGCGAGGTGTTCGTGCCTCTTACGGCATCGTTTGGGGGATGGTTTGGGTTTTCACCCTTTAATGGTCTATTTTTAAGTCTAAGTGTGATTTTTACAAATTATCATCATACTCTAAAACCGGGAGACCCGGGACTACGCGGTCAGTTCCTTCAAGTTGCATTGGTCTCGTGCGAGGTGTTCGTGCCTCCTACGAGGCCGTTTATGGGTTGATTTGAGTTTTCACCCTTTAACGGCTTGTTTTTAAGTCTAAGTGTGATTTTTTCAAATTACAGTCATATTCTCAAACAGGGAGACCCAGGACTACGCGGTTAGTTCCTACAAGTTACATTGGTCCCGTGCGAGGTGTTCGTGCCTCCTACGGGGTCGTTTGGGGGCAGGTTTGGGTTTTTACCCTTAAACGGTTTGTTTTTAAGTCTAAGTGTGATTTTTTCAAATTATCGTCATACTCTCAAACCGGGAGACCCGAGATTACGCGGTCAATTCCTACAAGTTACATTTGTCCCGTGCGAGATGTTCGTGCCCCCTACGGGGTCGTTTGGAGGATGGTTTGGGTTTTTACTCGTCAACGACTTGTTTTAAAGTCTGTGTGATTTTTACAAATTATCGTCATACTCACAAACTGGTAGATCCGGGACTACGCGGGCAGTTCCTACAAGTTGCATTGGTCCCCTTGCGAGGTGTTCGTGCCTCGTACGGGGTTGTTTGAGGACTGGTTTGAGTTTTCACTCGTTAACGGCTTGTTTTTAAGTCTAAGTGTGATTTTTGCAAATTATCGTCATACTCTCAAATCGGGAGACCCGGGACTACGCGGTCAGTTCCTACAAGTTACATTGGTCCCGTGCGAGGTGTTCGTACCTCCTACGGGGCCGTTTGGGTTTTCACCCTTTAACGGCTTATTTTTAAGTCTAAGTGTGATTTTACAAATTATCACCATATGCTCAAACCGGGAGACCCGGGACTACGCGATCAGTTCCTACAAGTTACATTGGTCCCGTGCGAGGTGTTCGTGCCCCCTACCGGGTCGTTTGGGGGCAGGTTTGGGTTTTCACCCTTTAACAACTTGTTTTTAAGTTTAAGTGTGATTTTTGCAAATTATCGTCATACTCTCAAATCGGGAGACCCGGGACTACGTGGTCAGTTCCTACAAGTTACATTGGTCCCGTACGCGGTGTTCGTGGCTCTTACGGGGTCGTTTGGGGGATGGTTTGGGTTATCACTCGTTAACGACTTATTTTTACGTCTAAATGTATTTTTACAAATTATTGTGATACTCTCAAACCGGGAGACCCGGGACTACGCGGATAGTTACTACGAGTTGCAGTGGTCCCGTGCGAGGTGTTCGTGCCTCGTACAGGGTCATTTGGGGGCAGGTTTGAGTTTTCACCTTTTAACGGCTTATTTTTAAGTCTAAGTGTGATTTTTGTAAATTATCATCATACTCTCAAATCGGGAGACCCGGGACTACGCGGTCAGTTCCTACAAGTTACATTGGTCCCCTGCGAGGTGTCCATTCCCCCTACGAGGACGTTTGGGGGTTGGTTTGGGTTTTCACCCTTTAACGGATTGTTTTTAAGTCTAAGTGTGATTTTTATAAATTATCATTATACTCTCAAATCGGGAGATCCGGGATTACGCGGTCAGTTCCTACAAGTTGCATTGGTCCCGTATGCGGTGTTCGTGCCTCCTACGGGGTCGTTTGGGGGATGGTTTGGGTTATCACCCGTTAACGGCTTGTTTTTACGTCTAAATGTATTTTTGCAAATTAATGTGATACTCTCAAACCGGGAGACCCGGGACTACGCGGTCAGTTACTACAAGTTGCATTGGTCCCGTGCGAGGTGTTCGTGCCTCGTACGGGGTCGGCAGGTTTGTGTTTTCACCCTTTAATGGCTTATTTTTAAGTCTAATTGTGATTTTTTTCAAATTATCGTCATACTCTCAAATCGGGAGACCCGGGACTACGCAGTTAGTTCCTACAAGTTGCATTGGTCCCGTGGAGGTGTTCGTGCCTCCTACGGGGTCGTTTGGGGGCTGGTTTGGGTTTTCACCCGTTAACGACTTGTTTTTAAGTCTAAGTGTGATTTTTGCAAATTATCGTCATACTCTCAAATTGAGAGACCCGGGACTACGCGGTCAGTTTCAATAAGATGCATTGGTCCCGTGCAAGGTGTTCGTGCCTCGTACAGGGTCATTTGGGTGTTGGTTTGGGTTTTCACCCTTTAACGGCTTGTTTTTAAGTCTAAGTGTGATTTTTGCAAATTATCATCATACACTTAAACCGGGAGACCCGGGACTACGTGGTTAGTTCCTACACGTTGCATTGGTCCCGTGCGAGGTGTTCATGCCTCCTATGGGGTCGTTTGGGGGCTGGTTTGTGTTTTCACCCTTTAACAGCTTGTTTTTAAGTCTAAGTGTGATTTTTTTGAAATTATCGTCATACTCTCAAACCGAGAGACTCGGGACTACGCGGTTAGTTCCTACAAGTTGCATTGGTCCCGTGCGAGGTGTTCGTGCATCCTACGGGGTCGTTTGGGTCCTAGTTTGGGTTTTCACCCTTTAACGACTTATTTTTAAGTTTAAGAGTAATTTTTGCAAATTATCGTCATACTCTCAATCCGAGAGACCCGAGATTACGCGGTCAGTTTCAACAAGTTACATTGGTCCCGTGCGAGGTGTTTCTGCCCCCTACGGGGCTGTTTGGGGGCTGGTTTAGGCTTGCACCCTTTAACGTCTTGTTTTTAAGTCTAAGTGTGATTTTTGCAAATTATCGTCATACTCTCAAACCGGGAGACCCGGGACTACGCGGTCAGTTACTACAAGTTGCATTGGTCCCGTGCGAGGTGTTCGTGCCTCCTACGGGGTCGTTTGGGTGCTGGTTTGGATTTTCACCCGTTAATGGCTTGTTTTTAAGTCTAAGTGTGATTTTTGTAAATTATCATCATACTCTCAAACCAGGAGACCCAGGACTACGCGGTCAGTTCCTACAAGTTACATTGGTCCCGTGCGAGGTGTTCGGGCCTCCTACGGGGTCGTTTGGCGTCTGGTTTGTGTTTTTACCCTTTAACGGCTTGTTTTTAAGTCTAAGTGTGATTTTTGTAAATTATCATCATACTCTCAAACCGGAAGACTCGGGACTACGCGATCAGTTCCTACAAGTTACATTGGTCCCGTGTGAGGTGTTCGTGCCTCCTACGAGGTGGTTTGGGGGCTGGTTTGGGGTTTCACCCTTTAGCGATTTGTTTTTGAGTTTAAGTGTGATTTTTGCAAATTATCGTCATACTCTCAAACCGGGAGACCCGGAACTACGCAATCAGTTCCTACAAGTTACATTGGTCCCGTGCGAGGTGTTCGTGCCTCCTACGGGGTCGTTTGGGGGTAGGTTTGGGTTTTCACCCTTTAACGGCTTATTTTTAAGTCTAAGAGTGCTTTTTGCAAATTATCGTCATACTCTTAAACTGGGAGACCTGGGACTACGTGGTCAGTTCCTACAAGTTATATTGGTCCCATGCGAGGTGTTCGTTCCTCCTACGGGGTCGGTTGGTGGCTGGTTTGGCTTTTCACCCTTTAACGACTTGTTTTTAAGTCCAAGTGTGATTTTTGCAAATTATCGTCATACTCTCAAATCGGGAGACCCGAGACTACACAGTCAGTTTCTACAAGTTACATTGGTCCCGTGCGAGGTGTTCATGCCTCCTACGGGGTCGTTTGGGGACTGGTTTGGATTTTCATCCTTTAACGGCTTGTTTTTAAGTCTAAGTGTGATTTTTACAAATTATCGTCATACTCTCAAACCGGGAGACCCAGGACTACGCGGTCAGTTCCAATAAGTTACATTGGTCCCGTGTGAGGTGTTCGTGCCCCCTACGGGGTCGTTTGGGGGCTGGTTTAGGTTTTCACCCTTTAACGGTCTACTTTTAAGTTTAAGTGTTGATTTTTACAAATTATCATCATATTCTTAAATCGGGAGACCCGTGACTACACGGTCAGTTCCTACAAGTTACATTGGTCTCGTGCGAGGTGTTCGTGCCTCTTACCGGTCTGTTTGGGGGCGAGTTTAGGTTTTCACCCTTTAACAGCCTGTTTTTAAGTTTATGTGTTAATTTTTGCAAATTATCGTCATAATCTCAAACCGTGTGACCCGGGACTACGCGGTCGGTTTGTACAAGTTACATTGGTCCCGTGCGAGGTGTTCGTGCCTCTTACGGGGTCGTTTGGGGACTGGTTTGGGTTTTCACCCTTTAACGGCCTATTTTTAAGTCTAAGTGTTATTTTTACAAATTATCATCATATTCTCAAGCTGGAAGACCCGTGACTATGCGGTCAGTTCCTACAAGTTACATTGGTCCCGTGCGAGGTGTTCGTACCTCTTACGGGTCCGTTTGGGGGCTGATTTGGGTTTTCACCCTTTAATGGCCTGTTTTTAAGTCTAATTGTTGATGTTTATAAATTATCGTCATATTCTCAAACCGGGAGACCCGGGACTAAGCGGTCAGTTCATACAAGTTACATTGGTCTCGTGCGAGGTATTCGTGCGTCTTACCGGGTCATTTAGGGGCTGGTTTGGTTTTTCACCCTTTAACGGCTTCTTTTTAAGTCTAAGTGTTGATTTTTGTAAATTATCGTCATATTCTCAAATGGGGAGACCTGGGATTACGCGGTCAGTTCCTACAAGTTACATTGGTCCTGTGCGAGGTGTTCGTGCCTCTTACGGGTCCATTTGGGGACTGGTTTAGGTTTTCACCCTTTAACGATCTATTTTTACGCGGTTACTTCATTTGTTTATTCGTTAAATCCAACATGTTTTAACATTTAAAATAAACTCAACAGCAACGACAAACTCCAAAACCAAACCACCAGCAAATCCCTTCCACCAATTTAACGAAATAAGCTCATAAAGTAAGCCATTTTACGTTTGACTAGTCAAGTTTGACTTAAAATTGTCTGTTAACAACTTTGTTTAGAAATTGTTGTTGAGTGCAAGATCCTACTGTAGTTTAAAATGTAGTTAATTCGATTTTCACATTCACACCGTGTTCAATTTACATGTGACATGCATGTGGATATCCCATGGTCAACAAGTTTAAGGTAACTACCAACTAGTGCATACAGTTTCCATGATAATTAAGCATCATAAACCACTCTATGACTACCAATAGTGGAGAAATACTAACACATCATATATTCTACACTAATTGTGTTACTCGACGCTTATGGAATTCTAATGTAGAGATGCCTCATAAGAAAACAGTAATTAAATTTCAGGTGTAAGTTAATTAAAATTAAATAAATACCCTCATAATATGAGTGCACAACCAAATGCAAATCCACCGTGTTGATAGTTGAACCCATGGGTTAGATGCCTGAAATTAAAAAAAAAAATTACTTCCAGCCCATAATGGGATGGTGTGTATAAGCAAGATACAGCATATCTCTTACCCAACACTCCAAAAAATGAAAACCTAAAATGGCTATATGACGTTTGCCTATTTTTAATCAAAATTGGATTGGATCAGATCGAATTTAGATTCAGATTCAGTCCAATCTATACACCATTTTATCAAATGCAATCCAATCGAATCTAATTATGTCCAATTCAACGTATTTCAATAATTCTACAATAACAAAATTATATATTACACAAACATAACATTCTGTCCAACACCTTAATTTCTGAATTCCACCATCTTCCAACACGTGCTGCACGATAACCTACACATCGAAAGAAAACAATTTTTTAGCGATAATTAATATATAACGTATTGAGTGTAAAACTATAATATAAATAAATAGGTATAAACTTACATCTGGATTTGAACCTCCAACTTGCATATATCCATACACGCATCAGAGAGAGGAAGAGAGAGATATAGGGAACTTGCATACAAACTGTAATGTTTTACAAGTAACATAGTGTTAGAAAATATATTTTTTTTTCCAGCAAGGGGATCTCTAGCAAAATGGATTTTTTTTCTCAATGTTCCAATTAGTTATGCATTAGGTAACTCACTAATTATATGATTAAAGCAACATTTAAATAATTTCAGTTAAACCCTTAAAAAGGTTCACAATTTAAACCCTAACAAAAAAATCATCATAGTTTAAACCTAAGTTTTATTCATCATAATAAAAAAAAATGTTTCAATGAGACCCCCCCCTAACAAAAAAAAAATCATTGTTAAACCCTTGCAAGAATGCATCACATATAACTGATTTGAATGAGTTAAACCCACATTTATTAATCTCTCCAAAACTATTTCATCAATAAGACCCAACATTTCTTCACCAAATATAAATATTTTGTAACGAAAAAAACACTTAGTCGGAGAGGGTAATACCTTAATCGCAAGTATTTCTAGCCTAAATCCATACCGGAATGGAAATCCATGCCGGAACTGGGAAGGTGACGCCACCTCCAAATTCTCAACCTCCGCTATTGTTGGAATTGGGAAGGAGCGGCGGAGCGGCTGGACGGAGCGGCGGATGCCGAAATCCATACCGGCTTGTGAACGAAGCGAGTGAGGGGAGGCAGAGAGACAAGAAGAGAGAAGATCGAGTGAGGCTTGCAAACGGAGCGGGTGAGCGGGAGATTGAAAGATGAGAGAGGAAAGAGAAGAGGGAAGTAAAGATAATAATTTTTTTAGGGTCTTTTATATTTTAATCAAGCGTACTCTATTTTGGCACACTTTAAAACAGTGCCAAATTTTGGCACTGTTTTAAAGTGTGCCAGATTGCCATTAAATCGTGCCAAAATCTGGCACGGTTTAAAACTGTGCCAGATTTTTAACATCAGGGTGTGCCAAATTGCTGTTTTTGGTGTAGTGAGGGAATATGACGAGGAGAAGAAGTCCACCAGCGATACTATGAGCACGCTGAAGAACGATTGTGATAAGATGAAGATTGCTAATGACCAGCTTGTGGTTAAACATGATTATTTAAAGAAGGACTGTAAAGATATTTCTATAGCCAAGGAGGCTAGATGTGTTAAAAGCTACACCAAAGCCTTCAAGGATGCCAATCGTCAGCTGGCCTACATCAGGAAGTCCAACTTCAAGAAGGGCGGGGATATTGCCTTGGTAAGGGAGAATATCCCCACTGGATCTGAGTTTTTTGGCAAGCATAACCCTGGTTCCCCGCCAAAAGTTGCTAAAGAGGCTATTGTAGACGCTCTAATCGACTAGACTTCTTCAAAAATTGCCAATGCCAAAGCCTCAGAGACTCAGGAGAAGATGAAGAGCAATGACACTTAGTTAGGAATGATTAACTTATATGCTCTTGTATTTTTCCCTTGGTCTATTTATGTAAGGCCTTTACCCATTTTTTTTTATCTATGAAAGACTTCTATAAATTTCAATTATGTTTGAATTATTATTGAATACTCCTTTTTAATTCTTACTTTTTGTAGTCTATCAATATTGCTGAGGATATTCCTTCTTTTACTGGAAATCTCAACGTCATCTTTGGTCGAGAGACGAGTGCTCAATCTCTTCTTGTATTTATTTATGCTCACAAGGCCCTCAAAAAGATGATTGATGCCTATAAAGGTCAGTCTGCCTTAGTGGCTAAGCTGAAGGATGATGTCAAAGACGTGGGAGATGTGGTAACTCTCGTGGAGAAAGAGGGATTCTTTGAAGAAGCAACTTATTGAAGCAAAGGACATTAGTGATGTTGGGTCCATTTTCTAAGATGATAATGCCTTTGTTAAGAAGAAATTTATTGAGGCAGGGGATGACTGCCGAAGGGTCTATATTGTGATGATGGGCCTTAGTTGCGACATCATCAAATTGTGCTACCTTTACAAAGATGGGTCCTCGAGTAGCGTGGTTTGCTGGGTGGATGGATACCCCCATTAAGCTAGATGAGTCAAACTAACTAACTTATAATCATGGTTGGCTAAATGCCTTGGTTTCCAAGGACTCTCTGCTTTAGTATATGTACCAAATTGATTGTCTTGCTTATAGGCATCCACTATTTGGTACTAAAGAAAGCTGGGTGTCGTTGGATGTCATCCCTCTACAATTGGATAAGAGCTATTTAACTTCTCGTGACAACGACAATGAGTTCCGACAAGAACCTGATGATAATCGAATAAGAGTCATTACTGTTGTTCTTGCTAGCTGATAATAACCGTTGTCTATTTTGTTCCTTTATTATTATAAACAAACCTTTTGTAACTTATAAATTTTTGGAACAAGCTGTTTGTATAATATAATTATTTTTCACTTTTCCATTCCGTTATGTCGAATGTGTATTTTATTGTCTTGTCTTACCGTTTAGGTTGTGTCATCACCCCACCTTAGGCCAATAATAGACTATGGCAAAAGTATACCTAGTTTTAGGGGCATCCACCCATTCAGGATTTTTATTCGACCAAAGTTATGTTCATTCAATGCCTAGGGGTCCCCGTAAGTCTTTTATTTGCCAGAGAAATTCATAATGTCTTTGTGTTTTTCATGATGATGACCTTGATACCTTAGGTTTAATTATAATTTTGTAATTATAATTAAACGAAGGTAAAGCTGATCAATATTATGATCATTAATTTAAAATGTAAGCCTGCTATTTTGGAACAATGTAAAGCAACTAACTGAACCACTTGGGCTTTTATTAAAAATGATAAGGAGCATTATAAGTTCTGAAATAAAAATTTACAAAAACTAATTAAGCTCGAAACAACTTAAATAAGAGCGAACTCAAATGTAATTTTTTTTAGATTGGCTGCATTCCAAGCCCTGGGTATCTCCCTGCCTTCCATTGATTCCAAATAATAAGCTCCTTGTAGATCGTCTCTGATGACCTTGAAGGTCCCTACAAATTATGTCCCAACTTGTCGTCTGAAGGCTTTTTAGTGCTACCGAGGACCTTTCTGAGAACATAATTATCGATATGGAATTTCCTTGGATTGACGTCTTTGTTGTACTGATTGGCTAACTGTTATTAGTACGAGACCAGATTTATCATGGCATGTTCCCTTTGTTCTTCTGCCAGGTCAAGTTTAGTGTTCATGGCGTTTTCGTTTAAACCTTGCTCAATAATGGTGGTCATCATGGTTGGCAAACTAGTTTCCAGAGGAATAAAAGACTCCAACCCATATGTTAGAGTAAAGGACGTCTCCCCAGTAGGCCTTCTAGGGGTAGTACGATACGTCCACAAGATATGGGGAAGCTCATCCACCCTAACTGCTTTTACCTTCTCTAATATTTTTTTCATTTCGTGGAGCATCATTTTGTTGGGATCCTCTGCTTAAAAATTTCTTTGGGGAAAGGCCACAGAATAAAAATAGTGTTTAATTCCACTTTTAAACTATGTGTCATTGTCTGTGATGGTTATCCCGAGTACCCCCAAAGCATGTTATAATGTTTCTCCAGATGAATCTGATCATATCAGTATCCCTGATGTTCGTTAATGGCTCTGATTCAATCTACTTTGTGAAGTAATCTATGCTGACTAAAATATACTTGCAATTTTCTGGTGCTATTGGGAGTGGTCCTATAATGTCCGACCCTCACTGGGAGAACTATCATTGACTAGTTAGTGATTTCAAGTCGTTATTGGGTGATGAAGCATGGGGGAGAATTTTTTGACACTTTTCACACTTCTAAACATAAGAGGTTGCATCTTTTTGCATATACGACCATAAATACCCTTTTTTGATTGCTCGGAAGGCAAGAGACCTTCCTCTTGCGTGGATTCTACAGATCCCATCGTGTGGTTCGTAAAAAAGTTAACCGATGTCACTTGGATACATGCAATGGAGGTAATGACATGTGAAAGACCTTTTGTACAGTTTTCCTTTAGGCCCTAGATAAAACCGCGCAACTTTAACCCTAACTTGATAGGCTTGCTTTTTTTTAATCGGCAAGATATCATTCTGCAAATAAGAAATTATTCGATCCATCTAGCTGGGACATTTTTGCACTGTTTGAATGTGTTCGATGATCACTCACTTTATAATGCTGGGCTTGGCGAGGAATTCTACTTAAACTCTTCTCCTTAGATTGGAGTCCACTTCTGAGCTTAGGTCTACTAAGGAGTCGACGTGGCTATTATACACTTGGGGGAATTGTTGAATATTTACTTCCTCAAATTTTGACATTAAATCATGGGCCACCTGTAGGTACGCTACCGTCCTTTTATCCTTGGCATTGAAGTCCCCAATTACTTAGTTGGATAAAAACTTTTAATAATATACATCAAGGTGACTTGCCCCCAACAAGTGGGCCTTATGTAGTCCGAATATGAAGGCTTCATACTCAGCATAATTGTTGGATGCTTCAAAGTCTAGCCTAATTCCTTGAAAAACAACCTTAATACAAAAAGCCTTTTGTTTACTAGATTAATAGCAAAAATTTATAAGTTGAGTAAACTCCGAACAAACTTTTTGGGCAAAACTCTTTTCAAAAAACACCAGATGTGTTGTAAATTTTTTTCTGAATGTATAGATTAAATTCGATAGTTGATTACCTTAAGTTTAATTTTTAATAAACATCTACTATCGTTACCATGCAGTCCCAATCACAACAATAGTTAAGAACATTCAAAGAAATAGACACATGAATTTTAATGTGGTAAAACCATTAAACAAGGGAAACATCCACAGTGCCCTCTACGACACAAAGCAAAAAATCCACTAGAATAAAAATCAGGTTACGACACTTAAGCAAACCACTAAGATCCTATCCTAAGTTCAGAATGTATCTACACGAGATTCTCCACTCCAAAGGTATTCTGACTTGGAACTTGATCCTTTCTTGCCGCTTCTTTATCTTTCCCTTAATTTCCTTCTCTTTATATTAAGATTCCACCAACTCTTTCAAATACAAGATTCTCAACCAGAACCACAATGTCTAAGTGTTCGTGTGAGATAGTGTTTGTGATGTGTTACTACATGCAAACTTGAAACTCACCCTCTCAAGATTTATACAAACTTTCCTAACAAATTACAACAGTTCTAATATGAAAGTTATTTTTGAATCTCGATTTCTCAAGCAAAGACTTCTTGATCTTTTTTATAACCACAGATCTCAAGGATACCTTGCTCGGAAGACGGTTGAAGGTCTTATACAATTTATGGGGTTTGAAAATATTTTTGAAATTGTAAACCTCCAATTGCAGATCCAAACTAGACTAGAAGTCTACTTTAACAAATCAGATTCAGACTTAATAGGCAAGGACTGTTTCAACAAGTTTTGATCTAAAACTTTATTTTTCAGATCTGAACGCTTTAAAACCTTAGCACGAGTTCGTTTGTGTTCCTGTTGTTTTTGTACACCAATATTTCATAAAATATGAAATAAAAATTTGGAAACACACAACTCACTAGATCTAAAAATTATTTTTGAAACTAAAATTTTTTATTTCAAAAACTAGTTGAAACAGATTAGATCTAAGAAATCAAATCTAAAAAGAGAAACATAAAATATACATGAGATGTTCTCTTTTAGAAAGACTCAGTTTTAACAATGAAACTTAAATCTTCCTTAGAGATGAGTTCTGAGAGAATCAACGTATTTGAAGAGGTCTTCGAAAAGAAAAACACACAACTAACAACACAGAAATCCTATGAGAATCTAACTCTCACAAGCTGGGTATCTAGTGTTTAAAATAATTTAGGTTTGGTGTTTTGATTTGGGAAGAGGGTTTGCACCAAAAAGAAAACCTAGGGTTTTCTGCTACTAATTTCTCTATATCTTTCCTTTCCCTCTCTTATCCCTTCTCTCTTTTCTCTCTCTCTCTACTCTCTCTTTTCTCTCAGAAAAATGAAATGACAAAAAGTTCCAAAATGCTGACGGTTGATCCCTTTTTATATTGGATGTAGAAGGATCGAGACCATCAGCATCAATCATATGGCTGAGATCAAGTCTAAATGGATTAACTTTGATCCAATGGTTAACACAGGCGGTGGGTTATAAGATTACTGATTGGATAAGCCTGGGACCACAAGGATTGAAAAAGATCGCATGTAGTACGTTGATTAAAACAATCCAAGGGCTGAGATTGAATATGAATTATGTGTCTATAAGAAAACACAAATCGCATCGTTGGGAAGCCAACATGTATACGCACTAGATGGGATATAAAACGCGTGTTGAAACTATTTACAAGGCACACCTCAAAGTCTCTAGCGCATTCGGATTCTACCCAAGCAAACAACCAGTGAATAAAATAAGTTTATGAAATTCCATTTTAACCCACGAAACTTTTAAAACCAATTTTAAATTAATTCAAAAATCATTTCAAAATTATTTAAAATTATATAAAATGATTTGTTTGGAAGTAAATTGATTTTAAAATGATTTCAAGTGTTGATAAACCATTAAAGCACATAGGTAATATGTAGGATGCAGTGCAAGTGTCCTATTTATGGTTTTAGGGTTTAGATTTTACTTCCCTTTGAAGATTATCTTGAACTGGATTTCTTCATGTAACATATACCTTTAAGGAGATGGAGTTCTCAAGCTATACTAACCTATTTTGTCTATATATCCAAACTAGTTGGAACTCCTATATATACAGACTCAAGTGAGTTAATAGATAGTGTGTTCTCATTCCTTACTCGACCATGGCATTCTCCGATGTGATGAGCTCAATTCTTACTCCCACCCGTTTAGAGTTAGAGGTGCCATCCACATATAGTGTCCATTTTTTGGACTAGTCATTCGAATAAAATTTTAATTGATCGATAATTTGTTGGTCGTTAGATGATCCTTCCTCCATAAATTCTGTAATAAAATTAGCGAACACTTGTCCTTTAATCACTATTTTCGGTTAGTAGTATATATCAAAATTCCCAAGTTCAATTGACCATTTGGACATACGTCCAGATAGGTCGGCTTTGCGAAGAAACGACTTTGAGGGGAAATGATGTGATGACTATAATTGAATGAACCTAAAAGTAGTGTTTTAGCCTGTAAGACGGGTTGAGCAAAGAGTAGGACAATTTTTCTAATGGGAGGTAACGATTTTCGATATCCAGGAGCATCTTGATGATCTAGTAAATGAGGGACTATCGTCCTTCCTTTTCACTAACCAACGCTGAAATGATCGTGTGGCTTAAAACTGTTAGGAAGAGATAAAGAGGGTCTCCCGAGTCTGGGATGGCCAATAGATGAGGTTTAATCAAATGGTATTTGATTCTTCAAAAGCCATTGAGCATTCGTCATTCTAGGTGAGGCGTTTCTCCTTTTTTATCAGTTGAAAAAATGGTCGGCATAGCTCGGATGACTTAAAGATGAAATGGTTCAAAGTTGCCAGTATCCCTGTTAGCTTTTGAATTTTGCGTAGTGTCCTTAGAGGCTAAACATTGTTGATCACGACTATTTGGTCAATGTTTGCCTTAATCCCTCTTTTGCTGACTAAGCAGCCAAGGAACTTTTCGAATTGGATCCTAAAGTAGGTTTTTCTTGCGTTAAGATTCACTTGGTAGTGCCCGAGAATTCCAAATGTCTCTGCTAAGTCATTAGGATGACCATCTTTGTGTTTGCTTTTGATGAGCATATTGCCAATGTATACTTCTATTATTTCTCGTAATTTATTTTTTGAACGTCTTAGTGACCAATCTATGGTGCGTGGTCCCGACATGTTTTAGGCCAAAAGGAATGATCTTATAATAGTACAAACCCATGGAGTTATAAATGAAGTCTTATCTTAGTCGGGGCCGAACAGTGGAATCTGGTGGTACCCTGAGTAGGCATACAGAATGCTTATCTGCTCGTGGGCTGCTATGACATTGACCAAATGATCTATCTTCAATGAAGGGTAACTATCTTTGGGAAAAGCCTTATTAAGGTCGGTGAAATCCTCAAATACTCTCCAACCGCCATTGTAATTTCATGCCATCTGCGGGTTTGAGAGTCACTTTGAGAATTCAACTTCTATGATGGACCTTACCTTCATAAGTTTCACAACCTCCTTTTCTACTGACTTGGATTTTTTGGGGCAGTGCGGTGAGCTTTTTGTGTGATTAGCAAAAATGCTAGGTCAATGTGAAGTTAATGGTAGTTGACTGTGGGATCGATCCTCGGCATTTCGCACGGTTCCCATGCGAATACATTAAGTTTTTTCTTTAGAAAAACGATTAATTCATTCCTTTCTTGGTTGGATAATGTGGCGTTGATTAGAAATTTCTTTCTGATCGGCTCTCATCAAAAGCTACTTCCTCCAGTATTTACACGACTTTAACAGCGGGGTTAACTCTTACCTCTTTTACCCCCGGCCAGCTATACTTTAGTTGTTATTTGGATGGAGTGGCTCTGTCCTAGGATATTTCAGGGATGACTTTCTTCTCTTTCTTTTTTCTTACTCAGGTTTAATGAAAGCAATATAACACTTCTGAGTAATGCCTGATCGCCCTTGATCTCTATTATTTTCCGCTTTGTAATACACTTGAGTTTTTTTATAGAAGTTTGAGGGCCCTGCCCTCATGGCGTGCAGTCACCCTCTTTTAAAAATTATGTGGTAGGGCGAGTTAATGTCCACCACCAGAAACTCATTGAGTTTAGAGATGTTTTATGCTCCTACCGACATAACTACCTTTCCCAATGGCATAGTCATCTTTCCAGAAAAGTCGACAAGTGTGACGTTCATTTCCTTCAGGTGTGTCATTTTTAGTTTGAGCTTGTAAGAAAACTCCACGTACATTAATTCCAGAGAGCTACCATTATCCACTAGTGGCTTATCCACATTCCAGTTTGCAATACTGAGATTTATTACTAGTACATCGGGGTGTGGGGTCCTCACACCTATCAAATCGTCTTTCATGAAGACTATGCACTTATTGTAGTCCACATATTTTGGTTGCCTATGTTTGCTAGCTTGACTTTTGGCGGGGTCAATCTGGAAGGCCTCCATTACTGTCGTGACCTTCTTGCGTTCCTACTGAATTGGGTTGTTAGTGATCTGCTTGGGGTCAGATACCCCGTAAATGACGGTAAACTCATGCCCTGATTCATCATCAGAAATATTATCTGGTTTGGGTCACCGTTAAGCGATCTGATTTTTTTCAATGTTCTCATTCAAATGCCCTGCGTGGGCTAACTCATTTTGATGGGATTTTGGGGACTTGTAATTCTCCATCTTGTATTCATTCTCTTTGTGGTAGTCGCATATGAATACGTTATTCCTATTTCTTGGATCATTTACCATCTTCTTTGGCCCCTTGAGGAATTACTCATCCTTAAATATTGCTCATGATTTTGTAAATTGGTTTTTTGAAACTGTTTTGATGGCTTGGAACTCCTTTGATGAGTCTGCTTTGTTCTCATTTTTAGCTCCTCCATTTTTCTTTTTGTTCACTTTATTTGGGGTAGTTTCTTGTCGTTTCCTTTGGTCGCCTTAGCGCAACCAGTTTCTCCCTGGCCGAAGTTGACCACGTCTTTCACTTTGGCATATATCTCAAGATACGACATGATATCGTTGATTGTGTCTGCCTCCTTATTGGTGAGGGACTGGTGCAATATGGAGTTAGGGGGCAATCCAATCTTAAATGATGCTATGATAATCTTCTCCGAGCAATCTTCAACCACATTGAAGGTTTTCCAATAGCATTTGGCGTATTCCCGTAATGTCCCTTGTGGTTTCTTTATCATAGTGAGGAGAGAGTCCATCCACTTCAGATGCGAGTTGCTAGTTATAAATAAATACATGAATGACTTTACAAAATATTTTAACTTTTTAACTGACCTGTGGGGCAGCCTTCCGAATCACTTATGGGTGACATCTCCTAGGATGGATGGTAATATTCGACACATAAGAGTGTCATTTTGGTTTTATAGAGTCATCGATTGCCTATACTGGCGCACGTTATCTATGTGGTCAGTCTTTCCATTGTATATCTTGAATCTTGGGGCTGTGAACTTATTTTCTTTAGGGGATTCTCCTCCTCAAATACCCTTGAGAAGGGGACTATATTTATGTCACGAGGTCCATTCTTTTCAGCTCTTTTATGGATGTAGCCCCACGATGAAATGGGTGTTGATCCATCTCTCTTCAAACCAGGCTTCGTATATCTTTCTTATAATGTTCTTCATCTCGATTTCGTCTGGTCAGAGGCTCTCATGCTCTGAACAATCCTGCATATGGCCAATACTCCTTCCTCGGTTGCAAATTTTGCTCGCCTGGGGACTAGTCATCCGACCACAATGCTTGCGATTTCCCTCAGGGAGCTATTTCCCCACCTTCTCCAATCGTTGCTGGAGATGCCCATTCTCTTCCATTTTGAGGCGTATTGCTCCTTTTGCTGGTGGAGTTGTTCCTCAGAGGCATTGATTAACTGCGAAATTTGTGTTAATCTTGGTTGCTCATTACTTTGCTCAGAAAGTTACTCCTCTAAGTGAAATTTGGGATTTCTTTCTCGATGAACCTCAAATCTGACTTTGAGTAGGGAAATATCAGCTCTAAGTCACCATCAACGAGTGCCTTGTGTGGGCGATGAGACATTATTTCACTATTTAATTCCAAGTTGCTTTTCAGAAAAAGAGAATCGTTCCCACAAACGACACCAGTTGTGAGTGCAAGAAATCACAATTAATAATTCCATAAATCAAAGGGATTAAGAGTGTAAGGAATGATCACAACACACAAGATTTACGTGGTTCGACAATAGGCTACATCCACAGAAGGTTTCTCAATTTTTATTAATTCTTCAGAGGTTTAGAATTATATACCCCATTTTCCCGGGGTGAGAGTCTTATTTATAGTAATAAAAGTAGTTTAGTTCTTGCTCCTTATTGGCTCGTTGGTGACTCATGTTTATCTCCTTCGAGAATGTATGTAACCAAAAGTCTTCATAATTATCCATGTGATATATTCTCGTATTTATCCATGCGACGTTAAATTTGTCTAGGGCAGCACATTGAGCCTGTTGGGGCTATCAGAAGTTGGGCCTTTATGGCTTTACACCCATAATTCCCATAAACTTTCACTATTCATCCCATGTCTTAATTACTAAGGTTTGTTTTCGACTTAGGTTCTTTGAGATAAAATGGCTTTTTGAGGATATTCATAATGTTCTTATGAGGTTTTATTAGGGTTTTCTACTTAAATATTTAAAAATCAATGTTATGTGTTATTTTGGATTTAAAACTTCTATATTACCAAATTACCATTATTATTTGAAGGTCATGAGTTTTAAATCCTTTGTTGAGGCTGCAGACATAGGCACCATAATATTGTGCTTATCTTGAGTGTGATTTTATTAGATTCTGGTATTGAGGCTACAACATTGTTGTGCCAGGCCTAGGCATCATGTTAGGAGATGGCCTCCTACTTTGTACTTAAGGTAAAAAATACTACTCGTAGGTAAATTTAGTCTATATTAGTTATGGGACTTGCACCTTGGCACAGTTCGGCTAAGTCTGTATAGCTAATAGCAGACAGTGGATCACTCATCCTGAAAGTGGTTAGAAGAGTAGGTCGCGGACTATGGCATGACTAGGTCAACAAAAATCTAGAATAAGGTCATGGTGATTGAGAGGTGTAAGGATTTATATATAAGGGTTGCAGACTATAGGGCGAACCAAGCGATATTGAGCCTTAGGGCAAGTCGGGGAGTGGTGAACCAAGGGAGATTGACATTTGGGACATTAGAGTACTCTGTGAGGGTGGGAATAAAACATGTCTTTTCCATCATATATATTCTTGTTGTAAGTTACCTTAAATTGCACTGGTTTTAGCTTTGTTAATATATATATATATACACTAACACTGGTAGGTAGGATGAAGACATTTGATTTAACCTTTACTAGGCTAAATCGAGCTCATCCCTTTATATTCCTTGTTTTCCTCAGAGTAATTGGCTATAGACAGATCTATAGACCGCAGAGATTATTGGAGGCCACATATGAGATTATGATTTTTTAGAGATAAAATATAATTTTAGTTAGTACATATATAGATTTAGATATTTCGTAATTAGTTGGTATTATCCCCTTGTTTAGTTTATGTTAAATTATAAAGACGGTTGAATGGAATAAAGAGATTATTTGATGCATATAATATATATTTTAATTTAATTGCTAATTTTAAGGAATTTACGTTCGAAGGATGATTCTTTTTAAATTAAGGATTGTTATCATTTAGTGGGTGGATATAATTACAAGCTTTGACAATGAGGCGGTGTTTTAAAGGCCGTAGGCTTGTAAGCTTTCCATACTTAAGAATTTTAAATTTCTAATGAGGGAATCAAGTGAATTAACCACTCGGCCTTATAGGGAAAAGTCCTAGACATTACAAGGACAATGATGCATAAACCATTGTAACTCATTATGGATAAACACAATTTTTATTAGAGTTTCAATTATCCCTTTAGCGATGAGTTGCAAGATATGTTTTTTGAGTATCCCCGATTTTATTTCTGGCAAGGTGTTTTCCCAGTGTCGTGTTGATAAGTTTCACGTGCAAGATGAACCAGTTTGACTTGTCTTTGTTTGAAATAATGAGGGTAATAACGACCTCTGATACTTTTTTGCATTTCCTTTTAATTTTTATCATCCACATGGAGGATCATTTTTTTTACATTAATGAGTTTGAGTATATTATATGACCTTACCAATTTGTTGTAAGTGATGATTATTGATCGACAACAATCTTGTATAAATTCTCTTAAGTACGTATTTTCACGAGTAAGCACACTTTTTTGCGTGTTCCATAAAAACTAAAATGATGAAATGAATTTCCAGAAGTTTGGGGTATCAAATGATGATGACCGAAAAACTTCATGTAAAAATGGTCTTGGTTAAAAAAGATGGAGATTTGTATTGGCTTCCTAGACACATAGTTTTGGCTCAAAATCAACCATATTTCGTTCCCCCAAGTTTTAGAATACGTTGATAAGACATGATTTCCAATTAGTGAGCAGTTTTCATTTCCATAGACAACTATGGTTAAGCAAAATGGTAATAAGACGACTAACGAGGTTAATAGTGCAACTTCCTAATTAAAAAATCAATTTGGATCATTAAATCTTAACTTTGTTTAGTTTGAAAAGAAGTGGATATTTTCTTTAGTGGATAAGTGAATAAGATATATGTTGACTTTGAGAAATTGCACGAGCGCAACCAGTATTCTTGAAACCTCCAACAATTTAAATATTTGAGGGGGCATGTGAAACTATGCTTTGGACAACGTGGTGTGTGATAATGATTCAGTGGGGGGTGGGGGAGTTAATGTGCATCCTTATGGACATGTGATGAAAATGGTCTTAGATGTTCCTTATGCCTATGAGTTCTTATTGTGTGACATGCAAGGAAAGATATCAATACATCTTGGTGCCTTAGATGATCATTGGCAAATATAAATGTTGTGCTAAAGCAGGTAAAATACAGTGATGTTAATTATGAGCCCGAGATACTAGAGTTTAAACAATGTTGGATTGAATCAATTAAGGATTATATGTTGGTACTCCTATCCATGTTTGGTGGACTTGCAAGTCCAAATGCTACTTAATTGTTGCATCTGGTTCCTATACCCCCTAAGGGTAGGTCGCATGGGGAAAATGATGGTGAAGGAAAAAAGCATGTCATGTTAAAAAAATGTGACATGTATTTGGGAAACAACCAAGTTGCTTAATGACTTGGCTATGAAGTTCAATAAATTCCCCAGCCAGTGGCGGACCCAGGATTTTGAGTAAGGGGTTGCGAAAAGTTATAGCGAAGTTCGGGGGTGGGAGTCCTTGCGATAATTTTTTTTGAATTATTTTTACTTTTTTTTTGCAAATTTTTAACCCTAAAAATGTTAGATAACTAAGGTTGTGTTTTTTTTTCCATTGGTACATTATTTGAACCCTCATTTCGCGATTGCACTTCGGGTTCAAAATAAGTTTCATCACCCCTTCTTCTTTTAAAGTATTTTTCCATGACCCCTAAAAATACATTTGAAATATTTTCATTAGACCTAATATTATTTCAAAATATTAAACAATAATGCAAACTTAATAACATTAGTCCAACCAAACTAACATTTGAATTAACATTTAACAAAATTAACATTTAACAAAACTAACATTTAATAGTTAACAACAAAATTAACTAATAAAATTAGAACAACAAATTTTGTCAACAAATCAACAACTTAACTAATAAAATTTCATACAATATCCAATTTGAGCAACAAATTTCAGCAACAAATAGAACAAATTTTCATCATCAACTCAACGACAAATAAAAGTTTCATAACATAAATTAAGAAAATAAACTAAAAAAAAATACATGCTTGCTGCCGAGCTAAGAGGAGGTGGGAGGAGGAGGAGCTCCTGCTGCTTGGGCTGTGTGCGAGAGAGAGAGAGCATAGATGGGCCGCAAGGGAGAGGGGTAGAATAGGAGGGGAGGGAGACACCCGAGTGAGAGAGAGGGAGAGGGGAAACGTCTGAAACAGAAATGGAGAGAAGAAGAAGAAACCCTTTTCTTTTAACAAAGTTAAGTTAGGTTAGATTTTTAATAAATTACACATCCGCCCCCAAAGTTTAAAAAACCGCATTTGCTGCTAGCCTTTCATTTTAACAACTTACACATAGGTCAATAAATTTTGTTTAACACTATACTAAGCGAAGATTCCGAAAAACCTTGTGGGTGCGGCCGCACCCCTTTCGGAATGTGGTGGGTCTGCCCTTGGTCCCAGCTAAATAATTAAAATCCAATAACACATATCATTAAATGTAACTTGGGGTACACGTTAATTTTTTACCAGCCATACATCAAAGAAATAACAAATATTAAATGGGATGGATGTTATGAGTAAATAGTAATAACATTAGGAACAAGGTGGCATGCTCCTTCAACCACATGGTGGTCGAAGGTTGGGAAATACCTTAGGCTAGAATTGTATAACACCTTCCCACTTTTGAAGTTGTTTCTTTTGGGTGGCATTAAGACGTACAATAAGATTTTATGTTATTGAGAAAATAGCATTGGTTTGAGGTTACGGAGATGGAATGCTATATTATGCAGGCGTACAATTGTGTTGTGGTTTTCCTCTTAAAATAATTATGCCTTTCATTCATTACATTATGCATGGCTCCTAATGACACCAAGATAAATATCATAACCATTCTAAATGTGGCTAACATGAACTATAACTGTGAAGCTTAAGGAAAATGGGTTTGCCATAGAATCTTTATGGGGTATATTATATATCGTGATGTTGAGGCTGCCGGGTGGAATTAAGAACTACATAATTGGATCCAAATATTCAATGATATTATCCCCAGGCATTGCGACATGACTCATGCAGGTCAATATCTTTTATGAGGATAATTTTTCCTTATCAATCAAATAGAATTGTTTGAAAGGTCATGTTTTATGTTACATGTGTAGTTAATTTTGGGTACATATTTTGGTATAGAACACTTTTATTTGTGTATTATCTGCGATTGACAAATGTGAATGTTTACACATGTAAAAGGAATGTAAATGAAATATATTTATAAAAAAGTTTAAATGAATTGATCTGTATGACTTATGTTAGATTTTTTAATTTTGCATTGGTATGAGTTAAGTAAATAACTTGTGTTACATTTTTGTAAGTTTACACTTTTGGGAGTTAGGTTAAAGACATGTGTTATATTTTGTAATTTTTTATTATTATAACAAAATGAAAAACGACTCATAGTATTATGATCACACAATATCAAAATTAAATAACCAACCTTGGTTATAGCACTGAATACCTCCCAGAACCACATAAATATCAACAATATTATTATTATTACCACAAATTAAAAATAAGCGGGTAAAGATAAATACTAAGGAAAATTAAACAAATTACTCACTATTGAAATGCCAAACCTCTGTAACAATGCTTGGTTTCCCTACATCGAGTATATAAATAGGGTTTACAAAAAAAAAGCTAAATAATAGAATGTCGATACATGCAATTAACACGAGACATTTTAATAAAGATGATATTAGATCCAAACTGGTCTAAGAGATGTATTAGGTTCCAGATTATATCGTTGGCAACGATCATCATTTTTGGCGACGGGCAACCGAAGGTACAACTACAGAGAGGGATCACAGGCATTTAGTCCCATTTTAAAAGATTCATTTGTATTCACATCCATTTTTTTTTGTTTTTTTAGTTATTGATCGCGTGTAACAAATATGAGGCAAGTGTCATTTTCTATAGAAAAGAAGAGATACAGTTGCAAGGCGGTTGAAGGAGGTTTTGGGTGCAATAGGACTCGATAAAATTCAAAAAATACATGGGAGGGGAGCATAATAAAACTTTGGACATGGGACTAAACCTTAAAAAAACTATTAGAGATATTCAATTTGTTTTTTGTTAGATCCAGATTTATTTTGGTGTTTCTCTTGAATGCATTTCGGTTTTCTGATTGATTTTTTCAATGAAAAAATCATCAATAATACATTTCTTAAGTTTTTTTTTTGAAACTTAGGGCTTATTCACATGTTTACAAAATGTAATATTTTAGTTGACATTATCAATGAAGTTCTTACAATATAAATAGATTATGACCCGCCTTTTATTTATAAAATCGAGTTTTTAATTCATTTAAAGAGATATTTATTAGGGATATCAAATGGAGAAATTTAGGTTTAGGGTTTTGATATTGAGGTATTGTTACCTTGATATGAGTTAAAGAGAGGAAAAAAAGGAAAAATGATATAATTAATCAAATATAACCTATATTCCCTTTGACTTGTGGGTGCCTAATTTTTTGTGGTGAGAATAAAATTTTCTCTCTTATATAATGTTTGTGGGATATGGTGAAGGAGACAAATATTGTGGGAGACTTTAACAATACCTTTATGAAAATGGTAACTCCATGACTAGGGGGTTTGATTAGTATTTTTCACTGGTTTATTTGAGGTATTAAAAGTCCTTAAACTAGTTGTTTCGGTTCTAATTTGAATTCAGTATCTATAGAAATAAGAACCAAATAGAGATCCAATTTGTGCCAAAATTAATTATAAAACCAAAAATAAAAATAAATATTTGACCTTTAGAATGCATATTTATCTCTTGTAATTTAAGTGAATTTTTTTACCGATATTTCTTCAATATTTGGACATGTTAAATTTTCATTTTCTTAATGTTTAGTGTCTTCTTGTCTCTCAGCATTGGTGGGTGCCTATATGTGAGCATTCCAAAATAAACTAAACCTTAAAGAGAAAATAAAATAATTGTAAATTTTATGCCCGAAGACAAAATTAATTAATTTTCTGCTCAAAGCTTGCCAGAGGATTTTTCCGTAAGGGATTTTTTTAAAATAATAATAATGATTATCCTAAAATGGTTTGAAAAGTAAATTAATTTTGAAAGTAAATTAAATTAAAAATTAGAGAAAAAAATTAAAGACTAAAGGTGTCGGAATTAATGTGTGTAATGAGATACAAGAACTTGTAAGAACAAACACAAAATTTAAATGTATCTAACCTTTTAATATTAAAGCCTCGAAGGAAATCCAAATTAATTTAACAAAAATCAAAATACAAACCCACTTTTTTTAGTAACTCTCCTTGCATTATATAATACATGAATGAAGCATCAATTGTTGGAAATTTCTCCCAAAAATCGCCTACCTTATAATGCATGAGTTTTAACTTCGCGACAAAGTATTTTGAATTGTAATGTACCGCATGTTGTTTCCTTATTGGCCTAAATATGTGTAAGTGCATGGTGGAAACATAGCCCCATACCAGTTATTATTAAGGATAGTTAATTGGTGGACTATTTGAACATACCACATGTTTGGGATTGATATGTGTGGAAAAACTTTGAAAACTTTATTGTCCAAAAACTTTGATTGATCATGCAACATAAAGATAAAATAAGAACTAGGTTTAAAGCATAAACCTAAGGTTTTGAATCATCATACCTTAGCGGATGTTGTAGTCATCCGAATGAGGATAAATAGATTTTGAAGACGATGAAGGGGATACCTTTTCTTGTCCTCCAAAACGTTGTTAGAACACACCCAAAGTCCCAGATATTCTAGTATATAATCCTCCTAAAACAGAATATATGAGTGGGCACTCGTGGAGATGAATAATTTGTGTTTTGAGTGAAATGTGGCCTTATCTCTCTACATCCCTTCACAAAAAATGTGAACAATACTCTTATTTCCCTCTCTAACCCTTAATAAAGAGTGTGCAACTTAAAACCCTAACTTACACTGATATATATATATATATATATATAAGTGATAGGCTTGGGCTAAACTAGATCTCAAGAGAGTAATGGCTTGCTACTTGGGTAAATGGGCTATATTATGTGTCATGGACAAAAAATTTCAGTTTCGAATTTACCACACTTATGATGCGTTTACACTGTGTAAACCAACAACTCAAATGAGAAAACACACACACAAGAATTAATCAAGCACACACAAAATTTACAGGGAAATACCCTTAACGTAAATTTTACAAGAAAATATAAAAAACATTCAAGCATTCTCTACCTAAAAATGTAGGATACAATAGCTTAAATACAAAGGTTACAAAGGAGTTAACATTTCCAACTGATAGGACATTTGTCTTAAATCCAGGGTGCCATCTTTTTTCCCGTGAAATTTCTTTCATAACCGTTATGTCTGCTCGCCAACAAGTGTCCTAGGGAAGTTACCCACGTTCTTAGGGCAGTTATCCATATTCCCAGTAATTGCATATATGTCCAACAAGTAAACCCATCCTACACCTGTCCATAACCACCAACTCCATTGTAAAACTACCCAAAGTCGTTTTAGACAAGCATAACCTCTTTATGATGACAAACAATAACCTTTCCCACATTTTTCAGATAATGTGACCCTCAATTAATCCAACTCAGTCCATACGTGCAACCCTCGCTACACACGGGGGTGATTCGGGAAATTTTCCCAATCATACCCCAAAAGCTATTCACTAACAAGCCCACACTCGGTTATTTGAATACTTACTTATTACCATAAGGATGCCAAGAGCCTAGGAGAATTCTTGTCCAAAGACCAGTTATGCCTTAAGAGGACCCTATCCTTATAATACCTCTCAAAGGAAATTTCAGAGTGGTACCAGTAGACATTAACTAACATAAGTGAAATAGCTACACACATACTCCCAATATCCTCGAAATGCATAAAACACTTAGTTCCAAGTGCATGCCTTAGAGAATGTTAAAATAAGACTTGCATATTGCCATACTCATAACATAGTGTATATTAGGGTGTGACAAACCTCCCCACTCAAATTTACGACATCCTCATCGAAAGTGAGTCCAACTACCAATGGATCGTATTCTAAAACTTCCATACCTGCATGTCCTTTCCCACATTGCTTATTTGGCTGCGTTTTCTTTCCACTTTATAAGATAAATTGTCCTATTATTCTTTCTTTTCTCCTTGGTCAAGTGGTCTAAGAGTATATTGATGACCTCTGAGTACTGCTATATAATAATAGGAGGAGCCCTAGCCTAACTTGCATGACTAGGATCCTGTCTTCATTGAACAACTTGAAAAAGCTCACATGAAAAAAAGGGTGAAACTTTAGTCGAGATGGAAATTCTAGCAAATATGTCAACCTTCTAATTTGCCTTATTATTTTGAAAGGAAAATAA
Organism: Sambucus nigra; assembly: GCA_949130495.1. Lineage (NCBI taxonomy): Eukaryota > Viridiplantae > Streptophyta > Magnoliopsida > Dipsacales > Adoxaceae > Sambucus > Sambucus nigra. The sequence continues at coordinate 288,751,686 of OX422210.1, forward strand.
TAAATCTGAATCGGTCCTTGGTGGTTCTTTTCCCACTTGCCTTCTTCCAAACCCGCATGGTAAGTTTCAGTATAACCATATCTCTAACATCAAATACCATCGATCACTTTCTTTTAAAAGCCTAATTTTTCATTCTACTCACTTACTTGGCTAAAACATATTTTGCTTCCTAACCCCTCGCTTGTATTCCATGATAGGATGCTGGACAACAACCTTGAGATTTTTCTTTAGCCACTTTATGAAGAGTGAGAGGTTATTTTTCGATTGTAATCTTAAATGGACTCTACACCGCTAACGAAGTATGATGATGATTGTAACAAAATTGTGCTACACCAAGTAACTCAACCCAATTATATTGGTTTTCCATTACATAATGATGTAAATATTTCTCCAACAATGCATTTATCCTCTATTTGTCCATCTATTAGAGGATGATTAGCTATAGAGAACTTCAATTGAGACCACAATAACTCAAATAGGGCAGTCTAAAATCGATCGGTGAATCTCGTATATCGGTCATTGATGATATAAAGTAGCAATCCCCACCATTTAACAATGTGTCTAAAGAAAAAAGCAGCTTCTACTTTTGTGGAACAAATCTTCTGATCTGGACTACCTGTAGCATACTTGGAAAATCGATTAACTATCACCATTAATTGGTGTGAAATATTTCACCTTTAGTAACTCGCTGATAAAGTCCATGGACACACTCTCCCGCGGGCTTGTTGGAATGGGGAGAGGTTCCAAAGTACCCATTGTCTTTTTCCTATCTGTTTTTTCCTCTTAGCATACTAAACACATTTGAACATACAATTCAATACTAACTTCCATTTAGGTCCCATAATAATTTTTTAAAAGTAAGGCAAGAGTTCGATCTCGCCTTGGATGCCTTATGTACAATGCATTATATGTCTCTTTAAGTAACCTCAGCACGATCCTTAGTTTTAAGAATATATATCATGTACTTTGTGGCGTAGAGAACACCTTCCTTTACCCAAAACCTTCGAGTAATACCATATTTCACATGTTGTGGTAACCTGTAACAGGATCCTCTTTCTTATTTTCTTTGATTTGCGATAATAAATCACATGAAATTCGGGAGAGTAAAACAAGTATAAACACCCCTACTGTACTAGGTCACGCATCTTCCTGTAGATTCAACTTCCTGATCAATGTGTTCACTATCTGATTCACACTCCCTACTTTATACAATAAATTATAATCAAACATAGACATTAAGTCCAGCCACTTGGTTGTGGTGTTGTGGGCAATCCGACAGGACGGGTGCTTAAGGGAGACGAGGGATGTGTTCGCAAGGGAGATATGTCGTTCCATTCACGTGCGTGTTTTGTATTCGAATACACTAAAGTGCTTGTCTCTTTATCTTTATTTTTCTCTCTAAGTTCGAGTTTGTGATTATTCCCTTGGAAGCTGTTAGATGCCATATCTAGTTTGGTGAGTTCCCCTATTAGCCTAAGTGTGACAACCCGAATATAATTATGATAAATTATATTTAAATCATGCTTATCTTATGTGATATGAATAATGTGTTATTAGTATATCTAATGTTAAGTGATTATGTTTATTATAATACTACTTTCATAAATCATGAAAGGTCGAATTATTTACAAACATAACATTTTGTTGTTTTCGGTAGAAATGTCCCTGTTAGACACTAGTTTTGACCCTTATCACATTAAAATTGACTTGAGGTAAAAACTAAATAGTTGTATACATGTGAGTTATGGTTTTAACACAACAAACGGTGCATCAAACGGATGTGCGAGTAAGAAGTTAGGCCAAAATTACGAACAAGGGGCAAATCTGTCAATTCCCCCTAAGTAGTAAATTGTCTTTTATTAAACCAATGGTTTAATTTGATTGGTTGGCTTGGGAGGCAGCCTTGGCCAACTTAAAAATCTCCCTCTAACTTATTTCTTCATCAAATTAATCCCTAGGTTCAGTTTCAAGTGTTGTTAGCTTGAGGAAATAGAAAGTTGATGTTTAGGAAGAAAAAGTGAGGAGAAAAAGTGTAGAAAAATCCGTAGAAATTACGTAAAAGCCCTGAAGGTAATCCTAATTACAATTCTTGTTATTTATATTATATTACTTATTTATATGATATAAATCATCATAGGTTTACTAAATTTTCAGCCCTTTATATATATGTATGGTTAGATGCAAGTTTATGTTAAGTTGAATGTAGAAACCCTTAAAATTGCATTGTATTGAAACCCCTTGTATTCAAACTTGCATATATCTTTATGTGCTTATTGGAATTGAGAAATTCCAATTGGATATGAACTTAGACTCATATATTTACATCATATCCGAAAATTATAATTTATCTCCTTGTGGTTAGGCCGTAATGATGATTTCAAGTCGGTACATAGTTGCTGTTTGTATACTTGATTTCGGTATGACCTAAGTTTAGTCAAGATTTTGAGATAGCAAATGATGTCAAAAAATTATGAAACTTTAATTGTGTACTATTAAGTATGTGTAATAGAAATGGGTTGAAAATCATGGAAAGTTATGATGTAGAAAAATTATGAAAATTCTGGGAATTCGAAGGAACAATAGAGGAGCTTGTAGGGCAGATTTCTTGTGTTGTAAAGAAATGGTCATAACTTGCTCGAGGAAGCTTGAAAAATTACACTGTCACTTGTACTGGAAAGTATATTCATATATGTTTTCATATTGATAAGTTTGGACCCCTGTATTTTTACAATTTAGAAATATAGGATGGTTAAGTATGTAGTACAATAATTTCAAGCCATACTGGATACCCCTTGGATGAATGTTTGTATTTCATCCTTACAAATACATGTTTCATGTGTATATACCTTGAGAAGTATAATTTCATGTTTACTTGACTTTGGTTATAAATTCCTTATAAGGTATTTCCTACGGTTGAATGTCCGTAACCTTATCAACATGTATATAATTGTTTTGCCTTTACTTATGTTTTATGGAATGTGACTTAATTGGAATTAAATTATTGATGTATAGTCATGGAAAGTTACATAATTATGTTAGGAAAATATTTATGATTGAGGTTCAGTACTGATTTAGTTGGATTGACAGGTGTAAGGTCTAATCAACCCAGTTCAGCTCCACCAGAAGGAAACGTGAATACATAGTTGTCAACCAAGGTGAGTGTACTCACATTGGAAAGAGATATTTGTATCGCGTTGTTGATATGATCAGAATATAATGAATATGAGATTGTTCATTTTGGTTTACCGAAATGGGAGGTTTCTCCCCGACACGGAATGGGGGAGATTTGTATATTAATGACAAGGGGTTACTCCTCGACGAGGAATGGGGGAGAATTATCTATTTAGACAGTATATGTGAATCATGATCCGAAAAAGTTGGTCATTCATTATGAATGAGCCGGATAAGTTAATACATAATTATATGAACATGATTTATGGCATTTAAATTCATGCAGTAGTATAGTAGTGATGCATTCACTGGGCTATTTTGCTCATGGTTCTTATGTTCACATTTTTCAGGTAACGCGATGTCACTGCCAAATCTAGGAAGTCGGGTTGGGTTAGCCAGAAATGGGAGAAACAAAGATTCTATTTAAATGTAAATGATGTTATTAAGTTAAATTTTTCTTCAAGGAAGTTTGTATAAGTATGACTACTCTGATGTTGTAAAAAGGTTTTCAGTTATATGGATTTACAATGATGACTCTGAAATTAAAACTCTTATTTATGGTTTGGTTAAATTAATCATGGTTTGACTCACTTTGAATTTCAAACTTAGTTATAAGTAACTGGGTTGGGGTGTGTCAGCTTTTGGTATCAGATCCTAGGTTTTATAGGTTCTGGAGTGAGAAGAGTCTGGATTTGGCAGTGAATATTTGAAATATATTTTATTTGATACTAACGATTATGTTAGGAAAGATATGTATATCTGCCTGTTTTTATATCTTTGATTCATTTCAGATATAAGAGAATGGAAAGAGGGAATGTAAATGTGAGACTAGAAGATGAGGCTTCAAATATTCCAGCAGAAGCAGAGGTTGAGCAACCTGTTCAGATAAATGTGGAACCCGAGCCAGAACATCTGACAGATATGCAAAAAATGGCACGTGCTATGACTCTAATGGCAGAGCAACAATCTAGATTTATGGCTCATGTGGAAGAACAACAGACTAAGCAACTGGAGGCACAAGCATTGGCTAGGGCTGAGGAGGTGATACACCAGGAAGAAAGGAGTACTTCACATGAGAAATTTATTAAAATGAATCCACCCTCATTTGAAGGAGAAGTTGATCCAGCAGAGGCAGAAGAATGGGTTAAAGAGATTGAACTTATCTTCGGGGTGATGAGAATGCTTGAAAATCAACGAGTGATCTTGGCGACGTACATGCTGAAAGGAGAAGCTAAATATTAGTGGGATGCCATAAAACATTTGTTGATTACTCCAGGAGGTGGTAAGTGATCTCATGGGATGCTTTTGTCAAAGATTTGTATGATAAGTATTTCCCCCCAATGTATCGAAAACAAAAGGAGAAGGAATATTTCATGTTGAATCAGGGGAGCATGACAGTTAGAGAATATGAAGCTAAACTTACAGTCTTATCTCGATTTGCTTCAAGGTTTATACAAAATGAGGAAGACATGTGTAGCCGATTTCTTGACGGACTTGAGTTAGTCATTAAATCACGGTTATCGGCTTTAGAGACTGTTAATTATTCAGCCTTGGTGAACAAAGCCATGCTGGTAGAAAAGGATGTGAACGAAGTGAGAGGGAATCGAGAACGAGGTGTAAAGAGAAGTAGATTCGATCCAAACTATCAAAAGGGTAGCGATACTGAATATTCAAGGTTTGGAGGGCATAAATTCCAACAAAGTAGAGGTGGAGGTAGTTTACAAAGGGGTGAAGCTAGTGGTGGAAGAGGTTCAGGAGTTTCAACACAAGGAGATCCAAATGTTTGTTTCTTTTATGGGACATCGGGTCATATAAAGAGAAATTGCCCAAGATACTGAATATAGAATGTTTTAACTATCATCAGAAGGGCCATCTGAGAAAGAATTATCCTATGTTATCAAAAGCGGTTTCAGTCAGTAGTGTGGGGCCTCATAAAGGATCCTCTCCAGGCAGTGCCACCAGAGGAAGAGGTACAGGACAAGCAAGTGGATCGAAGGCAGGAGGAAGAGTGTTTGCGATGACATTACAAGATGCCCATGCTACACCTGAAGTGGTTACAGGTAAACTTTTTATTGCAAATAAAGATTTATATGCACTCATTGATCCTGGATCTACGCATTCATTTGTGGCATTAGATATTGTTTCATATTTGGGTAGACCATGTTCATTTCTCAATTGTGCCTTATATATTTCTACCCCAATGGAATGTGTAATTCTGGTTGAGCATGTTTATAAAGATTGTGTCTTACGAATGGGTGAGCGATATTTCTATGTTGACTTGATACCGTTGGCCATTCGAGATTTTGATATTATATTGGGGATGGATTGGTTATCATCATATCATGATTCCATTGATTATTTTCGCAAAGAAGTTACGTTTCATCTACCCGGTGAACCTGAGTTCCAGTTTACAGGAGAAAGGAATGTTGTCCCAAATTGTCTTATCTCAGCAATTAAGAGCAAAAAGTTATTGAGTAAAGGTTGTACAGGGTATTTGGCTTATGTTGTTGATACTAGTAAAGAGACAGTTAAAAGTCAAGATATACTAGTGGTTAGAGAGTTCCAGGTACTGGTCCAATTTCTCTTGCTCCATATAGAATGGTACCAACGGAGTTGAAAGAATTAAAAGTGAAATTACAAGATCTGATAAGCAGAGGTTTCATTCGGCCTAGTGTTTCGCCATGGGGATCCCCAGTGTTATCTGTGAAAAAGAAAGATGGGACAATGCGATTATGTATTAATTATCGGCAGTTAAATAAGGTGACCATCAGAAATAAGTACCCTCTACCACGTATCGATGACTTGTTTGACCAATTACAGGGGGCCACAGTATTTTCGAAGATTGATTTGAGATCGGGTTACCACCAACTGAAAGTAAAGGATATTGATATTTCCAAAATGGCTTTTCGGACTCGATATGGGCACTATGAGTTTTTGGTGATGCCATTTGGATTAACTAATGCTCCAACAATTTTTATGGATTTGATGAATCGGGTATTCCACCCTTTCATTGATTCATTTATAATTGTATTTATAGACGATGTGTTGATTTACTCGCGTAGCATGGAGGAACATGAGAACAATTTGAGACTGGTATTGCAGATTTTGAGAGAGAAGAAATTATTTGCTAAATTTAGCAAGTGTGAGTTTTGGTTGAATGAAATTGTGTTTTTAGGGCACGTTGTCTTGGGAAATGGGGTATATGTTGATCCAAAGAAGGTGGAAGCAATCGTTGAATGGGAGAGTCCTAAGAATGTGACAGAAATTAGGAGTTTCCTCGGATTGGCAGGCTACTATCGCTGATTCATTAAGGGATTTTCAGCAATAGCATTACCATTGACAAAGTTGACTCGTAAAGAAGTAAAGTTTGTATGGGATGAAGAATGCGAGAGGAGTTTTAAAGAATTCAAGAATCGGTTGGTTTCAGCCCCTATACTTACTATTCCATGTGGGAATGAGTCTTTTGTGATCTATACAGACGCTTCATTTCAGGGGTTAGGATGTGTTCTTATGCAGAATGGGAAGGTAATAACATATGCTTCCAGACAATTAAAGACACATGAACGAAACTACCCTACACACGATTTGGAGTTAGCAGCCATTGTGTCTGCTTTAAAGTTGTGGCGACATTACTTATATGGAGAAACTTGTGAGATATTTACAGATCATCAAAGTTTGAAATACTTGTTTACACAGAAAGAACTGAATTTGAGACAGAGGCGTTGGATAGAGCTGATTAAAGACTATGACTGTACCATTCATCATCATCCTGGGAAGGCCAATGTAGTAGCAGATGCTTTAAGTCGAAAATCATCAGGGATGCTTGGTTGCATACGGTGTGCCCGTGTTGGTAATATTCTTGACTTGGCATCAATGGGGATTGAATTGAAGTTTTCAAAAAGGGGAGGATTATTAGCACATGTCACAGTGAGACCTTTATTGGCAAAACACATACGAAATTTTCAGATCACTGATCCATTCCTTGAGAAGAAGAAACAAGATGTCCTGGATGGTAAAGAGAGTGACTTTGAAATTAAGAATGATGAATCGTTGTGTTATAAAAATAGGATTTGTGTACCGAATGATCCACCCTTAAATAAAGATATATTAGAAGAGGCACATAGTTCTATTTACTTTATGCATCCGGGAGGTACCAAAATGTACAGAGATTTAAAAGAGTATTACTGGTGGAATAATATGAAACGTGAGATTGCTGAGTTCGTAGCTAAATGTTTAGTATGCCAGCAAGTAAAGGCAGAGCATCAGAAGCCGACGGGATTAATACAGTCATTGCCTGTTCCAGAATGGAAGTGGGAGCATGTAACGATGAATTTTGTTACGGGATTACCACGGTCACCAAAGGGGCATGATTTTATTTGGGTGATTGTAGACCGATTGATGAAGTCGGCCCATTTTCTTCCAGTCAAGACCACCTACACTGTGGACATATATGCACGTATATACGTTGATGAGATTATCCGTTTACATGGAGAACCAGTATCAATTGTATCAGATAGAGATCCAATGTTCACTTCTAAGTTTTGGCCTCGTTTACAGAATGCCATGGGCACAAGTTTGAAGTTCAGCACTGCATTTCATCCACAAACTAATGGATAGTCAGAAAGGACGATTCAAATATTAGAAGACATGTTACGAGCTTGTGTATTTGACTTCAAAGGTAGTTGGGATGATCATTTGCCATGGATGGAATTCTCGTATAATAATAGTTATCAGTCCATCATTGGTATGGTTCCATATGAAGCTTTATATGGGAGGAGATGTAGAACGTCTTTGTGTTGGGATGAAGTAGGTGAAAGGAAAATTTTGGGTCCAGAATTGATAGATATGACAACTGAAAAGGTCAAAATGATTCGGGAACGGATAAAGATTGCGCAAAGCAGGCATAAAATTTATGTAGATAAGAGGAAGCATCCATTGGAATTTAAAAAGGGGGATTTTTTATTCCTACGTATTTCATCATGGAAAAGCGTTATTAGATTTGGGAAAAAGGGGAAACTAAGTGCAAGATACATTGGACTATATGAAGTGTTGGAAAGAATTAGGGCCCTAGCATATAGATTAGCATTACCTTCAGAGTTGTCTCGTTTACATAACGTGTTTCACGTATCGATGCTTCGTAAGTATTTGGCGGATCCATCTCATCAGTTGAAAACCCAACCAATTGAACTGAAAGAAGACTTGTCGTACATCGAGGAACCAATGGAAATTATTGATCATAAGGAGCAAGTATTGAGAAATAAAGTTATTCCCTTAGTTAAAGTAATGAGGATGAGCCATGGGATTAAAGAAGCAACTTGGGAAACGGAGGATAGCATGAAGAAACAATATCCCCATTTGTTTGGTAAGTGACCTTTATATTAAATTTCGGGGACGAAATTTTCTGGGGGGGGGGGGGGGGAGTTGTGACAACCCGAATATAATTATGATAAATTATATTTAAATCATGCTTATCTTATGTGATATGAATAATGTGTTATTATTATATCTAATGTTAAGTGATTATGTTTATTATAATCCTACTTTCATAAATCATGAAAGGTCAAATTATTTACAAACACAAAATTTTGTTATTTTCGGTAGAAATGTCCCTGTTAGAGACTAGTTTTGACCCTTATCACATTACAATTGACTTGAGGTAAAAACTAGATAGTTGTATACATGTGAGTTAGGGTTTTAACACAACAAACGGTGCATCAAACGGATGTGAGAGTAAGAAGTTAGGCCAAAATTACGAACAAGGGGCAAATCTGTCAATTCCCTCTAAGTAGTAAATTATCTTTTATTAAACCAATGGTTTAATTTGATTGGTTGGCTTGGGAGGCAGCCTTGGACGACTTGAAACACTCCCTCTAACTTATTTCTTCATCAAATTAAGCCCTAGGTTCAGTTTCAAGTGTTTTTAGCTTGAGGAAATAGAAAGTTGATGTGTAGGAAGAAAAAGTGAGGAGAAAAAGTGTAGAAAAATATGTAGAAATTACGTAAAAGCCCTGAAGGTAATACTAATTGCAATTCTTTTTATTTATATTATATTACTGATTTATATGATATAAATCACCATAGGTTTACGAAAGTTTCATCCCTTTATATATATGTATGGTTTGATGCAAGTTTATGTTAAGTTGAATGTAGAAACCCTTAAAATTGCATTGTATTGAAAACCCTTGTATTCAAACGTTCATATATCTTTGTGTCTTATTGGAATTGATAAATTCCAATTGGATATGAAATTAGACTCGTATATTTACATCATATCCGAAAATTAGAATTTATCTCCTTGTGGTTAGGCCGTAATGATGATTTTAAGTTGGTATATAGTTGCTGTTTGTATACTTGATTTCGGTATGACCTAAGTTTAGTCAAGCTTTTGAGATAGAAAATGATGTCAAAAAATTATGAAACTTTAATTATGTACTATTCAGTATGTGTACTAGAAATAGGTTGAAAATCATGGAACGTTATGATGTAGAAAAATTATGAAAATTCTGGGAATTCGAAGGAACAATAGAGGAGCTTGTAGGGCAGATTTCTTGTGTTGTAAAGAAATGGTCATAACTTGCTCGAGGAAGCTTCAAAAATTACACCGTCACTTGTAATGGAAAGTATATTAATATATTTTTTCATATTTATAAGGTTGGACCCCTGTATTTATACAATTTAGAAATATAGGATGCTTAAGTATGTAGTACAATAATTTCAGGCCATACTGGATACCTCTTGGATGAATGTTTGTATTTCATCCTTACAAATACATGTTTCATGTGTATATACCTTGAGAAGTATAATTTCATGTTTACTTGACTTTGGTTATAAATTCCTTATAAGGTATTTCCTACGGTTGAATGTCCGTAACCTTATCAACATGTATATCATTGTTTTGCCTTTACTTATGTTTTATGGAATGTGACTTAATTGGAATTAAATTATTGATGTATAGTCATGGAAAGTTACATAATTATGTTAGGATAATATTTATGATTGAGGTTCAGTACCAATTTAGTTGGATTGACAGGTGTAAGGTCTAATCAACCCAGTTCAGCTCCACCAGAAGGAAACGTGAATACATAGTTGTCAACCAAGGTGAGTGTACTCACACTGGAAAGAGATATTTGTATCGCGTTGTTGATATGATCAGAATATAATGAATATGAGATTGTTCATTTTGGTTTACCAAAATGGGAGGTTACTCCCTAACCCGGAATGGGGGATATTTGTCTATTAATGACAAGGGGTTACTCCTCAACGAGGAATGGGGGAGAATTGTCTATTTAGACAGGATATGTGAATCATGATCCGGAAAAGTTGGTCATTCATTATGAATGAGCTGGATAAGTTAATACATAATTATATGAACATGATTTATTACATTTAAATTCATGCAGTAGTATAGTACTGATGCATTCACTGGGCTATTTTGCTCATGGTTCCTATGTTCACATTTTTCAGGTAACACAATGTCACTGCCAAATCTAGGAAGTCGGGTTGGGTTAGCCTGGAATGGGAGAAACAAAGATTCTGTTTAAATGTAAATGATGTTATTAAGTTAAATTATCCTTCAAGGAAGTTTGTATAAGTATGACTACTCTGATGTTGTAAAAAGGTTTTCAGTTATATGGATTTACAATGATGACTCTGAAATTAAAACTCTTGTTTATGGTTTGATTAAATTAATCATGGTTTGAATCACTTTGACTTTCAAACTTAATTATAAGTAATTGGGTTGGGGTGTGTCACTAAGTCATTCTTTACGTGAGGGGTTTTCGATTAATCATAGTTTCAAGTTTATTTTATATAAAAACAAACAAAATGGGTCAGGATAGGCCTTTTGGGCTTGCCCTAATGTAGGTTGAGGCCTGCGAATGTTCCAGAGATTCTTGGTGTGGCTTTTGGAATTGGGTTACGAGTAGGGAATGTATTAGGCACCCCACTTGTTCTTTTTTCTACCTAAAATATATACATGCTATCTCATTTTACACTTGAAATTACTTTTAGTTTATTTTAGAACATGCTGTGAGACTTTAATTTAAAAATCCCTTAAAACATAGACTTATGCTTAGGTATAAAAATGTTGTTAGTAAGAGGGGAACGTCACTCGGGATATATGGGTACACGAGAGTGTGTACATACATATATGTATATGGGTAACAGAAGGACTTCAATATATATACAAGTGCGAGAAGTCTTGGATTGTATAACGGAAACTGTTAATGTGTGTATGTGCAACTGAAGGCCATTAGTGTGCACGGGTGTAACTGAAGGTCGTTTGCTTGTCGTGTGTAATGAAAGACTGTTAATGTGTGGAGACTTGTTCTCATAAGGGAAGCATTGATATTTCACCTACGTACTCGGGTAGCCACGAGATCAACGCCTGCATAGTTCATGATACACACTAGAGTGATTGTGTAATGTGGATATGCACGAGAAGTCACAATTTGAGTTACTTGGATATCTTGTTTATAGTGAGAGGTGAAAGTGAGTTATGGAAGCATATCTTTAAATCAATATATAAAAAGACATCTTGAGGAGGATTTTGCTCATAGGGAGTCCTGGGATTAAAACTTACGTAGTTCATTTAGCGATAGACTGCATGGCATGGATTCCAATGTGATGTATGTACAGGCGTGATGACTTACCTTGGGAGAGGAAATAGATGATTTGAACATATTTCTCAATACCTGTGGGATATAGGACTGAGAAGTTGTCTCAAAGATGTCATGCTTTAGAGTCAGGAGGCTAACTCTAATATGGGTTCCGAAAATGCTAAGTCTATGTAGATTGTCAAACACACACTAGGATTTAATTTTATTCAAAATTAATTAACCCAATTAAACATGCACTAACTAAATCGATTATTGTGTAATTTTTTTTATATTTTACTAACATGCATTTAGATGAGTATAACAAGAGTAAAATAAAGCAATCATACAACATATCAACGTACGAGGAAAACCCAAAATGAAAAAAACCTAGGACGACCAAGCCACGTAAATTCACTATGATCTAGGAATTACACGAGGACGAAAGATGACTTACACAACTGACTCGACTCCTTCAATACTTGACACATATTTATTTCTTCAACCTTGTTCACAACGACATATAGGAGTCCACGTACGCACTTCCAGAATGTGTGCTCCTCATATGCCTCGGTATCCGCCGATCCAGGCTCAATAAACCGTCAATGGATCAAACACAGAGTCCATCACTTTAAACCTCAACACATATGAAGTCCACCACATGTAAGCAACGACCAAGAATGGAATCCACCGTACGAAATGATATAGACCTTGGTGCACAAAATGGAGTTCTCAAACTAGCATATTTTGATTGAAACTTGGATCTCAAAATGATTGGGTGAAACTAGGGTTTGGAGGCACAAGATATGTTCTTAGAATATTATTTCGCAAAAAACTCTATAGAAAAGAAATTCCCAACACTCATATTTATAGAAAATACGAATTTCGAGGCGGAACAAAAAATGAGTCAACTCATTCGAACGTGAAACACACGTTCACGTTCGAACTAAAACAGATCTCATTTGAATGACACTACTACACTCGTTTAAGTGTAGACCGAACAACCTTCAAACGAAAATCCACTGTAAAGGAAAAAAATATTATCCAATTCTTATTTGAACCTTTGAACAAAAACACCAATCTCATTTGAACCAGTCTAAAATCTCGTTCGAATGTATAATGCAATTTCGTTTGAACATGCTTAAAAACTTATTCGAACAATTTTTCAAGAAAAATAAATTTTTTCTTTTAATTTTTTTTGGAAAGATGAACTCAAACATTATATAAAAACAATATCCAAAATAAAAATAATATGCATTCATACCTCTTAAGATCCATGGACTTTGAAGACGAACCATGGCATGGAATGCGACACGATGATTTAAATGCTTTACTTGTCCGCTACGGTCTTCAATCATACACGTCATAGGCATGAAGGATAAACACACTAAAGTCCTAACCTATGACTCAAATGATATTGTCTGAACAAAATTAAGCCAAAACACATACAAATTGACTATACTGGAAATTTGTCCTTACAGGTTCAGAATGAGAGTGGACGAGAAGTCACTGACAAGGATATTATTGTCCCTTATCGAACGACTAACATCCTGGAAGTGTCATTGGGCCTCGGTCAAGTTTAGGATGGAAAATATGGTCATTTTATATGAAGGAGGCTTTGACTGGACGTAGAAACATCCCTAAAGATAATACGCTGGGAGATGTGTTATAAGGCTTTGGCTCACAAGTGCAGCTCACTATTGCGCCTACTTACCCGGGGGTCTTGGGATCAAAGCCTACATATTTCTAACAGGGGGAGGTGGATTTACGTGTGTGGGCTTCGATATACTGGGTATAAACGATATATAATTATGGTATTCAAGAAGCCTAATTCTTTGCATAGCTTTTTTGTTATGAGCCACATTATTATATTCTTGTGTTTAAAAATACGTAATACAAGATAGGTGTTTGACAATTATTCTAGGAAAACAAAATTTGGTGGCGGAGTCATTGAGATGGGAACTTTTTCCCGGAGAAGTGGTGAGGATTATTACGGCTTTTGCCTATGGCTTTAGCAATGATTTCAGAGTGACACTCTTCACTGAGACTTTTCTAAAAGCAAGTCAAAATATAGGAAAAAAATCCTTTCGTGTTGTACTTATTTATACCAGTTTTGAGTAGTATTCCTAGCATAGAAATATAATATGCAACAAATTATCAGAAATGCCGGAAAAGGATCATACCTTAAAATATAAACATTGTAAAGTGAATACCCGGTCCATTGGAGGGGCATGTTATATTACTATTCCAATATATAAATTTCCAAGTTCCAATATTTATTTAAGATGTAAACCTAGATTTTCTTTAGAATATTTACCCTTATAGTGTGATTCGAGCTTTTACAGGGTAAGGTCCATTTCGGGGTGGTACTGTCGGATAGAGTTTCGTTAGTAGAGGCTCTGAATTACGGAATGTGCAAAAAGGTATGACTATATTTTGGAGGAAGGCACTTTTTCAGACAGTTTGAAATCCACTCGAAATGCTTCGGTCAAAATGCTTGAGATTAGAGAATATTTAGAATACCCAATCAATGTTGGGTTTTCGGGTGTTCTTCCCAATGGGGTGGGTCCCCTATTTATAGGGCCAATTTTTTTACTTTTAATGGCACGGGCTATTTTACCATTTTTAGGCCTATGGAGATTTTGTGTAACATTTAGGGACACCTGTCCTGAAAAATCATCTGCACGGTCAAATTTGAAAGATCATTTACACGGTCAAATTTGAGGAGATCTTGGCTACAAATGGGCAAATATGCAAGGATGAGTATAATTTTAACCGTGCGATTAGCTCTTAACCTCCAAGTTAAATTTTAACTACGCGGTTGAAACTTTGACATGTGCTAATTTTCTAGTTGGGCTTGGGTTTTGAGGCTTGGTTTTAGTTATTTATCGGAGTGTCCATATGATTAATAGAAAATTATGGCTTTCCTATCACCGAAGTCAAAAATTTTAGGAAATCATTTCGAAAGATTTCAAGAGACCGGTGGGTCGTGAAAATAAAGCGTGATTAATATTAGGTGTCCACACTAGTGTGCTTCAGGGGTAGCTTCTTTGTTGTATTGAATCGACTTATAACAACATTGTTGGTGTAGATTATGAAACGACGGTCCAATAAATATTGCCTCCATATATGGACGCAATGCCCCATTGGGGTCACTTCCTTTTCATGCACTGAATACCTCATCTCAGTATCATTCAACTTCCTACTTTTAAACACCAATGGATGCCCATCCTGTACAAAAACACCACCCAATGCAAATTTTGATATATGAGTACGAACTTAAAATCCTTCGTCAAATTTTAAAAGTCGTTGAATTGGACGGCTAGTCATTACCACCTTTAATTTGTCGAATGGCCCTAGCCTTAGTAGGACCAGTTCTATGGTTGATCTTTCCTTAAAAGATCATTAAGGCACGACACCTTCTTTGAAAAACCTTTGATAAGCTTGCTGCAGTAGTTTTCCAAACTCAGAAAACTCCTCAACTCTGTCATTTTTAAGAGTGCTGGATAATTAATAATTGTATTAACTTTCTTATGGTCCATTTTCACTGTCCCTTAAGAAAATAAATGGCTAAAGAACATGATCTCCTTATTACCAAACTCGCATTATTCTAGCTTCAAGTACAAAGTCGCCTTCCAACCCTTTTTAAAGACAGTACAAAGGTCCTCAATATGCTTCTTCAAGTTATTACTATACGCAACTATGTATTCCAGGAAAATCGCGATAAAATCATCTAAATAATATCTTATTCATCAAGATTTAAAACGCTTAAGGAGCGTTAGTTAAGCCAAAAGTCATTACTAAGAAGTCAAATGAATCATATCTCACTACACAAGTTATTTTTAGCTCATCTCCTTCTAAAATCCGCACTTTATAATTACTCAAATGAAGATCCATCTTCGTGAAATATCCAACATTGACCAAACTATTAAACAACTCATCCACAATTGTAACCAAATAGTTATTTTTTGTCATAATTTTGTTCAACTCGTGATAGTCCACACATAATCGCATCGACCCATTATTCTTTTTTTGAAATAATACCGGAGAACCATAAAGCCCATTTGAGGGCTCAATATTCCCGTCTTCAACATGCCCTTCACCTACTTTCGTAATTCTACTAGATTGGCTGGAGCCATCTAATAGGTATCCACTAAAGGAGATTTCACTCCTGGTAGAAACTCAATAGTATACTCAACTTCCTGTCGAGGCAGAAACTCTGTAGGGAGTTCACTAAGCAATATATTCTTGAACTATTTAAAAATAACTTTAACCGATTCAAGTATACCCTTATACAAATGTCCTTTCTCTTCAAATAACAATGCCAAATAAGTTCCATCACCTCTCCTAAGTCCATCCTTCGTTTGTAATGGGGAGTATATTTCAAATCCATATAGGATTTTATCAAATGAACGAAACATGGACGAGGCATGTCCGTTATGAACAAGCCTTGAAAATGAGGTATCACCGAAACCTTGACCTTTATAAAGAATTCCATGCCCCCAAATACTTGAAAATCGTCCAAAGTCACTGCTATAAAACTACAACCTCCATACCATTCTCCAACTTTGATAGCAACTTACTTTTCCACACAATCGATTGGTTTTGCCTCTGAATTCACAACCGTGATTGTATTATTGCCATTCATAAATGGAAATTTCATTCGCTATAATTCACGATCAGAAACAAAGTTGTTTGTGTCTTTGGTATCAACCATTTCCTGAAAAATTACATCATGCATATGGATTTGAACATACATCAATCCTCTTCCATCTAATGGAATCTCTTCTTGATGAATAACATTGATAAGTTGAAGAGCATTAATCCGTGAAGGCTCACTACTCTCCTCATCAATGTTTTATGCGACCAATGCATCTAACTTCTCCTTCTTTGGATAGTTCTTTTCCAAACGGGGACCCTCGCAAATGAAGCACCCTTTATTCTTGAAAGGGAATTTATTTTTGAGTTATGAGTCATTATAACTAGTTAAAATGGCATCGTTTACATTATTCTAGTTTTTCTGTTTATGTCTTTCTACTCTTTACCCTTGGAATTAATACCCTCATTCCCTGTTGAACTAGATTGTATCTTGTAGTTCACCAAAGAATAAACAAAGACCATAGATGAGGGTAAGTCTTTAACACCTCGTCTCCACAATTTGGCTTATGCCCAATTCTGAAGGCCCTTAATGAAGTAATTTTTGTGTCTTCATCACACATAAATTTGTTATCGAACGGTAAGGATGGAAATTCCTTAACATATTACCTTTCATAGCCAGTTTGCTTCAAACGGCGCAAGTTATCACGTGCCGATTTGCAGGGAGAAATTGCTCCTAAATCATATAAATAAAAAATTCCCACATAGTTATCTGAGGATGAGCCTTGTCCATTGGGTATGTCCGCTACCATAGTTTTGCATTTTCAGCTAGAAAGTTGCTAGTGCGATCAACCTTCTTGTTGATACAAAAATTAGTCAGCTGACATGGACCAATTAAATAAAGACACGTGTCAACCTACGTGGCATATACATACATTCACCGAGCTATACAAGCGTACTGAGATACTCAAGCGGTCCGAGATACTTAGCGTGCAAAGCAACTAACCAAGAAAACCAAAAGGCGACTACGCATTAAATGCGCATTATTATTGTATAGATGTATATGTCTACTAGAAAATAACACATTAACTTTTCATATGTACAACCTCAAGGTTATAAATACATTGTAACCCAGTCGTAAAAGGGGACTTTGGATCTCTTGAGAAACCCAGGATCGAGATTCAAAGCAGACAATCAACAATATAACAACAATGGACGTAGGCCATTTTGATAGTCGAACCACTTTAAAAATTCATTGTCTTATTTATTTATTCATAGTTATCTGTGATTAATAAATTAGATTACGTCTAGTTTTTTACATCAACAGATTGGCACCGTCTGTGGGAACGACTATACTTAGCGTTTTCACCAATAAACTCATCATCTATGGCTGAAAACCCAGAATCAAGTAATCGAAATAATGTTGGGGACCCTTCAAATCCTTCTACTCCACCAAATATGCAAGACTTGGCTGGCATAATGGCCAACTTAGCCCAAGGGCAAATGGCCGTGCAAGAAACCATGCGTCAACTTATACAAGCTGTTCGAGATGGAGCACCTGCCTAGTCAGGACAATGAAGCGTTCAGAGAAATACCCATCTGCCATCTTCAAGAACCAGACGAACGCTGTTACCAAAGGTTTCTCAATCTAGGCATACTGGTTCATATCGCACTGAGAGATCTAGTGATCCTTCGTATCAACCTGGCCGGACTTCATCAGTACGAGTTACAGATTCTCAATGGAATGTCACTCTAAGTCCAGAAGGGACTAGTGCTCTAGAAAGGTTGATCAGAGTCTCCCCTTTTGATCGATTGGGCCCTAGGAGGAATAGAAACCCTCCTAGGATTGCGTCGAGGAACTTTCAACGACCATCCGATCTAAGGGAAAGTTCTGCCTAATTATGCCCGAAATCCCGTAATGAAAGGTCCTAAGAAGAAAGTTCAGCGCGATCAGTCGCGCGGACAAATTGGTTCGAGGCAGGAAATAATGCATGGAAAGGTTCTATTCAAAGGTTGGAAGACAAATTAGGGGAAATGGCTAAGGCCAAGAACCCTCTACAAAGAAATTTTGTCCAAGGGACACCTTTCGTGCTGGCAATTGTGGATTTTCCCATAATATCCAAATTCAAAGCTCCTATGGTGACACCTAAATATGATGGAAAAAATGACCCTGTCCTCCATATAGAGCAATACCAATCTACTGCTGACATCTATCCTGTTCCAGATGAGATAAGATGCAGGGCATTTTCAGGAACTCTCACCGGGTCAGCCCAGATGTGGTACAACAACCTTCCTTAGGGGAAAATTATGACTTTCCATCAACTGGCACAACTTTTCATAGGGAATTTCTACTTTGGAGCGAAGCCACTCAATAGAGTAGCGCACTTACTGAGTGTTAGACAGAAAACAGAAAAAAGCACCAGGGATTATATTACTCGTTTCAATGACGAGAAACTGGAGGTGATCGATTACGAGGAGAAGACATCAATTACTGCTCTGATGAGTGGTCTATTACCGAACAAGTTGTGCTATACTTTGGCCAAGGATTCGCCCAGGACTATGGCAAATTTATGGCAAAGGCAACCAAGATCATTAACGCCGAGGAAGCCATGGTTACGAAGAAAAATACAGACACTAAAGAGATCAAGGTTATAGGTAGTAAAACTGAGAAGAAAAATCATAAGAAAAATGGTGGCAGTAAACAGTCAAAAGGCAAACAAACGCTGAAGAAGATGAGGAAGTACGAAAATTATACTCCCTTGAAGGTAGATATAAATCACATTCTGGAGGAGATCAAGAACAGCGAGGAGCTAACTTGGCCAAAGAAAATGAAGGAAGATCCTGACAAAGGGGACAAGTCCAAATATTGCGAGTTCCATAAAGACCATGGCCATATGACCAAACGTTGCATAGCTCTCCAGAATGAAATTGAAGCACTCATCAGGCGAGGAAAATTGACTAAGTACGTTGATCGCCAAAATGGTGGAAAAATCGACGACAGAGCAAGGTAAAGATCTAAATCTCCTCACCGAGTAAAAGATGACAAGAAGAGATATCACGAAGAAGATCCAGAAGATGATCCCGATCTCTCCAAAAGTCCAAGGCAGCCTGAGCGCGAGGTATTTTCAATCAATTTTGGATCATTTGAATGTAATGTCATTACAGGTGGAGATGCAGGAGGTAGAGATCTTACTGCGGAGAGAAAATCTTACCTCAATGAGGCCCAAGCTTTCTTTTACATATAACGCTTACCCTTGGCTGAAGATGATCGCCCGAGGAAGGTGAATAGGGACAAACTAGTCATCGAATTTTCTAAGAACGACCTGGTAGGTGTACTATATCCTCATGATGACCCCTTGGTAATCAAGATGAGAATGAAGGATGTGGTGATTTCACGGATATTGGTGGATAATGGTAGCTCTGCAGATATCATGTTCCACCCATGCTTAGACAACTTGAATCTGAAGTTAGCCCAATTAGAGCCATATCATAGACTCCTTCTAGGTTTTACTGGTGAAAAGTTTTTCCACTTGGGACGATTAAGTTGGACATTCTCATTGGTACTTGGACGGCTTGTCGAACAGAAAGAGTACGTTTTTTCATAACGGATAAAAATGTCCAATCAGCCTATAACATTATCATGGGGAGAGTAGGTTTGAAGAAGTTTGAGGTAGTTCCATCTACAGTACATCAATGTTTTAAGTTCCCAACCAATTTCAGAGTGAGAGGTGTGAAAGGCGACTAGAAAGTAGCTCAGGAGTGATACTATTCATCTGCCGAACAAGAAGAACTAGAAGAATACAGGAAGAAAACTACTACATATCAAGTGGATGAAATAGAAGATACAGAGATTAAAACCTTGGACCTTAGAGATGAATCTCAACTCGTGAAGGGTAATATTATGGAAGCTACGGAGGATATCATTCTGGACAATGAACGCCCAGAATGAACAACTCAAATTGGTGCGTCATTGGACTTATCAATAAAGCAGGAACTGGTGGCATTTTTAAGGCTCAAAAAGCAGACTTTTGCATTAAGTTATGAAGACATGTCAGGGATAGACCCAACTTTCCTATGCCATGAGCTCAATGTTAATAAGGAGGTCAAGCCAGTGAAGCAGCGAAGAAGAGTATTCATCCCAGAGAAGAACCAAGCCATACAGGAAGAAGTAGAGAAACTGCAGAAAACCTCTTTAATTGAGGACGTCAAGTATTCCGATTGGCTAGGAAATGTTGTGATGGTAAAGAAGAAAAATAATAAGTGGAGGATATGTGTGGACTTCACTGATCTTAATAAAGTCTGCCCAAAGGATCATTTTCCTTTGTACCAATTGACCAGCTGGTGGATGCTACATCGGGGCATGAGTTGTTGAGCTTCATGGATGCTTATTCTGGTTACAACTAGATTAAGATGAAACCAGAGGACAGGGAAAGTACCTCTTTTATTACCCCAAGGGGAACTTATTGTTATAATGTTATGCCTTTCGGACTTAAAAATGCAGGTGCAACATACAATGGCTGATGAATAAAGTGTTCGCAGAGCAAACGGTCATAACATGGAGGTTTATGTTGACGATATGCTAACAAAGAGCAAAAAAGTTGCTGATCATTTAGTTGACCTAAGCCAGATTTTGATCAGCTAGAGAAATATCAAATGAAGTTAAATCCCACCAAATGCATATTTGGAGTACGAGAAGGCATATTTCTCGGGTATATTGTTAATCAACGAGGCATCGAGGCAAATCCTGAAAAGATCAAGGCCCTATTAGACCTAAGATCTCCAACTACGAAGAAGGAGGTGCAAAGTATCACAAGGCGAGTTGCATCACTTAACAGATTTATGTCACGAGGGCAAATGCCTCCCATTCTTCAAAACACTTTGAAAAACTTTTGAGTGGAATGATGAATGTGAGGAGGCCTTTCAAGAGTTGAAAAAATATCTGGGGACACCTCCATTGTTATCTAGATCGGTGATGGGAGAAAGACTATACTTGTATCTGGACGTGTCATAGAGCGCAATTAGCTTGGCATTGATAAGAATGGAAGACGGAGTACAAAAACCGATCTATTACACCAGCAAGGCCTTCCGAGGAGCAGAGATTAGATATCCGAGGTTGAAAAAGTTGGCACTAACACTGATTGAAGCAAGAAGAAGAATGAGGACATACTTCCAAGCCTATACTATAATAGTGTATACTGATATGCCATTAAGACAAGCTTTACACAGACCAAAGAAATCGGGGAGATTGATGTACTGGGTGAATATGACATAATTTATGCGCCTAGGTCGTCGCTTAAAGGGCAGGCAGTAGCGAATTTTATCGCCGAGTTTACTCACTCTGACATGTCCGAAGAGCAAGAGCTTAATTCAGACCAACCCGTGGATGTTACGGGATCATCGAAGAAAGCCTCCGACCAACTTCTATTAGTGGATGGGTAAGAAAAGATAAACAACGAGCAGCGAGAAGTTTCGGGTAATTTCCCAGTGACAGGGGAAGGTAAAAGGAAGTATCAAATATTCCATTGAGGAACTCTGTCTGACCAAGAATTGGATATTGATGTACCTGTATGGAATCTATATGTGGATGGCTCTTTGTGTGCCACAGGCAGTGGAGCAGGAATAATCTTAAACAGTCCTGATGGAGTTGATATTGAGTATGCTCTACGTTTTCAATTTAAGGCTTCCAATAATAAAGCTGAATATGAAGCCATGATCGTGGGTTTAAATTTGGCCAAAATTATGAATGTAGAGCAGGTCATTGTATTCAGTGATTCCCAATTAATTGTAAATCAAATTCTGGGGTTGTACGCAGCGAAGGGAGAAATAATGTTCAAGTATCATACAAAAGCTATGGAGGTTGTATCAACTTTTACCGCAGTCCAGTTGATCAGAATACTAAGATTAAAAAATGCAAGAGCTGACGCCCTAGCTCGTCTGACCTCAACAACACGCACCGAACTATGAAGAA
This sequence comes from Sambucus nigra, assembly GCA_949130495.1. Taxonomy (NCBI): domain Eukaryota; kingdom Viridiplantae; phylum Streptophyta; class Magnoliopsida; order Dipsacales; family Adoxaceae; genus Sambucus; species Sambucus nigra. The sequence continues at coordinate 288,774,015 of OX422210.1, forward strand.
CAATTCCAATAGAAATCCTGGTAGATTAAAGTATAGACGAAGGTTTAATGGTGAACTTCATTGCCCCTTACTTGGGACCTGTGCCAACTGATAAGCTCGCAGCTAAGAAACTGAAGTTTAAAGCTGCTCGTTACGTACTGACCAGTGGCATTTTGTATAAAAGAGGCATTATAGCAGGACTACAGAGATTTGTCCATCCCTTCGAAGTTAAATATTTGATTGAATATGTTCACGAAGGCTCTTGCGGAGCTTATGTAGCAGGTCGAACGCTTTTGCAGAGGATAACAACACAGGGGTATTACTGGCCAACGATGAGAGCTGACTGCGCAGCTTATGCTATGAAGTGCGATAAATTCCCACATTTCTCTTCCATCCGAAGAGGTCCCTAAGCATTGTTAACACCCATTACGTCCCCTTGGCCATTTTCCATGTAGGGGATAGACTTAGTCGGGCCACTTCCAACGACCAGAGGAAGATTAAATCAATCAGTTTATTTGGAGGAGTATTATTTATAGGTATGGTCTCCCACATGCATTTATTACTGACCATGGAACCCAATTTGACAACGAAGAGTTCGCTGCATATTGTCACCAATCCAATGTACAGAAGATCCATTCTGTGCCCGACCATCCTCAGAGAAACGGGCAAACTGAAGTGACAAACAGAACCCTACTGAACGGTTTGAAAAAAATGACTGGATAATGCAAAGGGAAATTGGATTAACGAGCTACACTCTGTGTTATGGGCCTATCGAACTACACCACGAACAGAAATTGGGGAGTCTCCGTACATGTTAACCTTTGGGAGTGAAGCCATCATACCTGTAGAATTGGGTCTACCCACACATAGGGTGCTTAATTTCAATTCCCCTGTAAGTGAATTGATGAGACGTTTAGACCTGAATATGCTCGAAGAAGTTAGGGAAGAAGCAACAATCAGGAATGCAACTTACCAACAACGAACGACCTTGTTTTATAACAAAAGGGTGAAGAAGTGAGATTTGAAAGAGGGGGATTATTTGCTGAAGAAGGTGATCCAGAATCATAATAAACGGGAAGCCGACTGGCATGGACCTTACAGAGTAACTGAAGTTGTTCGTCCTAGGACATACAGAATTGAAACTTTGGAGGGAAAAGAATTCAAGAACGCGTGGAACGCAGAGCATCTGCGCAAGTATTATCAGTAATAAAAAATTCACCTGTAACACATTTCTTTTAATATGAATAAAAATGATGTTTTGCTTATATTTATTTATTTTGAATTTTTTTTGGACTGTCAGTGCTACACACTACACAAACGCAAATGTAACAACTACCAACTCTGGTTGGTTGACAATTCAACAACCACTAACTCCAGTTGGTCGATAATTCAACAACCACCAACTCCGATTGGTCGAAAATTCAACACCCACCAACTCCGGTTGGTCGGTAATTCAGCAACCATCAACTCCGATTGGTCGGCGTTCAACAACCACCAACTCCGGTTGGTCGGCAATAACCACCAACTCCGGTTGGTCGGTAATAATAAATTTAACCAACAATGTTGGTATCACGAGTGATCTCAAGGGACACCCCAAACTAGGAAAGACGATGGGTAACCTCCCGGGGCATCCACTGTCTAGGCAACAAGGTAATCCTGGCACGATTACTACAACTAAGCAATAATATGGGAAGAAAATCATTCCATTGCTTAGGCACAAAGAGTGACAAGTCACTATAATCAGACAACAAAATGGGATAAGTTCCATTGCCTAAAACAAAATAGGACATTTTGTTCTTCTACATATATATATATATATATATATATATATATATATATATATATATATATATATATATATATATATATATATTCATCATAGAATAACAAAGACGTTTTACCAAGTATTTCCAGGGAAATGAATTTTCATAGAGAATAAATTTTTCTTCATTAAAACCAAGCAGATTACATACGAAATGAAATTGATTTTCATTATATACAAATGTCCTATTCTATGGGTTTCTTTCCTTCTGCTTTTGATACAGGTTCCATCCCAGCTGGAGGATCATCTAATGCATAAGGAGAATTTATAAAATTCATATCTTGCAGCATTCTGACATTAATTATGGATGTATGATCAAGCAGATACTCAGGACGAGATATCTCAAAATCAGAGTGAAGACTATAATCACCAAGATACTTGGAAATCAGGCATCGAGGAATAACATGAGAAGGGATCCAACTAAGATCAAGCTTAAAAGGAGGCACGAGCAAATTAAGCACTCTAGGCTCATAATAATCCCATAAGAAGTGTCTTTGCTCTAGTTTCAACACACACATAGCATTTAACCATCCCTACTTGTATCCCTCATTATTCGACTGCTGCAACCGAGCATCAAGATGATACAGAGCTTCATTATACCCAGCCATCCAAAATTCCCTAGGATTTTTATGAAATTGATAAGTCAACCTTTCAATCTGCTCGTGAAGCTTCTTTACCAGAATCCCTTTACTTTCCAGCATAGAACTCTGATTGGAGAGTTGGTCGGTAAAACTCTGAATTTTTTTAGACATCTCCGCCAGAGCCTGATTCTTGGCCATTAATTAAACATCTTGATTTTCTAAGGCCAATTGAGTTCTTATCTCATCAATATCAACCCGACCATCCCTTGCTCGTTCACGATAAGAAGGTTTTGCTCTACCACGAGCAGGTGTAGAAGGTTGGGTTTGCTTCAAAGACTCTAACTGTTCTCTTAAAGTAGCATTTTTAGTTTTTAAAAAAGAAAAACCATCATTAGTGATTGGGATCAGGGCTCCTGAAGAAGAGGAAGCAGCAGATTTAAGCTGTTTTACTTCCTCTTGCAATGCGATATTCTCTTGCTCTAGCAGCTTGGCAATGTTTCTATGCTCTTGAATATCAAGCTTTAACACACTTTCTTTTTTCTCATGGGCTGAAATGTACTTGTCATAACCCCTGTCAGCGCTCAATTATTGGTACTTTTTCTCATAACCTTGATGTAAAAGGGTAGCAGTCTCTTTGTGTTGAAATTGAAGTTCCTCAATTATGCCTTGAAGGTCTTCAATCATTTCGTAATAGGCCGCATTGTTAGCCACAACACGATCAAGTAGACACTTCAAGTATTGGTAAGCATCAATTGCTCGTTTAGAAGAATCAAATCCGAGAATATCTATTATTTGGGCCTCAATAAAATCTGCATGACCAACTTTGAAATAATCGTTGCATTTTGTTCATCAACTCTGTATCATTAGCTGACAAGAGTTCCATCCTGGCCATAAACTAGCAAGGAGAAAATAAAATGCATCAATAATGATACAAGACAGGTCAAAGAAAGATGCAAGAAAAATAACAAAGGTTCATTCTTATTCATCATACAAAAGGAAAATACATTCCAAATTACAACTAAGAGGAAAAGAAAGTAATATAAGAACCGAACAACTTTACACTTTCTCCTTATTCACTACAATATCATCAGTTGGTTTGGAGGGAAGAAAAGTATGCTCGGAAGGAAGAGCAGGTTACTTGGCAGGCAGGACAGGTTGCTCGGAAGAAGTGCTTGCTTGATGAACTTGCTCGGGAGTTTGAGAAATGACAGTAACAGGTACTTTCTCTGCTACCATCATAGAAGACTCATCAGATGGGGCTTCATCTTCTTCTTCTTTTCTAATAACAGGAGGAGGGCTATGAGTATATTTCTGAAACAGTTCAGAACCATCTGCAACCTTTAATTCTTTCAAGGACGCAACCCATCCATCTCTGAAGTATTTTAGGCTGTCATATTCCATTTGAAAAGTAATGGCAGTTAAGGCCTTATTCCATCCTTTATCCCAGCCAGAGCTAAAAGAATTCTTTACAGAAGTTCTCTTCTTCACCTTTTCTAATGAAGCATGTTCCTCGGCAAGCTTCACTTTTCCTTCCAACTCTTTCTTACGCCGTTCAGCCTCTTTAAGCTTGGCCTCAACTTCCTCGACAGATGTCAGCTTATTCTCAAGCTCTTTCTTACGCCATTCAGCTTCTTCAAGCTTGCCATCAATGTCCTTCAGTTTTCTCTCCAACTCTTTAGAATAATTTATAGCTTGCTCTCGAGTGGTCTTGACATATTGAAGTTCATTCTCCTAAGCAATTTTTTCTTCCTCGTACTTCTGACGGGATTTATTCAAAGAATGGGATAGAACAGTAAAAGCTTATTCCACCCCACCCGAGGAAGTGAAAGCCCTGATAGCTTCATCTTTCTTCAAGATGCCATTAAAGCAAGCCATAAACTGAAAAAGGAAAGAGCTCAACTCAGAATATCAGTATAATGTGTAAAGACGAGGAAGTAATAGGGATGAAGATACTTACTGGCACAATATGTTGGGAGGCTAAATCAGTGAGCTTCTCCCGAGAAAAGGAATCCCCAGAAGCTTGATGTTCGGGAAGGATCCAAGATTTGATCAAGTCCTTGGCCGAACTCAGAGCAACAAGAGCAGAAGCTTTAGCTCTCAAAGGACCCTCAATATCAGAAGGTTGAGCAACAGTTTCTATAGGTCTTTCAACAAGACCTCTTATTAGTCTCCTTAGAGGAGCACTTTCAATAAAAGGTGCTGCCTCTTCTTGTATAATAGCAACACCTTCAATCAAAGGTGCTGCCTCTTTTGGAACAACTGGGGGTTTCTTACCCACGTCCTTCACAGTTGCAGATGTTCCCTTAGATGGAGTAATGTCTATCTTCTTCATCCCTTCAGTTGGGACATCCACTTTACTTTTCATTGCCCCATCAGCGCTAGGAGCATCTTTAATAAAGAACTCAGGCATCCTCCTTTTCTTCATCATCAAATCGACAATGGAAGTATCCAAATCAGACGAGGAGTCTCCCACACTTGCTCGAAACATTGGCAGTTGATCAAGATTAATTACTATAGGAGGTGCAATAGGACGCGCAATAAAAGACGAGGTGGTGTTTTTGTACCTTAAAAAATAAGAAGCAACTCTAATATGCTCCCCAATAACTGATTGATGCAAGCTCCAGATAAGTTTTAAATCTTTTATGCTAACATCAATCTCTTTTGGGGGATTCCTTTTACTGTCAACTGTAACAAACAAAATTAATTTCAGTGACGTATTTTACCAAATATGAAGAAAGCTAAATTCAAAAAACTAAGAACAAGCTATCCCATTGCCATAAAGCGGACATCTGGGACCTTGGTACACATCATTACCATTTAATGGGGGGTGTTGCCAATTTTTCATCACAAACCCATGATCAAAATAATCCTTGTTGGCATCAGGAAGATTGACAACTAAAGCTCTATTCGAAAACCTAGTTTTCAAATAAAAAGTAGTGTCACTGGTAACCCATTTATAACAGTACATAATTTTAGAAATTCCTAAATGAGTTCCATGAATTTGATTCAGCCTATATACGCCACTAACTACCCTCCATGTATTTGGAGCTACCCTTGCAGGTACAATATCAAAATATTGGCAAAATTCCAAACACAAGGGATTTGGCGGGAAAGAAAAGCCACACTCCGCTACAAAAAGGGAGGGAAACCAATGTCCCTCCGCCAGAGAAAATAAGTGAGAAGGACAAGAAAGCTCTTCCAAAATAACCCAAGAGGGAATTGAAAAATCAGTCCGAAATTTATCTAAAGATTCAACAAGGTAAACCATAATAACTAAAGCAAAGAAAGGTGAAGGAAGAAAATCTTACAGAGAACGAAGAAGTCTGCTAATGACGGACGACGAAAGAACGACAGTAGAAATAGGGAGAGAGAAAGTAAAAAGTTCAGAAAATACAGATGTTAAAAGTGGAAAATGATGGGGATTTCTATCGCTCTTAAATACCTTGCATCGGGAAAAGAGAAAAGAAATGATTATGGAGAAAAACGATTGCGTTTCCAACCATTAAATGATGAGAAAGGTGCAAATGTCGGGAAAAGAGAAAAGAAATGATTACCAAGAAAGACGATTACGTTTTCGGCGATTAAATCATAAGAAAGGCACAGAGATCGAAGCGACGGTTAAAAATTCAAAATATTTACAAGTTTGCCATTACGCACTCAAACGGAAAGAAAGATAATAAAAATATTCCAAGAGTTGGAGATCTGTAATCCAGGCAAAATATTCCACACTTTTTATTTAACTTCAACTATGAAACATTGGGGGCTTCTATTGATACAAAAATTAGTCAGCTGACATGGACCAATTAAATAAAGACACGTGTCAACCTACGTGGCAAATACATACTTTCACCGAGCTATACAAGCGTATCGAGCTACTCAAGCGGTCCGAGCTACTTATAGATGCACATTATTATTGTACAAATGTATATGTCTACTAGAAAATAGCACATTACCTTTTCATATGTACAACCTTAAGGCTATAAATACATTGTAATCCAGTCGTAAAAGGGGACTTTGGATCTCTTGAGAAGCCCAGGATCGAGATTCAAGGAAGACAATCAGCAATACAACAACAGTGGACGTAAGCCATTTTGATAGCCGGACCACTTTAAAAATTCATTGTCTTATTTATTTATTCATAGTTATCTGTGATTAATAATTTAGATTACGTCTAGTTTTTTACATCAACACTTCTTATCATCTGATGTTCGAACTTCTTTGAAGTAATGCGACATATCATAAAGAATTTTTTTTATTTCCTTGGCATTTTGACCACCTTAAAACCAATTTAGTTCAGACACCTTCATCTTAGATAATGACTCCAATATTCCTCTACTAACATTATTAACTGTTGTAAGGACATAATTTTATAAATGTCCGAGGTATAATCTAGGAATTTTCTATTTGTCCTAGATCATAGTATGTATATCTGATACCGCTACATTCGGCACGTCGACACGATCATCCACGATGGCCTTGATCTGAATCCATGCATCCACCATCTTCACACGTGCATCATGCTACATGCGACATGCTGCTCAACCGTTACCACTACTCCACTTCGCGTAATTGGTAAAATGGTTTATTGGAGTTTTTAATATTTGCATAAATATTTAGGAATTTTTTAGAAAATATTTTTCAAAGTCTGATTGGTTTTTTTAACAAAATCAAAAATTTTTCTAAGTGTAGAAGCGGACTTTTCTCGATCGTCTAGATCGTTCAAGCGACATCGCTCTATCTTTTAAGCGACATGAGCATGTCGCGCGATCTCGTTTGAAAGTCATCTCTCTGTAGTTCAAGCGACACGAGGATGTCGCGCAATCTCGTTTGAGCGACGGCGCTGCCTAGATTTTCGTATAAATATGTATGTTCATTATACACAATTTTTTAAGTCTTTTTTGCATACGTTTTTGCGTTTCACAGCCCATAAAACAGACTTCAAGTTTTTAAGGTTTCAAGCCTTCTTTATTCAAATAATCATTCCTACATATGTATGTGAATCTTTAAACCTTCAAAGGACCGTTTTTACTCATCTGGAGTAACTTGTGGAGAAGTCGACTCTTTTCCATTGCTTCCCATCTGGAGTTATTGCGGGAAATTCCAGTCTACGACATCGGAACCGACACCTGAGGGTATTTCGTATGTCACTCATGTTTTCAGTATAATCCGTGTAAACCGTTCTTTACAAATTATAGTGAAAATAAAAAAAGGTTTTGCCCCTTTGGGGGATTTTTCCTCATTTGTGTGTTTGTTTGTGATTGAATGTTCTTGCATGTTCATATTGTCTTCAACCACACCTAGATGCATGTTTTAGGATTTAATTGAAAAACTGAGTTTAATTAAATAATTTATTTGTTTGAACAAAAATGCACTCTCAACTTTAGTCTTCAATAATTTTATTTCTTATCAATTTGGTACCAATAACACTAGTGATCATTTGCATTGTTTTCCATCTTAATGTTCATGGTTGAATGTCACACGGGGCCAATGTAACTCAAAGAAACTGACCACGTAGTCACGATACTTACAGTTTGAGAATATGATGATAATTATAACTTGTATATTCATTTTTTCACTTTGAATACGATTTTTTTAGAATTACTTAGTTACTGATATCATCTCTTTTTTTATCCTATTTTTTTGCAGGATAACATTTTATCATTAACTTTTATCCACATGGAACACACGAATAAGTCAATGGTTTACAATACATGAATTGTTTATTTAGTGTCGTCAATATTCAATATTCTATTTTTTATGTGTTATGGCCGTGCGGGCTTTTGTAATTTTATTGTTAACTTTTATGTCTGTGCGAGCTTTTGTAATTTTATCGTTATATTTTATGGCCGTCCGGGCTTTACATTACGCAAGTTTTATATTAGTAGGTTTTAGAATATCCAAAAAATAGGAGAAATTTCCCCCTTTTTTTTTGTCTATGAACTATTAAGACTTGTAATATTTTGAAGTTTGTATGTATATTAGTTTATTAAAAATGTGCGAGATTCGCAATTTGGGAAATTCCTTGATTTTTTTTTGCAACTAATAAATATTTTTCCTACCTACTTTGGACTCTACTGATTTTCCTGATTTGTTTTCAAATAATAACTTTTTTTATTAATTGAAAATTTTGGCACGATTTAAAATCGCACAAAAAACGTAACAAGTTGTAAAATTTGAGTATGCTTATAAAATAATCTGGCACGCTTTATAACTATGCCGAAATTGTGCCGAAAAAGGAAAATCTGGAACGGTTTAAAAGCGTACCAAAAATGGGTCAGATTGGGCAATCTAGTACGATTTTAAACCCTGCCAGATTGCTGTTTTTGGTGTAGTGATATAATTCTCCAAAACCCTCCTCATATTATGAAACTATACACACAATTCTTCATAACATGCATGAAGCGGGAAAATTTAAACGTCTTCAGGTGGAGAGCCACCAAGTTCCTCTAACTATTCTCACATTCTCTCAATTCTGGTGTACTTCCATTGGCTATTGCAGCACAAAAATGCTCAAATTTGTCTCTAATATAATTTGTCATAAGAACAAAAATCAATTTCGAATTCTACACCTGCGATGCATTTACAGCGAGTAAACTAACAACTCAAACATTCAAATACACAGACAAAAATTATAATCAAGCACACACATAATTTGTAGGGAAACACCCCCACCCATATATTTTATCGTTCAGTTAAAAAATAAGGAACTCTAAAAAACGTCCAGTCACTGTCTACTTATAAATATAGGGTACAATGGCTCAAGTATAGAGGATGCAAATGCATTTGACATCCCCAACTGCTATAACATATGTCTCAAAACAAGGCTGCCAGCATTTTCCCATGAAACTGCTTCCATAACCACTGCATGTGTTCTCCAACAAGTGTTCTAGGGCAGTACCCATGTTCCCAAGATAATTACCCATGTTCCCAACAATTGCACATCCATCCAACAAGTGTAATCCCATTTTACACATGTCCATGCCCTCTAACTCCCTTGTGAAACTACCCAAACTCTTTTGGATAAGATTAACCTTTTCATGGTGACAAGTAACAACCTCACTACAATAAAAATGGATATTAGGAATGAGAGTATTTGGGACAACCGTGTCATTTTTTCCCTTAAAAGTACCATTTGGGACGAATTTTAATTACCATCACTTTTGATAAATCACAAAAGGGACGATTTTTATAATCCATCCCATTTTCTATACCATATGGGACGGTTATTAAAAATCGACCCTTAAAGTATAGTCGAATTTTTAGTGCTTATTTTTTCAGGCAAATATAAGGGACGGGTTCTAAACACCGTCCCATTTGGTATAGCTTATAGCACGAGTTAATAAAACTATCACTTTTGATAAATCGCAAAAGGGACAAACTATAAATCAGTTCCTTTTGGTAGAGTCAAATTTTTAGTGCATTTTCACACAACTATAAGGGACGAATTGTAAAAATCATCCCTTTTGGTATAGATTATAGCACGGATTGATAAAATTGTCCCTTTTGATAAATCACAAAAGGTACGGACTTTAAAAGTGTCCCTTTTGGTATACTTTATGCACATAAAATCCATCCCATTTGATGAATTATAAAAACGACGAAAAAAATTGTCCCTTTTGATAAAACATACCTAGGTTTCTGTTTTCCCACAAAATTTTCCCCCATTTTGAGTCCCGCTCTCTTTCCCCCTCTCGTTCCCCGTCTTTCTTATCATGCTCTCTCTCTCTCTCTCTCTCTCACCTCCCCTCCTTATCCCATAACCCATGCCATCCCATCCCACCCTTGCTCCGCTCTAGCAGCCGCCCCAGTCCCAGGATCTCTTCTCCGTAAATTTATTTTTTTCTTCATTTATTTATGTAGATTAGATTAATATATGTATATACACAATTTATATATGTTTTTACAATTTATATACAGTATATATACATAAGTGTGTCGAGTAGATAACCTTTATCTGAAAGATTACAAAGAAGCTAAATTTTATAGTGTATAAGAGTGCATACCTTAGTAAACTCATGAAATCTTGGTGTTGAAGATTGTATCATGTGCTTCTACATGTCTATATAGTGATTTGTCAAAATCCAATAAAGATTTGACAATAGGAATAGACTATAAAAATACATTATTAACATTGACGATGAAGGATATGTGAATCTTTCTACTAACTCGTTATATTAAAATAGAAGTCATGAAACTCAAGGATGTGGATAGAAATTGGGTTGTATAAAAATATAAAGACCATTTTAGTCCTCTATCTCTCTTCTATCATTTTATTTCAATGTTGTGTTAATTTTGGCTTTTCTTTTGATAATTACACGCTGTCCGATTGATGACATGATTTTATGATTTTATGATTCTCATATTCATAATATCCAACCCATTTGTTCAAAATTGGCATTTCCTTGAACTAAAAGGTGTAGGGGGAGTCCTGGCCAAAGAGTGATTAACTTAGTTAATCTGTTGATTGGAAAACGAAGAAGGAAAATGAAGGTCACTCGAACAAGTTACCTCAAAGATCCTCCACACTAGTAGCCCTAAGGACCTACCTCGAAGATTCTCTTGTGGTTCAAAGGATCCCACTCGTAGATCGAAGTGACTCGAATGACGATAGTTTGTAATAAGAAATATAATTAATTATATCATGTACTTTATCTTGTGTTATATGTTGAGCGAGGGGCCATGCTTGGCAGGGCATGGGAGAGCTAACATGCTCTATCGAACAACCTCCTCTTGGGAACCTCGCAGGGACATGGTTTGGAGGATTGAGAGCAAGGAAACGTTGGGAATACAACTACCATCCCTCTTGTCACACTTCGGTAAAACTTCACTTAGTACATATGGTTGCTCGAGCCACTACAATCGATCTACCTCAACTCCTACCTCCTCGAGGTACCTCAATCTTACAGCCTTGGTCTTAATATAGTTATTAACTAACAAATAGAAAACTAAACAATCGAGCTACCTGCCATCCGAGAAACCTTAAAGCAGACGCCATCCCGCCTGACTGAAGTGACCATGTACCTAATAGAGCCATTATTTACCCACTTTCTAACGTCATAATGTCTGACATTTAAGGACTGGAAGTTACGACACTCAAGTGGGTTTATCCTTAGGGTGGCAGGTTTAGTTCACCAAGCCTGACCCTTTACCCGTTATAAGGTAGGCCCCAAGCTTCCATGTCATGTCCATCATTAATGCCCACTATACCTCCAGCTAATGAAATGGTTTCCCGCCAAATTATGAGATCCCATGCATTCAATGCAATATCTTATGCATTAATGGGAGGTACTTGTGCATTTAATGCGATAGATCATATTAAACACAAGAAAGTTTACTTGATTAACTTGCCCTTCATATAAATACACCAGATAAACAGTTTAAGAGGGGAGAGCATTCTGAGTCTAGAATTGCGGCCACTTCCTCCACACACGAGGGATATTGTAAGAACATTATTTCCACAGCCTTTGAATACCCATATCATTGAGCATTAACTGAGCTTCAAGTTCCTGCCTTGCCTTTATTTATGCCTAGAGTGCTTGCTCTTTCTCCCTCCGACCAAGTTATCTGCTGGTCCCATCTATTTATTATGTCTGTTGAGTATTTATTGTGCTAACATATCATCTAATACAAGTCTGAATATTAAATACCTTTACCTCATATTCACCTGTGTTAACTATCAACATTTAATATTGCACGGTGTTGATCCCGATCTTGATAAGGGGTTACGCCTCACTTGTCACTAACCGTATTCTAAGAACCCACATATTACATTTGGCGACTCCGTTGGGGAGGTATTCTCTTTTGAAAAGATGCCGGAGGATGAAACCGCCATAATCATTGAACTTGACGCCATATAGTGTGAAGAGGAGGCAAACCTCTACATTATATCTAAGGGAGTGAGAACAGCACAGACGGAGCCTAGTGCGTCCAATGGCGATACGACGGAAATAATGGGCGCAGAGACAAGATTAGGCCCATTACAAATGAATGGACTCATAGGTTTATTCGCAGAGTTCATCAAGACTCTAGCGGGCTAAGTGATGTTGGGGATTCCTGTAGGAGGAAACTCCTTTACTACACCACCAACGACAATACCTACCCCTATCGTTACGGGGGGGGGGGGGGGGGGGTTATTACACCCGCTTTTAACTGCGCTATCCCTACCGCTTCGCTAACTTTAAGCAGTGTGCCTCCCACCACGATTCCACTCACGACAACTGGACTAACGTCGCAAGATAGGGGAAAGACTTCGGCGACTCAGGCTATAATGGGCGGCATGGGAAAAAGTGTACCACCCTCTCCGACGATTTCGGTAGTAGTAACAGTGCAACCAACTAGCTCTTCACCGGCCAGCTTTGAAGAAATAAAGAAGGAACTACTGAAGTTTATAGCAATGCCCAAAGGGGGAGATAGTTCTTTGGTGTATGATGACTTCCGTACTCCATACCCAGAGGGATAAAACAATGAACCCTATCCAGTAGGGTAAATTCGGCCAATATTCGAGAAGTACACGGGGAAAGGTGCAAATCCAAAGGAGCACGTGAAAAGATTTATTGAAAGTCTTGGGGCCCATTGCAATGATAAAAATCTGAGGTTGAGGGAATTTTCAAAGTCCTTGACAGAAAAAGCATATACGTGGTACTCCCACCTAGCCCCACGTAATGTGGGCTCCTGGGAGGAATTGCACGTTTTGTTTGTACAAAAGTTCTTTTTGGCCGAGGATGAGTTTACACTCACACAGCTAGCACGTGAGAAACAAAAGTCGGGGGAGGATGTTGTGGCCTATATTAGGAGGTTTCGCGAGCGCTCTCTGGACGTAAGGGAAGAAATACAAGAGGATAAACTTTTGCAAGTTTGCGCAGAGGGTTTGTTACCTGAGTACATCTGCCATTTGATTAATGAAACGCGAGAGGGTACGTTCACAGTGTTCTTGAAAGCAGTGAGGAACATTTCTTTGGTGGTTAAGTTGGTACTACCCCCAACTGCTTTGTCAAGTTTACAACTAAGGCCAGCGGTTTCCTCGGGGAGGGGATTACCCTCAAGGGTTAATTATGCAAATGACGGGGCTAAGGAGAAAAAGCGGTGGGGGTCAAGGAGGCAGAAGGGTGAGAGGTAATAAGAGAAGATTCAAAGGAGAGGAAGATCCCCTCGAGCTACCTTGAATGGTGGCACAAGATTTGATCCTGTATGATCTTATGGTTCGATACAAGGTTTGTAGGTCGATCAACGTTAACACAACGTAACTCTCACGGGAGGACAGGGAGAAACCTCACTATTGTGCACTTCACAATAAGGTGAACCATCCTACCAAAGTGTGTTTTTCACTAAGGAGATTGATTGATCGTTACATAAATAATGGAGACATCGAGTTGCCACAAACTAATGTGAACGATAACCCCTTACCACTACATGGAGCCCATATGGCCAATGCTTTTGATGAAGAGGCTGAACGATTGATGAGAAAGCAGTGGTTGGAACATGGCAACTTCGAAGAATCTCTGGAGTAATGCACCTTTGAGCTGGCTCAGCTCCATTTAGATGATGAGGCAGATGAGGTAGAAAAATAAGGGAAAGAAGTACATGACCCCTTGGAGGGACTTAGTAGGTAGATGGGAGACTGCTCTCTGAAGGAGGTAAATGCAGTGATAATCTACGATGAAGCTGCGTATAGAGATGTAGAGGAAGTGTATGAGCTAGAAGATGAAGAAGCAGACACGTGGGTTAAATGGGTGGCAATTTCTCTCCCACAAAAGTTTGGTTAGTTCTTTGATTAGGTTAGCCTCCCAAAGGAATCATGATTGGAGGTTACACGAGCCATCATAGAAATTGCAAAGAAGAACATGGTGCCACACCTGAAATGGAAGGGGCAGTCCTATGGCTAGGCTTGTGAGAAGGTACCTCTCTGAAGTCACATTATCGAAAACTGACATATTAATCAGGTACTCCCATAATAGACCCTTGTATGTTATGACGTTTATAAATGATTGTCTTTTCTCGCGCATTTTGTTGGATGGGGGAGCATCCATAAAATAATGCCTATTGGGTCTTTTTATGATACTGGACCGTCAGAGAAAGGGATAATACCCCATTTATTGGAAATCTCAGGGTATGACAATCAATCGTCCAAGTTGATGGGTTATATTAATGCACGCATCACGATGGGAAATATTACTTCTCATATCAAATTCTATATCATGAACTGTGAGCCATCGTACCAACTTCTAGAGGGCAGAGTATGTATGCACAACCATGGGTTGGTACCCTCCACCTATCATCAGTGCGCTAAGGAAAACATAAAAGTCAAAGAGGTGGTGATTTGTTGCACTAAGAAACCTTTTGCAAAAGAGGAAGCTCATATGGTGGATGTTGCTTTCTATACGGATCTGACAGAAGAGGCTACGATGGTAACAAGGTACACCGGGGGAAAAAAGGTCCCATCCAGTCGAGAGAGGGTGAGAGCACCCGCCAGAACAGTGGTGACCTACAAAGAAGAACGTGACTTAGGTACAATAAGGCCCTCTAATCTATCGAGCCAGCTTCGAGGCCGAATGAGCCTGCGCCTTAATCCAATCGAGCACCAAGTCCTTACTCAAAGCGTCCTTAGCAGGCAAACGGTGAGAAAAGCTACAAGAATCACAGGACGAGACCCTTCAAAGAATAAGTTGCCCAATAGTGCAAACGGGTGGTTCTGTCTAACGACATAATTATCTACAAATTATGAAGGTTTGAGCGGGCAGCTGAAGGTTTGGATGATGAAGCTAACCTGATTTGTGAATGCTTCCTAGTGGATAACCAGGGGTAATGTTTGGTTATTGATAACTATGGAGTGCAAGAGTTTGTGGAAGAGGTTGAAGAAGAACCTAAGTGCATAAAAGACAGTCCCATGCCACAGATTCAAGAATTGGAGAAAATCGACCTGGCCAAAGAAGGTGATGATCCTAACCCCATTTTTATCTCGAAGGACCTGGTGGGAGTGCCTAGAGAGGAGTGTATCAAATTGTTACTAGAATTAAAGGATATCTTCCCCTAGAAGTACATCGAGATGTCTGAAGTAGACAAGGTGGTGAGCTGTCACAGTTTGAATGTTTTGCCATCAGACATCCCGGTGAAGCAGGCCACCTGAATATACAAGGCAGAGTTAGATCTAGAGATCAAAGAGGAAGTTCAAAGGCTACTTATGACCAACTTCATAGTTCCAATCCAACATCCGACTTAGCTTTCTAGTATCGTACCTATTGGAAAGAAAGATACGAGCCATATCAGAATATGTGTGGACTATAGGGACCTAAATCGAGCATGCCCAAAATTTAAATTCCTGCTACCTTTCATTGATAGCTTGATTGATGTAACTGCGAGACATAAAATGTACAACTTCATAGATGGTTATGTGGGATATAACCAGATAAATATGGATCCGACCGATGCAGTGAATATCACTTTTTGAACGCCTTTGGGTAACTTTATGTACACAGTTATGCCTTTCGGGTTGAAGAACGAAGGAGCCACCTACCAAAGGATAATGATGGCCATTTTTCATGATATTTTCCACAAGACCTTAGAGTTTTATGTTAATGATCTGGTAATAAAATCCCATAAGGAGGAGTCCCACCTGAATGGCTTGAGGAGAGTGTTCACTCGGTGTAAAAAATACAAACTAAAGATGAACCCCCTCAAATGCTCGTTCGGAATGACTAGAGGGGAAATTATTGGGGTTTGTGGTGAACCATCAAGGGGTACAGATGGACTTGGATAAGCGTCGGGACATCCTTGATATGCCAAGATCGAAGTAAGCAAAAGAATTAAAAAGCTTCCTTGGTAAAGTCTCCAACTTGAGGAGGTTTGTCCTAGGGCTGACCGAAGTAATGCACCCATTGATGGAGTTGCTGAGAAAGAGCGTGAAGTTAGCATAGGAGGCGATACACCAAGACACTATGGACAAGCTGAAAGTGCTCCTTACTTATCCTCAAATAATGATCCCCTCGAAGGCAGGTATACCTTTACGTATATACCTTACATAAATCGAACGATCTATTGGTGCTTTGTTGGGCCACGAGATGGACGGTGTTCAAAAACCTGTTTATTATCTGAGCAGAATCATACATGGTCCTGAGGCCAGATATAATAGTATTAAGAGGCAATGTTTAGCCCTTATATTTATTGTGCAAAAACTTAAGCACTACCTATTATCATTCATAGTCTATATTGTAACTAGGTGTGATCCTATAAAGTTTTTTCTTGCTAGAACTGTGCTAATAAGCATGGCAGCTTGATGGTTCTTAATCCTATCAGAGTATGATATCAAGTGCGTGGTCCTTCGAGCCATCAAGAGCTAAGCATATGTAGATTTACTAGCCATCTTTCCATAGGGAATGTTCGAGCCACCCCTGGAAGAATTCCAGGGTGATAATCTCCAGGCTAGCTTTATAGCATCCAGCCTTGACGAGTGGAGTATAGAATTCGACGGATCTTTAGTCGAGAAGAAGGGGGAGATAGAGTCATCCTACGAAGAGATGGTGAAGAGGTTTGCCTATCTTTAAAGATGGAATTTGAATGTTTGAATAAGGAGGTCGAATACGAGGCACTGATCTTGGGGTTGCTCGAAGCTCTCAGAAGAGGTATCCAAGTCCTGACAATAAAGGGGGACTCCAACTTAGCAGTGAAGCAGGTAACTGGCGAATTCTCCTTGAAGCATATGAGCCTGGCACCCTATAGAACGATCATACATCGATTGCTCGGGTAATTCAAAGTGGTAAAGATCAAGAGGCATCCCCGAATAATGAACTGACATGCCGATGCTTATGCCACCATTACCCAAAATATTTAATTTGATGGAGAATCAATGGTGGTACGGATCACAAAGCGGACAATTCCCTCGACGGTGTTAGAAATATTACCCACAAATGACAGGGATGATTAAAGAGGCGAGATCAAAAAGCAACTAGAGAGAGGCGAAGGGCCACTGAGTTTAGTGGAGCTGGCACAATACTTTGTCACCAGGGGTAACTTATACTACAAGAATAAAGGGGGATAGTTGTCCAGATGGGTGGACCCCAAGGAGGCCAAAAGAAGATTGATTGAGGTGCATGAAGATAGCTGTGAAACCATCGAGATTCCTTTGTACAAAAGGGCACAATGGGTGCGGTATTTTTGGCCTTTGATGAGACAAAATTTCGCAGTAGTATAAAGAGAGTGCGTGAAGTGCTGTCTGTTCTATCAGACAACATAGTGCAATTTCATTGATTTGTCCCAAGATTAGAGGCCAACGTATATGGATTTATTGATAGATGGAGTAATGCCCGTAGACAAAGAAGATGCCAAAAAGGTGAAGATGCGAGCACCCAGGTACTTTGCGCAAGAAGGGTAATTGTACCGACGAGGCTACCATGATAGTCCCTTAAGGTGCATAAGAGGAGAGGAGGCCGAAAAAGTGATAAAGTAAGCTCACGAGCCGGGCCAAATCGGAGGAGCCAAACTCTACGATCAACATAACCTTGGGATATTATTGGCCTACAATGGAGAAATATTCGACGAAGTACGTTCATAAGTGTAAAGCTTATCAACTACATGGGAATATAATCCAAGATTCTTCGATAGGCTTATAGTCTCTCTCTATGCCTTTTCCATTTCACACTTGGGCGTTCGATCTGGTGGGGGCCATAAACCCCTCGTCGTGAGAAAATATCTAGATTCTAGTTTCCACAGAGTGCTTTACGAAGTGGGCACAAGCCATACCACTCAAGAAATCCACAATAGGGGTAGTGGCCCTATTCATGGAGGAATACATTATTTGTCGATTTGATATCTCGAAAGTGTTTTTATCAGATAATGGCACCCCATTCGTCAATAGCGAAGTTAGTTTGCTAATAGACAATTACTCCATTATCAATCATAAGTCAACGGTAGCATACTTGAAGTGAAATAGGCAGGTAGAGGCCACCAACAAGACCTTAGTAAATATCTTGGCAAAGATGTTAGAAGATTTCCCAGACACATGGGAGGACAAGATCCCCGAAGTACTTTGGGCCTACCAAACAACAAAGAGGAAACCAACGGGATGTCCCCCATTTTCCTTAGTATTTGGGGCAGAAGTAGTTTTTTCGGTTGAACTCGAGGTACCTTCCACCAGCTATAACTTACGAAGTGACATGCTCCCTGACAGTCGGTATGTGCAACTCGAGGCACTATAAGAGCACAGGGACAATGCATCAAGACACTTCAGGGATATTATCATCCCATGTTCCTAGGAAATATTATAATATCTTTTCCAATGTATTTACTAAGGTCTTGTTGGTGGCCTCTTCCTGCCCCTCGGTTATGGGAGATTTTATGCCAATAAGACTTGGCCCGCTCGACCCTCGGTTATGGGAGATTTTATGCTAATAAAACTTCACCCACCTGACCCTCGGTTATGGGAGATATTATGCCAATAAGAATTGGCCCACCTGGCCCTAGGTTATGGGAGATCTATAATACCAATATAACTTGGCCCACTTGACCCTCGATTATGGGAGATTTCTAAAATAATTACGACTTGGCAAAACTAATAATGTTTAAATGCATGAGATATCTAGAAGAAGACGAGTATACCTCTGGATGCTGCTCATCAGCAAATTCACAAGTATTCATTTGAACTACAACTTCTTCCTCAGCTAAAATAGGTGTCACCAAAGGAAATTGCTATCGGGGGGCAATCACATCCCCCCGTCATCAGCAACCTCTTCCAGTTTCCCCTCTCCTTGGCCCACAACAACAACTTTGACTCGCTCCTGATTATCGATTGAGGGCCCAAAAATGGTAACAAGAACATGGTCATAAGATGGCGTGGGGACTAACGGAGCAACGAGTTCGGGTAAAGATACCTACGAAGCACAATGGAGAGCAAGTTAGAATATCAAGTCAAAAGGAATAAAATGAATTTAGAATATAGAGAGAAAAAGATTACCACATGCAATGAACTAACAACAGCAGGGGATTTAGGAGCAACTTCAACAATCCTTGCAACTGGCACGCTTGCCTCAAGACCAGTCTGCTCGAGAAAAAAAGTAGGATCAGGTGAATAGCCGCTACTTGATTCAGTTGAAGTATCAGAATTAACTGCCCCTAGGGGGAAATTGGATATTACCTGCAAAACAATAGGGGAAAATATCTCTTGCGGTACAGTTTCTTATGAGGCAGGTATAACTTTGCCATGCTTCTCCAATAGACCACTCTCCTCAACATCATCACGCGAGCCACCTCGCGCATCAACCTATAAACAGGGGAGAGTTGGAATAAAATAGAGTCATCATCAGAAGGTAAAAGAGGAAAATTTAAAGACTTAGAATAATGATGGAAAATATACCTCTTCTTATGTCAACACGTTCGCTAAAACTTCATATTCCTGAGGAGGTGAGGCTTGTTTATAAGGGGAAACCATTCTCCTCAACCTGCATCGCCGTACCAATGCAGTATCCTCCTCCTCCTCTTCTTCTTCTTCTTCTTCTTCTTCTTCTTCTTCTTCTTCTTCATCAAAACAAGTGGACACATACTTCTCGATCAACTCCTCCTTGCTTGATTCATATTCTCCCTCTGGCGCAATCTTAAGAGGGTTAATTTCCATCCTTTTTTTACTACTTCCTATAGAATGAGGAGCATTCGAGAAACCACAAGAAGTCATCTCAGTTGACATAAAAGCCCTATCTTCTTCACTAAAGTTCTCCCAAGTCTGTCGAAGATGATCAAACATTAAACTGACTTCTTAGGCAACTTTGAGTTCAGGAATACGAGCCACTGAAACTTGCTAGATAGTTTTGAACTTCTTCGCTACTTCCTTCAACTGGCCTCGAAGGACCAGGGGCATCAACAGCTACCTCAGCTACAATAGAGGTCTGAGCCGTCCTCTTTCTTTTGACTACATGTTGGTCCGCAGGAGCGAGTGGAGGTAGCTCAAAAGGAATAAAGTCATTGGCAGTACTCAGAGGAAACATCGAGTTGAAACTGGTATAATTTCTTAAACCCAACTCTGTGGGAGGGTATCTCTCATCCTCAGGATATCGAGGTTCTTTCAAAAGGTTGCTTTGGAAGCAACTGAGCCAGTTCTGCCAGAACACCGTTAGGTACATCGCTGACCTGTTAACCCGAATATCCTTACTCAAAATAACAGGGTTGACTGGGTAGCTAGCGTAAAGATTTACCATAGCTAAAGTTTGATAATTGGCACAAGCAAAAGAAAAGTTTGTAGGCTTCTCACGGGTAAAGTGGCTGAGTAGAGGGGTTCCTTGATCCTAACCAAATTGCAAGGCTACATGATGGGGGCTGTAAACATAATAAAAAGAAGACCATTCCATGTAAGAGGGTAAATAAGAAGGGATCAACAGAAGTGGGACGTTATTTGATGGGAAGTTTCTTGTAAGTGCTTTATCGAGGGGAGTGATAGGACGTTCCTCCTTAGAAAAAAATCATTGATAAAAAACCGGTCCACCCCAACATAGGGGCGAGGAAAGAAACTTTCGGCTCTATTGATAAAAAAGATAAGAGGCTTCTTGAAACTCTTATGATTCTAACAACAAATCCTGGGGATCCTGATGGGCTAAGAACCGGGGTAGTTATTGGCTGGGGCATAGTCCAGAAAGTGAGCATAAAGGAAAGCTGTTAAAAGAACGTTATTCATGTAATTAGAAACATCAAACCTGTCAATTCTTCGGGCGGAATTTGAAGCCACCCGGTCCAACCAAAACGAACCAAGTATGATAGCTTCAAGGGGAAACTTCACACCGCATGCCATTTGTATAACCATATTTATCTAGTACTTTTAGGGGAAATCATGGGGCTTGCACACGAGATAGATCTTCGACAGCATCACCCAGATGTAACCAGCTAGCTCGATATGAGAATTAAAACCCTTTCCAGCAATGGGTTTTTCGAACACTTATTTTCCACGAGGATTTTCCTTTGCTGCCTCGTGGGCCCTAATCATTGCCTTGTCTTTAATAAAGTAAAAGTACCTGATTACCTCCGAATATATACACTTATTATATGTGACTATGCAGTTTTCATAATCGCTTCTAACTCGGCCCTCAAGGAATTCTCTTTGTGGACATCGCTTCTTTAAAAAACGTGTTAAATCACGCCACTTTTAATCCCAACAACTCACAAATGTCTTGGAGAGTGATAATAAATTCACCCTAAGAGGTCACAGAGGTATGTGACTTGTGGTTCCAACAAGAAACGAGTAGCTGAAGGGTAGTGCTATTTTTAGTGAGAGTGAGATCACCCTGCTACCTGGAGCATGATAGGCCAATAAGAGCAAGATGAAAAGAGTATTTGGAATGGATGTAGTTGGTCCAAGGTCCTAACCCCATCACAAGCACCAGAAGAAGCCTCAAACTCCACCCTGGAGTATGGGAAATCACCACGCTCAACACAAAATTGGGTAACGGTGGTGGAGGATATAGGCAAAGTCCTCGGTATCCTCGGCCTCATCCATCAATAACTTAGGGTTTTCAACCGGCTCTAGTTCGTCAAGAAACCTCTTCATCGTCTTCCAGAAATGATCGGACTCTCGAAAGTAGGGAGCACGACGGTAATGCGCCCATTGCTTTTGACTCGCCTGAGTTTTAGCGGAGGCACCCCTAGTAAAGTGAGTTCTCTTAATGATGGGTGCCATGGGGAACTTGGGAGAATAAGATAAGAGGGTGAGTTGAAAGAAATAAAGTTGGAAAAGAAGACGAAGTCTGCTGTCACAAAAAAGCTCAACTTAAAGACGAAAACTCGTAGGTGGAAATTTAAAATGAAGGCACACCCCCTTTTATAGTGGCAACACGGACCCCAATGGGCATCAAAAGGCAACGCTTACAGAAGTGAAATAAATGATCAAATCCACTTGTGTGTGCACCATGCACGTGTTGCAGCAGATTTTAAGGGTATCATTGATGACGTTTCGGGGAACAAACGCGCGGATGATGGGTGGGTGGAACACTCGCGTCCCCTAGCGCTGCCACGGGTCATTAACAGAGGCGCAAATGACAACCTCATTAAATTAAACATGCTTGGAGTTTTTTCATCTTGGGAGAAATGAAGAGTTTTGGGGGAAATTTTAATAAACCTCTTCACTTTCCCCAAGACATCTGCCACGAGTAATTATGAAAGATCACAAAAGGAAGGGATATTGTTTTAAGTGTGGCAGGACATTCATTAAATGGATGAGGTGGTTCGAAATATAAGGGAAGATACAACTCCTACACTACTAATAATTTGTTATTTCTTATAAATTAAGTGCCAAGGGATGTTGAAAACATGTTACATGAAAGGATTGAAGACCAACAAAGGGTTTCGAATAAATATTTCTTCATGCAATAAACAAATCTCTACGAAGGGGCAAATGTAAGGGGGAGTCCCCGCTAAAGAGTGATTACCTTAGTTAATCTGTTAATTTACAGATGAAGAAGGAGGATGAAGGTCACTCGAGCAAGTTACCTCGAAGATCCTCCACATTAATAGCCCAAAGGACCTACCTCAAAGATTCTCCTGCAGACCTGGTTCGAAGGATCCCATTCGTAGATCAAAGTTACTCGAATGATGATGGTCTATAATAAAAAATAGAATGAATTGTATCATGTACTTTATCTTGTGTTATATGTTGAGCAAAGTTATTTATTACCCACGGGGGACCATGCTTGGTAGGGCATGGGAGAGATAAAATGCTTTATCGAACAACCTCCTCTTGGGAACCTCGCAAGGACATGGTTTGAAGGATTGAGAGCAAGGCAACATTGGGAATACAACTATCGACCCTCCTGGCACACTTGAGAAAAACTTCACTTAGTACATATAGTTACTCGAGCCACTACATTCGAGCTACCTCAACTCCTACCTTCTCGAGGTACCTCAATCTTGTAGCCTTAGTCTTAAGATAGTTCTCAACCAACAAATAGAAAACTAAACACTCGAGCTACCTACCAACTGAGCAACCTTAAAGCAGACGTCATCTCGCTTGACTGATGTGACTATGTACCTAATAGAGCAACTGTTTACCCACTTTTTGACGTCATAATGTCTGACATTTAGGGACTCGAAGTTACGACACTCAAGTAGGTTTATCCTTAGGGTGTCAAGTTTGGTTCACCAAACTTGACCCTTTAGCCGTTATATAGTAGGCCTAAAGCTTCCATGTCATGTCCACCATTAATGCCCACTGTACCTCCAACCAATGAAACGATTTCCTGCTAAATTATGAGATCCCATTCATTCAATGCAATATCTTATGCATTAATGGGAGGTACTTGTACATTTTGAACACAGGCAAGTTTACTCGAGTAACTTGCCCTTTATATAAATACACCAGACAAACAGTTTAAGAGGGGAGAGGATTCTGAGCCTAGAATTGTCGCCCAACTTCCTCTATACACGAGAGATATTGTAAGAACATTATTTCCGATACCCATTGAATACCCCTATCACTAAGCATTAACTGAGCTTAAAGGTCATGCCTTGCCTTTATTTGTGCTTAAAGTGCTTGCTCTCTCTCCCTCCGACCAAGTTATCTGCTGGTCCCATCTTTTTATTATGTCTATTGAGTATTTATTATGCCAACATATCATCTAATACAAGTCTGAATATTGAATCCCTTTACCTCCTATTCACCTATGTTCACCGCCAACATTTAATATTGCACGGTGTTGATCCTGATCTTGATAAGGGGTTACGCCTCACTTGACACTAATCGTATTCTAAGAACCCACATCTTACAAAAGGAATACCATGCATTCTCATATTTTACTTCCAAAATTTGAAACATATATTCCATTTTGGAATTACTCAAAGATTTAAGGAAAAAGATCCACATTTGATATAAAATTTGTAAAAATAATTGTTGTTGATTCAATTGGTCTCACACTCAAATGTAGTATTCCTTTGATTTGAGAGTGTTGTGATGCATATTGACATCACTATAGTCAATTATGAAAATTAATTCAGACCACAAGAAAAGGAAAAGTAAAACGTAAAAATCAATTATGTATCATTCTAGTCTGTCACCATGCTTTTACATACATTGTGCAGTTGCATCGCAACCTAGGATGTGTTCTAATAGGTACATGCTAATAATTTTTCTATTAATTTTCTATGGTATGTGAATATTGTTGCTGAATTGGGTTTTAGTTTTTGGAACAATATATAGAGAACTCATCCAGTCCCTAATATCTAAAGGGTCACTTACAAATCAAAATCCCTCAATGGGAGGAGAGTTGGCATGTACTTGCTTTGGCTTTAACTCAAGCCAATTATTTTTTCAGTTTATATATCCTTCCTTTTCTTTGGAAATATTTAGTTTTAGCTGAATTTCTTCCTTTTATTTTCCAGGACATATAATCTTTTTTCCAATTATCATAGATGATGTAACTTTAATTAATTATGAATTTGACTAATTAATTAGCATGCAATGTAACCACAGGTCTTTGGACTGTTGTAATACCCTGCCCTATAAAAATAAGTATTTAATGATAATCTATGTATTTTATTCAAAGGAAAAATTTGAGGAATAAATATATAAGGAATTTACGCCAAATGCCACGAAAGGATAAAAATCCTCGCGTTGCATGGTTTGCATGGATACCGATTAAAGTTCTAATAGTACTTGTAATTATGTTGGTTAAGTTTGATATAAAAATGCCAAGAAATGATTGTGACACGATCATAATTAATATAACGCTATTTTTACCAGCACATGTTGTGCAAGACGCGAACTTGCGCGATTTTTATAGGATAATTAAAGAGGGATAAAAATAGAGTGACTACATATTTGGAGCCCTAAAAATATAAGAAAAACTACCATCAAGAGGTAAAATCGTAAATAAAATTAAAATAAATCTAGCACTTTTTGACGATACGTGATATTGCGAAATCTCAACTTTGTGTGAATTCTTTATGATAATTGGAAGGTCACGAAATAAAATGATCAAATATATGTGACCGTAAAAATATATAGAAAAATACCATGTAAAGAAAGCCTAATTTTTTTTTGTGCTAGTTGCCCCCCCCCCCCCCCCCCCCCCCCCGGTGTTGGACAGACAACAGTCCCAAAATGGGTCTATTTTGGTTGGATATTGATTGGTTGGCTTGAGTGGTCATTTTAAAATCTTGTTTAGGCCTTGGTAGACGCATTATTACCTATTTAGTGTAAGAGAAGAGTTGTAGCCTTAGCTAATGTTTATTTATTGGTGTGGAAATGGCTTATAAGAAAGAGAGAGAGAGACGGGCTCCATTTGTGTGCATATAGAGATACCAGATTTTCCCCATTGTTTCTCCATCCCTTGAGATATTGAAAACCAAAACACCTTTTGAAATTAGTCTTTATATCCATCTACATATTTCTCCACCCAAACTTCATTAAAGTAGCCTACAACCTCCATTAAAGCTCCACTCCAAGGTGGTAAAGATTGTAGGAGATTTTGAGAAGAATTTTTGGGAGCTAAAAGAAGGTCTTTGGATAATTTTGGTATGAATGTAGGACTTTATCATCTTCATCATCTCCATCATCTTCATCTCTACATTTCATCATCTCATTAACCAAAGTGGGTATTGATAGGTTTTAAAGAGGGTTTCAAGGAGGAAGAAGAGAAACTTCGTGGAGCTTGATGGAGCACCCATTGAAGCTTGAAAAGAGGAGTTATTGTGACTCCCTTTAAGGATACTTTTGGAGGTGAGGGAGTCACCCATCTTCTTCAATTTCTTCCACTATTTTGAAGACATTTTAGGTGAAAAGACTAGCCTTGGAATAGGTTTATAGTTGTGTATATTTCCATCTTGCTTATTGGCATATATTAAACTCAATATATATAGGATATGAGTTATTTTGACTCTATGGTTTAATTAGTTACATTATCATCATTTTGGGTGAATATGGGTTTCAAAGAGAGGTTTTAAAATAAGTTTTCAAAATGCACAAATTTCAAAATGTATGTCTTAAATATTTTATGAAATAAAATGTGTTAAAAGGATGTTTTGAAGGCAAATAATGGGATTTTGAAGTTAAGAAATGTATTAGTCCTGATTAATCTATTTAATGAGAATAATGTATGTCTTCTTACATGAAAGTAATGGAGAGAATGATAAAAAATGAAACCTTCACTTTAATGGGTTAATTAAAGTTGGTGACTCTTATGTAGAAAGTAAAATGGGTTTAATATATAAATATGTGAGAGTAAGGTTTTTACATGAAGTTATGACTTAATGTAAATAAAAGAAGTAAAGATGGCCAAATATGTAAATAATAGCTAATTGGGTATTAAGACTTAAAAACCTTAGAAGAATGTGTACATACCAAATATGTGTCAAATGGGACTTTAATATGTAAAATGTGTGAAATTATATATTAAAGGTGTTGGAGTGTTAAATGTGAGTTTATTCAAATGAGGCATTGAACACGTGTTAAAAATGGGTAAATGTGTTTAAGTGTTGAGTCGAGAACTTAAATTACCATTTTGAAAAATGACACTTATTAATGGACTAATTTGCAAGTATTGGCAATAACAGGGTAAATTGGTAAATTTACTTAAAGTGGAATATTTTTATGAATTAAAAATGTTAACGAATGATGTTACACTAATGTGGGTGAAAATGATATATGTCCTTAAAACGTAAATGATTTCGGCATAAAATCAACATGGTGTGTGACAAAAAGGGGCTTAAAGGATAAATAAATACTTTTCCAAGTGTTAATGGAAAAACGAACGGTTAAGTTCGAATTTTTGGCTTCGTCCCGTAAAGGAAAAAATGTGAATTTTTGTGAAAATTGCAATAATGTTGAACATATTGAAAATATAATGGAACATTTGGATGCAGCCAGAAATATTAAGAAGGGAGTGACGTCCCTAGTGGTGAAAGACCCCAAAGTAAATGATCAGTAGCATATGGTGCTAGTACCGGTGGCGAGGAGACTGTGAAACCGTGGTTATTGGATAAATCCTAAAGATAATGATGTAATCGGGAACATGATAAGAAACTAGTTATAAGATGGAAATAACCTAACGTGTGTAAATGTTTAAGGTCCTGGTTAATGTGATGTGAACAAGCAAATTGAGAATAATGACTAATGTCCATAAAAAAAGTGAAAGGGTTAAGCAAGGTGACTTAATGGGTAATTAAGTTACCCAATGAGGTTTAAACTCATAATAACACAAGTGTGCGTGTTGTATAAGACTTTCGTGTTAATGAATATTTTCTAGCACGATGTGTGCTTGTGTTGGAAGAAAGTCTTAGGTAATGATTAAGAAAATTTAATGTGAGTTAATGAACGTTGAGTAATAAACATTTTGAAAGTAAATGAAAGGTTTTCCCAACAATTGCTAATCGTTTAACCCTGTGCATTAATGGGAAAGAATGCTAGTTTTAAGATTAAATATACAAAATGTTTATTTTGTAAAGGTAAAGGAGAATAAACGGTATCAATTAATATTTTTGGGATAAAACGGTTTAATACATTGAGAAATGTATATTCAAAGGTATATATTTAGATATATACGTATTTTCACATGCATGTAGTTGTAATGTGTAAGTATTATTTTCCATCATTCGTTTCGATACTACATTTGTATAAGATCATATTGAGCTCGCTCCCTCCTTTTGTTACGACAAATTGTATGTTGTCCCGTATTTAGGAAGCATTGTACATGTAAGTACTTAATTTGCATTTACGTTAAGAGCTCTGTTTACCTGGACTTGGGGGCACTCCCCTTGGGTCACATCACGAATCACATACTATTAAGTGTCATGTTAAATAATAATAAAACTGGATTAAACATATTATTTAGGTTATTCCACTACATTTCACAATTAACGTGCGATTCGGATCGAGTTGATCCTTTATTAACCCTTAAATCCGGATCGGGGTGTTATAACTTGATATCAAATCTTTAAGTTCAATGTTCCTTTCGAGTGTGATGTGGTGAGGTCGGTAGTGGATCTTCTCGACATCGATGTTGGATTGCGCCGATCACGCTGGATTAGTGACAACTTCAGTTCGTATCCTGGACGACGAAGTCATGGACATTAGCACGATGTGCAATTCTTTATGAGATGGTAAATGGATAAGTTAGTAACATTTCTTGTTCCGCGACATTTCTGATTTAGGTGTGTTGGTAAGTCACGGGTGTCAATGTAGACCGATCGTGGTGACTAGTTGTCACGACCCCGACCCAAAAATCGTAGCGAATAAGTGTCATCCAATATTCTGGCGTCAAAATTTTTCTTTTAAAATATATATATAGCGAAAGTATAATCACATGGTTATGGATCGTAAAATACTGAAAGTGAAGGAATTACATCATCAGAGCTTTCTAAAGGAAACTTCATTCATATTAAAATATCCAAGAGTTACAACTTGACAGAAATTTTAAAGCCTTTTAATTAAAGAGCCAAACATCCTTTATCTAATAAAACAAAGTTCTACTTAATGTAAGAAAAAGAGCTCTAAAAGCTAAATCTTCAACATAGTCCCCTTATGTTCCATCCGTTTTCCTAATTATTTCCTGAAAAATGGTTAATTATAAAACATCAGCTAAAAGCCGAATGAGATTCAATCTCCAAATATTCCAAGGTTTTCAGAAAATAGATACCTATTCAATTTAGAACATAAGGTATATATATAGAGATAGGAATTTCGAGTAACATATATAAATTAAATGACAATATATATATTCAGAATAAACAGTTCAGAACAGAGCAGATGAAACAATTGAGCATGCGTCAATTATTCAGTTTTAGTGGCCATGTACGCTCTAATACCCAGACAGATAGTGTTACCAAATGTTTCCACCCAGTAACATCACAGACAGATAATCATGATTTCTGGAACAACGCCTTGTTTAGGGCACACCAGCGATAAACCAGCTGGGAAGGTACCACCCAAATATTTCCACCCGGTAGTCAAGGCTAACATAGTAAGAGAGTTTCCATAGGCCGAATAAATAATTTTAGAATTCAAATCAGATGTTTATATGGAGAGATATAAACATATAACAAACGACGGAATCATCAATATCAGATGCATTTTGAGAATAAAAGTATTTCACAAAATATACATAGTTTGCATAATATAATATAATCAAAATGCGCAAGAAATTGCATAGAGTACTCACCTAAAATAGAGGTCGAAATTATAGATAACGAGTCTTCGATCGTACGTTAATATAACAAATACGATAAAGGTTTAAGTATATGTTCTAAACAAGGTCC
Source organism: Sambucus nigra (assembly GCA_949130495.1). NCBI lineage: Eukaryota > Viridiplantae > Streptophyta > Magnoliopsida > Dipsacales > Adoxaceae > Sambucus > Sambucus nigra. Next base: position 288,803,607 of record OX422210.1, read on the forward strand.
AGTCTACATATTGTATTTTAATAGTAACTTGTTTCAAAGGATTACTAAAAAACCATTTTCTTAACTTTTAAAACTTATTGATCGTAATTAAAGGATTCGATTCATAGTTCTTCCTAATCAGTCGGTTCCCAGTAGAGATGGAGGGTCACAGGGGCACCGCTTAAATACCATCTCCTCTAGACAGAACATTTTCGGATTCATTCCCAGTAGAGATGGAGGGTCACAGGGGCACCACTTAAATACCATGTCCTCTAGACAGACGGGCCTGACTTTTGAATTACTTAAATGGGATTCCATAATAACGAGCAATTACTTTAAAAAAAATCATTTTTAAGAGCATATATACAATTTCAAACAAGTTTACATGAAAATAAAATCAACTTGGATTTCTTCTAAACTTTAAGTTTTGATTAGTGAAGTCCTTAGTGTATTTTACCAGCATAACAACTAAGTAAAGCTATAAAACACAAAATTAAAACTATAAAAATACATTATAACATTTAAATAAAATCATACCTATGAAATGAATTCTTTCTTCGAAATTATAGAACTCCTTCTTAAGATATTTTCCAAGCTTTCTATCACTCTTTCTTACTATAATTCTCAAGGAATTGGTGTGAGTTTCAAATGAACCCTAAGGCCCATTTATAGGTTTCCAAATGTATTACGGTGTTGACACGTGTCAAATGACTAAGCTTTTTGGATTGGTGATTCAACACCGAGGTGTCGCGATCCGGAGTGGTCTTGTAGTGTTAATATCACCAAATGATGACAAGTGTTTTAGCTCTCTCTCTACAGATGACATGTGGAAGGTGGAAGTGACCAGCACGTGGTGGAAAGGTGATAAGGGTATAAGGTTCATTTCACACATGAAGGGTATTTTGGTAATTTCACACTATATATTTTGAATATTTCTTAGAGGTCCTTGAAAATATTTTATTTACAAAATGGCCCATTTTATATTTTTATTTTAGTCCTTAAAGTTTCATAAAATTATATTTTCTACCCCAAAACTTATTATTTGACTTAAGATATGTCATAAGACTTCGATTTGATCCAATTTACAGTTGATTCTTCGTAATTAAAAATGGGGTTTGTTATGTTGATAGCCAATAACAACATATCTAATAATACAACATTTATAAGATAATAAGTAACAAAAGAGTGTAAAAACAAACTATATATAAAAGTGGGGTCATTACACTAGTGATCTTTTACATGAGATGTATTATGTGGAAACTTTGATGATGAGAGTAGCCTTAGTAGTAGTAGCAACGTCGAGTTGTGTTCATTGCGACCTAGTTGTAAAGGTTGTTATTTTATCTATGGAAGTTTGGCTACTGAGTGGTGTTCATAAGTATTGATTCCGTGGTGAGAACATATTGGGTCCCTTGCTTGAGGACTTGAATTTAGTGTATCTTGATTATAATGCGGGTTTAGATAACCATGATGATTTGAAGTAACCTCATATTGAAACCAGAAAATCTTGGTGATTTATTGTTAAGTACTAGCGTTGTGATGTTCTAGAATAGGACCTCTTGCGACATCACTAGGGTGAGCCTCCTCTTAGGTAATTCCTGACATCCCGTGTCCTACCAAAACTCTCATGGTATTAATTTATAGTTTTAGGGATAATAATGTTGTATCAAGGAATAAGATCCCTTGTAGCGTCCGTGGTGTGAGCCGAGATGTTTATATACAATACTCGACGTCCTATATCCCACCCAAAAAATATATATAAGTGTTAACATTTGGTTTATCTTGTAAGTACGATGATTACACGGTGAGTTAAGTTAGTGGTCATGGTTGGACAATCATTGAGGATTAAATGATGCGGCCTAATGATATTGACTTCGGGTTAATAATATAAATAAGCATTTGAATCCGTATTGATAATTCCTTGGAAATGTATACTAATATTAAGCTAGTGAGATGTTAATGCGAGTGGTAGACATTCCCTTGTAATAGTGAACTTAAGGTTGTGTATCATGTACTAAGATGACAATTATGTATATCCTTGAACCTTTTGGGATTCCTTATGATGTAAAAAATATAGACTTTTGGTGTAATAACATGTAGTGATTGGGATTGATGCTTTGAAGTTACAAGTTGGTGGTCGTGATCGGTTGTCATACATAACAGCATTCTGCCATGATGACTCTTACATTGGGATGTATATGTCCATTTGGGGATGATTAAATTGGTGTTTTTTCCATGAAGCGTCAAGAAGAATCATTGTTTCATTGAAGTTTACATAGTGATGATAGATCATTGATGATTGTAATATGGTTAATTCATGTTAACTTGTCGCAGTGCCTCAGAACTAGTTCCGTGATTTGGTTTGTGAGCATGTGCCAGGATGAGACCTTTGAGGATAATGTCGAAAAAGTTTGACAAGTGCTAGGTTATGAACCTAGTGTAACCACCCGCCCTTTTGGAGACAATTAAATTCCATAATTGAGTATAAATTGGAAATTTGGAGAATCTCTCGAAATAGTGGTTTTTGGGATTTTCGAGGATTAGATGATTTTCGACGGGTGTTGTAACTATTTTTGGGATTAAATAGGTCAAAGTATTTTAATTATATGTTGTCATGGAGAAAAGCAACAAAAAGGTAATATTTTAATGAGAAAACCCGCATTTAATTATTATGGGTTAGAAAAGTGATTTGCGATCAAGTGCCTCGGATGGAAATTTCGACTGCGCCGTGAGTCTCAAAATGTCCGAGATAGGCGAAAAAGAGTGTCCGATTTTCAAAAATGAGTTTCGGGTAATTTTGGAGTTAAAAGTAACTCGTAATTGGATAAACGAGTCGTTTTTGAGTTTTAAGGGTTAAAACCCTTTTCTCCTTATAAAAGGAGGGTCTGAGGGAGAAAATAGAAGAGAAAGAGAGAAAGAAGAGAGAGAAGAGAGAGACGAGGAAGAAAAGAGGAGAAAGGGAGAGATTCTGACCAGCCTCCGCGAGATTCGGCTCAAGGACGTCAGATTTTATCCACGAGGGAAGTGTTTACTTGATTTATTTAATTTTTGCATAAATACCTCATACAGTAGTTTGGTATAAACAAACCCTAAAGATTTTGGGTTGGGTTTTCGTGGATAAAATGGGTTTTCGGGAGATAAAACGAATAAACTCCTAAAATTTTATAATTGGAGAAACTTAGGTTTTAACCTAAATTATTTGGTGATTTCGGGTTCTAGGACGTTTAGAACCCGTGTTATAAGTGTATTTGTTGTTGGTTGGAGTTGTAGGCTGTTATGTGAGGAGATGGAAGCTTGGGGGAAGCTTCCATGGCTGAAACATCTTCTCGGAGAAGAAGCTTCCCGCCATGATCGATCGATCGATCATGGGGGTTCGATCGATCGATCGATAGCCATGGGTCGATCGATCGACCCCTGCTGAAAGTTGGCAATTTTTCTAGGGTGATTTGGATGGGATAGATTCCATTTCATCTTTCTTCGGGGTTAATTATGTAATAACATAAGGGACCTTTTAGGACTATATGGTTACTAATTGAAGGAATTTAGGAGGGTAAAATGAGGGTTTAAATGTATAACCCTTACATTATATTTTTGATGAAAATAGTGTAATTATAGAATTTGATGGTTTAGGGTTCCTAAATTATAGTGGGGACCTTTAAATGATTATATGGACAAGATGTAGTCCATGGGTTCATGGAAATGAAAACCGTAATCCATTAAATTTAAGGTTATTCGGGAAAGACAAATCCCTAGGTTATTTCGATGGGAATTTAGGCCTATATAATTATGCGTATAGGAAGCATAATTATAATCGATTGTAGAGTTAGTATATCCTACGAGATAATTAGGATAATTTGGGGATATAGATATTTATATATTTCAATTAAAGTGAAATGGTATCATTGGAGATGTCCAATAAATCCTTAGATAGGATTGAGGTATAAAGTGATTATTAAAGTAAGGAAATACTTTGGGTTTAGTATCATGCTTATATGAATGCATGATTATGATTCCTTGAGGGAATCTTTGGGATTATTGGTCATCGCTAGATGTACTTGGCATATGGCCATTTATATATTCGAGGAGGAATATATTGTATATGTATATACTATGTGATTAAAGTATATATGTATGGTATGATGTAAATGATTTTGAATATGTAAAAATGAATATTTTCAAAATGGAAAAGAAAATATTTTCATAATTAATAAAATTATGGTTACACACCTCCCTAAATCGCTATCATAAGGGAAGTTGCGTGCGTATGGTGATGCCCCCTGGCTAATGAATGCAGGGTGGATATAGTCCTAGGCCATATGGCGATTATATTTTACTGTGCTGGTTAGGAGATTCTGGGTATGGTCTTGACTATCCCGCAGGCATATGGTCGCTTCCCGACATTGTTAGGTTCCCGGGTTGTCTTGTTTGATGGGTCCTGGAAGATGATAGCCATTTAGGGGCGCGTCCAGTGGGGAAACTCGGAGGGACGGTCTTAGATTTGTTAAAGCAATTCATGATAATGGATTGGCTTTAAATACATTTCCCGAATATAAGAAGGGAAATGGGATAAATGATTGGCTTCGGATACATTTCCCGGATGGAAGAAGGGAAATGGAAGCATATGATATGGTAAAAGCATTTTTATGATAATAGAAATGGCATTTAAATACATTTCCTGGATATAAGAAGGGAAATGGGATGTTTTAAAATGGAAAAGCATTTATATGATAATAAAACTGGCTTTTAAAAAGTTATATGATGTGTTAAAGCAATTCATGATAATGAATTGGCTTTTAAATATATTTCCTGGATATAAGAAGGGAAATAGAAAGTTTTGATATGAGTATAGAATACACCTCAGTCCGGGAGATAGATCCGGATGTATATTGAAATATGAATATATATATATATATATAGATAAATTGGGTGCCGAGGGTCTAATGGATCCCAATGATCGACCTTGCCGCATAGTAGTGTATCGGGGGAGGGTTCCTTGTTTGGATTTCGCTTTGTAAGACACCCTACACACGAATATGAAATTGTGTTGAGATTAGGGAGAAGTTTAATCCTTAGTGCTCTAATATTAATATTTCTTATATGATGTATATATATATATATATATATATACATTACGTACCGAGGGTTTAATAGATCTCGACAATCGACCTTGTCGCGCAGTAGTGTATCGGGGGGGGGGGGTTCCTTGTTTGAATTTCACTTTGCGAGACACCCCACGCACGAACTTGGCATAGTGGTGAGACTGGGGAGAAGCTTAGCCCTTGGTAATTGGACTATCTAGGGTTGATAGTGGTTGGGTAATAGACTAGTTTAGCAGGGTAGCTTGACTAGGATGTTTAGAGGGATGCGCTAGGAGTGCACTGTTAGAAGAAAGGTGATGGGTATCTCATGGGAGTGCGATACCAAACTTAAATATGAGATAAAACCTTGTTTTAAAAATAAGGCATTTATGCACTTGCTAAATATTTTCAAAACTCGGGCTCTGACCCGTCTGTCTACTTTTCCTTTCTTGCTATATATATATTATATAGGTGTTCAGACACAGGGACGCCTGGATGACACTTCTTTCGACTCAGACGTCAGCTGCAGCAGCTATGGATGCATGCAGGTTCTCGATAGACGCTTTCATTTTTGTACTCTAGATAGGAGGTATTGTATAAACATTCGGGCCAACGGAACAATTGCATTTATTTCTTCTTTTAGCAAAGCATTTGATATGGTTGTAATAATTTTGATTGAGTGTTCGATTATTTTATTTCATTTCAGTTTCATTTACACATAAACTGTGTGGATGTTTTAATTGTATTCGTTTAAAAAGAGTAGTTAAGTAAAATTTTGACACCGGCCTAATAGGTTATTAGTAATTAAATGGACTTTCGACAGTGATGCTAAGAATGATCCATATGAGACTCCTGTTTTAATTGGATATAGGAGTGATCGCCCGGTATTCTATTAGTCGGGGTGTCACAGATGGTATCAAAGCAGCAGGTTCTAGTGTCCTTAGGAATATGTGAAGACGTATTACGCTTTCAGCGTTGCTCTCGATTTGTTATAGAGCCTCAGGATTAGGATTGTTGAGTTCTCTTGTGAGATTTCGTTCTCCATCCATAGTATAAGATTATAGAAATCTTTTGCGTGCTCATTTGAGATTCGTGTGCGAGGCTTGGAAGGCGACAGAAAGTGGGATTCGAGAGGGATCTTACGGATAGTTTTAACCGTGAGTCCCCGTGATTCAGCAAGAATGAAAAGAATGTTGTTTTGGGAATTATTCACATAAGGTTCGGCCAGAGGTCGACGGTGAATAAAGAGTAATATGGAGAAGTGAATCTTGTACCGAGGTGAGGTAGGTACAAGGAAGAATGAGTCCTTTCAAGGAGTGATAAGCTCACTAGAGAAGTGTTGCTAACACTTATGGAAAATGTGTATGTTCGAGGACGCCATTGGTGGACATCCACCCGGAGAAATTGTTGAAATGAAGTTATTGTTAGGAGTTTCACCTTAGAAGGAGGGGTATAAATTGGCGTGGCTAGATAAAGTCGTGGTGTTTCATTATCCCTAGACTCGTGTGTGTATATTGAGTTATGGAGATCTCGATAACATTATATAATGTATGTTTATGTGTTTTTCGTGATAGCAGCATTTTATTTTACTTCATTCGCCATAAAGGCGGGTGTTGATATATCGTATATATATATATATATCTGGTTCATGATACTCGTTTTATATGTTTATACGAGTATGGTACTATGATGAGTATAATACATTATGGTACTTTCGGAGAGATAGCAGGCTAAGGATGGTAAGACTACCGTGTCCGCAGTTCCAGGGTGGAACGGGTTGTTGTTGCGGTGTCTCACCTGGATACAGGTTGAGTTCGCCTTTATTGTTATGGATAGATGGAACTTCGATGAGCAGAGGTTTCATTATCGTGATTTGATTATGTGGCGACCTTATAGATATGATTTGAGGTGTGTCGAGTTAACTGCTGAGTTGTGATTCTAAGCTCATTATATATTGCGCAGAGACTGAGTGTATTACGATGTGCTTAGTGGTGTGGCTCCTAGATAGAGTCGGGAGTTCAGACCACATTTTGTTGAGTGAGGGGATAGGGTATCCCGATTCCATGTACGAAAATAATGGACCTCCATGACTGAAAATGTTAAGTAGGAGTGTGTGGAGGGGTTCCTTGTTTGGATTTCGCTTTGCGAGACGCTCCACACATGAATCTTAACGACGTCGGGAGTGGAGAGATGTTATAGGATGCGAGGATGTTGGTTTTGTGGAAAAATCTTATAGTGTGGATGAACCACTATAGACTATGAGCCATATGCTGATGATATACTTATGGAAATGTTGTGCTATAGAAAAGCACTAAAGTGGTCATCTCGCCACAAGTGGGTGGGTGAAGTAGGACTTAGAGAAATTGATTTGAGGATTATGGCTAAGCCTTAATAAAAAGGTAAACTTTGATGAAATATGTTTTGGGTATGATGTACGTAGTTCTCTTACAGAGATTGGGCACTTCGATTAGTTAGATTTCCTTTCGTATGGGAGAAAGGATAGAATAGTAGAAACGCGTTCGTAGGTTAGCGTGGTAGGATTTAGGACGTCCCGCTGGTGTGCCTTAGGTCTCTATATCTCGATGACTGACAACGCGAGGGAGTAGTGTAATAGGAGGGTTCCTTGTTTGGATTTCGCTTTGGCGAGACGTCCCACACATGAAACCAAGCAAATGTTGGAAGTTGAGAGAGGCCTTGGACACTAGGGACATATTTAAACTATCGTTTCGCATAGGTAGGGTAACGCTTAGACCGTAGCATTATTAGGATGTAGGTTCGATAGAGTTAGTGGCGCCGAGGTTAGGAGAATTGCATTTCGCGGGTTGGGAGAACCCATATGTGAGTATTACACCGAGGAAAGGAGACCCTTATTGGGAGAGAGTGTTACGTGTCGGACGTTCACTGTGGTTGTGCAGATGTGCACAGGTTAGAAAGGTGTATGAGCACCTTAGTAGTTGGTTTATATACCGCCTGAAATAGAATGGGCGTAGTATATAAAGTTGAAATTTATGCCGAGAGGCACTAGAGATGATGGCTACAACGTGACGTTATTAGAGTCACATTGCGATTGCGATAGTCAGATAGTGTTTGGTTAGGAAACATTGGGTTAGTATTGTTCCCTCTCAGGTATTAGGATTTGGAGAGATCCTAGGTTAGTATGGGTAGCATTGGGTGTATCTGAATTTCGAGGACGAAATTTCATTGTAAGGGGGGGAGTATGTAACAACCCGCCCTTTTGGAGATAATTAAATTCCATAATTGAGTATAAATTGGACATTTGGAGAATCTCTCGAAATAGTGATTTTTGAGATTTTCGAGGATTAGATGATTTTCGACGGGTGTTGTAACTATTTTTGGGATTAAATAGGTCGAAGTATTTTAATTATATGTCGTCGTGGAGAAAAGCGACAAAAAGGTAATATTTTAATGAGAAAACCCGCATTTAATTATTATGGGTTAGAATAGTAATTTGCGGTCAAGTGCCGAGGATGGAAATTTTGACTGCGGCGTGAGTCTCGGAATGTACGAGATAGTCGGAAAAGAGTGTCCGATTTTTGAAAATGAGTTTCGAGTAATTTTGGAGTTAAAAGAAACTCATAATTGGATAAACGAGTCGTTTTTGGGTTTTAAGGGTTAAAACCCTTTTCTCCTTATGAAAGGAGGGTGAGAGAGAGAAAAGAGAAGAGAAAGAGAGAAATAAGAGAGGGAAGAGAGAGAGGAAGAAAAGAGGAGAAAGGGGGAGATTCCGGCCAGCCTTCCGGGATTCGGCTCGAGGACGTCGAATTTTATCCACGAGGCAAGTGTTTACTTGATTTATTTAATTTTTGCATAAATATCTCATACCATAGTTTGGTATAAACAAACCCTAAAGATTTTGGGTTGGGTTTTCGTGGATAAACGGGTTTTCGGGAGATAAAACGAATAAACTCCTAAAATTTTATAATTGGAGAAACTTAGGTTTTAACCTAAATTATTTGGTGATTTCGGGTTTTAGGACGTTTAGAACCCGTATTATAAGTGTATTTGTTGTTGGTTAGAGTTGTAGGCCGTTAGGTGATGATATGGAAGCTTGCATGGCTGAAACAGCTTCTCGGAGAAGAAGCTACCTCTTATGATCGATCTATTAATCACGGGGGTTCGATCGATCGATCGACAGCCATGGGCCGATCGATCGACCCCTGCTGAAAGTTGGCAATTTTTCTAGGGTGATTTGGATGGGATAGATTCCATTTCATCTTTCTTCGGGTTTAATTATGTGATAACATAAGGGACCTTTTAGGACTACATGGTCCTCTAATTGAAGGAATTTAGGAGGGTTAAATGAGGGTTAAAATGTATATACATTATATTTTTTAGGAAAATAGTATAATTATAGAATTTGATGGTTTAGGGTTCCTAAATTATAGTGGGGACCTTTAAATGATTATATGGATAAGATGTAGTACTTGGGTTCCTGGAAATGAAAACCGTAACCTATTAAATTTAAGGTTATTCGGGAAAGATAAATCCTTAGGTTATTTCGGTGGGATTTAGGCCTATATAATTATGCGTATAGGAAGCATAATTATAATCTATTATGGAGTTAGTATATCCTACGATATAATTAGGATAATTTGGGGATATAGATATTTATATATTTCACTTAGAGTGAAATGGTATCATTGGAGATGTCCAATAAATCCTTAGAGTGAAATGGTATCATTCGAGGAGGAATATATGGTATATGAATATACTATGTGATTAAAGTATATATGTATGGTATGATGTAAATGATTTTGAATATGTAAAAATGAATATTTTCAAAATGGAAAAGAAAAGATTTTCATAATTAATAAAATTATGGTTACACACCTCCCTAAATCGCTATCATAAGGGAAGTTGCGTGCGTATGGTGATGCCCCCTGGCTAATGAATGCAGGGTGGATATAGTCCTAGGCCATATGGCGATTATATTTTACTGTACTGGTTAGGAGATTCTGGGTATGGTCTTGACTATCCCGCAGGCATATGGTCGCTTCCCGACATTGTTAGGTTCCCGGGTTGTCTTGTTTGATGGGTCCTGGAAGATGATAGCCATTTAGGGGCGCGTCCAGTGGGGAAACTCGGAGGGACGGTCTTAGATTTGTTAAAGCAATTCATGATAATGGATTGGCTTTAAATACATTTCCCGAATATAAGAAGGGAAATGGGATAAATGATTGGCTTCGGATACATTTCCCGGATGGAAGAAGGGAAATGGAAGCATATGATATGGTAAAAGCATTTTTATGATAATAGAAATGGCTTTTAAATACATTTCCTGGATATAAGAAGGGAAATGGGATGTTTTAAAATGGAAAAGCATTTATATGATAATAAAACTGGCTTTTAAAAAGTTATATGATGTGTTAAAGCAATTCATGATAATGAATTGGCTTTTAAATATATTTCCTGGATATAAGAAGGGAAATAGAAAGTTTTGATATGAGTATAGAATACACCTCAGTACGGGAGATAGATCCGGATGTATATTGAAATATGAATATATATATATATATATAGATAAATTGGGTGCCGAGGGTCTAATGGATCCCAATGATCGACCTTGCCGCATAGTAGTGTATCGAGGGAGGGTTCCTTGTTTGGATTTCGCTTTGCAAGACACCCCACACACGAATATGACATTGTTTTGAGACTAGGGAGAAGTTTAATCCTTAGTGCTCTAATATTAATATTTCTTATATGATGTATATATATATATATATATATATATATATATATACACATTACGTACCGAGGGTTTAATAGATCTCGACGATCGACCTTGTCGCGCAGTAGTGTATCAGGGGGGGGGGGTTCCTTGTTTGAATTTCACTTTGCGAGACACCCCACGCACGAACTTGGCATAGTGGTGAGACTGGGGAGAAGCTTAGCCGTTGGTAATTGTACTATCTAGGGTTGATAGTGGTTGGGTAATAGACTAGTTTAGCAGGGTAGCTTGACTAGGATGTTTAGAGGGATGCGCTAGGAGTGCACTGTTAGAAGAAAGGTGATGGGTATCTCATGGGAGTGCGATACCAAACTTAAATATGAGATAAAATCTTGTTTTAAAAATAAGGCATTTATGCACTTGCTAAATATTTTCAAAACTCGGGCTCTGACCCGTCTGTCTACTTTTCCTTTCTTGCTATATATATATTATATAGGTGTTCAGACACAGGGACGCCTGGATGACACTTCTTTCGACTCAGACGTCAGCTGCAGCAGCTATGGATGCATGCAGGTTCTCGATAGACGCTTTCATTTTTGTACTCTAGATAGGAGGTATTGTATAAACATTCGGGCCAACGGAATAATTGCATTTATTTCTTCTTTTAGCAAAGCATTTGATATGGTCGTAATAATTTTGATTGAGTGTTCGGTTATTTTATTTCATTTCAGTTTCATTTACACATAAACTGTGTGGATGTTTTAATTGTATTCGTTTAAAAAGAGTAGTTAAGTAAAATTTTGACACCGGCCTAATAGGTTATTAGTAATTAAATGGACTTTCGACAGTGATGCTAAGAATGATCCATATGAGAATCCTGTTTTAATTGGATATAGGATTGATCGCCCGGTATTCTATTAGTCGGGGTGTCACAGATGGTATCAAAGCAGCAGGTTCTAGTGTCCTTAGGAATCTGTGAAGACGTATTACGCTTTCAGCGTTGCTCTCGATTTGTTATAGAGCCTCAAGATTAGGATTGTTGATTTCTCTTGTGAGATTTCGTTCTCCATCCATAGTATAAGATTATAGAAATCTTTTGCGTGCTCATTTGAGATTCGTGTGCGAGGCTTGGAAGGCGACAGAAAGTGGGATTCGAGAGGGATCTTACGGATAGTTTTAACCGTGAGTCCCCGTGATTCAGCAAGAATGAAAAGAATGTTGTTTTGGGAATTATTCACATAAAGTTCGGCCAGAGGTCGACGGTGAATAAAGAGTAATATGGAGAAGTGAATCTTGTACCAAGGTGAGGTAGGTACAAGGAAGAATGAGTCCTTTCAAGGAATGATAAGCTCACTAGAGAAGTGTTGCTAACACTTATGGAAAATGTGTATGTTCGAGGACCCCATTGGTGGACATCCACCCGGGGAAATTGTTGAAATGAAGTTATTGTTAGGAGTTTCACCTCAGAAGGAGGGGTATAAATTGGCGTGGCTAGATAAAGTCGTGGTGTTTCATTATCCCTAGACTCGTGTGTGTATATTGAGTTATGGAGATCTCGATAACATTATATAATGTATGTTTATGTGTTTTTCGTGATAGCAGAATTTTATTTTACTTCATTCGCCATAAAGGCGGGTGTTGATATATCGTATATATATATATATATATATATATCTGGTTCATGATACTCGTTTTATATGTTTATACGAGTATGGTACTATGATGAGTATAATACATTATGGTACTTTCAGAGAGATAGCAGGCTAAGGATGGTAAGACTACCGTGTCCGCAGTTCCAGGGTGGAACGGGTTGTTGTTGCGGTGTCTCACCTGGATACAGGTTGAGTTCGCCTTTATTGTTGTGGATAGATGGAACTTCGATGAGCAGAGGTTTCATTATCGTGATTTGATTATGTGGCGACCTTATAGATATGATTTGAGGTGTGTCGAGTTAACTGCTGAGTTGTGATTCTAAGCTCATTATATATTGCGCAGAGACTGAGTGTATTACGATGTGCTTAGTGGTGTGGCTCCTAGATAGAGTCGGAAGTTCAGACCACATTTTGTTGAGTGAGGGGATAGGGTATCCCGATTCCATGTATGAAAATAATGGACCTCCATGACTGAAAATGTTAAGTAGGAGTGTGTGGAGGGGTTCCTTGTTTGGATTTCGCTTTGCGAGACGCTCCACACATGAATCTTAACGACGTCGGGAGTGGAGAGATGTTATAGGATGCGAGGATGTTGGTTTTGTGGAAAAATCTTATAGTGTGGATGAACCACTATAGACTATGAGCCATATGCTGATGATATACTTATGGAAATGTTGTGCTATAGAAAAGCACTAAAGTGGTCCTCTCGCCACAAGTGGGTGGGTGAAGTAGGACTTAGAGAAATTGATTTGAGGATTATGGCTAAGCCTTAATAAAAAGGTAAACTTTGATGAAATATGTTTTGGGTATGATGTACGTAGTTCTCTTACAGAGATTGGGCACTTCGATTAGTTAGATTTCCTTTCGTATGGGAGAAAGGATAGAATAGTAGAAACGCGTTCGTAGGTTAGGGTGGTAGGATTTAGGACGTCCCGCTGGTGTGCCTTAGGTCTCTATATCTCGATGACCGACAACGCGAGGGAATAGTGTAATAGGAGGGTTCCTTGTTTGGATTTCTCTTTGGCGAGACGTCCCACACATGAAACCAAGCAAATGTTGGAAGTTGAGAGAGGCCTTGGACACTAGGGACATATTTAAACTATCGTTTCGCATAGGTAGGGTAACGCTTAGACCGTAGCATTATTAGGATGTAGGTTCGATAGAGTTAGTGGCGCCGAGGTTAGGAGAATTGCATTTCGCGGGTTTGGAGAACCCATATGTGAGTATTACACCAAGGAAAGGAGACCCTTATTGGGAGAGAGTGTTACGTGTCGGACGTTCACTGTGGTTGTGCAGATGTGCACAGGTTAGAAAGGTGTATGAGCACCTTAGTAGTTGGTTTATATACCGCCTGAAATAGAATGGGCGTAGTATATAAAGTTGAAATTTATGCCGAGAGGCACTAGAGATGATGGCTACAACGTGACGTTATTAGAGTCACATTGCGATTGCGATAGTCAGATAGTGTTTGGTTAGGAAACATTGGGTTAGTATTGTTCCCTCTCAGGTATTAGGATTTGGAGAGATCCTAGGTTAGTATGGGTAGCATTGGGTGTATCTGAATTTCGAGGACGAAATTTCATTGTAAGGGGGGGAGTATGTAACAACCCGCCCTTTTGGAGATAATTAAATTCCATAATTGAGTATAAATTGGACATTTGGAGAATCTCTCGAAATAGTGATTTTTGAGATTTTCGAGGATTAGATGATTTTCGACGGGTGTTGTAACTATTTTTGGGATTAAATAGGTCGAAGTATTTTAATTATATGTCGTCGTGGAGAAAAGCGACAAAAAGGTAATATTTTAATGAGAAAACCCGCATTTAATTATTATGGGTTAGAATAGTAATTTGCGGTCAAGTGCCGAGGATGGAAATTTTGACTGCGGCGTGAGTCTCGGAATGTCCGAGATAGTCAGAAAAGAGTGTCCAATTTTTGAAAATGAGTTTCGAGTAATTTTGGAGTTAAAAGAAACTCATAATTGGATAAACGAGTCGTTTTTGGGTTTTAAGGGTTAAAACCCTTTTCTCCTTATAAAAGGAGGGTGAGAGAGAGAAAAGAGAAGAGAAAGAGAGAAATAAGAGAGAGAAGAGAGAGAGGAGGAAGAAAAGAGGAGAAAGGGGGAGATTCCGGCCAGCCTTCCGGGATTCGGCTCGAGGACGTCGAATTTTATCCACGAGGCAAGTGTTTACTTGATTTATTTAATTTTTGCATAAATATCTCATACCATAGTTTGGTATAAACAAACCCTAAAGATTTTGGGTTGGGTTTTCGTGAATAAACGGGTTTTCGGGAGATAAAACGAATAAACTCCTAAAATTTTATAATTGGAGAAACTTAGGTTTTAACCTAAATTATTTGGTGATTTCGGGTTTTAGGACGTTTAGAACCCGTATTATAAGTGTATTTGTTGTTGGTTAGAGTTGTAGGCCGTTAGGTGATGATATGGAAGCTTGCATGGCTGAAACAGCTTCTCGGAGAAGAAGCTACCTGTTATGATCGATCGATCAATCACGGGGGTTCGATCGATCGATCGACAGCCATGGGTCGATCGATCGACCCCTGCTGAAAGTTGGCAATTTTTCTAGGGTGATTTGGATGGGATAGATTCCATTTCATCTTTCTTCGGGTTTAATTATGTGATAACATAAGGGACCTTTTAGGACTACATGGTCCTCTAATTGAAGGAATTTAGGAGGGTTAAATGAGGGTTAAAATGTATATACATTATATTTTTTAGGAAAATAGTATAATTATAGAATTTGATGGTTTAGGGTTCCTAAATTATAGTGGGGACCTTTAAATGATTATATGGATTAGATGTAGTCCTTGGGTTCATGGAAATGAAAACCATAACCTATTAAATTTAAGGTTATTCGGGAAAGATAAATCCTTAGGTTATTTCGGTGGGATTTAGGCCTATATAATTATGCGTATAGGAAGCATAATTATAATCTATTATGGAGTTAGTATATCCTACGATATAATTAGGATAATTTAGGGATGTAGATATTTATATATTTCACTTAGAGTGAAATGGTATCATTGGAGATGTCCAATAAATCCTTAGAGTGAAATGGTATCATTCGAGGAGGAATATATGGTATATGTATATACTATGTGATTAAAGTATATATGTATGGTATGATGTAAATGATTTTGAATATGTAAAAATGAATATTTTCAAAATGGAAAAGAAAAGATTTTCATAATTAATAAAATTATGGTTACACACCTCCCTAAATCGCTATCATAAGGGAAGTTGCGTGCGTATGGTGATGCCCCCTGGCTAATGAATGCAGGGTGGATATAGTCCTAGGCCATATGGCGATTATATTTTACTGCGCTGGTTAGGAGATTCTGGGTGTGGCCTTGACTATCCCGTAGGCATATGGCCGATTCCCGAGGTTGTTAGGTTCCCAGATTGTCTTATTTGATGGGCCCTAGAAGATGATAGCCATTTAGGGGCGCGTCCAGTGGGGAAACTCAGAGGGACGGTCTTAGATTTGTTAAAGAAATTCATGATAATGGATTGACTTTAAATACATTTCCCGGATATAAGAAGGGAAATGGGATAAATGATTGGTTTTGGATACATTTCCCGGATGGAAGAAGGGAAATGGAAGAATATGATATGGTAAAAGTATTTTTATGATAATAAAAATGGATTTTAAATACATTTCCTGGATATAAGAAGGGAAATGGGATGTTTTAAAATGGAAAAGCATTTTTATGATAATAAAACTAGCTTTTAAAAAGTTATATGATGTGTTAAAGCAATTCATGATAATGAATTGGCTTTTAAATATATTTCCTGGATATAAGAAGGGAAATAGAAAGTTTTGATATGAGTATAGAATACACCTCAGTCCGGGAGATAGATCCGGATGTATATTGAAATATGAATATATATATATATATGGATAAATTGGGTGCCGAGGGTCTAATGGATCCCGATGATCGACCTTGCCGCATAGTAGTGTATCGGGGGGGTTCCTTGTTTGGATTTCGCTTTGCGAGACACCCCTCGCACGAATATGGCATTGTGTTGAGACTAGGGAGAAGTTTAATCCTTAGTGATCTATTATTAATGTTTCTTATATGATGTATATCTATATATATATATATATATATATATATACGTTACGTACCGAGGGTCTAATAGATCTCGGCGATCGACCTTGCCGCGCGGTAGTGTATCGGGGGGTTCCTTGTTTGGATTTCGCTTTGCGAGACACCCCACGCACGAACTTGGCACAGTGTTGAGACTGGGGAGATGCTTAGCCCTTAGTACTTGGACTATCTAGAGTTGATAGCGGTTGGGTAATAGACTAATTTAGCAGGGTAGCTTGACTAGGACGTTTAGAGGGATGCGCT
This sequence comes from Sambucus nigra, assembly GCA_949130495.1. Lineage (NCBI taxonomy): Eukaryota > Viridiplantae > Streptophyta > Magnoliopsida > Dipsacales > Adoxaceae > Sambucus > Sambucus nigra. The sequence goes on from OX422210.1 coordinate 288,820,382, forward strand.
AGGAGTGCACTGTTAGAAAAGAGGTGAGGAGTATCTCATGGGAGTGCGATACCAAACTTAAATATGAGATAAAACCTTTTTCTAAAAATAAGACATTTTTGCACTTGCTAAATATTTTCAAAACTCGGGCTCTGACCCATCTGTATACTTTTCCTTTCTTTCTATATATATATATATATTATATAGGTGTCGAGACACAGGGACGCCTGGATGACACTTCTTTCGAGTCAGACGTCAGCTGCAGCAGCTGTGGATGCATGCATGTTCTCGATAGACGCTTTCATTTTTGTACTCTAGATAGGAGGTATTGTATAAACATATGGCCCAATTGAATTTATTTCTTCTTTTAGTACAACATTCAATATGGTTGTAATAATTTTGACCGAGTGTTTGTTTATTTTATTTCATTTCAGTTTCGTTTACGCATAAACTGTGTGGATGTTTTAATTGTATTCGTTTAAAAAGAGTAGTTAAGTAAAATTTTGACACGGGCCTAATAGGTTATTAGTAATTAAATGGACTTTCGACAGTGATGCTAAGAATGATCCATATGAGACTCCTGTTTTAATTGGATATAGGAGTGATCACGCGATATTCTATTATGCGGGGTGTCACACTTAGGAGACTTAGAACAAGATGATGTTCATAATGGTTTAGTGATAGCTCTAAGCAGTGTTCTAAAAGTCATGCATAGGCGGGGGCCTATGCGTGATGCTTCTTAGAAACGCAACGCATAAGGGGTATGTATGGGAAAAAGCGTGGTCAACGCTTTTTTGAGGCGGTCAATAGGGTGATGCGCGCATAGGCATGTGATGCGTGCATAAGGCGCACGTTATTTACTGAATTTTTTTATTGCTTAAATCATTTTTTTCTTATGTTTGAGTTAAAATGACGTCGTTTTGGGTAAAAAGCATACAAAAGTTTTTTTTCTTATCTAATATACTAATCTAACCCCAACATAACAAACTAACCCCCCATCCCCACCCCCACCAAGAAAACCTCGATTAGACAAAACAAAAGAATTCAAAGAACTCCAAAAAATAGAGGGTTTTGCGGAGAAGTTAATCCACCTTGGACTACAACTAGGGTATAAATCCAGTGTCCCCCATCGATGTCTCTAACATCTTTTGGCATGGAGGCACACTCGATTGTGACCTATGATGGTATGGAGTAGGTATTTTTAAACTCGTCAACATTTTTACCATGGATGATGTTCGACATTTTTAGAGGAAGTAATGACTACTACTGAAGAGTAATAAAAGTAAGAAGAAGATAAACCCTGCAATAAAAAAGAGGATGGAAACTTACAAAATTGAAGAGTGCGAATGAATAAGCACTTGAATTTTTTATAAGTAGAAGACTGGAAGTGAAATTGATGGTTTGGTTTGAAAGAAACCCAGTTTCAAAGGTCATGCACAATCGTAAGGTGCATTACCTGACGAGATTTTAGCACTTCATTCTTTTAAGTTGGACGAGCGTACCCTCATGACTTCAACATATTTATAAATCTCTTTACCGATTCAAATCCACAAGAATCGCTCAGGATCATTGGGCTCAAGGCAATGGTAAAATCCACTGGCCTAATAGCTTTAACCCATGGATTTTAGGGGTAATTGTGAGGACCTCTATATAACATAGGCCCAATTCAAAATCGGTCAACCAGGCCTAGTAACATGTAGGGAACGCTCGGCCTATCCTATCAGTAATAAGGGATTATTGACATCATTTATCACATGGATAAGTACGCCATATCTGCAATTAATATTAACTCACATTGGTTACCCAAAATCTTGGACGAGATGTTCAGGGAGTCACCACGCACGTTTATCTCAAGCCAAAGGAGTTCCTTGGTTGATTCAACCACTACAGTTTTTGACAACTATAAATGTAGCCCACAACCCAGGGCCAAGGGTGATGTAATATTGAAACATTGAGAGAACTTAATAAAATACAGTAACCTCCCGTGGACGTAGGCAATTTACCGAACCATGTATATTCTTGTATAGTGTGACTGGCATCTTACATTATTCATTAATTGCTTTTTGGATTCCTTTTAATTGTGATTAATTTTCACTTACAATTGAAAATAGCTTTCATTTTTTAATTAAGTTTTTCTATTTTAAAGTTTTCCCACGAAAATGGCCTTGTTCTTTTCCCATTTACATTAAGACCATTTTTTATTGTGATTCTACCCCGAGATTATTATTTTCAAGGTTAGTGGTATGACTTCGCTAAGATGCTACCGTAATTGGAATTGATTATTCATTATCCTAGGTTGATAGTGTTCGATGACTTTCTAGGTTGCTAGTGTTCGATGACTTTCATCTTCCCATGTTGTAGTGTACATTTATCATCAATAAACCTAGATATCGCTATGTTGGTTTGAATTAATTCAGCATTTATTTTATTTTATTAACTCTTTTCAACATTAATAATGGAAGAACATTAATAATATCTCCATTATCAATAAGAATTCTCTATCTTAAGATTTCATTAAAGTTTTATATAGCGTGGTTAGTATGTTTTGTTATGCCTAAAGTTCGTTCTTCAAAACCATGGTCAAAATCATAAGTTGATATCACAAATCTTGGAGTGCTTAACTCTATTACTTTGACCACTGTATTCTTGGTCTTATTCCATAAATTCTTTCTCTATCACAACTTTAAATGCCTCTTGGTAGCATAAAGATTTCAGTGACTAACATTTATATTGGCAATGGATATAAATTGTCTTTCCATAAGTGCTCCATGGACTTTTCCTTCATCACCAGTGATTACATCAAATCTATCTTGGTCAAGAAGATAGTCATCATCATTGTTTTTTGTCCATGGATGTTTATCTCTTCCTCTTTCAGATTTAGATCCTCCTCTAACTCTTCAACCTTCTTATATAGATCTTCATCCTCTTCGGGGGTGTGGTGTGTGTGTGTGTGGGGGGGGGGGGGGGGGGGATGGATTTCCCCCCTTCAATTTGCTAGATCAGAGAAATCAAAAAGATCATTGGGTTTTATGCCTATGTAGTTTGCATGTGTATAGAGTTACTTATTGGACCTCTTACTCCCTTTCAAAGATGTGTCATTTAATGGTTGATCCTATTTCCACAGTTTGTACCTCATTTGGGTTGTTCTCTGCATGGCATTATATATAACATTCTTAAGCTTATATGTTTTCAAACTTCTCACCACTATCCATTTATCCATTCTTATTTTTTTCGATTTGACCATTGAGGCTTGCCTTTATTTTGAAGTATAAGTTTTGCGTTGACGTATGATTATTTTCTCTTGTCATATGAACCAATCTAGAACTTTAATAAGTTAAGTTTTCTCTAATAACCCTTTGAGGTGAGTTGATCATCTTAAATTTTGAACTTTTGGCCAGAAGTTTTGTCTTTTAGACTAATGATGGGTGAAGACGTCCCGAAGGCCCCCGATTTTAAATCAAAAATAAATAATTTCCTTTTTGAGATGCGGAAGCGTATGATGGTTCACAAAAACACCGAATTTTAATTTCCTTCAAATTAAAATTGAACCAAAGTGAAATAAGATTAAAACACACACTTATTTAAATTTCACTTAAACACAATTAATTCAAGTCCTACAAAATTTGCATAAGTCATATTTCTCAATATTAGCAAATTAGGCCAAACCAATTTTAACAAGTCAAATTAAAGACTTGAATTAGATTAACTAAACATTACCCAATATTAATTTGTACCAAATTACCCAAGTAGTGATTAAATTAAACCAATTTTATCTTTTTACCTAAGCATGCGTTCTAGGTGATTTTGTAAAAGATAAAATAAACAATTAATCCACTACGCCACGATGTACGAGAAAAAACCCACAACGGGAAAAAAACCTCGAACAACCCTAGCCATAAATCCACTAAGTATGGAATTTACAAATACAAGAAAGATGACTTAAAACACTCGACTCGATCCCTCTCAAGCCCCGACGCGTCTTCTTGTGGCAACCACTTCTTAGCAAATAACCATGGAGCTCCACCGTGGTCTCGAAATCCACCGATCGGACTTTATATGGTCACTGTCACCCGAACTAGGAGCCTTTCTCCAAGTGGGTAAATCAACACAAACCTCTTCTTCTTTGTGGGATTTAGAAGCAAACCTAAACGTCTCTTCAAAAACGGTAGAGATGAAAAACCGGTGCCAAAACTCCAAGCAATGTATATATATATGGAACTTGGATTAAACAAACAATTGGGTGTAAACTAGAGTGTCAAATGAATTTTTCTTTGAAATATGAACACTCAAAACCATGAACTTTTCTTGGAATAATTTGCTCTCACAAACTCTCTCTAGGAGTTATAATGGAATGAAAAGTTAAGTTAGAAAAGTTCATTTCCACAATTAAGAAATTTGCCAAAAAGTTAGTGGGAAAAACAAGTGGGAAGGTGGATCAAAACTGCTTAAAATTTCCTTTAAACTGTTCCCGACAAAACTCGTTCGAACGAGGCTTCTAACGATGTTCCAGAGTGAACTCGTTAGAAATCTCATTGGAAATATCGTTCGAACAGCCGTCTCATTCGAACAAAGTTCCAGTGGCCAATATGGGAACTCGTTGGCAAACTCGTTCGAAAGAAATATCGAACGAACTTATAAAAATGTTCCAAGCTCCTATATATATATGTAATGCATTCATACCTTGGAGCATGGAACCACTGTTGATGACGTAGAAACGAGGCACTTAAACTCAGCATTTTGATGAAGCTTTATACACTTGGCTGCTACGTCTTCAACAAACACGTCATGGGCTTGAAGGATGATCAATTAACTCTATCCTATGACTCAAATGTTTTTTATCCAGAATTGAGCCAAAACTACAAAGGACTCAATTGGAAATTTGTGTCCTTACAAATCTCCCCCTTTAGCTATTCTGGGACAAAAACTAAACAAAAATCCTAAAGGGCTGTCAAGATCTAATAGACTACTAAAAAGTCTCACTCAAAATAAAAATATAATGCTTGACTCAAACAACCCAAGGATCAAAATATTTGCCAGTGAAAGTTGCCTCTTAGAATATAATTCCTGCACACTTAAGAAAACACATTAAACGCATAGGTAATATCTTAATATTTAATACAATGAAAGTCCGTACGACCCCTAAATTAATTCTTTCCCTTTATCAACAATGATCAACTTAGAAATACGTCTCCCCCTAAGATAAATCTCCCCCAAATTGATAAATAATAGGATTATATACCATTTCTAGATACCATTTCTCCCCTATCATTATCCCCCTTTTTGTTCAGGAATAGACAAAGGCTAAAGAATCAAAACATTAACTTTTCTCCCTCAATTAAAGCATATTACCCTTAAACTAAACAAGTGATAAATAAAATGGGATAACAAGCTAAACATGCAAATGTGCAAAAGTGATAAGAACATTAAAGCATATGGGCAACAAAAGCCATAACTAATCCAATAAATACTAATGAATACCAACTGAGATGCAAGAAACATATACCAATATGATACATAAGTATTAAGCATGTGATATCAACAAAGAATACAACAAGATGGATACCTATTATGAAATAAAGCATATATGGACTAGAAAGCAAGGCAAAGACTAAACAAAAATATCAAGTATATGTATACATAAGATATACCTAATAGATGCAAGTACACATATATAGATATAAACACACAAATGACACAAAATATGATAAGCTTTTCACACTCGTATGGCAAAAATGTGTCATATGGAAATAAAAGTGTTGGGGGTGTGAACTAGTAACAATTAAATTTAGACCCAATCACTTAAAATATGTTCAAGGAGTTCTCAATTGATTGCAAACTTCATCACATTTGAATATAACCTCATGTGATAATACAAATTGAACTCAATGAACAAACATACACAATGCATACAAGCCTAGCATGTTGATGATTCTACAGACCAATAGAGTCATGACATTGAAAATGCAACTAGGATAAGCGAACATTGTGCAAACCGTTGATATACCATCCAATCTCCCTCAATAACCATATATACTAATTTTGAATGAATAAATCAATCAAACATAGGCTTGGCAATTATTTTTCTTTTTAATGCCATATTTTCTTTTAGTCTTTTGGACCACGTATTTCTTTTAGGTGCAAACAAAATGGTGGATTTCTATTCTCAAAGGACAATAAATCCTTTCGGATCCCTTCCCCGTGCACATTTATATTTATCATTTTTATTTTTCACACAAATCTCAAGTGCAACGGATTTTGACATGCACTAGTCCTCCTAGTTCACAAATATGTAGATGACAAGATTCGTAGGAGAAGACCTCACAAAGATTAAATATACATATGAAGTTAAAATTTCAAAAGAGCTCGTGCATGTGTGAGTAGAGGCATATAAAAATAGAATCCATTTAAGCAACACAATAACCAACTACTCCATGTAAGCATGGTAAAGAACATAATAAGGATTGACAATCTAAACCAAAAGTTCTAGCCACATGGGAGCGTAAAAGATGGGAGTCAAACACAAGTATATGCCACATAAAGTGTGTCAAACTAAAATACATACAAAAAAAATATTTTTGAGTTTTTGAGAGTTTTAACCAAAAATAAAAATATATACTTAAAAGACAAACACAAATCATTTGAAGTTTTTCATTAAGCTTAAATTACTAAGAGATAAAAAACCAAATGATAAACAAAAATCTTTTTATATTTTTCATTTAATGCAAACGAAAGAAATATAATACAAAAGATAAACAAGTCATGATTTCTAGCATGAGATATAAAATAGAGCAATGGCTAGAAAATGACTAAACAAGCATACATTTAGCATGAAAATATAGCATGAAGTACAAAAGCTAAAGTATGAAAATAAAACTAACACATTCAACCTTTAGAATTTCCAAGGGAGGAAGCCTGTGAAAGTAAATGAGAATCAAATACCCTATCTTGTAAAGCTACCAAGTCGGATCTCCTAACCCAAACTAATTAAGAGTGACTATCTCGGGGTGTAGGAATCTTGGTTACCTTGGTTGCCTTAAATTGGGAATTTTTAGAAAATCTATTAAGATCAAAACAATATTTCTTAAGATGACCTTTTCAACCACAATGTGCACAAGTAAAAACATGTCGAAAAGATTTACCTAAGGAGTGATCTCTAAAGGCTTTCCTAGGCGATTCTCCTAAAAAGTTGGTTTTGGCTTTGTGAGTTGATTCATTACAAGTATCGAAGCCTAAACCACAAGTGTCATTTTTAATTTGGACCGTTCCTAATATTTTATCTAATTTTTCCAAACGACACTCCAAATCAAATTTGACATTACTAGAGTCTTTTAATTTATTTTCTAATTCTATAATGTTAGACTCTAATAACACATTTCTCTCTTCAAAATCGAGAAGCTCCTTTTTCAAGGATTCCATTAAACCTCTAAGGCTATCTCTCTCGTCTTCTACATATTCTAGCTTCTCTCGAAGAGATATCTCTCGTGTCCTATGGTCTTCAACCAACACACTATTATCAACGACCTTGACACGTTCTTTTAAACTAGCTTCTAACTTCAAATTAGCTCTTTTTAATTTAATTGATTCTTCATATAATTCTTGAAAAGCATTTTGAAGTTCACTCACATTAACCTCTTCTTCATTTTCACTCTCTCGTTCTTCTTCACTCTCACTATCATCAAAAGCAAGGGAATCATAAACTATGACCTTGGAAGTGTCATGTGTTAAATTTTCATCTATAGATGAGTTCTCACTATCACTCACATGACTGGCCATAAAAGCCACAAAGTTGGTCTTAGTGGGGGAATCGGGTCCCTCTTCCTTATCACTATCACTAAGGGTCGCATTACATGAAATGGGTCACTTACCCTCTCTCCTTAGTTTAGTGGGGCACTCAGAAGCCCTATGGCCATACCCCTCACAACCAAAACACCTATTTTACTCGTCCCTGTTTGAATTTTCATTAATAGTTTTAGGGATCCCCTCGGCTTTGTCATGTTTAGAAGTTTCAAATTTCTTAAAGTCATTTTTAAATTTATCTTTGTTAATTTCAAGAAACTTTCAAAATTTCCTAGCAAACAAGGCCATATCTTCCGAGTCACTATCACTCTCTACTACTTGTTTTTCTTCTTTTCGAGCTTTTAAAGCAATGCCCTTTTCAATTTTCTTTTCAGTTTTAGAGGGAAACATGTCCAGTTCATAGGTTTGTAAATCACCTACAAGCTCTTCTAATTTCGTAGAGGATAAAGTTGGTAAAGAATTTAAAATGGTCATTATAGGAATAAATCTATCGGGTAGGGACCTTAGAATTTTCTTTACTACTCGGTTTTCGGGTATTTTCTCTCCCAAGTTAAAAGATGAATTAACAATATCGAAAAGTTTAGCATAAAATTAATCAAAAGTTCATTTTTCATTCATTTTGATAGTTTCAAATTGAGTGGTGAGGTTTTGTAGTTTCGAAACTTTAACGACACTTGTACCTTCATGAGTGAGTTGAAAAATATCCCAAGCTTCATTAGCGGTCTCACACGTCATAATGCGTCAGAATTCATCCGGTGTGACAACGCTAAACAAGGCATTTAAACCACGGGAATTAAAATTTGAAAGTTTAAACTCATTCTCACTCCATCTATCGTCCGGTTTGGGAACACGTTCATTATCTACTAAATGAGTTAGTGGGGACCACCCGTTAACGATAGACAACCAAACTCTCTCATCGATAGATTTTAGTTCCGATTTCATTCGCGCTTTCCAATACGCGTAGTTAGAACCATCGAAAATAGGAAATTTATAAAATGGGGAAAATTCCATTTTAGCCAAAAATACTTAAAGGATCTTAACAAAGTAATTTATCATTTTTGGCTCTGATACCAATTTGAAGACGTCCCGAAGGCCCCCGATTTAAAATCAAAAATAAATAATTTCCTTTTTGTGATGCGGAAGCGTATGATGGTTCACAAAAACACCGAATTTTAATTTCCTTCAAATTAAAATTAAACCAAAGTGAAATAAGATTAAAACACGCACTTATTTAAATTTCACTTAAACACAATTAATTCAAGTCCTACAAAATTTGCCTAAGTCTTATTTCTCAATATTAGCAAATTAGGCCAAACCAATTTTAACAAGTTAAATTAAAGACTTGAATTAGATTAACTAAACATTACCCAATATTAATTTGTACCAAATTACCCAAGTAGTGAATAAATTAAACCAATTTTATCTTTTTACCTAAGCATGAGTTCTAGGTGATTTTGCAAAAGATAAAATAAACAATTAATCCACTACGCCGCGATGTACGAGGAAAAACCCACAACGAAAAAAAAACCTCGGACGACCCTAGCCACAAATTCACTAAGTACGGAATTTACAAATACAAGCAAGATGACTTACAACACTCGACTCGATCCCTCTCAAACCCCGACGCGTCTTCTTGTATCAACCTCTTCTTAGCGAATAACCACGGAGCTCCACCGCGGTCTCGAAATCCATCGATCGAACTTTATATGGTCACCGTCACCCGAACTAGGAGCCTTTCTCCAAGTGGGTAAATCAAAGCAAACATCTTCTTCTTTGTGGGATTTATAAGCAAACCCAAACGTCTCTTCAAAAATGGTAGAGATGAAAAACTGGTGCCAAAACTCCAAGCAATGTATATATATATATATGGAACTTGGATTAAACAAACAATTGGGTGTAAACTAGAGTGTCAAATGAATTTTTCTTTGAAAGATGAACACTCAAAACCTTGAACTTTTTTTGGAAGAATTTGCTCTCACAAACTCTCTCTAGAAGTTATAATGGAATGAAAAGTTAAGTTAGAAAAGTTCATTTTCGCACTTAAGAAATCTGCCAAAAAGTTAGTGGGAAAAACAAGTGGGAAGGTGGGTCAAAATTGCTTAAAACAACCTTTTAACTGTTCCCGCTAAAACTCGTTCGAACGAAATTTTCGTTCGAACGAAATCTCATTCGAACGAGGCTTCTAACAAAGTTCCAGAGTGAACTCATTAGAAATCTCATTGGAAATCTCATTCGAAGAGACATATCGTTCGAACGAAGTTCCAGTGGCTAATATGGGAACTCGTTGGCAAGCTCGTTCGAATGACATTTGGTTCGAACGAAAAACTCGTTCGAACGACGTATCGAACGAACTTCCAGAAAGTTTGAAATTTTCATTTTTATCCCAGAAACTTTATAAACTTTATTTAAAGTTTTAATTAAATCTTTCTGAAAATAAACACCAGTGTTAATTAAACCTACACTTATTATAAAAACGTTCCAAGCTCCTATATATATATGTAATACATTCATACCTTGGGATCATGGAACCACTGTTGATGTCGTAGAAACGAGGCACTTAAACTCAGCATTTTGATGAAGCTTTATACACTTGGTCGCTACGTTTTCAACAAACACGTCATAGGCTTGAAGGATGATCAATTAACTCTATCCTATGACTCAAACGTTTTTTGTCAGGAATTGAGCCAAAACTACAAAGGACTCAATTGTAAATTTGTGTCCTTACAATGGGCTTCCAAGTAGAGGTTATTCTCATTTGGGGGGGGGGGGGGGGGGGGTGAACGTGCATTAATGTTGACCAATAACGTTGATGTCCATTTGCATGATTTAAGAGAATGTATTAAGGTCTTTGCGAAAAATAATTTTGTATATAGGCCCTTTGAAATTTCCTTTGACTACTTTCACCGTATATGGTATTGTATGAGGTAACCAATTGTGCTAAAATACTACTTACCCGAAGAATAACACACTCCTTGCATTTTCCTAGCTTTCTGTCTCATTTTTGGTGGGTCTCCCTCTGCCACTTTTCCTTTTGGCTTTCTTCCACAAACTAAGATCAACCTCTTCCGAGTGAATATCTCCCATATGTATCAGCCATATTAATGGATGGTAAGGGACTCATATCAATCCCATTATCTTATGCCTCGTTTGGTTGTCCCAAACCTTTTAATTGGTTCATTTGTAAATTGATCCATTTACAAATTAATCCATTAATTATTTTTGGTTTCATTAATAGAATGATTAATTAATGTCCCCATTTCAACTCATGTGTAAAATCTAAAATTGGATCATTTCACAAAAAATGTGAAACGCATAAATTTGAAATTAGAGTCACATAAAGTTCATGCTCCTCTCTCTCTCTCCCTCCCTCCCTTAATCCCTCCCCCTATCTCTCTCATAATTTTCTTTTATCTTTTTTTTTATCTCGTAGAACCTTAACATCAATTTCAGATTACCAAACATTGCGTAAAATTTTATTTAAACTCATTTCAAATCAAATCATTTACAATTCACTAACTCGCAATGAACCAATTTACAAAATCAAATAATTTGCACAACCAAACAGGGCCTTAGACTCTTAAAGAATGTGTTGTGGCTAGAGATGAAGCTTCAAAATTTGGAGAAAAATAAAAAATTAGCTCAACTACCAAATTAAATATGTAATTGTGACATTAAGGTAATATTTTCTTTTAAAAGAGTCATATGTTTATGTGAAATACTTTACCAAAATGGTTTAATCCAAATTTATCTTTATAGAATAAGGGGATAAGTCAAAATGCCAAAACGATAAACCAATAACACAACACAAGAATAGATGGGAAATCTACAAACGAAAAAAACATGGGCCAAACAATCGACAAATAACCTTTGGTCGAGAGTTAAACATGGAAGCTATGACTTACAATCATTTCTGAACAACTTTCACAACCCACTCTGACAAACCATATCTTTCGACTCCAGTTGGTACTATTAGTTGGATAATACTTCACAACCATGGTAAGTTTTTGTACTCAAATAATATCTTCGAATAAACTTCTTTATAGTTATAGATATAAACTTTTGTTCCAATCAAATTGGAACCAAGAGTATTCACAAAGTTTATTTTTAATTCCTAAGTTGTGAGAGTCCTAAGTGTTGAAGGAAGTGAGAAAATATTTGGATTACTCAAGAATACTCACACAATTTATTTTTGATATATAAATGAGTTAAAGCCTCTCAAAAACAATATTTGGGAAATATTTGTCCGAGTGTTAAGAATAAGTAATCAAACTTCAAATAACTTCAAACTCTAAATGATACAAAGATATCTTTTTAATACTTAAAGAGGCCACATGTTAAACTTTCTTGAATATTTATTTTTAGCAAATCCTTCTCTCTCCGAAATAAAACTTCCAACCTATCTTTGTTGATGAGTCATAAAGCTTTCCTAAATAGCATCAAGCTTGTAAGATAAGTTCTCATGGACCACTGGGTACTCCTTAGGCAATTTAGCAAGTTACAACCCAATATATCAACAAGATGTGGCTAAAAATGATATTTGCACAAAAAACTATGTAATTAGTGATTTAGATCTCAAAATATCATTTTGATCTCATTTCGTTGACAACTTCATGAGCACATCCTTGTAGCGAAGACAAGTTTCACTTAAGCAAAGCTATAACAAGGTTTTGAAATATCAAAATAAGAATGCTCAAGAAGTCTAGAAGACATTGCAGGCAGTGAAGACATTCTTAATTGTAGTTAATTTATGTGTTTGGTATAACAAGAAATGAACGATATGGTCGGGGAACTTGAAAAGAATTTTGCATATTTTAAAAGAAAATGTTCACGAGCAATGAAACCTTCTTTTGCATCAGCAAAAGATGCAAAAAATTATAATAAGGTCTTGAAACCAAAACCAAGTCTTAAAGATACCTAAAATGCATATTTTCAAAACATTTTTTTATGAAAGGTATATGTCATTCATATATACAAAAAACTCTAAAGACACACACAGTTAAAACATTTTTTAATTTTAGAAATAAATATTTTAGTTATGTTAAACTAAAGGTGAACATTATCATTTTAGTCCTTTACCTCTATTCCCACACCACATTCTCATTTGTCATGGCATGGGGTAGATTTTGGGTAAAGATGAAGAAGTCTGGTAGTGAAATCTTGAGCGTGGTGCTTACCAAATCAACCCAAACTAGAACTCAAAGTGTGATTTGATAAATTAAATCAAGAAAACAAACAATTCAGATGCATACAAGTACACTCAAAATTTTACAATCTTCCATTTCTATTTCGTGACAAATACACAAACAAGAAGATTATAAATAAATTGATCAAATCTATCAACTATAACACAAAATTGCTTGACCAAAGGATTACAAGATAGAAAGACGTAGTCGGATGAATCACAAGATATTCTTCAACCATTTAAAACTCTTGAATATATATATCCTACAAAAACTGGATAACACACAAAAATATTAATTCATAATTAAATGATAGTGAAAAATAAGTATTTGGATGAATTACAAGATATATGACAATATAAATCATTCACTAAATCAGCAAATGCTAAATCTACTCCACCTTACTAAACTCTCACCCAACATGTTATATCGTAAACTTTATTCTCCTAAGATTAACAACATAAAGGTTGTCAAAAAAAGAAGTACAATATAAAGAGTACAACCTAAGGACACAAGTCTTTTCTCCCTTTACCCTATAGTTATCTCCCTTTTGTTTTAAGGTGATTCTCCCCCTTAATCAAATATTCTATTTCCCTTTTGAAATACTCTCCACGTTTTAATTTTTAATATCATTTATAATTACAAATCTAATGCTCTCAGGATCAAAAGACACACATATATATTTTTAATTTTTGTTATTATTTCTAATTCCAATATTCCAATTTTTTTTTAGTAAAACTCCTACTTCATCACATATTTTCAAAAAAAAATCACCCTCCACATAAATAAATTCATAATTGGATCCCATTCTTAAATGGAGGGTCATTTGGAGATAGAGCGTGGACAAACTCTCTCCTAGTGACAGAAACTTTTCTAAACGAAAGATGGAAACAAATAAGTGGAGTTGCATTTACAAAAAGTAAAGGGACTCGGCTGCCCACATTTTATTAAAATGCTTGATTTCAACATATGTATGGAGAAAACGTGGCATCTCCATGAATGCTAAAATGGTCTCCATGAAAGATTGGCTCAATTACATGATAGAACATAGACATTTTAAATTTATTTGTACGGTTGCACGGGGGGTTTATGGGAAAATTTTATGACACCCCGCCTAATAAAATACCGGGTGATCAATCCTACACCAAATTAAAACAGGAGTCTCATATGGTTCATTCTCAGCATCACTGTCGAAAACCAATTTAATTACTAATAACTTATTCGGCTGGCGTCAAAATTTTATTTAACTAATATTTTTAACCAAACTAACCAAGTAAAACATTCACATAGTTTATATATACAAAAACAGAAATGAAATAAAACAATCGAACACTCGTTTTAACATAATACAGCCAAATCGAATGCCACACTAAAAGGCGATAAAAGAATAAATGAGTACAATTGGGCTATCGGCCCGAGTGTTTCTACAGTACCTCCTATCTAAATTACAAGGATAGAAGCGTCTAAAGTAAACATACCTGCATCCAGAGCTGCTACAGCAAACGTCTGACTCGAAAGAATCATCATCCAGGCTTCCCTGTGTCTTGACACCTAATATATATACATATATAGCAAGAGAGTGGAAAATAGAGAAACGGGTCAGAGCCCGAGTTTGAAAATATTTTGCAAGTGCATAAATGCCATATTTTAAAATATGAAATCTCTCATATTTAAACTGGTATTGCACTCTCATGAGATACACCTCACCCTCTTCCAATAGTTACAACCTAGTTAAGCTACCCTGCCTAACTAATCTCTTACACCCATCTTCTAAATCCTCCTAACTATCACCTACCTTGCGTGATATAATATAGGTTATACCATAAGCCATTACATAAGCTTTTAGTTGATATAATCATCAATGTGCTATATATATATATATATATATATATATATATATATATATATATATATTTTTTTTTTTTCATTTTAATATACGATTTACATTGTATTAATCCGGATATAAGTCTCCCGGAAGAAGAATAAACCCTTATTCATTTTACTCTTTACACAAGTCAAAGCTATATGATATCTCGTCTTCATATACAAGCAATATACTATACGCAACAAGTATAATTATACCTATTATGATCATAAGTATCATAACCATCCCACCGAGCTATAACTCGAGGATTCAGACTCAAGTGCCTATCCACATCCGGGTTTACTCAATCATCCACGGTACCAAGCCAGACTCACTCATGGACATGGTAAAAATTGTAAACAGTGGAGGCGGTCATGGACGATATGACCTGGGGACTATATTCTCCTTGCTCCTCAAGACAGGGGATTCACCCACATCGCGCAACCTCCCTGGATAGCAGTAGAGAAAAAATATAATTTGGTTGTCCATCCCTATACATGTGGAACCAGCCTCTAAGATACAAATATACCAATCATACGCAAATATATTTATATTCATCTCATACCATATATATACTGTAAAAACTCCCGTATATAATATATATCATTCCTCAATATGCTATGGCTATAATTTTCGAACTCTTATAGTGAGAGCCAATATTCCGAATGTTCCCATTCGTAATAGTATATAAGTATTCGCACACTTAAAATACTAAACCTATAAGTATTATCTTACTTAATATATAACTCGAACCTTAATCACTTTTAAGGATTTATATATAACCCCGAATATACCAATTTGTAATAATTTAAATAAGTATACTATCTACTTATTTTAGTTCAATAGGTATCGAATCACCTTATAATAATAGTCATCAATAAATAATATACTTATTTAAATTATTACGAATTGTTAGTCGTCAATAGACGTGCCGGATAGCCGCTCAATCCTCCTTTATTCCATATCCTAAGTTCCATCCTAATCGCATCCTAGGATTTACTCAAATGCATTCAACCCATATTTATTCTAACTGCATAAATATCTTTATGCACACTTGCTGAAGACCTCTCTCGAATGTTGCACGTCCTAACCATTCATTAGGTCCATACCCTGGATTGTACCATTAACTAATCCAAGGTTCCCTCTTTCATTCTAAGGTGTACTCACCCTCAATACCGTCATCTAGGAGACCTAATATCATAACTAGAATCCCCTATAATAATCTCCAATTGCAATTTAACTCCCCCTAACTCAAAGAGGGGAAAAGCTAGCAAAGTCAACAAAGGTGAATCTATTCGCCCCAAATGTGAATC
Organism: Sambucus nigra; assembly: GCA_949130495.1. NCBI lineage: Eukaryota > Viridiplantae > Streptophyta > Magnoliopsida > Dipsacales > Adoxaceae > Sambucus > Sambucus nigra. The sequence continues at coordinate 288,836,515 of OX422210.1, forward strand.
GATTCGGGTTAACGAATCGATTTGGTCTCAATCCGAATCGATTCTGCCTGAGACAGCCTTACAGGTCCCCTTATGCGAATCGATTTGGTCTAGACCCAAATCGATTCTCCCTGTTCAGAGCTTATAGTTTGGGTGATTTCATCTTCTCCAAAATACCCAAATATCAACCCATTCTCCATTTTATGGTTTCTAACCTCAACCAACAACACTATAATTATCCTAACACTAATATCTAACTAACACATCAATTAATTTGTGCTATTAAACCATTTTTCTTAGATTTAAACCCTAAAACCATTAAAGCCCTAGTTTATCATTTCTCCAATATTAATCCATATATATACACCATTAACATGGATTTAACACTAAAAATCATCAAGAGTTAACAACATATCTATTTTTGATTTCAAAATCAATTTTCCCAAATTTATTTGAAGGGTTATAACCCAAAATTATATAGTTTACCAACTATAATATGAGATACACACACTCAATTAAATAAAGCAAGTAAACACTTTCCTCGTGGATAAAACCGACGACCTCGAGTCGAATCTTGCGGAGTTTGGGGATGGAATCCCCTTTTCTCTCTTCCTTTCTCCTCTTCCTTTCTTTCCTTCTCCTTTTCTATATTTTTCTTTATTTCTCTTCCTCTATCTCGTGACTTATAAGAGAGAAATAAGGGCTTTCCCTTATAAATCCAAAAATGACTTGTTTACTCAATTGTGAGTCCCTACTAGTCCAAAAGTTCCCAGAACCTAAACACTACCCCCGGATACTCTATTCCGACTATGTCGTCCATTCTTAAACCAACCATGCATTCAAAATTTCCATCCGAGTTACTTAACTAAAATTCACTAGTCGGACCCGACGCTTCTCTACACGTATTTTCTAAAATGTAAACTATCACTCGTCACTCAACCCAACTGCAACATGATATAAAAACACTTTGACTCATTTACTCAGTCCCCTAAGTAAATGTAACACGCGTTGGTAATCATTTAACGCTGATCAATCTGAAATTTACTATTCACTAAAATTCCTCTAACTACCAAATTACACCCAAATATGTAATTTAAATATTCATCAAAGTACGGGGTATTAGTAATTGCAACTCTATTTTTCCATAAAAGAGAAGGAAACATGTTCCATGTTATAACGCAAGCAACAAGGATATACCAAGAATTAAAAAGAGAAAAATAAAAGGATGAGCGAACAAAATTGGGCAGATAAATGGGTGGATTCTACCACCTAAGGGTAAGCTAAGATTAAATTTTTATGCAAATGTCTTTTAAGAAAAGGGAAGTATTGGGGATGGTGCAATTCTCCGGGATAGTGTCGGGCGACACTTTAGTAGCGAGATAAAGGTCCATATGGAAGCAGAACAAGCTGAATCTTTTGCGGCTACGACAACAATAGAGTTTTTAATTGATTGTGGATTTAATGGATTCATATTGGAAGGAGACTCCAACTCAATTATTTACGGTTTAATTGAGGATAAAGTGGAAGATAGAATTGTACAAGAGCATTTACTAGATTATATTCATATGAAAATAACTATATGAGATTTCCTTTTATTTTGTAAAAATAATTGGCAATGAAGCAGCAAATGAGCTTGCTCAATAAGCCAAATTGTTCCTTAATTTTGTGTTTGTTAGAAGAGACTCCATACTTTTTGGAGCATATTGTAACAAAAATTGTACTGGGTTGTTTAGTTATATATATATATATATATATATATATATATATATAGTGAGTGAGTGCAAGAATTATCACAATAAATGATGAAGAAATCAATATCGAGATGAAAGCAATTAATCATACACACAACAACAGATGTACGTTGTTAGGCAACTTGCCTACGTCCATGGAGAGGTTACTCTGATCTTAATAGTGTCTCTCAATAATTGAGGTTACATCCCCTTGCCCCAGGCCAGGGTTTATGATTTATAGATGTAGAAAACAAGAGATTAAATTGTACAAATAACTCAATTAGCACGTGAATAACTCGTGTTGTCCCCGAATATATCCTCTGAGATTGTTGGTAACCGATTTGGGTATACCCCTATGCCTTTAAGAGTATATTAAATACATGGGTCTAAACAAATCACTGATTTGGTTCGGGCATTACACTGTGCACATTAGGTTCGTCGGCTACTCTCTTGGGCTAAAATAAACGAGTCCCCATAATTTCCCCTAAAAATTTTGGGTTAAATATTTGGGCTAATAGATTTTAAGTAAGTCCAAGGACCATGGACTAATACTGTGAGGGTACGCTCGTTTGAGGCCCATAGATTTTAAATAAGTCCAAGGACTGCGAGGGTAAGCTCGTCCGAGGTCAAACACCATGGAAGATTTGTGATTTCGGTGAAGAGGTATGGACACACTAGTTTGAGTAGGCATTTAGATCTCCAAAATCCTCGTTGATACTTGTGCCCCATCATTAGTGCGAGATTCAAACACAGATACATCACTTCCAACCGTTATCTTTCAAACGCTTCTCATCCACAAAACTTTCAGTCTGTTTTCTTCTTCAATTCTTCGTATTCCCAAAGCTTTACATTCAATTTTATAAGTTTTTCTCATCTTTACTTTGCTTTCACTACTTCGATTGTTCTTTTTTTGTTGCTAGAGTTTTTTTAATCATCCATCGCACTTCTAGATAACAAAATGATAACAGAATTTAGGAAGTCTTATAATATTCCTTAATAGGTGCAAATTAACTGTGCCCCTATCCCCAAAGATATTTGTGACATGGGTGCACTAGATTCATACCCTCTTGATTACACAGGGGATTTTAACATTTCCCCCAAACCCTCTTTTTTTGAGATTCTTTAAGCACTTCGATGTCGTCCCTGCTCAATGCGCCCCTAAATGTTTGGAAAATTATAAATGGGATCCATAAAATAAATGACATGTATGGGACCAACTTAGGACCTGCTGAGATCTGTTACTGCAACGTCTAGTCGCGCACCAATGACGATATTATTTACTTAAAGAAGAGAAAAGTTGATAGGGTTTTAGTCGTGAATCTTCCTGACTCCCATAAAGATTATTAGGGGCATGGATTTATTTCCATAAATTGATAACATCCTCCCCTACCCGAGGGCGATAGGTACTGAGGTCCTTGGATACCTAATTTGGGTAAGATCGTATAAGTCATTTTCTCTGTACCTATGTTTGCATGTTATTTCTTTTTTTGTTCTGTTTGCTTGCTCGCCACTTCTGTTTCATGTCCTCTAATTTATATTTTCTTCTTCTATTTTTACAACTCGTGATATAAATAAAGAACTTGACTTGAGCGAGGTGAGAGTTGTTGATCTCTTCAAAGCTTGGAAGGTCCAAAAGAAACTTCATGACAGCGAGCACCCTCATTCTGTAGCTTATCTTCTAGAGTACAAGAATACCACCAGTAGTTTCATTGTAAAGTTGATTGATAAAGTCCCTATCTTGAAAATTCTTGAAGTAAGGCCCTCTGAACCAATTAAGGAAGAGGAAGAAAAAAAAGAGGAAGGAGAGGAAGAAGAGGAGGATGCGGAGAAGGAAGAGGAAAAAGAAAAAGAAAAAGAAAAAAAAAAGAGATGGCACCCCCTATGAAGAGGAGAGTGTTGAATGTTGATGATGACGATCAGGACGTATTGTCTGACCGGATGAAATCATTGAGCAGAGGAGAGGGGGACTCCCCTAAGGTTAGTGGATCTAGTTTAGGGGCTAAGGGGAAAAATAAAATGAATGAGAAGAAGAAGAAGAAGAAGAAGAAGAAGAAGAAGAAGAAGAAGAAGAAGAAGAAGAAGAAGAAGAAGAAGAAGAAGAAGAAGAAGAAGAAGAAGAAGAAGAAGAAGAAGATAGAAGAATAGAGGAATAAAGATGAGGCTAAGAATAGGCTTTATCTGAAGGCTCATACCGAGACTTTTTTCGCTACGACTGCAGAAAGATCCAATGTGGCCAATACTCCCATAATTTCTCCTGATTTACTAAAAGGGGTTGTGCTCGCAACCCTTGCAATTGGGCTCCGCCCAGCTGCCACTTAAGTCTGCCCATTAACTTTCTCTGGTTAGTTTCCTCTTTTCCTCTTATCTTTTCTCTGTGTTCGTCTTCTGCTCACCGATCTTTGTCTTTCTATTTTATGTAGTTTTTGTATGACTTTAATACCCTTCTGGATGGTCATGCCGACCAATCCAAGAATATCCAGGAGGTGTAAGGTGACCTGAATAAGTTAAAAAATAACTTAGCTGATGCACGTGCAACTCTTGAATGAGAAAGGGAGAGTTCGTAAAATTCTTATGCCGATCTGCAGGCAACCAAAGAATTAGTGATCACAGAGAATGAGATGCTCATTTAAAAAAATACGAGCCTGGTGGGGAAGGTTCAAATATTGGAGGAGGATATCTTGAGCGTGAAGGACTGTCATCGCAGTTGGTCTCCAAATGGATGTTAAAAGGATGAGATATATCTTTAGAATGGGCCCTCGATAAGCATGGGCGACAGGTTATAACGATGGATGGAGTGATATACCAGCAAGGCTGAAGGAGGCTAAGGATGTGTGTTCAAGTGTGGGTGGTTTAATGCCCTCAGGGACGTCAAGACCCTGAAAGAATCAGACCTCCAATATATATACCAAGTAAATTCCCCTGGTTATCGTTAGCCTCCTTTCTCAAAAGATGATAAATGGATCTGCATTGATGCCTTCCTAGCCAACTTCTAAATCATTATCTTGAAAATGGGGATGAGGTGTCCTCTCCTAACCCAGATAATGGCCAAATAGCACATATAGATGATTATCTTGCTCGCCATCCATAGTTGGTCTAGGACCTTGTGTGGTCTTTGGTGTTTCTCATATTCTTGTAATTTTACTCTTCAGTTTTCGTCAATATGTATAAAGTTTGACTATCAACTTGTTCCATATTTTAAACATGTGCTGACTAAATATGAGTATATACTGCCTTTGTATTTTGACTGCTAACTGGAAAGAGTTGACATTTACCGACCACTTAGGACTTTTGCTAACCATGTATATTGTATATCATTTTGGTCTATCGCCGATTGAATGAGTTAGTATTTAAGGTTAATCATTTTGGGCTCTTAGCCGACTAAATAAATCAAGAACAAGTGTTAACCATTTTGGGCCTCTGTCGACTAAATGAGTTTGTTAACTTTTGTTCGGACATTCTCCCAGTCCAATATGCCTTAGCAGTATCATTCCATCTGCCTTACCTTTTAGGTCATGTCATCACACCCCCTTAGGCCTAGGTAAGATGATAACGAGAATTTATTTGGTTAATGGGCCATCTTCCTAATTAGGCTTTTAGCGGCCAACACAGTTGGCGACTAACCTAGGTTGGTTTTTTTACCTAAGGATCCCATGTAGGGCTTTTACTGTTGTCGGGGCAATTCATGAGGTCTATTGTGTTTATGATAAAGACCTGAGGGTTATAGCAATTGAAATACTTTTAATGACTTATTGTAATTACTGTAAACCTTGCTCGGTATAATGAGATCCCTTGATTAAAATATATTAAATAACTTATTTTAATCCGAAGGTAATCTATTTTGCGCGAGGAAGTTCCTTGGTTGTAACCAAAGGCGATTTGTCTTTGTGATTAAGGGAGTTATCATTTGGAAAAGGTGAATAATATTGAGTTACGTAAAAATTGAGGCAACCAATAAACGAAATCAAAATGCGAGAGCCAATAGGCCTTTATTCATTGAATAATAACTTGAAAGTAACATAAGTTTGAAATAAAAATTTGTATAAACTAAATGTGCTGATAAAAGATAAAGAATACTAAAAGTAGAACTTATTGAGATTGGTTGCGTTCCATACTCTAAGTATCTCCCTACCCTCCAGTTTTCCAATTGATATGCTCCTTGAAAGTTGTCTTTGATTACCTTAAAAGGTCATTCCCAGTTTGGTCCCAGCTCACTACACAAAAAATAGGAATCTGGCACGGTTTAAAACTGTGTCAGATCAAATCTGGCATGGTTTTGAACTGTGCCAGAATCAGGTGTTCCAAAATGGCAATTTTTTCTAGCACGGCTCAAAAGTATGCCAGATTTGGCCAAACAGGAACACTTTTGGCACACTTTTAAACCATGCCAGAATTTGATATTTCTGGCACACTTTTGGCACAATTTTTAACTATGCCAGATTTAGCCAAACAGGAACACTTCTGGCATACTTTAAAACCGTGCCAAAATTTTGGTATTTCTGACACACTTTTGGCACAGTTTTTAACTGTGCCAGATTCAGCACAGTTTAAAAAAATTTGACACAATTCAAAACCGTGCCAAAATATGATACACTTTTGCCACGGTTTTGAACTGTGCCAAATTTTTTATAAAAAAATTAATTACTTGAAAGCACAAAATTCACAAATTAATAATATTGCGCGTTGTTAATAAACTAATGTATATACAAACTTCAAAATATTACAAGTCTTTAACTGTTCACAGGCCAAAAAAAATTGGGCAGAGTTTTCTCTATTTTCTGGACATTTCGAAACCTGTTAATACAAAACCTGCCAAACATAAAGCCCGCATGGACATAAAATATAACAATTAACTTACAAAAGCCCGCACGGCCATAAAAGTCAACAATAAAACAACAATAGACCGCACGGCCATGACACAAAAAAATGGAATCATGAATAAACCCCTTGTTGTAAACCATTGAGTTCTCTGTGTGCTCCACGTGAATAAATGACAACGATAAACTGTTATCCAACAAAAAAAAAATAGGATACAAAAAAGATACGATATTAATAACCCAATAATTTACAAAAACAAATTTACTCAAACTAAAAAATTACATATATGAGTGGAAATTATCGTCATACTCTCAAATCGAGAGACCCGGGACTACGCGGTCAGTTCCTACAAGTTACATTGGTCCCGTGCGAGATGTTCGTGCCTCCTACGGGGTCGTTTGGGGGCTGGTTTGGGTTTTCACCCTTTAACGGCTTGTTTTTAAGTATAAGTGTGATTTTTGCAAATTATAGTCATACTCTCAAATCGAGAGACTCGGGACTACGCGGTCAGTTCCTACAAGTTACATTGGTCCCGTGAGAGGTGTTCGTGCCTCCTACAGGATTCTTTGGGGGGGGTTTGGATTTTCACCCTTTAACGGCTTATTTTTAAGTCAAAGTGTCATTTTTACAAATTATCATCATACTCTCAAACCGGGAGAGCCGAGACTACGCGGTCAGTTCCTACAAGTTACATTGGTCCCATGCGAGGTGTTCGTGCCTCCTACGGGATCGTTTGGGGGTTGGTTTGGCTTTTGACCCTTTAACGGCTTGTTTTTAAGTCTAAGTGTGATTTTTGCAAATTATCATCATACTCTCAAATCGAGAGACCCGGAACTATGCGGTAAGTTTCTACAAATTACATTAGCCCCGTGCGAGGTGTTCGTGCCTCCTACGGGGTCGTTTGGGAGCTGGTTTGGGTTTTCACCCTTTAACGGCTCGTTTTTAAGTCAAAGTGCGATTTTTGCAAATTATCATCATACTCTCAAATCGGGAGACCCGGGACTACGCGGTCAGTTCCTACAAGTTACATTGGTCCCGTGCGAGATGTCCGTGCCTCCTACGGGGTCGTTTGGAGGTTGGTTTGGGTTTTCACCCTTTAATAGCTTATTTTTAAGTCAAAGTGTGTTTTTTGCCAATTATCGTCATACTCTCAAACCGGGAGACCCGGGACTACGCGGTCAGTTCCTATAAGTTACATTGGTCCCGTACGAGGTGTTCGTGCCTCCTACGGGGTCGTTTGGGGGCTGATTTGGATTTTCACCCTTTAACGGCTTATTTTTAAGTCAAAGTGTGATTTTTGTAAATTATCGTCATACTCTCAAACCGGAAGACCCGGGACTACGCAGTCAGTTCCTACAAGTTACATTGGTCTCGTGCGAGGTGTTCGTGCCTCCTACGGGGTTGTTTAGGGGCTGGTTTGGGTTTTCACCCTTTAACGGCTTGTTTTTAAGTTAAAGTGTGATTTTTGCAAATTATCGTCATACTCTCAAACCGGGAGACTCTGGACTACACGGTCAGTTCCTACAAGTTACATTGGTCCCGTGCGAGGTGTTCGTGCCTCCTACGGGGTCGTTTGGGGGCTGGTTTGGGTTTTCACCCTTTAACGGTTTGTTTTTAAGTCAAAGTGTGATTTTCGCACCCTTTAACGGCTTGTTCTTAAGTCAAAGTGTGATTTTTACAAATTATCATCATGCTCTCAAACCGGGAGACCCGGGACTACGCGGTCAGTTCCTACAATTACATTGGTCTCGTGCGAGGTGTTCGTGCCTCCTACGGGGTCGTTTGGGGGCTGATTTGGGTTTTCACCCTTTAACGGCTTGTTTTTAAGTCAAAGTGTGATTTTTGTAAATTATCGTAATACTCTCAAACCGGGAGGCTCGGGACTACGCGGTCAGTTCCTATAAGTTACATTGGTCCCGTGCTAGGTGTTCGTGCCTCCTACGGGGTCGTTTGGGTTTTCACCCTTTAACGGCTTATTTTTAAGTCAAAGTGTGATTTTTGCAAATTATCATCATACTCTCAAACTAGGAGACCCGGGACTACGCTGTCAGTTCCTACAAGTTACATTGGTTTCGTATGAGGTGTTCGTGCCTCCTACGGGGTCGTTTAGGGGCTGGTTTGGGTTTTCACCCTTTAACGGCTTGTTTTTAAGTATAAGTGTGATTTTTGCAAATTATCGTCATACTCTCAAACCGGGAGACCTGGGACTATGCGGTCAGTTCCTACAAGTTACATTAGTCCCGTGCGAGCCGTTCGTTCCTCCTACGAGGTCGTTTGGGGGCTAGTCTCTTACGAGCCCGTGACATATTAACAAACTGATAGGCCCATTACAGACCGTGGGTTGTTTTTACATTTTAAATTTTCAACTAATGTTAACTGAAATACATTTGAATAATCCACCTAAATAGGTATTGTCAACGATAGCCATATTCATCAAGTTATAATTGTTTGACGCAATTGAATAATATGTGGCAAAGAATTTATCTCCAACACAACCATCTTCCAAATCAATTGTTCAGGGAAACAAATATTATAGTTTTAAATGGAATAGATATAAATGTCTATTCCTATTCAACGTGGAAGACAACTCAAAAGAAGAAAAACAAAAACAAAAACAAAGGCATATCTTAATTAAACTAACTTACATGGATTGATTTGATGAGATCATCCTTGATGGCATACCCCTAAGAGGCATATTTGCAAGGACTCTTTGTTTTTTTGCAAAAAAAAAGTGGTATGAAAAATATTTCCAACTGATACCAAGTATGTGCATTACAAATTCTTGCATTAGACTAAAGAGGAGAGGGGGTGGCACTACTCAAATTAACCTCCCTAGTTTTTATAGCTTTTATTTTCACTTTTTTTAGATGTTTTATTATATGGCTTTAAGTACTCTAGTGCCAAAAGACTCCCTCTTGTACCCATGCATCAAGTTGGTAAGCCCCTAGGTTCATCACTGCATATTTTAAGTAAACATTATATATGCACAGAGATAAATACATACACATACAAAACGAAGATGACAACAGCAATTCCCCCTACTGCTTAGACTTGGTCTTCAATTATTTGGCTTGGTCTAACTCAGTTTGATCTCTTTCGGAACAAGGAAATGCTCGATTTGAGGGATAACTTTGAGATACGCCAAGGCCATCACCGATTCACCAGCTCACGCACCTTACATATGACTTATGTGATGTGCTTACAATGAATTTGCTGCAAAAACATGCTTTAAATAACAAAAACACTACAATGGAAATTATTAATACCTGTCAGTCAAATGTATCTAAATTGCGAGAATTAATAACTTAGAGATATTTAAACTTAGATATGAAGGAATATTAATATACAATATTTTTGTGTAATCACACCCCCAACAAATATTTTGCCAGTCTGTAGCATAGGATTGACATAAGCATGACATTCAAGGTTGATTTATTGGAAAATAAATAAAAAAAAGGGAAATCCTAAAATGGATATATGACTTTTTCCTATTCTTAATCAAAATTGGATTGGAATGGATTGGATTCAAATTCAGATTCAGTCCAATCCATACACCATTTTATCAAACGCAATCCAATCAAATCCAACCTAATGTATTTCAATATTTCTACGACCACAAAATTTCATCTAAAACAACTTTCAATCCATTACACAACAATAACATTCTGTCCAGAATGAGCAATTTTGATATCATCAAACATACAAAAATTAGCACTTCTACAACCATAACATTCATTCTGTCAAAAATAACTTCTCCCCAAAACAGTCAAACTAGTCCAAATTAATCAAATTAACCAAAAACAATTTCAAATATAACATTAGCCACATTAGCATACAAATTTCAGCAATAATAACGAAAAATAAAAAATTCAGCAACAATAACAAGAACTACAAAATTTCAGCAACTAATTTCAGCATATTAATTTCAACAATAATAACAAAAGCTAAAAAATTCAGCAACAATAACAATAACTAAAAAAATTCAGCAACTAAACTAATTTCAACTAAAAAATTCAGCAACTAAAAAATTCAACCAAACTAATTTCAACTAACAACTAAAAACTATTAAACTTTAAAATTAACAACTAAAAACAATTTCATATCAGATTTATTGAAAAAATAACATACTTGATCAAATCAGGCGGATTTGAATCAAAAGGAAGGCAGGGACTCGCGGAGACAACGAGAGGAGAGAAGAGAGGTGAGGACAGCGGCGGTCCGGGCGGGAGAGGAGTGGGGGGATTGTCTTTGCAACAGTGAGGGGGAGAGAATCAAGGGCGGCTGGGGACGGAGCAAGAGTGAGCTACGAAATGGGTGGGGTTTTCTGGTTTTTGGTGAGAGTGAGAACGTAAATGGGTTTAGATGGCTCCATACTTCCGTAGTCTTTTTGTGTGAGCGGGAGAGTGAAGGGGATGAAATTTAGATGGCTCCAAATGAAATGTAAAAAAAAAATTAGTATTTATATTTTAATCAAGTGTACCTAAGTTTGGCACACTTAAAAACAGTGCCAGATTTTGGCACTGTTTTAAAGTGTGCCAGATTGTCATTAAACCGTGCCAGCATCTGGCACAGTTTAAAACTGTGCCAGATTTTTAATATCAGGGTATGCCAAAGTGTTGTTTTTGGTGTAGTGGCTTGCCATCTGACGGTCTTACGACACTGGCGAGGACTTTCCTTAGCCTAAGTTTTCTCAGACCCTAAGTTTGCTTCTCCAGATATTCAAAGCCGAAGCTGAGAAACTCGCCAGAGACCTTGTACTCCTCCAAGATCTTCTCGGAGGCATCTTCCAAGGCATCCTTCATGGCAACATCGACTTTGCGCTGAAGAGAGTCAGCATGGGCCTTCAGATAAGTGTTATGATCTTCCCTCTGCTTGTCCATGTCTTTTTGCATCCCCTTCACACTTGCCTCAGCCTTCTTTAGAGAAGTTTTCAGACGTTCCACTTCAGTGTTTAAAGTGGCCTCAGTCTTCTCAGCCTCTTGGCCCTTCTTTATCAGAGGAAGCTTCCCCAAGGTCCAGTTGACATAGTGGTGCATGGTGAGAAGACCCTGCAGAACATGTGCAAAGATGTCAGAATAAGTTCTGAAATAGTTCAAATGCCGATGTTCCACATTCAGAAGCTATAGTTAAAGGTCTTACTTAGATGGTACGATGTAGGGAGAATTCAACCAGCAGAGGCTTATCCATGGACCGATAAAAGCGCTTGTCAGACTCAGTCATGACACCACCGATGGCACCCAAGGCCTTCATACTTTGGCCAATAACACTATCACCTATCTTTAATTACTCCAGACGAGCAATCAAGGCATCCTCAGAAGAAATGGGGATGGCACGGTCCCCCTTTCTTCTTTTGCCTCTGATCCTCAGGGGCAGGGTCGGTAAACTTCCTCTTCTTTCTTTCCTCAGCCCTTGAGGTAGATGGAGGGGGAGGAGGAGCATTCAGTCCATCTCTTTTTACGAGCTTTGTCAGACTGGGGGTGGCCATCTCCCATAACTCGTCAGATATTCCTTTTGGGCACTCTGCAAGATGGAAAGGTCTGGGTTAGAGAATCAGATATATGTAAATTCAGAGGTATAACTTGTTGAAATAAAAAGAACTTACCAAACTCTGTTAGAGGACTTCCCTCTAGACCAGTCTCAGAGAGGTAATAGGGGGTCATCAGGTGTTCGAATTTTACAAGCAGACCATGCTCCCCCTGGTCCTGAGGTCTTTGACCTTCTGAAAATTTTATTGGCTTAGCCCAAGGTCGACCCTAGCAGCCATTGTAACCTTTCCCCATCTTATAGGTATCCTCGGCTCTAATGAGGAAGAAGGGGCACATGGACCAAATTCCCATGGCCCTGATGCAAAGAAGTAACGTGGCTTCCAGTTATGGTTTGAGGTTTGGGTAATCTGAAGCATCTTCTTATTTGACTTCCAAGCCAAAAAATTGATAATAGCTCGGATGGTTTCTGGCAGATGAAGGGACATAGAACCTTGTAAAGACTTGGACAGGAAGGTCTGCGTGATGAACAGCCCTCTATAAGACAATGGCTCCAATTATCACCCTCCAAGCATTGGGTGTCAACTGGGAAGGGGCCAAGTTGATATAGGCCAATATAGACCTGATGATGGGATGGATGGGTAGACGAAATCTCAACTTGAACATCTGCTCGTATAGGCAGATTTCACCATCTCGACCGTCATAAGCCCTCTCTTCCCTCAGAGGTCTCCTAAGTTTTATAGAGGGGCTTATGGAATATAGGTATCTGAAGGACAAGAGGTCGACCTCATTGACTGTACTCTCAATCTCGACCGCCTCAGAGATGTCAACATCACTCTCAGCACCAGCATCATCATCATCTGGCTCAACGTCGGCCCGAGCAGACGATGGGGCACCGCTTGGAAATCTCTGAGCGAACTCAGCCCCTGTGACTGCCGACAGATGAATGGCTTCAAGAATTGGTGGAACAGCCACACTTGGTCCAATAATTTCAACCTCTGAGGAAGAGGTTGATGTGCTCGAACTTTGGTGAGACGAGGCTCGACTGGAGACCTCTGCCTGATCAGGGACCTAATTTTGTCGAATTAAAAAATCCATGGCCTCTTGAAAAGAGTCCACAGACATAGGGTCTGAGGTAGATGACTTTGACTCCGACATTAGAGAGGGTTCAGCTGGGACCTCTACTTGGTTAACTGGTTCGGTTGGTTCAGGGTATATGACCTTCAGAGGTGGTGGAAAAATAAGTATGAGGGAGAACGCCTTTGCCTTACGAGCTTCCTCTTGGGCTCTTTCTATTTGTCTAATTTTATTTAAGGTCTTCTCCCTAAGAGAGGGGAACTCCTCTAAAAGTTGGTAAAGGGGTCTAAGCATATGAGGCAGGCGCTAGACTTAATGACTCTTCTAAATTACAAACAAGATTGGCAAATGGAATTAAAGATCAAGCTATTAAACTTTGAACAAAAATGACGAAGAATAATTAAGAAAAATTCATCGAAAAAACCAATAGTTTCACCGGAAACCTCTTGAAGACCAAAAAATGCAAAAGCAAGAACAAAGGCTGAAAAATAAAGAAGAAGGGATGGCAAGGGGTACCTGAAGAAAGGTGATGAGAAGCAAGGAAGGAATCCCAAGGAATGACCACCCAAATGCACTTCAAATCAGAGCTCTTCTAGAGGGAGAAAGTTGTATAAATGACCAAATTCGGAGAAGGAGAGAAATGAGGAAGAAAGAGAAGAAAATGGGGTTTAAAACCTTAAGTATGAGTGCACGCGTCCCAAGGTCCATCATTGTCAGGCACGCCATCTACTCCAGTAGCTGACACTTGTCAAAAGATTATTGACCCCTGAAGAAATTTAATCTCGGGTAAATATACCCCTTAGACACCTGATCACACAGGCAACTAAGGGCTAGGGGTGATTTATATGCCCCAAATGTACCACCTCGACTCAGTGGCATCAACCTCGGCGATTGGTATGGCCGATGTTGGAAGGGTCTTAGAATAATGACCAGTGGTCTCGTTCCAAGCAAGGTCGACTATGGCCGATGTTACTACCAACCTCGTCAAGAGAGGCCCTCATGATCCATGGGAATAGTTGTTCTTTAGGCCATCCAAGGGATGACAACCTCGGCTGGGAGTAGGACGAGGTTAAGGCCAACTTTGCAGGGAATCAGCTAATGTTCCTATAAAGTTACAGCTTCACCTCGGGCCAGCCGACCTTATGGTATCACCTACCTAACCTCAGCTCCACATAAGCCGAGGTCATTATGATTAATCTCGGATTGGATGATAGTTAGACTTTACCAACCTCGTACTATTCCAGGCTGAGGTCGTGACCAGACAGATGGCCGAGCTCTTATGCGCATATGTGTGGCTGGGAACACGTGTACACAAATCAGTTAAAAGAAATCATTCCCCTTACGTGAGGGGAATATTTCATCATCATTCTCTACATGTGATAGTGACAGATGTCTTCATCATATTGGCTAGATCAACACACACATGCTCATTGCATGCATGGGGGGTACATTACACCCCCAGGTACTATATATACATGTCTTCTCCTTCCTGGAGGGGGACCCGAAATTAGCAACCCTAGCTGAAACTCTGTCTAAATACACATTAGAGAGAGAAAGCTTGAGAGATTGTATCTATGACCATTACAGCCCTCATACAGTGACACATATCATACACTTGCACAGTGGATGTAGGCCTAATTGGCTGAACCACTTATATTTCGGTGTGAATCCTCTTCTCCTCACCTCCTTCTACTATATAACTTTATACTGCCATTTTAAACACTTAATTGAGCTTACAAACACCTTGAAGGGTGGTGCTGTTTCCAGCATCATCAGAGACCACACACCAGCTCTATGTTAAGTAGGGGAAGAACAAGAGTCTAAGAGACTACATAGCCAGATTTAACAAAGAAAAGTTAGAGGTGGAAGACTATGAGGAGAGCATAGCCATGAAAGCCCTGATTGGAGGACTCCAAAAGGGGAAGCTGCTATGGAAACTTGCTGAAGACCCTCCTAGGACGATGGCTGAATTGTTGTCGACGGCAGGAAAGGTGATGAACACCGAAGAGGCGATGGCCGTAAAATATGAAGATGAAAAAGGAGGCACTAGAGGAGGTAAGTACCATAAGAAGAACAAAGAGGGGAAGAAGAGGTCTACGAACGACAAGTTCGCTGATTACACCCCTCTAACGGTCAGCTGCGAACATATTCTCAATGAGATAAATAGTGGTCGGTCCCTGAAGTGGCCTGAGAAGTTGAGGGCAGCCCCCAACAAGAGGAACAAAAATGTGTGGTGTGAATTTCACCAAGACCATGGACACGTGACAGACAAATGATTTGCTCTGAAAGATGAGATTGAAAAGATGCTGAAAGAAAGGAAGCTCAGGAAGTACGTTTACAAAGGTTCCTTCAAGAGGGGACGAGGGGACGACCCCAGAAAGAAGTAGGGTGATGCGTCTAGAGAAGATCCTCCAAAAAGAGGGGACGACCCTTCTGATGATGAGGACGACCCTGACCTCCCTCCAAGAGATGACTACGGCCATGTCAAGAGACTTAATATGATCTCTATCGGTGTGGGGATAATCTCCGAGGTTCTAGTAGGAGGAGGGTCCGAGGTCGCAGATAGGAAGGCCCATGTAGCTGAAGCCAAGGCAATGACCAAAGTTGTACACTCAACCTCCCTGGAGGCAAAGTCAGAAAATAGAAAGAAGGTCGATATGGATACCCTGATAGTGGGGTTCTCAATATTGGACTTCAAAGGCATCCTATCCCCACATGATGACCCTCTCGTCATCACTACCAGGGTACACGGGTGCGAGGTGCCGAGGATCCTGATCGATGGGGGTAGCTCTGCAGATGTGATGTTTTGACCATGCTTCAAAGCCTTAGGCCTCAGACGTGCTATACTCGTTCAATACCATCACCCATTGATTGGGTTCGGTAGGTAAAAGGTTCATCCCCTTCGAGTGTATGAGGCCGATGTCAGGATGGGGGACGAGTGGTCGAGATGGCTTACTAAGAAGGTCAGCTTATTTGTGATGGATGAACATGTCTTTTCGGCCTATAATATTATACTGGGGCGAGTAGCCCTCAAGGGGTTTGAAGTTGTGCCATCTACGGTCCATCAGATGATTAAATTTCCAACCCCTTACGGGGTAGGAGAAGTTCAGGGAGACCAGATGACAGTGCGGGAATGTTATTTTAACTCCGTCGAAGAAAGAGAGGCACACAAGAAAGAAACAACCACTTATAATATTGATACCCTTGACCCCAGGACCAGACAAAGCTGAAGAAAGGAGAAGCCGCAAAAGAGTTAGAATCCATCATCCTCAATGAGGATAAGCCGGAAAAAACCGTCCAAGCCGTCCAGACTCTGAAGACAAACATCAAGGAAGACCTCATCAAGCTATTGAGGAGAAGACAGAGCATCATTTCATGGAGTCATACAGATATGCTGGGGATCGACCCCGAAATCATTTGCCACAAGCTCAACGTGGTAGAGGGTATAAATCCAGTAAAGCAGAAGAGGATAATTTATTCTCGAGAGAAGTATGAGGTCATTAGGGATGAGGTCAAGAAGCTGGAAGATGCAGAGTTTATCAGGGAGGTCATCTATCCCGAATGGTTGTCCAAGGCAGTCATTGTCCCAAAAGCCAACGGGAAATGAAGGATGTGTGTAGACTTCACAGACCTCAACAATCATTGTCCCAAAGACAGCTTCCCTCTCCCCCGCATTGATCATATGGTAGACGCTACCGCAGGCCATGAGCTCATGAGCTTCATGGATGCCTATTTAGGGTACAACCAGATCTTCATGAACCCTGAAGACTCGGAGAAGACAACTTTCATTATTGACAAGGGGACATACTGTTATAGGGTCATGCCCTTTGGCCTAAAAAATGATGGGACAACATATCAGTGCCTTATAAATAAAATGTTTGAAGACCAAATTGGGAAGTCTATGGAGGTCTATGTAGATGACATGCTGACTAAGAGTTTGAAGGCAGAGGATCATGTGGCAGACCTTGAGAGGACCTTTAATACGATGGATAAGTACCGGATGAAGCTCAACCCGGCTAAGTGTGTCTTTGGGGTAGGAGCAGGGTATTTCTTGGGGTTCATCGTGAATCAAAGGGGCATTGAGGCCAATCTCGAGAAAATAAAGGCCCTCCTAGAAATGAAGACCCCAAGACCATTAAATACATTCAGAGGCTCACGGGGCGAGTGGCTGCTTTGAATAGGTTTGTGTCCAGAGCCACAGACAGGTGCTTACCATTCTTCAAAATTCTCAAAAAGGATTTCGAATGGAGCGAGGAGTGTGATGAGGCCTTCAAGGAGCTAAAGACACACTTAGGGTCTCCCTTGTTGTTGTCACGACCAGTACAGGGTGAACGGCTATATGTGTACCTAGCCGTCTCAGAATCAGCTATCAGCATAGCCATTGTGAGAGAAGAGGATGGAGTACAGAAGCCAGTGTATTTTTACAGTAAGGCACTCCAGGGGGCAGAGCAAAGATACCAAAGGATGGAGAAGTTAGCCTATGCCTTTATCCATGCATCAAGAAAGATAAAGCCATACTTCCAGTCCCATACAATGGTCATCCTCACTCACTCTCCTCTTAGGCAGGTCCTACACAAGCCAAAAAAATGAGGTAGGTTAATGGCCTGGGCTATAAAACTGGGGGAGTTCGACATTATGTATCAACCTAGGACGGCCATTAAGGGGCAAGCATTGGCAGATTTTGTGGTCGGGGATGATGATGAAGCTGAAGATGAGAGCCTCGGGAAGACAGATACCTTACAAGGCAGACTCACCGATACACCCGCAGATAAGGCTGAAACAAGCACCGCTAGAGGGAAAGTGGCCAAAAATGAAGAGGAAAAATATCTCTTTAGACAGGGGTCCCTCATCGAGGGAAATTTCTCAGAAGAACAGACTGTGTGGAGTCTCTTCATCGATGGGTCCTCCTGCGATAGCGGAAGTGGAGTTGGACTGATAGTACCAACACTCGATGGCACAGACATTAAGTACGCCTTGAGGTTCAACTTCAAAGCCTCCAATAACGAGTCCGAATATGAGGCCTTGATAACAGGCCTCTCCTTGGACATGTCTCTTAGTGTCGGCCAGATTTTGGTCCATAGTGAGTCAAGGCTAGTAGTGAACCAGATACTAGGAGCCTACGAGGCCAAAGATGAGAGGATTGCCAAGTACCTTGAGAAAGTGAGGTCATTACTGAAGAGCTTCACAGAAGTGAAATTGAAGAGCATACCTAGGCTCGATAATGGCCGAGCTAATGCACTTGTTAGGTTGGCCTCGGTAACTAGGACAGATATCAGGAGGACAGTCCCAGTGGAAATCTTGCTTCGACCAACTATTGAAGATGCTGAGGGAACACTTGGCACTTGATTAAATGTTTCTAAGGAAGCTTCATGGATGGACCCTCTGATCAGATACATCAAAGAGGGGGAAATGCTAGAAGCAAGGCAAGAAAGGAAGAAGTTAAGATACAGAGCTGCAAATTCACTGTCATCGGAGACACCTTATACAAAAAGGGGTTTTTTCTCCCCTTACTTAGGTGAGTGCACCCATCTGAAGTCCCACACATTTTGCAAGACGTGCACGAGGGGACGACCCCTCATTTACCCTCAAGAAAGACAAGGGATGGGTTAGTGATATTGTTAATCTAAAAACATCGCAAGGAAAATTATACAAGAGACAAGTATAGAAGACAGCAAGAGATATGATATTATAAATGAAGTGTTACAAAGGCTTGTTCAACAAAAATAGAGTAAAAAAATATGTGATACATAAATAGTTTATTGGCTACAAACAGCCACCCTATTAAATGGCATCAGAGGGCAAGGCCTCAACATGTATGGGAGATTCCTCTATGACTAAGACATGCCGAGCCTCAAACGTGCCTGTGCCTTCTACATGTTGAGATTCCACTTGAGCTAAGGCTTCAGCAATGAGGGGATCATCCAGTTGAACTGCCTCAAGAGAGCGGCGGACGGATGATACTGCATCAGCGAACTTAAGGACGACCCATCGGCAGGTCGTACTAATCCCCCTCTCTAAGTACTCATGACCGAAGCCTTGAAACTCGTCTGAGAGTTTGTAGGCCTCCATAGCATCGGCCTCTGCCTTCTTCACTGCCTCGGATAGCTCAGTCTTGAATTGAGACCCCAGGTTAATTAAGGCCTCATCCTTATCTCTAATAAGCAAGTCCTTGGCCTTCATATCGGCATCATGCTTCCTCGTCAGCTCATCCAGGACCCTTGCATGTTCGATCTTGGCACTCTCCAACTCAGACCTTGCAGTCTTGAGCTCAGTCTACAGGTCAGCCTTATGTTAAATGGCCCTCTCGGCTTCATAAAATTTCTGTTGGTTCTTAGCCATCCACTTGGTAGCAGACGTGAAGGCACAAACAGATTGCATAGAAAAATACACTTGTTAAGAGGCCGAGGAAACAGTTGGTGAAAAATTCAAACTAAGGATGTGAAATGAAAATAAATACCTGAGCCAGAGCGTGCAGACCATAGTCATACACCTTGGCCGGGGGCATCTTCGACAGGAAATCATAGTCGGCGGCCGAGGGGGCAGAGAACATAGAAGTTTTGGCAGCCCTCAGATTGGCAATTAGGGAAGACGGCTCAACCTTTAAAAATGCTAAGTTTTGGGACCAGAAGGCTCCCATGCTGGAAGAGGAGCCGGTCCCCTCAGACGACTCCACCCTCGCCCTCGTTCTTGAATTCGACCGAGGGTCAGCGGGTACATCTGGTTATTTTCTTTTATAACTGTCAGCAGTCGGCTCAACAAGTGTCGGCCCCACGGCCTTTGCCTTCCTCGGAGGCTGTTGAGGCTCCTTGCCTTTTTTCTTGCTTAGACCAGACAATAAGCTTGGGGCAGTCATTTCCCAAAGATTGTCAGAGATACCTGCAGGACGACCTGAAAAGGAGACGACACGTTAGAAAAATACAGAGGCAAAGATGAAACACTTGAAAAAATCAAAGATTGAGCAAAATAAAAAATAATAATAACTCACATAGCTTTGTCAAGGGGCCGACCCTCAGACCAGCTTCTTTGAGGAACTGAGGGGTCATCAAACTTCAAACTTTTTAAGTTCACCCTCTTTCCCTCATTCTCTCAGGTACTCGACTATGTCCTTTTCATCCAGACTAAGTCCGGGGTCTGACCTAGCCTTCATAGAGGGGTTAGACCATCTCATTGGAACTCTTGGACCATCGTTTAAAGGCTGAGCCTCGGCAGCAAATTCCCATTCCCCAGATATGAAGAAAAATCTCTTCTTCCAATCGTGGTTAGAAGTTTGTGCCACATGGAGAAGTTTTTTATCAGACCTCCTCGCCCCTAGATGATAGTACCCAGGCTTTTTAGAGGAGGAAGTGATATTATAACAAGACAAAAACACATCGGCCGAAGGCTCGTTAGTGAAGGTATTCTTCCATAAGGAGACAAAGCCGAGGATCGTCCTCCAGGAGTTGGGATGAAGTTGAGAGGGGGAAACGCCGAGGGCTGACAATATATTGACTATGGAATGGTGCAGAGAAAACCTAACACCGACCTTAAACATATGTGCATATACTAAGATCTCTCCCTCGTCACCCTCAAAGACATTATCAGACTCATATGGGACCCTTATACTTATGTTGAGGGACACACCAAATGTATGCCTCCACAGCAGGAGGTCATGATCCCTGACGGTGGAAACGTAAGCTGAGGCATGGGAGGTGTCAACTTGGTCAGCGTATGAGTCCTCACCACCATCCTCAGTCCCCTCTCCCTTGGCCTCATCACCTGTCAGAGGTCTATGAGGATAGGCCATCTGGAAGGCATGAGGGGATAAAGTTTTCTCAGGAATAGCCTCGGAAGGGACCACCCCCTCGGCCTGTCAGCCTGGGCTAAGATCAGACGTCTCTCTCCTCCCAGAAGGCCCAGTGCCAGTTGGTGACGATGCTCTCTCATCCATCTCTTCTGAATGACTCTCAGTTGGACGACAAGACGACCCACAAGACTCATATGGTAATATTGTGGCTAATGGAATGGGAAAAATGGGTCGTACCCAATTAGGGTCGGCCCCTCGTCTTCTCTCCTCCTCTTCCTCTACTCGTCTGATCTCTACAAAGAACTCTCTCAGGGATGGGAACTCCTCAGCTAAAGTGTAAAGCCTCCTAAGCATTAAGGGGAAGACCCTACACTTAAAATAATTTGGCTAGCCCAATTACAAACAAGTTCGCAATTGACCAAAGTGGACTTTTAGATTGAAACTAAGGAATGTAAGGGTTTTAACCAAGAACACTCAAGAACAAACGAGACTGCCGAAGCTCAAAACGATGAAGTTGTAGAAATGGCAAAGGAACTGGTGAGAGAATAGAGAGAGAGAGTTTAGGCGCGAAGAAGAAGAAGAGGAATAAACTTTAAAAAATTATTTAAATACCTTGCTAATGAGTGGGCCCATTAACCAAGGCAAAACACAACCCACGAGGAGGGCATCATTAGGGCACAAATTCCCAAGCAAAGTGTGCAGTCACCACGCCTAGGAAACTAGAACAACAATGGATATCTGCTTGTGTTACATAAGCTCGACAGGTGTCATTCATCTAACTGTCCATACACTCATCTCAAAAGCAACACTGTCCCTCAGTCGTCTTAATAACATCGATAGCTAAGGGATGGGGGGTGATTTATATACCCGTATATACCCTCGGCCAGGCCGAGGACGCCCCACACCTGGATGGGGCAGGGTGACCTCACCAGGCCCAGACGACCCTTCAAGGGGCCGACCCCTCATCATGGTCCAGACGAACCTTCAAGGGACCGACCCCTTCAAGGGACCAACCCCTCATCATGGTCCAGACGACCCTCTGAGGGGCCGACCCCTCATCAGGCCCAAACGACCCTTCAAGGAGCCGACCCCTCATCAGGCCTAGACGACCCTTCAAGGGGTTGACCTCTCATCAAGACCAGACAACCCTCCTAGGGTACGATAGTACGATGCCTAAATTTGGCCAGACTCACTGCCAGAAGGAACTTTGCCCTCAGCCTCATATCATAGGTCGAGGGTGACATCATCACAGCGCGTGGTTTGGGAGACGCGTGGAACAGTGAGCATGAGGCTCACATGGCACGTGGAAGAGCGTTATAACAATATCACCCCCTCACGTGAGGGAATATTATGTCATCATTAATCACAGGTGGCATCTACAGGTGTCAGCAGGGGATTGGCTAGATCATTATTCACATGCACCATGTATGCTTGGGGGGTACACTTCACCCCCCAAGACCTATATATACTTGTCACCTACAACCCTACAAGGGGATCAAAAATGGTAACCCTAGCTAAAACTCTACTTGTACACACAGTAGAGAGAGAAAGGGAGCTTATGTGCATTGTATCCAAGGTCATTAGTGCCCATACTTAGTGGATCACACACTCACAGTGGATGTAGGCCTAATTGGCTGAACCACTATACATCATTGTCTTATTCCTCTTATACTCATCTCCTTCTACACACTTATACATGTACATCTCTATAGCTGCCATGGTTACTACTGTTTGCGCTCATCATCACTTATCTGGTGGTGCTAGATTTCAGCATCATCAAGCACCTTTCTAATCGACCACGCTTTGATCGATCAAGTTCTGACCTGCCGCTTTCAAATCTATCTTGGTCATGCATGGAGCTCCTTCCTCGGCTGTGAGTGTTGCTCGCCTGAGGATTAGGAGTCCTATCATGATGCTTCCTGATATCTCTCTCCATTCTTTAGAGTTTCCTTTGCTGATGAGCATTCTCTTTCACCTAGAGAGGTGTTGCCTCCTACTGTTATCGAAGCTTGGCTTCATAAGCGTCGACTAACCTGGAGATCTGGGTAAACCTAGGTGGTCCCTGACTTTCTTCAGAAGGCTACCTTTCCTGACGAAACCTGGGATTTGGTTGTTGGCGAATCTCTTACCTGTCCCTAGGTGAAACTGGGTCATCCTTTACATCGCCAACCTGAGGAATATTGTTGTTGTGGTGAAACATTACAGACTTTTTGTTGATGATTGCTTTTATAGAAAAATAATAGCTTCCCACAGAGGACGCTAATTGTGAGTGCAAGACTTATCACAATAAATGATCAAAAAAGCAATATCAAGATGAAAGAAATTAATCACATATAGAACAATAAATGTACGTGATTCGGCAACTTTCTTACATCCATGGAGAGGTTATTGTGATCTTATTAGTATCTCTTAATAATTGAGGTCACATCCCCTTGCCCGGGCCAAAGTTTACAATTTATAGATGTGGAAAATAAGAGATTGAGTTGTACAAATAACTCAATTAGTTCGTGGATAATTCGCAGTGTCCCTGAATATCTCCTCTGAGATTATTAATAACTGATTTGAGTATATCCCAATGCCTTTAAATGTATGTTAAATATACAGGTCTAAATATATAACTAATTTGGGTCGGACAGTCCACTGGCTGGTCAGCTATTCTCTTGGGCTCAAATAAATGACCCCCCCCACACACACACACGCGTATATATATATACACATACATACTTTCATGGTTCTCATGCATACCCAAGTTTAAATACTGTTAGAGCGGACCATCTTTGATAAAATAGTAAAAAAAAATGGGGTTTTTTTATGGTTTTTAAACAATTCAGTAGGATGTAAAAAAATCAACTCAATTTTTAAAAAATCGGTCAAATTTTGTCAGTTTTTAACGACTTAAAAGCTGACAAAGTTTGACCAATTTTTTAAAATAGCAAAAAAATTCATTCTGAGTTAATTTTTTTATGGTCCTACTGAAATGTTTAAAAATCATGAAAAAAAATCAGCCCAAAAATATTTTTTTTAATATTTTGAAAAAATGGTCCGCACAGAGGGTATGCATAAGATCCTTTTTGTATATATATATATATATATATATTGTGTGTGTGTGTGTGTATAACTTTGTTATAAGAAAAACAATTACACCTTAAAATAAAGGTAAAAGGCAAATATTGAAGAATTAATGGGAGTGAAAACCCAAATCACCCTTAATTATTTTCTAATTGAGTGCTCATCTACTATTTACTAAACCCAATTGTCGCCCATACATCCCTACAAGTCACCACTCTTAAACCCTTCCTCACACACACACACACCACACTTCCCTCTGGTGTGTGTGTGTGTGTGTGTGTGTGTCTATATATATATATATATATATATATATATATATATATATATAGAGAGAGAGAGAGAGAGAGAGATCCTAGGTATAATTTATTCCTATGGCACAGTCATCAATTCATTACAAACTATGCTTTAGTGATATACCTATTCCCCATGCCTCCATTATATTACCTTCCCTCAACACAGTGCTAGTGTTTGGTGTCCATATATGGGGGTAAGAAAATAATTTTAAATGTTGTATTGGTGTCAAAATATTTCATGTAAAGATAATTATGATATGACTACCCCAATTTTAGAAGAGAAATAAAAAATAATAATATTATCAGTTGTTCAAAAATAATTATACGTGTCACAAAAAGTAGGCTACGGAATTGTCTATTGCATTCATTAACTAACAATGGTATACTAAAAAGTAGTACAAATCTATTTGATTTTCATAAGAATATACAAAACAATGCGTGTAGATAACACATGTTCATTCAGAATAAGAGAGACCATTAATGTCAACAGTACAATCAAAAAATTTCTCTCAAAATGAAATAACTGAAAAAAGTCTTCTTTATATATATATATATATATATATATAGGGAGAGGTTCACAAGTGGACCAAAAGAATGGACTTTTTAATGGACCTTAACAAAAAACACATAATAACACATTAATTTTAACTTCTATAATGTAATTGGTCCGCGCCAGCGGCACCCGAGACCACACCTTCACCCCACTACCCCCCACCCCGCCCCCCCACCCACCCCCACCGCCACCATCACCATAGCAGCCCTTATGACAGCAGGGCTGCCGTGGGGGTGGGGTGGGGGTGGGAGGGTGGGGGGCATGTAGGGCTGGTGGATCGATTGACACGCGTATTTGGTGCCGCTAGCGCGGACCAATTACACTATAGGAATTAAAATTAATGTGTTATGTATTTTTTGTAAAGGTCCATTAAAAAGTCCATTCTTTTGGTCCACTTGTGATCACAAGTGAATAAAAATAATGTACATTTTAATGAACCTAATAAGCCATTAAAAAATTCCTCAATTAATCTTAATTCCTTGTTGTAATTGGTCTGCGCCAGCGATAACAGACACGCGTGTTTTTAAATATACACACACATGCCCCCTACCCCACTTTTCCTAATCCGGCCAACAAGACCCATAACCCGAAACCCCCATATGAGTTTACTTAAAGATAATTATGAGATAACTACCCAAATTTCAGAAGAGAAATAAAAAATAACAATATTATCATTGTCCAAATTTAATTATACATATCACAAAAAGTAGGCTACTGAATTGTCTATTGCATTCATTAACTAACATTGGTATACTAAAAAGTAGTAAAAATATATTTGATTTTTAGAAGAATATACAAAGCAATGTGTGTGGATAACACATGTTCATTCAGAATAAAAGAGACCATTAATATCAACAGTTGAATCAAAACATTTCTCTCAAAATCAAATAACTGAAAAAAGTATTATATATATATATATATATATATATATATATATATATATATATATACACACACACACACACACACACACACACACAGAGAGAGAGAGAGAGAGAGAGAGAAGGTCACAAGTGAATCAAAATAATGAACCTAATAAGACATTGAAAATTACTCAATTAATTTTAATTCCTTGTTGTAATTGGTCCACGCCAGTGGCGAACTCGGTGCGGACTTTGTCTTTTTCCCAAAAGTGGTCCCCTCGTGGTCCCAAAGATAATTTTGTTATAGTATAAGACTATATATTTAAAATATTTATATTTTAAAACCAAAAATTAGTATCAGAATTATAAGAGCTTTACAAACCTGCCGAATTCTGTCCCAACCCAATTCTGGTATCAAAGCCAAGACGCTCATTTCAGACCTATTGTAGAAGACTTTAATGTTCTTGGGATTTATCCCATGCATTTACAAATATATTTTTGAAACCCATCCAGACTACCAACCTATACCCATAACTGATTTAGACCTAGAAGGTTGCTTAACCTTATACATAGACGGTTGTTCACACACTGAACACATCCCAGCCAAACACGCAAAAAGTAGACAAGTTACTGTCAGTGCTATCAATAGCATAATAAATCAAAATAAGTGTATCCTCCTTATTTTAAGATAATTATTGAAAGTCACTAAAACCCTCGAAACAGAGATAAAAAAAATATCTCTAAACAGATACAGGAAATAGATAGTCAAATCCCAATAGACCTTGTACAAGTATTACAAGAAATAAATATTAAGACTAACCACATAAAAATCCTTAATAAAGACATTTTAGAAATTAAAACTTTAACAAAAAAATCAAGTAAGTGAGTTAATTAAACTCATCAAGGAACAAGCTAAACTTATCCTAAGATTAGACAGTTATCTTCCTATTGAAAATACTTAGATCAAACTGGAATGAGGTACTTGTAAACCTATTTATTCAGACCCTAGCAGATTTTTACCAAAGAATTTTACAAAAAAAATAAATGATGATAGATTTTATTACAAGATAAATGAAAATGAGATTGCTAATGCTACTAAAGCATCAAAAATTGTACTAGAGAGATTAAATTTAATCTCAACATCAATAGTGGCCACACAACACTATAATAGTAGCTTTGTTAAAGATTTAAAATTAGATTTAAAAGCCAAGACAGAAGGATTAACCACCTTCTATACAGAATTTGTTAAATTTCAACGAAATCTATCCAATTATCTTAACAATATGGAAAGCCATAACCTATCCAGAATGGATAGTATTGTTAATGAACTTAGACTGAATGTAGGCCAAGAAAAAGAAAAATATGAAGAAATTATTCAGTGAATCAAGGTTATATATAATAAACCTTCCCAAGAGGAATTAGACTCTTCATTTATTTTAACACGTTTAGAAAAAGCTATAGAAACTATAGAAGTTAGAACGACACAACAACAAGAAAAATATAATGAAGTCAAAAACTACATTGCAAAAGTTTCTAATTTTCTTGCAAAGCATAATGAAGAAATTACTAAGAATAGAAGAAAAGAGAATAAGATCTTTAAGGTGGAAATCCTTAGTCAGATAAAATGACAAAAAGCTTATTCAGACTTTTTAGAAAGAATTAAAAAAAAAGACTTGAACAAAAATAGGTAACCACTTTCGAATTTAGAGAATCTCCTTTTATAGAAACTAATGGATGAAAGGCCATAACTAGAAGAATCATAAATGATGGGTTTGATAAGACTAGTAAGATAGTTAGCCCAATCCTAAATATTGGACATAATAATTGTATGCTCCAAAGAATTAAAGATTCATCCTCTAATGTTAGAACATCGTGGAAGGAAAGAAATTTCACCAATACCCTTCAGTGGAAAGCATGGGGTGAAGTTGACTGAAAAATTATAGAAGATTCCTTACATAATGGACAACTTCTAGAAGTTAGATACATAGACTTGTTTAAAGAAGGAGCCACTCCCAAAAATCCTAATTATAACATGACTTATCATTGTAGATGTTGATACCAAAAATTATCCATATACATGGACCATTCAGATACTGACACGTGTTATACAGTGGGATATCAATCCTAGTCATTAAGGATGGAATACCGACCTACTGCAGGAATGTCGACCATCTCTTGGAATACCGACCAACTCCAAGAATGTTGACCAACGTGACAGGAAAACACCAACATTTGTATATATTAATGATTGTATATAAGTAAATGTCTCCGATATAAAGATTGTCCATCTCTTGATATTCCATCTCCTGTACACCCCCTGAGGACTATAAATACCTTGTAAACCCTACAAACAGGGACACATGAAAAGAGAGTCAATTGAATAATCCCAAGGCAATACACAACAGTGGATTCATGCTATTTCCTTAAGCCGAACCACTTTAAAAATCTCTTGTCTCTTATTTCTATTTATCTGTTACCAATTAATTAGCCTCGTCTGGTTTTTTGCATCAACATTGGCACCGTCTGTGGGAATGAAATTTCTAATAGATCTCACTCAATCAAACACTTGAATGGCTAAAATTC
Organism: Sambucus nigra; assembly: GCA_949130495.1. Taxonomy (NCBI): domain Eukaryota; kingdom Viridiplantae; phylum Streptophyta; class Magnoliopsida; order Dipsacales; family Adoxaceae; genus Sambucus; species Sambucus nigra. The sequence continues at coordinate 288,864,743 of OX422210.1, forward strand.
ATGAATCAAGTCTCAGGAACGAAGGTATTCTGCCTGCTGCTTTTGCTCCTCCATTTGTAAATGATTTAACTGGGATTCAGGCCAGTCTTGCAACAAGCCAAGAGGCCAAGCAAGATACTATCAGGCAACTTGCACAAACCCTCCAAGCCGGAGCACCTGCTTTATCTGCTCAAGGAAATATGACACCACCCCCACCAAGAGATGGTCGGCGTAGCCACTCGATCTCAGCAAGAGATGTTTCCTACCATTCAAGGTCAACTTCATTACTCAGAACATCAAAATATTTTCATACGCAGTTTTATTCTCTAGAAAGGCCAAGCGCCTTAGAGAGATTAAGTCGTGCATCTCCCTTTGATCATTTGGGACCCAGGGGGAACATAAATGTTACTAGGGCAAGATATGGTAATACTATTCAACCATTTTATCAAAGGGAAAGCACGGATCAATCTAGATTAAATGCCCGACGAATTGTTACTTGGACCGAGCAACGGGTTCAAGAAGAAAACTCAACAACTAATAAAGTTGCAATGCATAAATCCAGTGCTGCCAATATTGCATGGAAAGTCTCCATGCAGAGATTGGAAGACAGATTGGGAGAAATGGCGAAGATAAAAAAACCAGTGCAAAAAAGTTTTATAAAAGGGTCTCCATTGGTGCAATCAATTGTGGTTTTCCCTACTCCAGCAAAGTTCAAGGCTCCAGTAGTAATGCCCAAATATGATGGAAAAACTGATTTAGTCCTCCATATAGAACAATACTATGTAGGTGCTGATATTTATGTCATCCCCGACGAGATGAGGTGTAGAGCATTTTCTGGAACCATTACCGGATCTGCCCAAATCTGGTACCATGGTCTTCCTCGAGGACAAATTTCTAACTTCAACAAACTGGTCGAGCTGTTAATTAATAACTTTTTCTTTGGAGCAAAACCTGTGAAAATGGTGGCACACTTACTTAGTGTGAGACGGAAAGAAGGAGAGAGCACTAGGGATTACATTACTCGTTTTAATAACGAGAAACTTGAAGTCATAGATTATGAGGAGAAGACTGCAATAACTGCCCTCATGAGTGGATTTCTCCTTGAAAAACTGTATTACACCATTACTAAGGATCCTCCGAAGACAATGGTAGAATTGATGTCTAAAGAAGTAAAGATCATGAATGTCGAGGAAGCAATAGCAACCAAACGTAGCTCGAGTAAAAAATTTGATGGAAAAAATAATAAGAAAGATCATAAAGAACCCAGAGAATTAAGACAGAAAGGGGTTTTGGAGCGACTCAATAAGTACATTGACTACACTCTGCTAACTATGGGAATTCACCATGTTTTGGAGGAAATCAAGCATAATAAAGATGTGCGCTGGCCTGATAAGCTAAAAAGTTCCCCGACTAAGAGAGACAAACCTAAGTGCTCACAGGGATCACGGTCACATAACGGAACGTTGCATAGCTCTTCAAAATGAGATTAAAACCCTCATTCGAAGAGGAAAACTAGATCAGTACGTTGGTCGAAAGAACAACGCGGGAGGTTGGCATAGATCAAAATCTCCTTGCAAGCCTAGAGAGGAGAAGAAAATAACTCACGAAGATGATCAGGATGATGATGTCGATCTCCCTAAAAAAACAGCTACCAGAGCATGAGGAATTTTGTATCAATTTTGGTTATTTTTATTGCCAAATGATTACAAATGGAGACGCAAGAAGATGAGATCATACAGCAGAGCAAAAAGCTTACCTCCATAAGGTGCAAGCTTGCTCGTACATACAAAGGATCAACCTTGTAGAGGAGGATCGACCAAGGAAGGTTAACAAAGACAAATTAGTAATTGGTTTCTCTAAAAATGACCTTTCAGGATTATTGTATCCTCATGACGACCCACTGGTAATCAAAGTCAGAAAAGAAGATATCATTATCTCTAGAGTATTAGTAGATAATTTTATCTCGGAAGATATCATGTTTTATTCTTGTTTCAGCAACTTGAATTTTAAACTTAGCCAATTGGAGCCTTATCAACGACCACTAATAGGCTTTGCAGGTGAGAAAGTCTTCCCTTTGGGAACCATTAAAATGGAGATGATGATAGAAACCTAGCCAGCTAGTAGAACAGAGAAGATTCGTTTCTTTGTAATGGATAAAAATGTCCATTCAGCTTATAATATAATCATAGGAAGAGTAAGGTTAAAGAAGTTTGAAGCAGTATCATCCACTGTTCATTAGTGTCTAAAATTCCCTACTAATTTTGGTATGGGAATTATGAAAGGTGATCAGAAAGTAGCTCGGGAGTGTTACTATTCTTCTGCCGAGCAAGAAGAGTTGGAAAAAATAAAGAAGAAAACTACTACCCCTAAGTGGATACTCCTGAACTTGATGAAAAGTCTGAGGTTGAAACCTTAGATCCAAGAGAGGAAACAGATCTGGTAAAGGGACAAATTATGGAATCCACTGGAAGCATTGTGTTAGATGATGATAAACCATAACGCATCACTCAAATAGGGACAACGTTAGATCCGGTTCTTAAACATGAACTAGTGAGCATCCTTAAAAAGAGAAAGCATGTGTTTGCCTGGAGCCATGAAGACGTGCCAGGGATAGATCCTAGTTTCCTTTGTCATGAGCTCAATGTAAACAAAGAAGCTAAAGCAGTCAAACAAAGGTAAATAGTGTTTAGCCTCGATAAGAACCAAGCCATACAAGAAGAGGTCGAAAAGCTTCGAAATGCCATTTTTATTAATGAAGTGAAATACCTAGACTGGTTGGTCAATGTAATTATGGCCAAAAAGAAAAATAACAAGTGGAGAATGTGTGTAGACTTCATGAATTTAAATAAAGCATGCCCTAAGGATCACTTTCCTTTGCCCCGAATAGATCATCTCATGGATGCTACATCAGGACAAGAGTTTCTCAGCTTTTTGGATGCTTATTTTGGTTATAACTAGACAAAAATAAAGCCTGAGGATAGGGAAAGAACTTCTTTCATCACTCCATGAGGAACATACTGTTATAATGTTATACCTTTTGATTTACAAATGCAGGTGGTACATATCAAAGGCTGGTTAATAAGGGGTTCGAGGAGCAGATAGGCAAGAATATGGAAGTCTACCTAGATGATATGCTCGCAAAGAGTAAAAAGGCATCTGATCACAATGCAGACCTCAACCAGACTTTTGATCAACCTGAGAAGCACCAGATGAAGTTGAACCCGACCAAATGTGTTTTTGGAGTACAAGATGGAATGTTCCTTGGGTACATAGGGAATTAAAGGGGAATTGAAGCAAATCCAGACAAGATCAAGTCACTAATAGAAATGAAATCTCCAACTTGCAAGAAGGATGTGCAAAGACTAACTAGACGAGTATCAACCTTGAATAGATTTATGTCTCGAGCTACAGATAGATGCCTGCCATTCTTAAAGGTGCTCAGAAAAAGCTTCGAATGGAATGAAGAATGTGAAAAAGCTTTTGGGGAGTTAAAAAATGTAACACCCCGAATTTTTGACGATTTAAATAATTATGTGATTAATTATTATTCTGGGAATAAGTATGCGATTAATTATTGTTGTTGGATTAATTAAATTAAAATGCGAGAAATTAATTTGTTATTAATCCGGATTAAAATAATTATTAACTAGCGTGCCAAGGGTTAATACTTATTGTTGAGATTTATTGAATATTACTGTGTGATATGTAATATGGAATTATAACATTTGATAAATTGTCGAAAGCGAGAAATACGACAGTTCGATAATTTAAGTCTGACACGCGTGTGAGTCGAGTCGGGACTAATTGAATAAAATAAAAAATTGAAATTATTTTAATTAACTCGTATGGTCATTTCGAGTGCGCTGTTGAGTCCATAAGGGTCTAGATAGTCAAAATAGTATACCCGGGTGTTTAGTTTGGGTCCCGGGGCAATTTTAGGCCTAACCGGCGTCCCGAAAGGGCATTATGGTAAATTGTATTTTTAGGTGGAATTAATGGACGAAAATTAAGAATTATTTTGATCAGCCTAAAGAAGTCCATTAGGGTTGAGAGTTGGAAAAGAAAAGAACGGCCATAGAAAGTGTGGGGGAGAACCAAAACCCAAGAAGGAAGGTCAAATCATCCTCACCTTGCATGACTGTGACCACCAATGCGTAGATCGAGAAGAGAGGAACGCATATATACCAACATCACCAACGGATCAGACCGTCATATTCGAGGCAAGTATTTATTACTTTCTTTCTTTAGCAATAATCATACTCATGTTAGTGTAGGTGAATTCAATCCTTGGTTTACATGTTAATTGGGTGAAAATTGGAGGTTAAATGATGATTAGAGGTTGGGGTAATTAGTTGTTAATATTTTGTCATGAATGTAGAGGATGAACTACGAAATTGAATTATATATTGATGAACGAATCTGGATTGATTAGGTTCTTTAATTGAAAATTTGGAAACTAGGGTTTATATGAATTGATTTGGGGATTTTATATAATTATGATGATTTATGACGAATTAATGATCCTAGGAGGTTAGGAATGATTTATAACCGGTTAGGGTTGATGGGTATTGATGATGAGGCATTGGGTGTTGAATCTTAGAGGTTTCTAGGTTCATAAATGGTGGAAAAATGCAGAATTCTGGGAAAGCAGACGAACAGTGACATCTCGCGCGATCTCGCGCGAAGTCGTTCGAGCGAGATGGCATCTCGGGCGAAGTTGCTCGAACGACACATGGAAGTCCTTCAAACGACAACCCTTCTGGTTTGAACGACAGAGGGAATTTCTGGGGATTTTTTCAAAGTCCAGTTTTGAGTTTGCCGGTTTATTGGAGTGAGAGAAATTGCCAAATAGTAAATTCAAATAGGACAGAATTTCGAGAAAAGTATGGGAGAATTAATACTTTAATTATTACGGTATAGAGATAATGTACCTTGGAGATTACGAGAGAGATAGTAATCTAAATATTTATACTATACGTAGTGATGAGGTTAAAATACGTATGAGGAGTATGTATGTAGGTTGGAGAAGTACCTATAAATTATAATAGGATGTGTGTATGCCTATGATGTGATATTATTGTTAAGAGCACTAATGGGTGATAACCCGGGGGTGCAAGAACATTATAATTAAGCGCACTAATGAGTGATAACTCGGGGGTGCAAAAACTCTATTGTTAAGTGTACTAATGGGTGATAACCCGGGGGTACAAGGATGATTATTGTTAGGCGCACTAATGGGTGATAACCCGGGGGTGCTGGATTATTATTGATAGGCGCATTAATGGGTGCTAACCCGGGGGTGCAGGATTAGTATATATATATATGTATAGGGATGATGTGACGATATATATATATATATATATATATATATATATATATATATATATATATATATATGAACTTGTGAATATTGCTACTGTGTGAAATTAGTAGACTTGGTAATAATAATAATCATTTCATTGCACCAAGTGGTCTTGACCTAAGGGTGCAGGATTAGTGTATATATATAGGGATGATGAGACTATATATATATATGAGTGTACTTGGTTAACTTTCTTCTTTGTGAAACTAGTAGATAAAAATGGAAATGAGAAATAAAATAATCTTAGTGAATAAAAGATTAACCATTCAAACGGTGAATATTGAAACTTAGTATGTGAGATAAACTATCTGATTAGCGTATTGTATGGGCGACACGGGAATACTACTAGTGAGCATAGTTAGTATTAGCATGGTTTCTGACTAGTTAGACTGGGAGGTATAACTAGGGGGAGAGTAAATGTATGTTAGGCGTGCACAATAGACGAGAGGTGAAAAACTCATGTGAGAGTTCAATAACTAACATGCGTATAAGACTTGTTTTAAGAACCAGTCTTAAATACTTGCTAAATCATTTTTACACATCGGGCTCTGACCCGTTTCTTGTATTTCTTCTCTCTTTTGCTATATATATGTATTATATCAGGTGCTTAGCCATAGGGACACCGAATTTAGAGATTTGGATTGCTTGACGTGCTGCAGCTGTTGTGGAAGCTGTAGGTCCTTGCAGTAGACGCATCTATCTTTTCCATTCAGTTTCATCTAGACTTCTTATCTAGGGCATGGTTCTCCCACTTCTAGTCTTTCATCAGAGTTATTGTATTCAGTTTAGTTTATGGTTTGGAGTTTTAAACTCGGAGGTTTTACCCAATCTTATTTATTTCAGTAGTTGATTCATGTTCAACATTCATTATATTCCTATGTGCGGTGAATGGTTTATATTTTAAGATTTAATGAAAATGGAATTTACTTGGTTTTACTAAATGGGAATTTTTTTGACACCGAGCTTAATTTTATATTAGGTGATTAATATGTTAAAAAGTTTTTCGACAGTGATGCTAAGAATGAACCACCTGAATATCCTGTTTTGAATTGGTAAAGGACTGATCACCCTATATTTAATTGGGCGGGGTGTCACAGGTGCTATCAGAGCATCAGGTTCTAGTGTCCTTAGGATTTGTGCGGCTTATTACGTTTCAGTGCATCGTTCTTTAATGTAGAGCCTTATGATAGGGTTATTTTGTTCCCTTACATATGCGACTTACATTCTCCTACTACGAATTACAATGGATGCGACTCATTATAAGAAATTCTGTGTGATTCAAACACCGAACATTTTAGGACGACCAGCGAGGGCCGTAAGAAGAACTGCGGGAGAAAAAGCTCAACAGAAGACATAGAGTAATCGGGAAAGAATGATCGGGACAAAAATCACCATGTGGATTACTTAAGCAAGAGATAGTAAAATCGTCACGCGGGACCTGTGGGTTCCTAGGACACGGTCGAATATAACGGTGGAGTGATTTCAGGACCACCTAGCATAGTCGATAAAGGGGAAATCAGAGGGACTCTTTGAAAACCATCGGTGAAGATGCGGGAAAGAAAATGAGAGAGTGTAACAGACCAACGGAGGTAGAAAATTCGAAGGCAATTGTGTAGAGTGGGGTGTGACGACACTCAAAATTAAATTTGGAGTTAAAAGTTATAGCTCTTAGGAGCATCATGTAGTGATTAGAGGCAATCCCCATATATGAAGAAGTGTGTTTGAAATTTAGAGAGAAATTTTGGTACGATTTGACCGTGAGGTCTTCCATTTGATGTGGTAACAAAATGTGAGTGAAACTTTGATGTTTAGCACAATGGGTAAGATAGAAACCGATCGTGAGAGAAAGGTTGAATTGCATAATGAACTTCGTACCTGACAGAGGGGTATAAATTATCCAAAGGGTTTATAGTTGATAAAGGACCCGTGAGTAGAATACCAGTATGAATGGGAAATATGGCTAGGATGTCTAGTACCGAGGTCGTAAAGGTTATGCGTTAGTATGATAATGTTAACGCTTCCAAGAGAAGGGAATAAAGAGGGTTAACGAATCTGCCGAAGAGAAGAAACTGAACTTAACGGTGTTAGTGAAACCCCACCTGAGAGTATACCCAATAGGAAACACGGTTAGAGGATTTTAATTTGATTAACTTCCTACAAAGTGACGATGAAGTCAATCAGGGTCGTGGAGGCCAACCGTAGTTCCGAATGGAAAGTGTAGCTAGCAAGTTAAGACTACTCGATCCGAGAGAAGGACATTCCCAAAATGGCCAGTGGGACTAATGACGGGGAAATGGCTCGTGAAGTTTCCCTAGGTGAAGGAAGTAGAACTACAAGTGTTGAATGTGTCCACAATTGAGAGGTGAGACCGAAAAGATTAGAAATGGTAAATCATGCCATTAGGCATAACAACTGGAGGAGTGCTACTGCCAACAAAGGAATTCGGGGTCATGGAATTAGGCCCAGGAAATTTATAACCCGAGAATGATGGGTTTAGGTTGGACTAATAGAGTTCTCCTTAATAGTAACATATAGTATGTCACGGTCTATGGGCCTCGGGATGTAAACGGGAGTTCAATAAAGCTATAATTGAGGCCTAGAGAGTTTGGGCCAACGTTTCAATAATGGGCGCGAAACTCACATAATGGAATAAATTGTCCATGATGAGAGAGGACAACTATAGGATGAAATCCTAGGATGTATGACGATTGCAGATGTTCATGGGTCGTGATGGAAGCCACGTGCTAAGACCCTGTGATTTGGCGAGACTGGCGAGGTTTTGCTTCTTCCTTGTGAGTAAAGGATAGATTCTAGTGACATGGGTGTGCCACAACTTTTATGTAAATTGGAAACCCAAAACTTCGCGTGCGGGTCGATTTTAGTGGGAACGTTAGCTTTAACAGTCTTGTTACAAATGTATTTCTTGTTGTTAATAGGGCATTTTGATGACTTCCCGCGAGTGAAACGGGTGGTCCCTAAGAATATGTTTTGTTGTTATAATTTACTACTGCATTGAGTCATCTTTAGTAAAGTTTATTATGGTAATGTGTAGTGATTAATTACCATATGGTTAAACGATAGTAAAAATGTAGTGATATGACTGTCGTGCCGGATACTCCGGGAGGAGTGATCTTTGTTTTGTGCGGCCCCACATGAAATAGGGTTGGGCCCAGATATGAGTATATATGATAATTTCATGGTATTATTGACCTCAGTGAGTATGTTGTCTAGTTATATGTAATTCTGGTGCGTAGGAATTTATTTTACTGAGGAGACTCATGTTGCATTGTGTTCTTCTTTGAGTAGAGAGACAGAGCTCGTTATATATATATATATATATATATATAGCACTAAGTACTTGGGATAGTAAGGGCGCCATGCTTCATGTTAAATTTTTAGGGACATGAGAGTGGACGAGTAAACTTTTATGTCACAATACGTAGATTGTGGGAAAGTACATAGTATGTATTGAAGGCCTTACGGACCTCGGCAACCATCTAGGTTAGATAGTAGTGTATCGGGGGGGTTCCTTGTTTGGATTTCACTTTGCGAGACATCCCACGCATGAAACTAGCAAACGTCAGGAGTTGGAGAGAAGTTTGGACGATAGTAGATAAGTTTTGTATGTTGGTTATTGTACCTATAGGAGAATATAATTGAGAGTTGATAATTCTTTTATGACTTAAGGCCAATAGAGTCGCCTAGTCTTAGTATCATTCTGAATAGAGCAATGATACCACTGAAGGATTGATTAAATTTTGACTAATGGGGTGGTTGAGTGTACCCCTACCACATTAGCATACCAAGTGTGCAAGAATTGAGGTAAGAAAATTTTATGCCATTTGTATAATGGTGCGCGAGGCATGGGGTGTATGGGCGCCCTGGGTGATTGAATCAAATGGTGAATTATGATTATCTTGTGAATTCGATAACATGTAATCGAGTAAGCCGAAGATTACCCCGTAAGATTTGTTAGAGACTTACGTTTCAAAATAAACTGAGATTTTTTAGCGGGAAAAGAGACTTGTGTCACACGATACGACAAAGTCACACGTATCACGATTAGAAGTACATTCAAGAGAGTATAAAAGGTATCAGGATACAAATAACAGTGGTAATGGGTTTAATATAGAGTAATTTTCAACGTTAGTCTTGCAGTGAGTCAGCTGACTGTTAGAAAAAGGGTGGACAATTCGAAACCAGTAGGGGCTCCTTCTACTAGAGAATGGAACAGTATCCCCAAGGATCTTCTCATGTAGCTGAGATAGTAAGATTATAGGTACTAAGATGCGATAGAGTACGGCCTAATACCCACAGAGGGATGGGCAGGACAAGTGGTCTGAGCGGATGCGGGAGAGAAAATTTTATGTGGACCCTGAGATCTTAGGGGAGGACGAGAGTAATACCTTCCATTAGTGGAGCTTGTGTCCAAATAACTCCAATAATTTCACGTTCGGGAAGAGTTCCAGTAGAAGTATGGCACGATAAACTTTGTTGTTGTCCTACTTGAGAGTTATAGGTGGGGGACCAGTTATGATTATAAATTTCGAAGAAGAATCGATATTATAGTATATATTGTGTGTGAAATATATATTGCACAACCAATTTACTTGTATGAACGACACGAGACGAAGTCGTATGTATATGAAAAGAGGATAAATCTACTAAGGTGCCAATAGTAGAAGGCTAGATAGTGAATATCTAAAATAAAGTTGAAGTAGTAAAATGTAAGCAAAAAGGCTTGGGCAAGAGCCTATATGACAGGGTAACTTGGAGTTTAAAGCAAACACATGTGAATTGTTCATTATTAAGGGTATTCGATAGCGTACTATAAGGGTGGTACGGAGTAGCTTACTTATGAGCACCGGGATGCGATGCGCAATACTTTTACAGCGTTGTCTGTACCTGGTATACTTTTTTCGAATTTCGGGATGAAATTTCGTTGTAAGGGGGAAAGTATGTAGCACCCCGTATTTTTGACGATTTAAATAATTATGTGATTAATTATTATTCTAGGAATAAGTATGCGATTAATTATTGTTGTTGGATTAATTAAATTAAAATGTGAGAAATTAATTTGTTATTAATCCGGATTAAAATAATTATTAACTAGCGTGCTAAGGGTTAATACTTATTGTTGAGAATTATTGAATATTACTATGTGATATGTAATATGGAATTATAGCATTTGATAAATTGTTAAAAGTGAGAAATACGACAGTTTGGTAATTTAAGTCTGACACGCGTGTGAGTCGTGTCGGGACTAATTGAATAGAATAAAAAGAGAAATTATTTTTATTAACTCGTATGGTCATTTCGAGTGCGTCGTTGAGTCCGAAAGGGTCGATATAGTCAAAATAGTATACCCGGGTGTTTAGTTTGGGTCCTGGGGCAATTTTAGGCCTAACCGGCGTCCCGAGAGGGCATTATGGTAAATTGTATTTTTGGGTGGAATTAATGGACGAAAATTAAGAATAATTTTGATCAGCCTAAAGAAGTCCATTAGGGTTGAGAGTTGGAAAAGAAAAGAATGGCCGTAGAAAGTGTGGGGGAGAACCAAAACCCAAGAAGGAAGGCCAAATCATCCTTACCTTGCATGACTGTGACCACCAACGCGTAGATAGAGAAGAGAGGAACGCGTATATACCAACATCACCAACAGATCGGACCGTCATATTCGAGGCAAGTGTTTATTACTTGCTTTCTTTAGCAATAATCATACTCATGTTAGTGTAGGTGAATTCAATCCTTGATTTACATGTTAATTGGGTGAAAATTGGAGGTTAAATGATGATTAGAGGTTGGGGTAATTAGTTGTTAATATTTTGTCATGAATATAGAGGATGAACTATGAAATTGAATTATATATTTATGAAAAAATCTGGGTTGATTAGGTTCTTTAATTGAAAAATTGGAAACTAGGGTTTATATGAATTGATTTGGGGATTTTATATAATTATGATGATTTATAACGAATTAATGGTCCTACGAGGTTAGGAATTATTTATAACCTATTAGGGTTGATGGGTATTGATGATGAGGCATTGGGTGTTGAATCTTAGAGACTCCTAGGTTCATAAATGGTGGGAAAACGCAGAATTCTGGGAAAGAAGACGAACAGTGACATCTCGCGCGATCTCGCGCGAAGTCGTGCGAAGTCGCTCGAATGACACGTGGAAGTCGTTCAAACTACAACCCTTCTAGTTCGAACAACAGAGGAATTTTTTGGGGATTTTCTCAAAGTCAGTTTTGAGTTTACCGATTTATTGGAGTGAGAGAAATTCCCAAATAGTAAATTCAAATAGGACAGAATTTCGAGAAAAGGATGGGAGAATTAATACTTTAATTATTTCGGTATAGAGAGAATGTACCTTGGAGAGTACGAGAGAGATAGTAATCTAAATATTTATACTATACGTAGTGATGAGGTTAAAATACGTATGAGGAGTATGTATGTAGGTTGGAGAAATACCTATAAATTATAATAGGATGTGTGTATGCCTATGATGTGATATTATTGTTAAGAGCACTAATGGGTAATAAGTCGGGGGTGCAGGAACATTATAATTAAGCACACTAATGAGTGATAACTCGGGGGTGCAGAAAATCTATTGTTAAGTGTACTAATGGGTGATAACCCGGGGGTTCAAGGATGACTATTTTTAGGTGCACTAATGGGTGATAACCCGGGGGTGCTGGATTATTATTGATAGGCGCATTAATGGGTGCTAACCTGGGGATGCAAGATTCTATTGTTAGGCGCACTAATGGGTGATAACCCGGGGGTGCTGAATTGTTAATGATAGGTGCATTAATGGGTGCTAACCCAGGGATGCATGATGTTCTGGATAGGTGAACTAATGGGTCTTATCCCAGGGGTGCAGGATTAGTATATATATATGTATAGGGATGATGTGACGATATATATATATATATGAACTTGTGAATATTGCTACTGTGTGAAATTAGTTGACTTGGTAATAATAATAATAATAATAATAATAATAATAATAATAATAATAATAATAATAATAATAATAATAATAATAATAATAATAATAATAATAATTTTATTGCATAAAGTGGTCTTAACCTAAGGGTGCAGGATTAGTGTATATATATAGGGATGATGAGACTATATATATATGTATGAGTGTACTTGGTTAACTTTCTACTTTGTGAAACTAGTAGATAAAAATAGAAATGAGAAATAAAATAATCTTAGTGAATAAAAGATTAACCATTCAAACGGTGAATAATGAAACTTAGTATGTGAGATAAACTATTTGATTAGCGTATTGTATGGGCGATACGGGAATACTACTAGTGAGCATAGTTAGTATTAGCATGATTTCTGACTAGTTAGACTGAGAGGTATAACTAGGGGAGATTAAATGTACGTTAGGCGTGCACAATAGATGAGAGGTGAGAAACTCATGTGAGAGTTCGATAACTAACATGCGTATAAGACCCTTTTTAAGAACCAGTTTTAAATACTTGTTAAATCATTTTTACACATCGGGCTCTGGCCCATTTCTTATATTTCTTCTCTCTTTTTCTATATATATGTATTATATCAGGTGCTCAGCCACAGGGACACCGGATTTAGAGATTTGGATTGCTTGAAGTGTTGCAGCTGTTGTGGAAGTTGTAGGTCCTTGCAGTAGACGCATCTATCTTTTCCATTCAATTTCATCTAGACTTCTTATCTAGGGCATGGTTCGCCCCCTTCTAGTCTTTCATCAGAGTTATTGTATTCAGTTTAGTTTATGGTTTGGAGTTTTGAACTGGGAGGTTTTACCCAATCTTATTTATTTCAGTAGTTGATTCAAGTTCAACATTCATTATATTCCTATGTGGGGTGAATGGTTTATATTTTAAGATTTAATTAAAATGGAATTTACTTGGTTTTACTAAATGGGAAATTTTTTGACACCTAGCTTAATTTTATATTAGGTGATTAATATGTTAAAAAGTTTTTCGACGGTGATGCTAAGAATGAACCAACTGAATATCCTATTTTGAATTGGTAGAGGACTGATCACCCTATATTTAATTGGGCGGGGTGTCACAAAAAAGTATTTAGGGTCTCCTCCATTGCTCTCCCGACCAATCACAGGTGAAAAGTTGTACCTGTACTTAGCTGTTTTCGAATCAGATGTGACTTCTGCATTGATTTGAGAGGAGAATGGAGTTCAAAAATCTGTTTACTATACCAGTAAGGCTTTTCGAGGAGCAAAAATCAGATACCCTCACTTGAAGAAATTGGCATTGATTGAAGCATCTAGACGCATGAAACCCTATTTTTAAGCCCATATAATCATAGTTTACACTGATATGCCTCTAAGGCAAGCTTTGCACAAACCACATAAATCTGGTAGATTAATGTACTGGGAGTGGAATTGGGGGAGTGTGATATCATATATGAACCAAGGTCTTCTATGAAAGGCCAGGCAGTAGAAATTTCATAGCAGAGTTCACCTACTCTGAGGTCCTCGAGCAACAAAGTGATCAAACATAACAAGAATCAGGAGAAGGTAATGTTACCAAAAAATATCCCGAAGAACTTTTTTCAGAAGAAGCTAGTGAAGACCTACCAAACTATTCTTCCCGAACACAGGAAATGATCGGGAAGTATGAAGAAGTGAAGAGAAAAGTATTCCACTACGGGAATTTGACAGATCAAGCATTCGACAACAATGTCCCCATATGGAACTTATTTGATGGGTTATATTATTCAACCGGCAGTGGAGCATGTATAATACTTAACACTCCTGATGGTATTGATATTGAGTATGTACTGCATTTTCAATTCCAGGCTTCAAATAATGAAGCATAGTACAAAGCTCTTATTGTAGGTTTAAGGTTATCCCCTTCATTGACTGCCGAGCAAGTTATGGCACACAGTGATTCTCAAATGGTAGTAAACCAAACACTGGGTTCATATAGAGCCAAGGAAAAATTGACGACCAGGTAATTATCCAAGGAGATGGAAGTCATTATAAAATTACCAACTGTGCAGATGAACAGAATGCCAAGGTTGGAAAATGCTCGAGCTGATGCCCTTGCTCGGCTAGCTTCTGCTACCAGAATTGAAATTCGACAAACTATCTCTATTGAGATTTTGGCTAATAGGAGCATAGATGAATATTTAATGATCAATTTCATTTCCATACATATGGGGCCATCCTGGATGGATCCCATTAGAGCATACATTAAAGAAGGAACTCTACCAGCAGATATGGTGAAGCCAAGAAGCTGAAGTATAAAGCAGCTCGTTATGTGTTAAACAAAGGTGTTCTATACAGGAGAGGACTAACAGTCAATTTTCAATGTTGTGTGCATCCATCGGAGGTCCAAGATCTAATTCAAGAGGTGCATGAAGGATCATGTGGATCTCACAGAGCAGGGAGAACACTTCTGTAAATAATCATTACTTAAGGGTATTATTGGCCAACAATGCGAGCAGACTGTGCAACTTTTGCCAGGAAGTGTGATAAATGTCAGCGATTTTCTATAATTTGCAAAACTCCACAGGATGCCCTCATTCCAATCACTTCACTATGGCCATTTTCCATGTGGGGTATAGACCTGGTCAGGCCACTGCCAACCACCCAAGGAAGATTTAAATACTTGGTGGTCGCCGCAGATTATTTTACAAAATGGGTGGAGGCAGAGCCATTGATAGATATGCCTTATGAAAATGCCTACCAATTCATACGAAAAAATATCATTTGCAAGTATGGGTTGCATTATGCTTTCATTACCGACCATAGAACATAGTTTGACAATGAGAAGATCGCGGATTACTATGCTCAATCCAATGTTCAGAAATTTCATTATGCTCCAAGACATCCTCTGAGTAATGGACAAACTAAAGTTACGAACATAAATTTTCTTAATGGGTTGAAGAAAAGGCTTGATGATGCCAAGGGAAATTGGATAAACGAGCTACATTATGTCTAATGGCCATATATAACAACACCGCGAATAGCAACCGGAGAATACCCATATATGTTAGCATTTGGGACCGAAGTTGTCATTCCTACCAAGCTAGGCTTGCCACGGCACATAGTTTTGAATGTTAACTCTCCTGTAAGTAACTTAATGAGAAGGTTGGATCTAGACATGCTGAAAGAAGTAAGAGAAGATGTTGCCTTGCTCAACGCGACTTATTATCAAAAAATAGCCCACTTTTACCATAAAATAATAAAATCGACCAACTTGAAGGAAAGAGATTATGTGTTGAAGAAAGTACTGCAGAAAAATATCAAGATTGAAGCCAATTGGCATGGGCCTTATCGTGTTTTAGCAGTGATCTGACCTGGAACCTATCGCATTAAAACTTTAGAAGGTGAAGAATTCAAAAACCCATGGCACGCAGAGCATCTCCGAAAGTACTATCCATGATGATTGTATTCAGTTTTCAACTTGCAATATTAATAAAATCTTCAGTTTCTTTCCATTTTTGTTGTTCATTTTTTGGGGGGAGTACTCTTGCTATGCAATACATTAGCTTGATAAAAAAGTTATAAATTGTTGCTCGATTCAGAACATTGTTACTCGGCTCAACAAATATTGTCCAGAAAGTTACTCAACATAAGCAATAAGTTGCTCGGAGCAGCCACAAACTTGATCGTTAATACACAAAGTCCAAGTCAACAGGATGTTAAAATCCTCAAGAAACTTGGTCCACAAACATAAGGATAGAACAAGATCTTTATCCAATTGGGCAAAGTACAGGAAGAACGTTGCAAAGGTTACTAAAGAGAAACATAAGCACATATTCGACAAATGCCTGGTCACACCATTGGTATTTAATGCAAAAATCCAATACTTGGGTGCATTAGTAAAACCTTTGGAGACACATGGGTAACTAGCTCTAAATTTAGATTTTAATCTAAGTATGCTAGTATAACTTATTAGCTCTAAATTTAGATTTTAATCTAAGTATGCCAGTATAACTTATTAGCTCTAAATTTATATTTTAATCTAAGTATGCTAATATAACATATGCACTCATTGATCATTAATACTTAACTTAAACAAAGTGTATCAATAGAGTTAATGAGAAATGATGAGTGCATTATTTTGTATGAATTATGCCCAAATCTAGGCCTTGTTAGACCCATTGTATCTTAAATAATGAGTTTTTAGAGTCGTTTTCGAAAAATAAAAGAAAAATGCAGGTTTGAATAAAATCCGAGTTAAAAAATACAATTTTAATAACTCTGGGGGTAAAATTGTAATTTCAAAAACTTTATGGGCCTGAAAATAATTTTTAAATGTTTATCTAGGCAAAATAAAGTTCCCTCTGAAATTTGGTTGAATTTGGAGTTAAAATGAAAAAGTTATGAATTCCGGGGTCAAAAATATAAATAAGGGTGAATTCATAATTTTCTAAACTTTCTGGGGCTGAAATTGAATTAATATAAGTTATTTTATATTTTTGCAGGTACCCCTGAAGTTTGGTGAAGATCCGAGGTGATTTAGTGAAGATATGAAGATTGTGGGAATAATTTAAAGAAGTACAAAGTTAAGGGGCCAAAGTGGAAGAATGCAATTTCTGGAAATGGGAATGGGTTATATATTATTGAAGCAACTATTATTATAAGAACGCTGCTTG
The DNA here is from genome assembly GCA_949130495.1 of Sambucus nigra. Taxonomy (NCBI): domain Eukaryota; kingdom Viridiplantae; phylum Streptophyta; class Magnoliopsida; order Dipsacales; family Adoxaceae; genus Sambucus; species Sambucus nigra. The sequence continues at coordinate 288,881,710 of OX422210.1, forward strand.
GTTCAGTGGTCTCGCGCGCGCGTGGAAGGAGGAGGTCAGGGGTTCGATTCTTCCCCCTGAACTTAATTTTTTGGAAAAAATTTCTCAAGTCCAAATTGCACCCAAACGCAGCCTTAAAGAGATAAGGTTTGACAGCTTCTTAGTCCGAAAATCAAGGGATTTGGAGCTGACCATTACGGGATTTTCAAGATATTCCGTGGGACTCTTTTTTTTTTTGGTTGATTTTTAGGAATTTATAATTCATATAAATCAATTAAAAGGGTGTTTTACACCAACTAAAATACCCTAATTCTAAGCCTATAAATAGGACCCTTGGGTTCATTATTTTGGGGGGTGATAGAGAGAGCTTTAGAGAGGGCCAATAATTATTTTGTGGGTGGAATTTTTGTCAAGATTATTTGTGACACATCAATTGTAAGTTTGTTTATTTAATGAAATTGAGTATTCATTCTTGCAATTTTATTATGTCTACAATTATGCTAGCTTAATTTCCTCACTAGGACTAGGTGAAATTTATCATGTGTGATTAATATTGTGTGTGATTTAATTTCGTCTTTATTTCCTGATATGTGCTAAAAGTTTTAAAAATTCGGTATTCATTTAAAACGACACGAGAGTGCGTTTTAAACCTTCGGCATTATTTGAAAAAAAAATCATTTTTATATTTTAAGTATGAGTACTTTTTGATGGGTTATACTTTTATTAAATTGATTGATAGCCCATGCTTAAAGACTATATTTTAAAATTTAAAAGTGAACTTTTTAAGGGAATAGGGATTTTAGGCGTCTAAATTTAGAGACGTTAAATTTTATTTTGGACTTCTCACGTATTATTTTTCCGAATTAAATACGACGAGAGCCGGTTTAATTTGAGTTATAAAATCGGGAATGACGAATTTAAATTATTGCACAGTGTTAGTTTAACGTGATAAATGGATCCAATGTCCTAGTTTTCACGCTACCTTGATTATATCTCTCGTACTCCTATTTCTTGTTTGTGTTGCTTAGTTTATTAACACATCTCCTCTCCAACCCAATTTAGTCTAGTTGGACAGTCACAATTAATTTTAAAGAAAAAAATTGATAAATCTCTGTGGGTTCGACCCGTACTTACACTCGCTATTCTATAATAGCCCGTGCACTTGCGGTATTTTATAAAATTGACAACAAGAAAGAAAGGATTTACATTCAATATAAAATATGTTGATCAAATTTCTATTTCACTAAATCAAATCAATTACAAAATTGTGTTAATAAAATAGAGTAGAAAGTTTTATTCTGCAGGACGTTTTCCTTCAGCTTTAGAAACAGGGTCCATTCCAGCAGGAGGATCATCTAAAGTATAAGGAGAGTTGATGAAGTTAAAATCTTTAAGCATTTTGTTATTGCTGCTACTAGGACGATCAAGAAGGTGAGGAGGTCAGATTATCTCTAATTCGTCATGAAGCTCGTAATCTCCCATGTACTTTGAAATCAAGAATTGAGGAATACGATGTACAGGAATCCATTTGACATCTAACTTAAAAGGAGGATTATCAAGCTCAAGCCTGGATAATACATTTCCCACAATGAGCTGTTTTGATCCACTTTCATCACTGTCAAAGCATTGATCCAACCCCATTTGTAGCTCTCATTCTTAACTTGTTAAAGCTTATCATCAAGATGCCCCAGAGCTTCATTATACCCATCCATCCATACTTCCCTTGGTTGCTTATGGAATTAAAAGGTCAATTTTTCAACCTGAGAATGCAGCTTCTTCAACACTCCATCCTTAGCCTATAATTGTGAAGATTGAGTGGATAGTTGTTCAGACAAGGTTTGTAGCTTCTGGGACATCTCAGCAAATGCTTGATCTTTAGCTTTTAATTGCGTAGCTTGATTGGCAAGGGCATGTTGGGTCCTGACATCCTCTGTAGTACCTCGGCCAGTACCTCTGTCAGGCTTAACTCTAGCTCGGGAAGATGAAGAAGCAAGTTTTATTTTCTTCACAGCCTCTAACTCCTCACTCAACCTTGCGTTTTCAGCTTCCAAGAAGGAATAACCCTCATATCTAGTAGAAAAAACATCAGTGGATGACTTCAGAGCTTCAATTTCATCTCTCAAGTTATTATTTTCTTCCTCTAGAAGCTTGGCAATGTCCCTTGCTTCATCCGTCTCATGTTTCAACAGGAATTCTTATCTTCGAAAATGAGAAGCAAATTTATCCAACTTTTGCTCGAAGCCCCAGCCTTCACTAAGGGACTGGAATTTCTTCTCATAATCTTCATGCAAAAGTTCCTTATCTTTATTATGTTCCTTTTGTAGCTCTTTAATCATTTCAAAGTAGGCAACATTGTTGGCCACTGTACGATCAAGAAGATGCTTCAGATGAACATATGCCTCTTTGGCTTGCTCGGATACCCCTTCTTCGAGCAACTGCAGTAGGTCAAATTCAGTTAGAGATAAGTGACCAACTTTGAAAAGCTCATTACACCTCTGGAGTATCTTGGAGTCAGTAGATGAGAAGTATTCCAGTTTATCCATAAACTATTTAGAAAAAGAAAGTCATCAATTAACAAGTTGCAAAGTACTGAAAAACATAAGCAAAGGAACAAAAATCTCTCTCTTTTCATTAATAAAAAGGGAAGTACAAATATATCCTCAAAAAATAAAAAGAAAAAAGAAAAACTATTGAATTTTACACCTTCTTCTTATCTGCCTCGGGATTAGCAGAAGAAGAAGCAGGAGCTGTGGGAGGAGGAGGATTAAGTTCGAAAGGTGCAGTGATATCAACATCCTGGTGTTGATCGGAAGACTCCACCATTATCAAAGATTCACTGGAACCCCCATCATCATCTTCCTCATCCAGGTTTGGAAGAGTCCTAGGATCATACCGAGAGAATAGTTGGGAATCCTTTGGAGTGTCGACCTCCACCAAAGCAGCACACTAGCCATCCTTGAAGATTTTTTTCTTTACAAACTCAATTTGCGAAGAAGATGCACCAAATGCCTTATCCCACCCTTATTGAAGTCAGCCTCTCTGGCCTTAGCTCTCTTCATCTTCTCAACACCCAGATCCTTCTGAAGCTGGGCAGACCTGACTTTCTCAGCATCCAAGTCCTTCTAAAACTTGTCAGCCAGACCCCTAGCAGTCTCAGCAGCTTCTTCAATAGTTTTCATCCTACCCTCCCATTTCTTTTTTCGTTAATCAAGGCTTGTTGGGATTCAGGCAAAGATTTTTTTAACTCGTTGAAAGATGCTTTAACTTCACCATAGGAAGAAGCTCTCAAAGCCTCATCTTTCTCCAATATATTGTTGAAGTCAACGAGGAAATGCACAAGAACAATAAAGAAATTCAGTATTGTGAAGAACAAGTCAAGAGATAGTAATTAAAGAAGGTAAAAAGAATATACTATAGTAAGGATTTGATTAGCCTTGTCAGAAATCTTAGTGAGAGGCAATCCACCAGCAGCATTCCTATGGTCTGGAAAAGTCCCAAACTTTATTAATTGTTTTGCTAATCCAGGGCCAAGAATAACTGGAGAGGCTGAAAAAGATATGTTGATCAACTCACATTGGTCGGGATAAGCAGAATAACCTTCTGCTATGTTAGAAGGCGGCCCTTTATTTATTTTGGTCAAGGATCTCTCTTCAGTTTGCTTGGTTGGGGGCTTCTTCCCAATCTAATTTTTATTTTTCACCCCTCTATTAGCTCGTTTGGAAAGGGGATTAGCCGAAATATCTCCCAAAATGTTGGGAATCTTCCTCTTCCCCATGGATGCAGCAAGGGGAAAATTTGAATCTAAGGAGGAAAGAGAAAGGGCAGTAAGGTCACCACTACCAGATGCAGTGGCTGAGGAAGTGTAACGAGGTGATTGTTCAAGGTCAATTACAGGGGAAGGAGTAGGACAAGCAACGAAGGAAGAGATTGTGTTCTTGTACTGCATTAAATAAGATGCAGACTTGATGCGCTCCTCGCCATTCCTTTGATGAAGTCCCCAAATAAACTTCAACTCCCTCAAATTCACCTCACTTTTCTTGGGGCACCTTTTCTTCTGATCAACAGCAATAAGAAGGTACAGATAAACAATTAGTGTAACATTTAAACAGATATGTACAAGGCAAAGCAGTTAAATGAGAAATAACCTATCTCATTGCCAAAAGGAGGGAACCTAGGCCCCTAGTTCTCAGCATTTCCAATCAAAGGGGCGTATTGCCAATTTTTTACAATAACCCCATGCTCAAAATAATTTCTATTAGAGTCTGAGAGATTAACTACTAACGCTTTATTTACAGCCTTAGTCTTGAAGTAAAAATTGGTATCACTAGTCACCCACTTATAACAAAACATTATTTCTGGAATCCCTAATGGGTTCCATGAATTTGATTCAACCTATATACTCCATTTACAACACTCCAAGTATTAGGGGATACCCTAGCAGGGACAACGTCAAAATATTGACAAAACTTAAGGCAGAGTGGGTTGGGAGGAAAGGAAAACCCACACTCAGCTATAAAAATAGATGAAAACCAGTGACCCTCAGCAAGTGAGAAAAAATCAACATGTAAAATAGCATGTTACAAAACAACCCAAGAGAGAATTTTAAATTCATTTCTAAATTCATCAAGAGAATCAACAAAGTAAACTATGATGAAAAATAGAAGAGAAAAGAAAGAATTCGTGCAGGAATTAAGGATTCAGCAAGAACTGAAGAACATAAAACGATCATTCGAGAAAGAAAAAGAAAGCTTGAAGACACTGTATCCCAGAAACACTCAGAATATTTGAGATGGAAAAAGTTTATGGTTTTTTCCGCTCTTAGGTTGCCTCGAAAACTGGAAAAGTAATGATTAAAAGGCAGCATCGATTGAACTGGTGGCGACAAGGCAGAAAAGGCGAATTTGCCCGAAAATGATTCATTAAAGCGGTGGATAATTTCAAAAATTCCGCGTATTATATCCCCATAGTTAAACCATAAATTTTTACAAGTATGGGAAGTCGGCAACCGACCATGCCTAAAATTATTTCCCGAGCAACATTAAGAACCAAAATGCTCCATACTCTTGTAAAAACTTCAAGCATAAAACATTGGGGGCTTCTGTTGATACCAAATATTATCCATCTACATGAACCATTCGTATACTGACACGTGTTATATAGTGGGGTATTAATCCTAGTCATTAAGGATGGAATACCAACCAACTCTAGAAATGTCGACCATCTCTTGGAACACCGACCAACTCCAAGAATGTCAACCAACGTGACAGGCAAACACCAACAGTTGTATATATTAATGATTATACAGATTTAAATGTCTACGATATAAAGACATTCCATATCTTGTACACCCCCTGAGGACTATAAATACATTGTAAACCCTACAAACAGGGACACACAAAAAGAGAGGCAATTGAATAACCCCAAGGCAATACACAACAGTGGATGTAGGCTCTTTCCTTAAGTCAAACCACTTTAAAAATCTATTATCTCTTATTTCTATTTATCTGTTATCAATTAATTAGCCTCGTCTAGTTTTTTGCATCAACAGTAGAAATCATGTGTTAGACAAGTCTTATACTGAGCTTCAAGTTTTTTTACTCAGAATGGTTAAGAGCAGGAGAAGCTGGTAGAAAATTATAGTTCCTAACCTTTGGACTCTTTTAAGCAAGAGTCCAAGGATTACATAGACATTAAAATAATATCAATATATTATGTTGTTTAATAGATAAAAGATGAAAAGATTTTGAGAAAAACCTTATTGGGATAGCCCAATTAGAAATGTCAGACCATATAGGATACTTTAATGTCATTCCAGCATTTACAATAACTGTAGACACAGCCAAATACTTTAAGTTAATCTTATATGCTAGTGGCTATGAAGACTATATTATCCCATATGCTAATATTAATATAGAATTCCAAAGCTATGTGAAATTCTCCCGATTCCCCTATGAAGGAATGCAATCTGGAATTCCTAGCAATAGACTTAATGAAAAAATATTAATTATAATTAATAATTCAGATTATAATCATACTTATAGTATTAGGAATACTGGACCTATGAAAGAAAAAGCTAAGACTCTTTGGTAATTGCCAGAATTTCAAGAAACTAAGACTATACAGAATAAACCTTTGTTTATTAATCAAGATAATGGCACTAGAAATGTAACTATCCAGTTTGGTCCCCCTAAGATTACCAGTGAGAATATCCACACCGAAGAAATTAGATTTAGAAATATAGGAGAAGCCATAATCAATGATCCTTCAGAAGGAGAATGTAATAACAAAGCCAACTCTAGATTGTTAAGACAAGCTCCAGTAATTAGACCTAGAAGATCATTTGAACAAAAAGACTTAGTTAGAGAAAAATCTAGAATCCAAAACTTTGGATATGAATCCTCAGAATTTGACATGAAGACATTTAAAGAACATCTTAACAGAAGTCGTTCTATTAGGTTCCAAGATAGAGATAGATTTAACATGATATCCCAAGACCATATATTAAAACTAAAAGAATCTAAAAATAAAGAACTTCTTAGAAATTTAAGACTAATGGAAGAAGGAGAAGAAATACTAATCTCATCTACACATGTAGGTCCTAATAAGCAAGAGATAGGAACTTGTAGTAGGCTAAATGATGTTCCTAGACTTTTAGTAAACCAATAAGAATAAATATTCCTATATATTCGAACACATTGGTAAAGACTAAACCGGATTATATAAAATACTTTCCAACTAGTGACAAGAATTTTACTCCTGTTAAGACCATGGCCAGTCAAGCCATAAATCCAGTCGGGATACACCTTAATTTAGACAATGTCCAAGGTAGGAAGAAAGACTTAGATGAATGGCGTAATCAAATGAATATGTATTTTTCATTTAATAAATAATGAGATGCAAGTTCATGTAAACAATACGATGAGTAATCCATTAGAGGTATTGCAAAAGATTATTTAGACAGTCTACGATAAAAAACAGATACAGAATCGTTAGCTACGATTGAGAAAATGGAAGAAACCCTATAAGAAAGATCAATTGAAGAATATATCCAATTATTTACTTTAGAATTCATTGGAGCTAGACATTTAGCTCAGATTAATGAACAAGACTTAGCAAAAACTAAGTTAGCTCTTATTAGTATTTGCAAACTAGACAAGATTAATTAATATAGCAATAATTATGAACAACTATATTACCAAATTAAATAATTTGGTAAAACCTTAAAAGATGAATATTTTAGAAAAATGCCAGCTATTGGACAAATCCTAATTAATGAATACAGAAATTGGCTAGGAATTGCTGGAGTTAAGAATAACTCCCTTGGTGAAAGAATCAATTTTGCCAAAGGTTATATCATATCTAAAAGATGAGATATAACTCAAGAAAAGTTAATTGAAGAAAATTTCAAACACATTGCTCCAATTAAAGATGAAAGAGACATTGTTCCAATATAATGGGGATGTAGTAGCTAATCCAAAGAGAGAATAAGATAAATTGGAAATAAAATAAGTTTAGGGCTAGGCCTTTAGGTTTTCCAAAGATATATAAATTCAGGACATCTACTACTTTTAGATAAAGGAATTTCAGAGCTAAGAAAAATAGATTTAACCAAAGAAGATATTTTAAGAAAAATACCAATAAACATAAGAAGGTTCCTCATTATAGGAAGGAAAAAGAAGTAGCTCAATATAAACCTGCTACCAAAGAATATTGGACTTGTGGCCATGAAGGACATTTTGTTATAGATTATCCTAACAAGAAAGATAAAGAACGCATTAAGATTATTAATATAATATTAGACTTTACAGATCAAGAAGAATTAGATATATTATTTGCTATAGAAATATGAGACATAGAAAATGATGATAATACTAGTATCTATAGTGCATACACATATAGTGATTCAGAAGACTATAATAGTGACACTGGTGAGTATGAATACTCTCAAGACACTCTAGATTTATATATGATGCGAACTGATCAAGAATACGATTACATGGACTTTGAAGAAGCTTGGTATAAATGTATATAAAGCCCCCTTTTAAAGAAAAGATGGACAGTTAGTAATCATGTATTACTAATATATATACCTAGATGTTACTACGATGAAGAATATTATTGCACATTTGAAATGAAATACAGCAAGAAAGACTTTATATGTGTAGAATGTTTTGAGCCTATACAAACATAATGATTGTGTTATTTGTCGATTACACTACCATGAAAATTATTGGAGAACTAGATTTAGAGCAATTTATACTGCTTATTATGATGCTCAAATAGACCAAGATATTAAAACATATTATCAAGACTGTTGATGTAAAAAATTAGATTGCGTCTAATTATTTAATCACAGATAAATATAAATGAGACAAAGAATTTTAAAGTGGTTCAGCCTTATAAGAATGGCCTACGTCCAATGTTTTCTGTTATTGCCAAGTGTTTTGGAGTTCTTGATATGTAATTCTATCAAGAAAATCCAGTCCCTTTGAATGAGGGTGATACAATGTATTTATAGCCCTTAGGTTGTACATGTGAAAGGGTAAACAATTAATGCCCTTTAAGAGTATACGTCTGTATGATAAGCATTCAATGAATAGTTGAACGGTTGATTATCTGGCAATCAATGCTGTGGCCGAGATGCAGCTCGGACCGCCTTATTTGCTCGTCGTTCAGGAGTTCCTCGGAGTGTTGGAGTTCCTCGGAGTACACTTGCTGCTCGGAGTGAGTATGACTTGGTCGGGGAAATAAACTTCCTCGTTGCTATTGTGCCACGTAGATCGACACGTGTCTTCTTCTTATTCGTCTATATCAGCATACTAATTTTGGTATCAACAGAAGCCCCCAATGTTTCATATTTCGAACTTTGAGGAATATGGAACATTCTTTCTCGGTATATGGCAATATTAAATGACCTTCCTGGTTTTTAAGAGCATTTAAATTCGCAGAATCTGCCTTTTTGAATTTTTATAAGCGCTTCGATCTTCGCGTATTTTTTATCCTTCTAGCCGCCGGTAGCGTAATAGTTTCTTTTTTGTAATCATTTCTTTCGCCGTTTCCCAAGGCAAAGTATTTAAGCTTCATAGGCAATCCCATCGTCTTCTACCTTTTCCAATTTCTGCTTTCGAGTTTTCCATAGTCTTTCTCTCTCTTGTACGTTCATCCTTTTCTTCGTTCGTTGTCAACAGATCTCCTTTTTTCCTGTAAGATCTTCTTCCTTCTTTTTCATTTCTTTTATTCGTCATGGTTTATGTTATCGAATCTCTTGAGAAATTCCGTTCTGATTTTTCTATTCCATCTTGGGTAACTCTGGAGGATCTTTCTGAGCCTTCAAATTATTTTCGTTTGGCTGAGGGACATTGGTTCCCCAGCCTCTTTATTGCTGAATGTGGATTTTCTTTTCCACCAAACCCTTTGTGCTTAGAGTTCTGTCATTATTTCGATGTTGTTCCTGCAAAAATAGCCCCCAACACATGGAGAATAGTTAATGGGGTGTATAGGTTAAATCAAACTCACGGAACCCGTATAGGAATTCCTGAGATTATGTATTGTTATAGATGGGCTGTTCTAGATAATATTTTTTATTTAAAAACTAGATTTTTGAATAGGGCTTTAGTAGTCAACCTCCCTGATGCCAATAGGGATTATTTTGAACATGGGGTAGTTATCAAAAACTGGCAACATGCCCCTTTGATTGGAGATGAAGTATATCAAGGTCCCAGATGCCCTCCATATGGCAATGGGATAGGTTATTTTCATTTTATTTTATTTCTGAAATTATGATTTCATTATGTTTGATAAAATGTGTGCCTTATATTTCACTATGTATTTGTTTGCAGTTGACAGCAAAAGAAAAACTCCAAAAGAAGCTGACGTTAATATCAAGCATTTGAAACTTATCTGGAGTTTGCATCAGAAAGTTGCACACGAGCACATCAGGTCTGCTTCATATTTGTTGCAGTATAGGAGTTATACAACCTCTTTCACTGCTCGCCATGTAATCAGCACTGGTGAACCAGCACCAGCTCCTGAGGATTCTTCACCAGACTCTCATATTCCTTTGAGTCAGAAAATGGGCAAAAGAAGAGTTCCTTCTATCTTTGAGGAGACTACCTCTGCTGGAGATGGAAAAAGAAACAAAACTGATGTCCAAAAGGGGACAAAGAAGACAGATGTTGCACCCCAAAAAGCTGTCGAGAAGCCCCCAGTGGCTCCTAACAAGAAGGATGCACCTGTGGAAGTGGTCACCATCTCCCCAACCAAAAGCTTTTCTTTGGTTGAAACTGTTGAAATACCACCGAGGAGACTGAAGAAATCCTCCTCGGTCAATTTGGCTGAAACCATTCCCCAGCTCCAAGTTAGTGGAGCTGGTGTTCCAACTATTATTCCCCCGAGCTCTGCAATGAGCTCGGTAAAGACTTGGACCATTCCTGAAGTTCAAGGAATTGAGGAGAATATGTCTAGGGATGTGCTTACATCCCTGGCTACTCGTCACATTGCTTCAGTAAGTTTCTCATTTTCTGAATTTTCTTTCTTTCCTTCAATACATGTATCTCTGTGCTGACTTATTATTATCTCCTTTTTTCAGCTGGTGAGTTGCTTTAACACCATTGTGAAGAAGGATGAAGCGATCAAGGCTTCTAGCTCCTCGTTCGGAGTGGAGGATGATTTACTAGGTTTGACCAAATCTTTGAAGGAGTCCCGTCAAAAGTATGACGAGGATAAGGCTGAATGGGAGAAGAAGTTGGCTGCAGTTGAGGCAGAGAAGGTGCAGCTCGTTGAAGTTTCCAAGGGTTTAGAAAATAAGGTGAAAGATTTGGAGGGAGAGAAAAAGAAGTATGACGAGAAGCTCAAGAGCTTTGGGGAGCTTGAAAACAAGATGAAAATGGCAGAAGAATAATTTTCCCTTCTGCGAGAAGTGAATCGTCAGAAGGAGGAGGTGGAAGCTAAGTTGAAAGCCACCGAGGATCTTCTATCCCAGAAGCTCTCCTCGGAGAAAATGAAAAGAAAGTTGGTGGTGAAAAAATCTTTCCGCACTGGTTGGGACAAAGGGTGGAATAGGGGGGTAGCAGCAATGATGTCCCAGGTGCAGTATGGGAGTTTGAAATACTTTCGAGACAGTTGGGTGGCTGCCCTGCAAGAATTAAAGGTTAATGAGGACTCAGAATTGTTTCAACAGCATCTCCCTAGTCCTCCCCTAAATATTGAAGATGAAGAAGAGGACGAAGCTGCCTCTGAAGAATCTTCAATGGTAGTGGGTGATCCAATCCTTACTCAGCCTGCCGACGAGGAGCTTTCATCTCTGCCTGCTCCTCCTGAACAAGTTCCAGCCCTAACCGACCAACTCATTATTTCCACCGAGCAACCGGGCTCCTCATCCCAACCTCCCGAGAAAGTCTTGGGAGATAAGGAAAAGGTGTGAAGTTGTTCGGTATTTATTTTTCTTTTGTCACTTGTACTCTGTACTCTAAACACTGTACTCCTTTCTATGATGTAATAAAAAATCACCTTTTTGTTTCTCTATGTTGTTGATGTTCTGTCTGCTTTTTTATTAACTCTTGCCTTCTCTTCTTTGCTAGTTTATGGCGAGAATGGAATTGTTGTCTGCCCATGACACAACTCTGCTTCGACAGTGTAATGAATATTTTAAGGCTGGCCACACTGACTTGGACAAATCCCAGATTGTAGATATTCTTGGTCGAGATGTTTCAGACCAAGCAGTGGAAGCATATCAATACTTGAAATGTCTTCTTGATCGTGCTGTAGCCAACAATGTGGCTTATTACGAAATGATTGAAGATCTTCAATGTACCCTAGAAGAGCTTCAGAATCAGTACAAGGAATCAACTGCCCTGTTGCATGAGGGGTATGAGAAGAGGTATCAGCAGCTTTCTGCCGAGAAGGGCTACGAGAAGCTCCTTGCTGGGTACGATGTCAGGGAGAGAACCCTAAAGGGTAAAGTTGAAGCATGTAGACAGATTGTCGAGCTGCTGGAGCAAGAGAATAACAATTTGCAGAAAGAGCTAGCACAGTTGAAGTCTGCAGCCTCTTCTTCAACAGCTGTAATCCCAGTGACTGACAAGGGATTTTCATTTTTAAAGGTTGAGAATGCCAAATTGAGGCAAGAGTTGGACACATTGAGGAGTTCGGGCACTTCCACATCTCCTCGAGGACGAGCAAGAGTTTCTCGGGGTAGAGGAAGAGCAGTTCGAGTTCTTGTCGAGGAACAGAGGATAGCATCCGCCTTAGAGAACCAGGCCTTCCAACTAAAGGCGAAGAACCAGGCGTTATCTGATATGTCGAAGAAGATTCGAGACCTGGAAAAATAACTCTCTGCAAAGGTATCAGTGTTGGAGACTAATGAGCTCTTCATCCAGAGTCTTCACGAGAAGCTTGAAAGGTTAACATTTCAATTTCACAAACAGCCCAGGGAGTTCTGGATGGCTGGATACAACGAAGCACTATTCCATTTGGATGATCGTATCCAGAATGCCAATAATGAGGGCTACAAACAAGGCTGGCTGAATGCCTTGGGCGTGATGAAGCTCGAACAAGGACACTATCTGTGGGACTATTATGATCCCGGGGTACTCGACTTGCCTGTGCCACCGTACAATCTGGACATGGAATGGATCCCAGCTCGTGCCATTCCTCAGAGTTTAATTGCAAAATACCTCGGTGACTACAATATTCATTCTCAGATCGAAGTATCTCGTCCCGAGCATCTTCTAAATCGACCTTCTGTGATGAACGTCAGGATGCTGAAGGATTTGAACTTCATCAACTCTCCTCAGTCTTTAAATGATCCGCCTGCTGGCGAGGAACCTGTATCGAAAGCTGAGGGAAAAAAACCAATAGAATAGGAATTTTTGATGTAACAGTTAGTACACATATCCATGTAATTATCAATGTAACTTGTAATTTATTTTGAATTTAATGAAATACTTTCATTTTTATTTGCATATATGTATTGCTATTGTCTTGTACTTGTCAAACACTTTATATTTGTGCTTGCATAACAATATTGTGTGGTTCATCGACCAACTTAGTAATAAAAAAGTTACAAGTATCAGTAATGTTGCTCGATTACTTAATAATAAAGTAATGAGTATAATGTTGAAAATTTTTCCAACCAACCAAGGTTGTTAAATTGTCCCGAATGTGAAGGTGCACCGCCATGAAGGGTTTGTATGAGTTGCCGCATTGTTTCTTGCATGGCGGTTTGTCCTTGAGCCAGATTCGTCATAATTCCAGCCATATCTGGAGGTGCAGAAGGATTTGGAAGATTTCCAGCATTTCCAGCGTTTCGATTGCTGGATTCCGGATTATCTGCCATTGATGATGAATGATTTTTGGTGAAAAATGATAACAACAGTCGAATTTCCACAGACGGCGCCAATCTGTTGATGTAAAAATTAGATTGCGTCTAATTATTTAATCACAGATAAATATAAATGAGACAAAGAATTTTAAAGTGGTTCAGCCTTATAAGAATGGCCTACGTCCACTGTTTTCTGTTATTGCCAAGTGTTTTGGAGTTCTTGATATGTAATTCTATCAAGAAAATCCGGTCCCTTTGAATGAGGGTGATACAATGTATTTATAGCCCTTAGGTTGTACATGTGAAAGGGTAAATAATTAATGCCCTTTAAGAGTATACGTCTGTATGATAAGCATTCAATGAATAGTTGAACGGTTGATTATCTGGCAATCAATGATGTGGCCGAGATGCAGCTCTAGGGATGGCAATTTAACCCGATCCGTAGGAGTTCCGCCCCGCCCCGACCCTAATGGGGCGGATTTTTAAACCCGATTAATAAATTAGGAGCGGGTATGGATTTTTAAAAAAAACCCGTTTATTAAACGGGGCGGGTTAGGAGTGAACTCATATAAACCCGACCCGCCCCGACCCGCCCCATTTATCTTTTACTTATATAAATACCATTTATAGTTATATTAATTACGAAAATACCATACATATATAAATACCCTTTTAGGAAACCCTAAATCTAAATCACATTCTATCACACACTCTCTCAGCCATCCCCACTCATCGGCGACGGCGCCCAAAACCCACTAGCAAGCTGCAAGCAGCCGATCCTCTCCTTTCTCCTCTCCGATCATCGCCGATCCTCTCCTTTCTCCTCTCCTATCATCGCCGATCCTCTCCTTTCTCCTCTCCGATCATCGCGGCTCTTCTCCTCTCTCCTGTCCGAAGGTATTTTCCTTCTTTTAATCTTTTTTTTTTTGCTGTTTTAATCGTGGCTCTTCTCCTCTCTCCTCTCCGATCATGTTTTAATCTAAATCTTTTTTTTGCTGTTTTAATCAGGTGCTGTTTTTTTTTTTGTTTGGTGTTTTTGTTCCTTCCATAGGTTCGAAATTCAGATCTTCTCAAGAAAAAAAGAGACACGGTTTTTGCTCCTCTCAACTGATCTACACGGTTTGTGTCTCAATCCCGGAAAACCTTTTTTTTGGTTGAAATTCTCCCTAGAATTTTTGTTTTTTTCCATATTCTTCTTCATGTTTTTATTCATTTATTTTCTCCAACCAAACTCACATCCACTGCTAGATTCTTAAGCCAACATATCATTCATATTTTTTTTGAATTAAATTTTTATTATTGGGTTTGTGAACGAAATCTCATGATGGGTTCATATTTTTGAATTAAATTTCTGTTATTGGGTTTGTGAATTAAATTTAACAGAAATTTCTGTTAAGCCAACATATCATTCATATTTTTTGTAGTATCCTATGTTATTTTTTTATGAACGAAATTTCTGTTATTGGGTTTGATTCGGATGATTGTTCTCGTGTTGTGTGGGTATTTTACTGCTGTTTGTTGTTGATTCTTATTTTTCTCTTTGCTTTCTCCGATTATAAATAAAATAGTAAAAAATGAGTCAATCAATTCAAGGTGAAAATACTATTTCTGGTACACAAACTGAATCAACACCAACACCAAGTTCCACCCCAAATTGTGAAGGTGGGGCAGCTACTGCATCTTCCCCGAAAAAAAGAAAATTCACATCTTCTGTTTGGCAAGATTTTGAAAGAGTTAAAGATGAATTGGGTACTTTTGCAATATGTCACCATTGTCACACAAAACTTAAGGCTGAAAGTACAAATGGAACTAGCCATTTGCGTATGCACTTAAAAAGGTGTAGAAAAATTAAAAATGTCGATATTCGTGATCAATTTCAAATTCAAGCACAAAAAACATCCGATGGAAAAGTTCAATTCGGTAATTTTACATTTGATCAAGATCTTTCTAGAAAAGAACTTGCAAGTGCAATTATTTTACACGAGTATCCTCTTAGTATTGTTGAGCATGTCGGGTTTAGAAAGTTTGTTAGTAGCCTCCAACCTCTTTTTAAAAATGTAACTCGAAACACCATAAAAAGTGACATATTGAAAATGTATCAATCGGAGAAAACAAAAGCTTACAGGTTATTGGATAAGCTTTCTTGTCGTGTTGGTATCACTACGGATATGTGGTCATCGAGGCAAAAAAGAGGGTACATGGCTATTACGGCGCATTTTGTTGATGATCGATGGTGCTTGAGAAGTATGATAATAGGGTACGTTCTTTATTTTTACATCATTTTTTTTTTGTTATTTAATCATGTCATGTTCATTTCAATTATTTTTTCTAGGTTTGTTTATGTGCCTTCTCCACATACGAAAGAAGTTCTATGTGATGTATTGATGGAGTGTTTGTTAGATTGGAATTTGGATAGGAAAGTGTCTACTATTACCGTAGACAATTGTTCGACTAATGATGCTTTGATGGGTAGTCTTGTTGATAAATTTGTGATTAATGATTCAATTTTATTGGACGGAAAATTGCTCCACATGCGTTGTGCCGCTCATATATTGAATCTTGTTGTTAAGGATGGTTTAGACATAATTGGAGTAGCTGTTGGTAAAATTCGTGATAGCGTTGCGTTTTGGACAGCCACTCAAAGTAGGGAAGAGAAATTTGAGGAGGCTGCACGACAACTAAAAATTCCATGTGCTAAGAAATTGTGCTTAGATTGTAAAACAAGGTGGAACTCAACTTATTTGATGCTTGAGACAGCAATTTGCTATAAGGACGTTTTTCCGCGATTGAAACAACGTGAGAGGCATTACACTTTTTTGCCTACGGAAGATGAATGGTCCTTAGCGAAAGAAATATGTGGAAGGTTAAAACTTTTTTTTTCCATCACCGAAGTTTTTTCTGGCACTAAATATCCCACTTCAAATTATTTGTTCCCAAAAGTTTGTGAGATTAAATTGGCTTTGCGTAGTTGGTGTGGCTCACCCAATGACGTCATTAAAAAAATGGCGCTAAGTATGTTGGAGAAATTTAACAAGTATTGGAGTGAGTGTCATTTAGTTGCCGGTATAGCAATTGTATTGGATCCGAGGTATAAAATGAAATTTCTAGAGCATGTTCTTCCAAAAATTTATGGTGACGAGTGTAATTCACATGTTGAGAGTGTACGGGCAGCTTGTTATGACTTACTTAGCGAGTATCAAAGTAAGGCAAAAGTAGTTCATAACACACCACATGAAAGTGGGGTTAGTGGGGTCACATCGGTGGGTTGTTCGGAATCGGCAAATGGAGAGTGGAATGTTGATATTTTTTCAGAATATGATCAACTAGTTAGTGGTATGTCTGAATGTGTGAATGTGAAGTCGGAGTTCGATCACTATTTGGATGAAAACATATTTCCACGAACTTTAGATTTTGACATTCTAAATTGGTGGAAAGCAAATGGTGTTCGATATCCAACATTACAACTCATTGCCCGAGATATATTGGCTATTCCAATATCAACCGTCGCGTCCGAGTCGGCATTTAGCACAAGTGGAAGAATGGTTAGTGCTCATCGTAGTCGCCTTACTCCGAGTGTTTTAGAGGCTTTGATGTGTACACAAGATTGGTTGTGGAATAATATTCAAGGTACTTGTTTATTTTTTTTATTAACAATATTCATACTAGTTGTTTATCTTTCTTAGTTTTTTTTACTAAAAAGGTACTTGTTTGTTTATATTTGTATTGTTTTTTTGTAGATGAAGATTCTACCGCCGACTCGAGGCCTAAGATTTGTGATGAAGAGTTCGAGCCAATGGAGGCTTAAGGTAACTTTTTAATAGTTAAAATGTTGTAATTATTATTAAATTGTGTTTTAATTTGTTGATATTATTTTTTTTAACATGTTGAAAATATTACCTTTTCAGGTTTTGAAGAGTTGATGACGAGGATGATTTATATTTTGTCTACTTGTATTTGAGATTGTTGGGACCATTTTTATGTTGTGTAACTTTTTATTATGCATATGGCTGATTTTTAGAGACATTTTCTATGTAATGTTAAAATATTTAGGTGATGAAAAATTTAATGTTCGAGAATTTGAGATCCATAAATGCTGAAAAATTTCCAAATGCTGATTTTTTGGGTTTTTAATGCTAAATTATAGATGCTGTTTTTTTTTTAATTTTAACAAATACAATACAAGTATAAAAAAATACAATACACTGCTCTACCACTTGCTGCTGTTGTTTTTGTTGGTTTTTAATGCTAAATTATAGATGTTTTTTTTTTATTATTATTAAAACAAACGGGGCGGAGTAATATAAACGGGGCGGTTTTTGACCCGCGAAAGTTAAATGGGGCGGGGCGGGGCGGGTTAGGATTTATACAAAAAAATCTAAACGGATTCGGGGCTCCTAAAATTAAACCCGTCACGGGTCGCGGGGCGGGGCGGGCTAGAATATTTTTACAACGGGGCGGGTTAGGATTTTTAAAAACCCGCCCCAAACCCGACCCGTTGCCATCCCTAGCAGCTCAGATCGCCTTATTTGCTCGTCGTTCAGGAGTTCCTCGGAGTGTTGGAGTTCCTCGGAGTACACTTGCTGCTCGGAGTGAGTATGACTTGGTCGGAGAAATAAACTTCCTCGTTGCTATTGTGCCACGTAGATCGACACGTGTCTTCTTCTTATTCGTCTATATCAGCATACTAATTTTGGTATCAACAAAGACATTGATAGAAATATAGCCAAGAGATTACAAGAAAATGAAGACTTAAAAGGAAAGGAAATTTTCTATAATTTATAAGAAAACTTCTCTGATAGTAGTTCTGAAGACTTAACATCATTAGATTTAGACGAATTTATACAAAACGATATAATTTATATTGTTAGTCAGATATATAAAGAGACTAGACGGATAAAACCTCAATATCGCATAAGGTGTTTAAGGTTAGATTATTTTCCTTCAAAACCTCTTGAAATCTCTAGACACCCTGAGGAAAATATTTATATAGATAATCCTCACTATTCTAAAATACAGAACAATAGTGACAGATAAAGTTTAAGAGGTAGCCCCAAACCATTCCTCGATCCAGATTAATTAGACTTTAAAATAAACTTAAAGACTTTAGAAATATTTGGGATAGAAATTTATATTCCCAGACACTTTAAAACAAGAAAGTGGTCCCTAAGCGGTCCATAAAAGACAAACGCGGTCAAAAAACTTACTTGGACGGTAGTTAATCCGCATTCTATCTGCATACTTAAATCTGCACAAGAGCCTGACCACACACACACACACACACACACACACACATATATATATATATATATAATACTCGTTGGAGGATGGGGTGGAGATTTTTTGTGTATGGGCAAAAGTTTCCTTTGGTGAATGAACATTTGACAACATTGTTGCATGGATGGAAGTAGAGTTCAAATGTGTTGACCACTTCACTCATGGTAACCTTCTCACTCCAAATGCTGAGACATTAAAAATAGTAAAACTCAGTATAACTGCTTACTTATTGCTTTAATGTGTTGGCCAATAGAATTAGAGAGTTTCTATAAACCAGTTTTGAAGTTGGTCAACAAATTTGAACTCGTGAAAATAGTAACTAATGGATAAAATTGAATGTAACTTGCACGTAGATAGGCGATTTGTCAGAAGGATGAGCATGTTTTTTTTTTGTGCATGTTGCAAACCGAGGATGCTCAGGTGCACGAGCCGTATCAATATTTGGATGATGGTCCAACAAACTCATGCAGTCTGTCAATGGGGGTTGAATTGATGGCCACACGAAGTAAAGGGATAATAATCACTATTGGTATGGATTGTTCCACTCGAGCAATAAAGCACCTTTGTCAAGGATGAGCGTAGGGAGGAATTGTTGGATCCCCATTACCCATTTTTGTAGTTCAAAGGGTAGTATCCCATTATAAAGTGGTAAAGAAACGGGATTAATTTGAACTTAACACGATAGAACAAGCGTAGTCCATCAATTAACCAAGGGAAATTTTGGATATAACAACCAATTCTTTCATTTCACCCCATTTCGATTTTTTATATTAATGGTAATATATTTTAAATATAACCTTTAAAAACTCCTCACCCCACTTCAACATACTCACCTCACTTGGTGGGTATTGCACAAGCATTCGATAGAAAACAGCGGGTGGACAGCAAGTTTCTTAATATATGGGTGAGTTGAAACCAGACTCAATTATTCTAAGATGACATTTCGCTGAATGACAACCTACCAACTTGAAATGACCGCAAACAAAGTTTAGTTCGTCAACGAATTAACCCGCTCAACCCAATTGCACGTAGCACAAAATGAATCATACTCAGCACGAACTCTCTCTCTCTAGACAACACACCACGTAACCAAAACACAAAAGCATTCTATGATTGTATTTCTCTCTCATATGATTCAATGGCAGGCCCAGAAACACCCCTCCTACAAGGAAAAAATTAAATAGGGAAAAGAAAGCAATTGGTAATTTAAAGCTCAAGTAACTCATTTTGCTGACCAAAAGAACATGTGCCATTAACAGTTTCTGTGTGCATGAACATAATCTAGTTGACAACCAATTAATTCTTCTCATTACAAGGAGGAAACCAATACAAGCATTGAACAATGGGAAAGCTGGACCAAAAAGCGTTTGGCTTCCTTAAGCCCATGCAGTTAGAACATTAAGTAAAACCTGTAAGAGAGCACCTCTAAAAAACGATATTAGTGTAGTTGTGGGGAGGCCTGTCCAACGAGTAATTGTCCAGGCTCTGCACTTGCACGACCCTGGGTTGCCACCACCACACCTCCATTTTCAGCAGTTTCCAAAGCAACGTCTACATCACTGTCTGGGACCACATTTTCTGAGCGGATTGGGCGGAGCAAGCCTTGCAATCTCAACCGATAGCTCTGGCTAAAAGGTTGGGGTGTTCTCGCATATCGGGTTGTTGTCACAACACTGGTGGGTCGCTGTTCAGAATCAGGGCGGATATTAGAGAGGGCACTAAGGTCCAGGTTTGGAAAGACAGAACACCGACATCTAGGGCATTTCACATTCAGCCGAAGCCACTCGTCAATGCATTCCACGTGGAAATTGTGAGCACAAGGAAGGCCTCTAACCTGCACCATGTCAAGTAAGAGAGCATGAGTACTAGTGTCCTAAAAGGAGTACATGGATATTATATTTTCGTGTTCCGGAAATCTTGAGGATGCTAATGTTAATACATTATTTTTCCTCTTTTTGAAAGGGAAGAGTGACTATTGTTAAACCTCAGTGAACATAATAATAGAGCAGTAGTCGTAGTAGTAGTGTTATAGCTAATAAATAAATAAAAAACTTATGTATCATCGATCCCAAGAAATGGGATCATTATACCGAGCTAAATGGCAAAATATGATTGACATGGCTGATCCAGTAAATGAATCATTAACTGTGATTAATTCTACATTGAATGCTAATGTTGACACGCTATTTTTCCTCTTTTTGAAAGGGAAGAGTGACTAGTGTTAAACCTCAGTGAACATAATAATAATAATAATAAGAGCAGTAGTCGTAGTGGTAGTTATAGCTAATAAATAAATAAAAAACCTATGTATCATTGATCCCAAGAAATGGGATCATTATACCGAGCTATATGGCAAAATATGATTGACATGGCTGATCCAGTAAATGAATTATTAACTGTGGGGTGATCTTTACCTCATTACCCACATGGAACTCTTCCAAACAAATTGGACACTCACTGCAATCAGTAGGAACAGCCTTCAGCCTGAACTTAGGAAGTTCCTGGATGAGTGCCTCCACTGCTTCTCTCTACATGCCAAAAATAGAAAACCAACTCATTAACAGATCAGACAGAATCAGATAAAATGGATACTAAAGTTGAAACCTGCACCAAGGCTTGTTGAATTGTATGAAGGGAAGTATGGAATAATATGACTTCAGATGGAAGCAGAAGAAAACAGTAAATGAGACACATTCGAGTGTATATTGCTGTAGGTGCGGGTCAAATACCCCAAAGACGAAAGATAAAAAAAGGTCGGGTAACAGTTGTGCCCCTGCCGGTAAAATTCATAGTTACCTGAGCTGGGGTCAAGTAGAGTCCTGGATGGTAGGCAGCAGCATCTTGGCCAAATCCTCTCATTTCCTGACCAGCAGCTTCAAATGCCCAATCTGGCACGCGGATCATGTCCACCAACACCTGAAATGCGAAATATTTTATTTTCAGCATGTTGTCTGAGAAACAAAGTTTGCACTATAAGCCAGAACAATTGATGCTTTATCTAACGAGCAATTGGGTGCTGAAATGGGAAGATCAAAAAACAGTCTGTGTATTCCAATTTCTGGAAAATTGGGAAACTAGGAAAATGGAAAACAGATTTCTAAATATGAAAAAATAGATATTTAATTTCATTTCTTATTTTTGTGTTTTCCACAAAAAAGAACAAAAGAATCCAGAAAACAGCCTTGATTCTCCCAACTAAACTGGGCACAGGTGTCACTCTTTGTTTATCCCTCGACTTAAATATCTACAGGTTCTAATTTTTTCCAAGCTGGAGGGTTACCGAATTGTTTGAGTGGCGTGGGTGAACAGTGATTGGTAGATGGTTGTTTGAGGTTATAGTGGTGACTCTAGTGATGGCGATGAATGGAGGTGGCAGTGGAGGGTAGATGACGGTGGTTTATCTTTAATTTATAGATTTGATCTGTCATATGTTGTTAGATCTAAAAACGCTCGTCAATTTTCTCTCTCCATTATGTAATTTGTCTTCCTTTTATTCCACTGTCTCAGCTATGCATTTCTCTGTTAGTTGTTAAGATTTATAATTGCCAATGTACAATACCCTGGGAAATCAAGACATGTAAAAGAAGGAACATATTTAAAGTTCAAACGTGTGTCTGAACAAGTAGAGAGGGTATCTAAACATGTGTTTATAATCAATGTTACCTGTGGTTTGCTATGGTACGCACAGTAGAAGTACATGGTATGTTGTTTTAGCCGGTACGGGATATACAGTGGGGTTGGCTACTTGGTTCACAATACATAATTATAATACTAAAAGAAAACCAAGAGTCCACTGAAGATGAATGTTGTGTATAAGCTCTATTTTCTAAAATTATAGTACTGGGATTTAAAAACCATTCTCATATATATAGTGGTTGAAAAGTCATTTTTCTTGCCATTTATTTTGTTAATGAAGACAAAAGTTTCATTTTTATTAATAATTGCTAAATGTGTTAAAATTTGAAACGACGCATTTGGAAATCCGGATCGCGAACCCACCATGTTTCGGATCATGTGACCCAGGATAGTAGTACACGAGTGTAGTGATCCTCGTAACTATGGCAGCATACCCATACCGAGTGCGTGGTTTTCAAAGTTCGGTTCGAATTCACACAGAATTAGTGACTGGACTTGGTCAATTTGCGCATGTAAGTAAACTAACAAACTAAGTAAATGAGCGCTCACGAGAGGCC
This sequence comes from Sambucus nigra, assembly GCA_949130495.1. NCBI lineage: Eukaryota > Viridiplantae > Streptophyta > Magnoliopsida > Dipsacales > Adoxaceae > Sambucus > Sambucus nigra. The sequence continues at coordinate 288,904,477 of OX422210.1, forward strand.
ATTTACAAGCATATAAAAGTTATGAATTAATTTTTTAAGGGCCTGCTTTTATTCACAAGCTTAGGCTGAGTATCAACAGCCCAGACCAGGTGGCCATAGGTCCGAGGTCCGCCAAGCCCACGCCGGGAAAAAAATAGGGCTTGGGTAAGGCAAATAGGCTCGCGAACCGGGTTGGCAAAATTTTATAGGCCCGATTTTTTTTCTAGGTGGGCTTGCACATGCATTCTTAGGTCCGCTTGAGCCCGGCCCAACCCGAGAATTAGATATAATATCAATCATATGTGTGTGTACATATATATATATATATATAGGCTCTTGTGCACACTAAGCTTGCACATTATTTTTTTTAAATAGTAAAAAAATATTTTTTAGCTGATTTTTTTTGTGTGATATTCAAACATTTCAAGGGATCCATATAAAAAAAATCAGCTCAAAAAAACTTTTTTTGCTATTTTTAAAAAATCAGTCAAATTTTCGCTGCTTTTAAGCACTTTAAAAGCTGCAAAAGTTTGGCCGATTTTTTAAAAATAGCAAAAAAAATTGCTTTGAGCTGATTTTTTTTATATGGGTTCGTTGAATGTTTAAATACCACATAAATAAAATAATTTAAAAAATATTTTTTTTTTTATTTTTAAAAATTGGTGTGCACACTTAGTGTGCACAAGAGCTTCTCTCTCTCTCTCTCTCTCTCTCTCTCTATATATATATATATATATATATATATATATATATATATGTAGTTTAATTTTTATTCCTTTAAGGTTAAAAGTTATAAAAAAGAATGTAAATGGGGAACATTTAGAAATATCAATTTCAAGCTTTATTTACTCTTAATCTTAAGAGTAGATTCTAAAATAAATTTGCTAAATAATACAATTTAGGTAAAAAATAAATTATGTCCGGGCCTGCGCAAGAAGCTTTCGAATTCGGCCTAGGCCCAATAACGTCAACTCCGCAACAAGTGACCCCTTTTGTGAGTGGAATGATACAATTCATTTATAATAAGTATAGCGAAACCTCCTAATCATTTTTGTTGTGGGACTTTTATACAAGTAAGGGAGCTGTTATGTACCATTCATTTTTAAAAGCGAGTGGTTATTGTTTTTCTCCCAAACCGATGTGGGTGGGATGCTTTAGAGGCCAAGTTAATTTTGTTTATTTTTACTCTACATGGCTTTTCTTATTTCCTCTTTCAATCCGTCACAAAGCACATTTTGCTAATTTTTTGTTTATTTAATTACATAGAAATTATATATATATATATATATAAACGCTCTGGTGGCGCTCTCAAATAGTACTAATTGACCACACATTGATGCCCTAGGTTTAAACCATTAAGGGTGTGCCTGTACGTCTCTCAAGACAGGGTATCTAAACAAGTAGATGGGGGCATCACGAATAATATGTGGGGTACAACTATGGGGTCCCCCTTGAAGTCTCTTGTCCGCATGCAAGTCCTAACTATAAAGCAAGTAGGAAATCACAAGAGAATCTAATCATAGAGCTATTGTCAAGTCACCGCTCAATCGAACCAGCTGTGACCCTTTTTGCGAAGCACCAATATAAAATTGCAAAAGAGATACAAAAATCAAACAACAAAAAATTGAGAATACAAGTGCATATCCTAAATTTCGAAAGACAAAGCAAACATAAAACAACCAATTGCTGAGAAACAATGACATGTACAAACCCCAAATCTCGAAAAAGAACCGCACAAATTATAAAGGCTAAAAAGATGAAAAAAGCTATAGCAGTAGCATCTCGGGCCCAGGACTTTAACGAACCCTTCCCTCATAACAACAGATTAAGCTACGAGTCTGAAAGCACCCTTCTCTCAACACTGTTGGCTGAAACCTCTCGGCCTACAATTTAAGGCACGAGACAATTGAATTGATGCACAAGACAAGCGAGGCATAACACAACAGCGATCGAAAGAATATGCGGTGGAAGAGGTATGCCCAAAAACCTCGAAGTGATGCGGCGAGGAAAGAGCTACAGCTCTAAAATAATCCAAACTAATGGATAACACAACCTAGACCATGGCATAACACGAGGTATAACACCAAGAGTGGGTGGATAAGGCATAACCCAGAGATGGTAAGGTAACAATGGAGGTATAACCCAAAAATAATCAAAGAGATGAGAGGCACAACACAATCGAAGCATATCACAATCAAATTGAAAAATGTAGGAAAAGGCATAACTCCAAATTGAGATTGCAAAGTATAACCAAATTGATCCATGTTTTGATACATACTTGATAACTGGATTAAAACCATTTTGATCAGCTGTTGTATTCATTTACTTTATTGGAAACAAAAGTGATTTCAGTTTTGAGAATAGAGTACAATGGTTGGAGGACCAGCAGTCCCCAAAATATATATACAATACAAAGAGAAAATGTACAAAATCTAGAAACATACTAATTTAAAGTATCAACAATCTGGAAGATGTAGAATCAATACTCAGACCCATGCATATGCATCAGCAATGAGGAAATTCAGCACCATAACTTGCCCAATCATGTCTTCCTTTATAACAAAAAGATCATGCCACCTTAATTACTATTCCCACTTATTCAACAAAGCCTAACTTTGCCTAAAACAGCCTCCCTCCAACTCAAACCAATCATAAACATGGGAATATCTTCAAAAAAAAATTAACTGAGAAGCCCAAAGATATGCTATATATTTTGTTCTCTACCAAATCCTCTACTTATCTTCTTTTTCCTCAAAAAATTTAGAGCTGCATTCATTCCAAATGTCACAAAAAATTGCTAATACCACATATCTCCATAAGCATAATACCTTCACTTTTTTCACCAAATCTTTTTTCACTCCCAAAGAAGTAATTCCAAAGGGTAAAGACCCACAATATTGAACTCGTCAAAGACCTTCCTCCACAAAAAATTGAAGAACGAACAATGGAGGAGAATATGGTTAAAACTTTCCCCACTTTTCTTTCAAAGACCACCAATCCGGTAAAAGAACCATGAAGGATCTTCTCTGAACAATGTCACGAGTCTATTCAATTAATGAAACCCACCATCACAAATGTTCCGAAAAACATGTAAAAAGCCTATTTAGTTTATTATCCGTTAATGAACTAACAAACATCGATGTGGAGTTATTGTCAATCCAAAATTCTATTGAAACCCACCATTACACATCTATTAATCATCTCTCCAACACCCGATTTGCTGATGCATCCTGATAGATTTGCTTCTGTATGAACGACCATCCAATCATTCTACCATAATAATAATAACCCCGCGTCCTAATCCATAATTGCTAACTGACCAACACTGACCCGTGGAAAGTGTATTATGAAATCATGCATAATATGTCATGTAGAAACTGAATCAGTTGCTGACAGCTTCGATCCATACGTTCTAACTCCACCAAACTCGTTGCACCACTATTGATGCGACCCTTCATCACCCAAACTGATCTTATCGTTGATAGAGGCTTCCCAAATCAACCATGTTAAAAAAACTTGCAAACTATTCTTTAGGGTATACATGTCATAATTTTGCATTTCAGCAACTCAAAGATAAAAAAAATTTAAGTCATGCACTTTATTTTTTATAAGAAATATATTAGGCTGCATCAAAGCCAAAAGTTCCGAAGAGTCGCAAGCACATTTTCCCTTCAAACTGATGCACATGGAAGAGCAATAAGAGAGTAACAAAAGTCACATATAAAGGGAATACATATTGTAGATTATCACCAACCCATTGTATATGTATTGATGTGTATGCAGAGCCTGGGAGTTAATTATAATATGTTTAATAGTACGCTTTTAGTATTGTTTCTCTTTTAGTAGCAACTAAGAAAAGAGGTAATGTTTCCTTCGAATATTCTCAAGGGTCCTTCTTAGTCTTTTACATTAGGGTGTTATATGGCCAAGAAACTTAGCCTACGAATTAGGCCTCTGGCATTCCATTGTATAACGCTTTACTTTTGAAGATAAATGAATACGAGAGTGGAGAGAAAACTCTTGTTCGTAAAAATGTGTTGCGAGTAAATTTCCATTGTGAGCCACGTTCGTTGCTGATGAGGTCGTCGATGTTTTTGTTATAGGAGTCATGGGTAAGAATTGGAGGAACCGGTAGACCGCTCCTCCACACCATGCCCCGTCAGCCAACCTTTGTCTCGCCTCTAACATCCCAAAAGCCATCTCAAACCACTAAATCTAGGGCCCTCATGCATTCCCCGACATCGGATGATCCTCGTCGACGTTCAATGGGGCTCCCTCGAGCTACCACAGCCTAAAAAACCTTTCCCTCGAACCCTCGTAGCCATATTCAACAAATAGTAACCGTTACACCACGACATAATCAAAACCATTAGATAACCCTCGATTTAAACTGTGTTCACACCGACTCGACATCGCATCTCCATTGGCAACCTGTCGTGACTCATTTCGTCAAGTTCGAAGGTTGGTGACCTCAGCTTACCGGGGGCATCACATTGCTAGGGAACCTCGACATTTGGACAAAGCGTGAAGAATAGTGGCGAAAATTGTAATATCGACTTCGCCAACAACCAATGAAGCCTATTGGCATCGAGCGAAGGTGTACCAACCTCCAATGTACTCCACATCCCAGAATCTTTGCTCTTTAAAATCTCAACCGCCAAAGTGCCTTGACGTCTCTTGATCGAGTTGCTCTAACCGCCGACCAATCCCTTCAGCAAAGTCGACGGTAGGGGTGGCAAATCATGTTATTGGGTCAGGTTCAGGACCAACCCGACACGACACAAAAAAAGATTTAGTGACATGAACACAACATAACATGACACGATGTCGTCTTATTTTTTCACAACACGAACACGAACCACTTCTAACATGACAAGATTGGAATTTTGATCTGATTAATCATGTTTAACATGGCACGACACGACACGATTCGATTTCAAAGGGTTCTGAAAATTTCACCCTCTTCTTCTCCCCAACGACTTTAAATGGGATTTTGCCCTTTTCTTTTTATTTCCGTTGACCAAAGTTGATTTTGAATTCATTTTCGTTGACCAAAATTTGGCAAGTGTGGGTAATTTGTAATGTACAACTGTCGGAGGAGGACCGGGATATACTTTTAACGAATACTTCTCAGTGATGAGGGCGCTATGACTGGATGGGGGGGAGGGGGAGGGGGAGGGGTTGTGATGGGATAAGGGAGAGGAGACGAGGTGCCGGAGAAGGAGGGTTTTGGCCAAAGAGGAGAGGAAGGGTATGTGTCGGATGAGAGAGAAATGGGGTTGATGACAGCGATTGCTAAAGAGGATTGTGATTTTAGTTTGTGATGCAAGGAAATGAGAGAAAAGGGTTTTGGGGTTTGTGGTGTTAAAAGTCAACGTTAAGTATTGTAAATGGGCGGGGATTTTTATTTTTATTCCAATGGGTCAATATACGATCTTAATGGGGTCATTAATGGATACTGGGATTACTACATCCCCGTCCATACCGCGATCCGAAATATGGTGGGTTCTCAATTTGGATCTCCAAAAATGGCGTTCCCAAATTTTACATTAACTACTTTAGTTATTAGTTTCAAGACAACTTTTTGACTATAATAATATAGTATATCGAAAGAAAAGAGGCTTCTCAAACAATATTTATACATAATGCTCTATAGATCTTATTAAGATACTGTAGAATATCGAGAGTATTACCTTCTTAGGAAACTTCTTATATTGGTGGACTACAAGAATCTTGACAAAATACATGTATAATACTAAAAGAACCCGACAAGAGTTCTGAAAAGCCCTTATAATTTGAAGTAAAGAAGCAATTAAGGATACCCCTACTGTATCACGTACCGGCTAAACCAACGTACCGCGTACCCGTACCCCGTACCGGAGTGACCCACAATCAAGGTAACATTGGTTTTAATAGCATCAACAATGGGTATAAATGGGGTCAATAATGGGTCTTAATTGGGCCACTATCGAGTCTTTAATGGGTCTATTCAGGTCAATTTCGTAGCAAAAATTGAACAAGAGCACGAAGCAACATGATGGCGGGTCCAATCAATCCGACCCGAACACGATAAGTCGTGTCAATTTCATGCTAATATTGTTTCGTTTCATATTGTCGTGTCGTTTCCAAAATTGCCACCCCTAGTCAACAGCCATGCCATGGGTAACCCATTTTCATATTATTTCGGGCCTTGTCTGCTAGTGTTGTGGCAACCCCCACAAGTCAACCAAGTGATGGCCTCTAATTTCGCAAATTAATTCCAAGATTACCCCCCCCCCCCCCCCCCCTTTTTAATGCAATTCTACGCCCTTTACAGATTTCCGAGCAACTCAAGAGACATCTTGAGATTTTTGACCCACACCCCCTTATGAAAATCACGGTACAACCCCTACACTTCAGCAAAATTACCCAGCCCCCCCTCCCCTCAAGTTCCCAAAATTTCGTTTCAGCCCCTTAATATTCTAAAATCACTGAAACAATCACTCCCACTTTCCTCACTTCCTTTATCCGGAAACCAAACATTGTGATTTAGGCTATCTTGAAGCAACTAGAGGAAAGGGATCAAGGAGTTCGACGCCTGATATGGAGAGACTCCCGAAAATTGTGAAAATGGTTGAATAATGGGAAAGTGTCTCTCTAACTAGTATAGCAAGGCCACGGATGGGTTCGTGCTCAGTACGAGAATGCCGTCTTAAAGGTCAAGGAGTCACGTAAGATATGAGAAAGATATGAGATCGAGTTTAGGCTATGGGCACATTTGTCTTGGCTTCGTGCATCCGCCATAGTGTCGACTGGCAACCTCATGCCCTCGGGTGTGCAATTCCATATGGTTACTAACAATTAACTCTCATCATCTACTGTGGCTCTGAACAACATTCAAGACATGGTGGTTGCTAAGGGTTCCTTGAAGCACTCCATTTGAGATTTCTTCGACAGCTTCCTTGAAGCACTCCATTTGAGATTTCTTCGACAGCTTCCTTGAAGATTATAGGGTCACTCGAACCAAATCTCAAAATAAAGAAGCGTTTACTAATAAGGATTTCAATCGCACGAGGAAGAAGAGCCTGCGTTCTCTATCAAAGATTTTTTTCCATATTTTTGCTGAAACTAGGAGGACGATTTGCACTCACTATCGAGACGCAGAGCCATATTGTTCTGCCCAAATCAACATTCAAGACATGGTGATTGTTGAGAGTTCCCCCAAGTACTCTATTGGGGATTTTTTCGACATCTTCCTCAAAGATTATTGAGTCACTCGGACCAAATATTAAAATATTGAGGCATTTACTAACGGGGATTTCCATCACATTAGGAGGAAGAGGTTGCATTTTCTATCAAAAAAAATTTCCATATTTTTTCTCAAACTAGGAGGGCGATACGCACTCACTTTGAAAGGCAAAGCCGTATGGCTTTGCTGACTTTCTTCCATTTTTTTAGACCAAAGATGATTTTTATGTGGTCTACTGCCTATGCAGGGTACGAGCGACCCAATTTAGGAAGCCTTTGCGGCCCGTACTGAGTTGGTATTCAACGCATGGCGTTGAAAATCCCGAGGTAGACTTCTTGCTCGACAGTTTTGGTTTGGACGTGCGGCATCCTATATTCAAAGTTTTGCTCGAGGATGCGTCGGATGGTCTCGAGAACGACTACTCTTTCAAGCGGTGGTGGCGGTGGGCTCTTCTTCCACCTCCACTCTCGATATTTGCTTTTTAAGTGGGGAGAGTGATGTGTATAAGGGGCAGAGGTATAATTGTAATATGATTAATTGTACACTTTTATTTTTATTTCTCTTATATTAGTATTTAAGTGAAGGTAATATTCCCTTGGAATATTTATAAGGGCCCTCCCTAGTCTTTTAACCTTTTAGTATTATCTTTGGCTAGCAAGAGAGCATATCCTATGAACAAAGCAAGCCATCCATTGAAAATCATTTTACTTTCAAAGATGAATGAAGAATGAACTGATGTTCGTGTTCAACTGATTATGAATTTCCTGGAATGTACGACAGACCAAAAGAGGGAATGGATTTCCTGGAATGTATAATAAACCAAAAGAGGGAATGGAAGGATAGGAATAGGAACTTAAGGACAGGGCCCTACCCTATTCTCAAATACTCTGCCAAGCTCTACACTGCCTGCATTTCCTTTTGAAGGGGCCAGAAAACCCAAGTTCCTAAAATGTATTGTTGGGGGTAAATTTCCATTGCGCTTACATATGTACGTTTTAAAAAGTTGAAACATAAAAAGACGTGAGACAATAAAAAACATGTCAGAAATCGCAAATTACAAATCGAAGAACAAATCAAAAATCTCAAAAAACAACAGATAAATGCATATAGCTGGGGCGGAGAAATTGGAGCAATAGAACGAATTAAAAAGCACAATTAAAAAATCAGAGAAATGTATAGTGGGGGAGAAAAATAAATGATAATTGTAGAGTATTTTAGATCTAATAACAAATAACAGATCAAACCTGTAAATTGAATCAAAAACACCATCCACCTCTTCCCTTTGCCACCACCCGCCACTACTAGATCCCCAAACAATGCACCACCAACTACTCTTCAGTGTCTTCCCTGACGCAGCCCAAAATAACCCGCCAATGGAAAAAATCAAAGTACTCCTCTTATATTTTGAAAGAGATTCTCAAAAACTGGCATTCTGTATTATAAAAATTGAAAGATTGGTTTCATGTTCTTATTTTTAGCAGCATTCATGTAACTCTCACAAATCCGTGGAGAACAAGAAATTCCTGTCTCTCTGCTTTTTTCTATCATCCTAGGAGTTAAACCATGCAAATCTTTATCTATTTCAATTGATAAGTGTTATTGTGAAACTCCATAGCAAATTATCTGTATATGCTTCTCCTTTAGCAATATCCAATTGAATAGACGCTGACTCCATATATTGTACGAAAGCTAGCCTAGAGAACATACTACTTGGCTGAAACTAACTGATCCTGACTAAGACAGTATTAGAACTGTACTCCGCTCCCCTATCAAGGTGCTAAAACTGGATTTCTTAAATTTGGAGTGTTTAATGCAATTTAGTTGAACACCCACCAAAACACTTATCAATTAAGATAACTCTACAACAATTCCATTGTAATCTAGGGCTTCTACATTCACATCAAACCACGTGGAAGTACACCAGCCTCCATAATTATTTTACGTAAATGCTTTAAATTTTTTGTAACAACGTGGCAAGTCCTACAACCAAATGCCAGATTCACTATTACCAGCCCTTTTCGTGGGCTGCTCTCTTTTTTCTTTTTTCCTTTTTCTTTTTTATAAGTATATTGTATCGAAAATGCACCACACATGGAGAGCAAACCCACATACATGAGCAGGACAAAGGGCTAGTCAAAAGACGGTTTACTCCCTTTAAAAGAACCCTAGCATCAGCAAGAAGGTGGAGAAGGAAGTAACTTGCAATATGAAGTAATTTGCACTTCTATTGCTTTTAAAACTACTTTTTTTACAAACTCACTTCAAGAAATCTTTTGTTTCTAGATCATAGAAAGATGCAGAGTGAACATTTTATAGGGCAGAACAACCTAGGTGCCCAACACACACTGCAGAACAAAGATCATTAAGAATAATATCTTGTAGATTACATTAAGTAATTATTAGTCATTACATTCTGTACCAATTAATATTATACAGTCATTTAAAGCTTTCTCTTGAAGATGAAGAGGAAGAGGGAGAGAAAGATAAGCTTGGTCTGTGGGAGATTGAGAGGGAAAATTGAGGATAAGTTTTAAAGATGAAACCCACATCGATCGGGTGGCAGATGCTTTCCTAACTGTGGAAATATATTAGGCAAAAAAATCAGCACAAAAAACAACTCTCTGTATATCATTAGTCCCATATTGATCTAAGAAGAAATAAAGTATAACTAAAGGCTTATAAAAGCATAGTGCAGACACTAGCATATTACTGCCAAAATGGGCCTTTTTCCTTGATTGGCGCTCAGTAAATTTTCCTTTGGCCTAGTCTTTTAAGAGAACCAGTTGATCCAATTGGCCGAGTTTCCGATTCCGAGTTTTCGATTATTGATGTGAATCGACCCTATATCGGTAATTTCTCGATAGTATCGGCTCATATAGGTGATATCGCGATAGAATCGGCCCATATCGGCGATATCACAATAGTATCGACCCATATCGGTGATATATCGACCGAGATGGTATAAGTTACTAAGCATCGATCTCTCCATCTCAGCTTCTAACTCACTCAATTGAGTCTCGATTTTGCATCCATGTCACGATCAGAGCAATCGTTTTCAATTCAGTACAGGGTATATGATATTTCGTCATCGCAAATCGGGTTTTTTGGGTTAAATCTCTCATTTCTTTTCTTGTAGTATTACCAAAGGGCTCATCTCCCATTTAACCTTCTTTTTGTATATACTTAATTTGTATTAAAGTGTATCATTATTCATCTATCAAAGTGTATGATTATTTACATTATATATATCCTTACTATTATAACATTCATAAAGCATATATTACTAAATATATATTTTGATTTAGACAATGTTATGCATACTAAACGATGATTTAGTATAAACAATTAGACAATGTTATGCATATTAAATGATGATTTTGTATTTTTCTAATTGAGCCATGTTATTGTTCTTATTTTTTAAACTTTTTTTTATTTTTTTCAATTTTTTTTAGTTCTCTAAATAGTTTATAGATGAGTATCGCCCGAGACCAAAACCGAGACCGATACCGAGTCAAAAATTGAGCGCCCGCATCACAGACCAATGCCGCAACTTTGAACCATGTATATATTGCTGTGCAATATGCATTTGTTGATAGGGAAACATAATGTTTACATTATAAAAAAAATTAAACATTCATATACCTATTGTCAAAAAGAGGATTAACTATAAGAGGTAAACCTTCACAATTGATCTATAATGAATTGGGTCTAACAAGATGGTCAGATCATCAGAAGAAGAAAAAAAATGTTCAAAAAACTGAGTTCAATATTTTCCTTCTCCTACAAGGGAAGCACTTCATACATGACTTTTAAAAAAGTTTCAGTCCCCAATTAGTATAACGAGACAAGAGACTTAAGGTTTAAAAGTACCATATAGCCTCTGTTTATTCCATCCATGCATAGGCGATAGCGGAACTGCACAACATGATAATGTAAAACTAGGTCTTATGACTCTTACCCCAAATTCTGAAATAGGAATTCCTTGTTGTGCACGTAGTAAATGAGCCTGTCTTCTTGTTAACCACTGCCAATAATAGGTTTAAAACTAAATATTAAAATGCACAAATAAATAGCATTCATGTAAAGAAAGAAAAAGTGGAACCAGAATATTTTGGAAGAACAGGCTTACTGGCCAAGCCAAAGCATCAGAAATTAGAAATACAGAATCATGAAGATGAAGGGACAAAGAGCGCCCAGTTGAGTCACTAAGAAAATATTGGTGGCAGCTCTTAAAAATGTGCGGAAGTACAATAATCACAACCAACCTTCCCCATACAAATGCAAGCAATGCAAAGGAGTCCACAGTAGCTGAAAAGCAACCAAATAAGGAAACCCCATTTCTGGCCTTCTTCTGGCAACTGAAAGGATTTGTATACATTAACATTTAATCCATTTTAAGCTTTTTTCAGTTCAAGAGCATATGGAGATAACAACAGGGTAAGAACTTACACAATTTTTAGCACTAGTGAACCATAGAGTCCCAATAATAGTCCAGGCCCAGAGAAAGGGATAAAGAAGTAGAGAAAGAATTGAAAGAACTGCTATTCTTCCACAAAAACGAGCATATCTCTGCTGCCAACCAAAATCCCTACACCATATAACATTAAATTTATAAGAAATGGTTCTGTGTGATGTTCATAAACATGGAATGGCTTCAAAAAACTAGATAAACAATCTAAACACCTATACAACAACTGGAGAGGAACATTTCAGCTAAGAATAATGAGTCATTGTGTAATTTAAATCAATGACGGATATAATCCTTAATCTTAGCAATTTAGTTGATGTCCAGTATTCGTTTTCGAGTTATGAGTCCTATGACAAAAAGTTAACGTAAATTTTTGTCTCTAGATGATTCAGATCATAATGGCGAAGGATAACTCTAATAACTAAGGCAAAATCCCTTTCCTAAATCAATAGTTGATGTTTCGAAGTAAAAAATTTATTTTCAACTTTACCCTCCTAGAAATTACAAATATTCTAGACATGCACTTAATAATACTATTTTTAGAAACAGGAACACAACTACTAATATGGGATAGTGATGATGCAAAAGTAACATAAACAAGCAAAGATAAGAGGACTTACAATCCCATTCCAGAAGCAAGTCCATTATCTACAAACATCAAGAGCCGAAAAACAAATACCGTCGTATAGTCCACCTAATTCAATAGACATAGAAATTCATTAATTAGTACAAGAAACTAAGCAGATCCAGTTGGTAAAATTAATAGACCCACCACGATCCATATATGCAATGGATATGTACAAAGATGGTAACGCTTCCAGTTGATTGCAACAATGATTCTGATATCCAATTCGTCAAAGAACCAACACAAACAAACCCTTGTAATAAAAACAGTACAGTACAAACATAAATATATTTCCAAATAACAATCAAGGATACATGCTGGTGGCAAGCATTGATAAGAAGAACCCATCGTACCTGAAACACCAGAAATTGGAACGCGTGTTGTAATCGATATGATGAAAATAAATTACATTTGGGGTAACAGATAAATTAATAAACTCTTACCACTTGAAATCTACACCTCGGATAGCCATTTAGGAGAGAACTACTTGGAAACCCTAAATTCACTCCGAGGATCGACTTTCATTTCTTGACGTAAACAAAGCTTCGGAGAAGTGGTGTGGTGAACTGAAAGGTGAAGCAGTAAGCAGGAAGTTAATAAGATGGTTTAACGGCGTTTGTGGCAGGCCTGGGATTTTACGATCGCGTGTAGATACTGTAATTTTGTTGATTGTGTAGGGGTAAGTTGGACTTTTTGGTCGGAGTGGACTCCTATACATAGCCTTTTTGAGGTTTGGATGGGTTTATAGACTGTAGTCTATAGTATAGAGTAGTGGCAAGTGGGTACCACGTAGGATTCTGCGTTGCTGACGTGTTGAAATTAGGTTCGCGGCTGTTTATCTTGTTCTACCTTTTGTCAAAAAGAAATTTGAAAAATAAAATATGGGCAATGGGTAATAGATTTTATGGATGGAAAATGATTTGGACAAAAGTTTTTTGAATAGTGTTCTTCACACCGTCTCCAAATGACATGTACTAATTTACTTTTTGCATAGTGAATCACCTCAATTTGTTAGAATTCGAAGAGCATCCGCACGGGTGTGCGTTGACGAAAGGTAGGTTAAATAGCGTGGGTGACGCGTGTATATCTTTTAACTTTCGTCCAAATGAGCAGCATGCACTCGCGGATTTCTACGAACTTCTATAGTTCGTAGGAACTTCTTACGGACAAATGAAGTCCGTAGGAAGTTCTTACGAACTATAGAAGTTCGTAAGAAACTTAACGGTCATAAAATGGTAACATTCATCCGTGTATTTATTCACGAACCTTCACGAACTTTATCATCTTTTTATTTTCTTCATCTTCTTCATCTTCTCCTCCATAATCATCTTCTGCATCTTCTTTCATCCATCAGATTCCTCCATCTTTTCTCCTTATTTCCTCAAAAATTTTACAGAGTTCTCATCAAAACAGTCTCATATAATCTCTAAAAACAGCAGTCCCAAACTTTCTACATATTTTTCCTAAATTTATTCATATACTCTCAAAAATCATTCCATATAATCCCCAAATTAATTTCAAATCAGTCCCAAATTAGATTTAGAGAATCCTCCAAATCAGATCTTGTCAACACGATGGAATTAGGTAGAAAATGGAAGAAATATATTAATATCGGGAAATCAAAAAAACACGGATCGACTTCAACGACAATTCCCGATTCTTCCGCGTCGACTCAATCGTCGAATCCCGTAATTGACAACTATACCCGTATTTACGACGGAGTATAACATGCGTCGGACGGCGAAACTCCGATAATAAACTGAAATAAATTCGAATTTCGGGGGAATTGAGCGGGACCAATGAAATTGTACAAATTGATTGAAGACAAAAAATCGGATATCAAAGAAATTATCGACAGTGCCGGTTTTATGTCGAATTTTTTTTCTATGGTGATGTCCAATTTCGATCAATGTATTGTGACGGCGATGATCGAACGTTGGTGGGACACGACGCATACCTTTCAACTACCATACGTCGAGCTTGCCTTCACTCCGCTCGACTTCACAATGCTTTCCGGTAATAATTTTATTTTATTTCGTTGTACTTATATTCATAATTCTTTCAAAATGTGAAAATAATATGTTGTGCTTAAATTCATAATTAATTGTTTGAAATATATTTTATGATAATTATATTCATAATTATTTAAATATATGACAAAAAAATTAAAATATGTACTGGCATTCCGATTGTGTCAATATATGAAAATAATTATTTATATTCATAATTGTTTCAGTATGTGAAAATAATTTGTTGTACTTAAATTCATAATTGATTGTTTGAAATATATTTTATGGTTTTTATATTCATAATTATTTAAATATATGACAAAAAATTTAAATTATGTACCGGCATCATAATTGTATCAAAATGTGAAAATAATATGTTGTACTTAAATTCATAATTAATTGTTTGAAATATATTTTATCGTAATTATATTCAGAATTATTTAAATATATGACAAAAAATTGAAATATGTATCGGCATTCCGATTGTGTCAATATATGAAAATAATTATTTCTATTCATAATTGTTTCAATATGTGAAAATAATTTGTTGTACTTAAATTCATAATTGATTGTTTGAAATATATTTTATGATTTTTATATTCATGATTATTTAAATATATGACAAAATTTAAAAAAAATGTATCGGCATCATGATTTCTTCAAAATGTGAAAATAATATGTTGTACTTAAATTCATAATTAATTCTTTGAAATATATATTTTGGTAATTATATTCATAATTATTTAAATATATGACAAAAAAATTAAAAAATGTACATGCATTCCGATTGTGTCAATATATGAAAATAATTATCTATATTCATAATTGTTTCAATATGTGAAAATAATTTGGTGTACTTAAATTCATAATTGATTGTTTGAAATATATTTTATGGTTTTTAAATTCATAATTATTTAAATATATGACAAAAAATTTAAATTATGTATCGGCATTCCGATTGTTTCAATATATGAAAATAATTTGTTGTACTTAAATTCAAAATTAATTGTTTGAAATATATTTTATAGTAATTATATTCATAAATATTTAAATATATGACAAAAAAAATTTAATATGTACCGGCATTCCGATTATGTCAATATATGAAAATAATTATTTATAGTCATAATTATTTAATGGTATTTATATATTCCTAATTATTTAAATATATGACAAAAAATTTAAATTATGTACAGGCATTCCGATTGGACAAGGATGGCCCATTCAAAATCTACGAATTGAACAATATACAAATTTTGTTAATACCATAAATGAATTTTTCCCAGAAATTCATATATAGAGATTTACCGGTGCGGGAATTCCAGTTTCTGACCTTAAAAAATACATAGAAAAATTTGTCAAGGTTGAACCTTTATCAGATTATATGTTCTCAATCATAGCTCGGGCATTTTGGTTCTATGTATTCGGGAGTGTATTTTTTCCATATGCTCACTCCACTTCCGACCTTGGCTATTTACATTATCTGGAGGATATTCCTGCCATCGGCACATACGACTGGGGTTCGACTATTTATGCCCGTATTATATGGTCTTTGGACAAAGTTTGTCGACGATCGTTGACTAGCGTTGAATGCATGTGGCAAATACTCGAGGTATATTTTCGTTTCATCTTATTTAATGAAATTTATGTTTCATTACAATATATGTCAACTTATTCTAATGAATTAAATTTATTGACAAATTTTGCAGTATTTACATCACGATTACATGGCCACGGCATGTCCTATTCTCGTTGAACCGTCCATCGATGAATAGCCCCGCATATTTCGTTGGTCGAGGGGGAACAGAAATAAAGTAAAGGGAGCACAACGGTTTAACATCTCAAGCAGTCAACATCAGCTTGAGATGCGGTCACCCGAGTCCATTATATGGCAGCCATATGAGACTTCTGCCTACCGTGACTCTGATGTCATCTTATATGCTCGTGAGATATCGGGGTTATGGATGATTTTTTTAGATCCCTTATTTAAGGATTTTTGGTACTTGGGTGATCGGGCCATCCGGCAATTGACTGGGCGAATATGTATAGCAGACAACCCACCATCGAGTTTTTGTTGTGTCTCAGGACACGATTTTCAAGCAGGTGCTGCCCAAAATTGGCCTATCGCAAATCAACACATAAGAGATGTGTCCCAAGAAGAGTATAATGCATATTGGAAGGCAGTAGAACTCGGGTCATTACTACCGTCGATTGCCAGATATGTTAATGTAGATTTGATTGGAGTTGGTTCAGTGGCACCTTCGACGTTGCGAATCCCGTGAGCACCAGCACTGACAAATGAACCGCATGTGTATGAGACACATTTCTCTGTGGGTGGTTCTACGCACGTCCAACCACCGAGGTAGAATTAGACGGTTGACGTAGGCCTACCGGAGGGGGCTTCATATACTATAGATGTCCCGAGACCTGAGTTTTCAACCAACGCACCTCCAACTTAATCTTTGACGCAGTAGGAATGGCGTGAGTCCTACATCGAAGCAGCAGATAACATTCGAGGTCTCCGTCATTTAATATTATACGAGACACGTCAGCGAGAGGATCAACTCAAAGCACGTGATGATCGCATTCAGGAGTTGGAGCGTAGACTGGCATGTTTTACTATGCCTAATCGTGGGTTTGAGGAGGGTGGTACTAGTTCTAGTCGTCCGAACGTTTACAGACCACACCTAGCCCCACCCTCTGACCCGATCCCGACATATGAGTCGCAATAAGCTTGGGGTAATTTATTTGGGTCTGACCCTTACACGGGTTCACATGTAGATTTAGGTGCGGATTTTGAGTTCGGCCCGGGGCGCCAGTGATGTATAATGTACTATTGAAAAATGTTAGGAATAAATTTTATATTGTTGTCTCAATTTAATTGTGATAATAAATGTTATGATGTATAATGTCCCATATTTATGAAAAATGTTATGATGTATAATGTCTCATATTTATTTTCATTTATTACGCATAGAATAACGACAAACAAATTATTACACTCAAAATATACGGTTTTACTATAATCATCACAACAATTATTACGATTGGACTTTATCATTTATTAGTATTGAAATAATGACTTAAGTAGTAAAACCAATAATACATGATCGAAATGATTATTAGGAATATGTGTTCAAACGCTTAGGTCGAACCTAGTAGAAGTACAACAAAATGGTTTCCCATTGCGCACTAAATATTTAGGTAAGTAAGATCGTTGCGTATCAGAATCAACATATTCTTCGTTGTAGTTTGATATATTTGGTTCGTACTCTTTCCCATCATTTTCATATATGCATTCCGAAAAGTAATCATAACCGGAATTGGTGTAGTCGAAAATATCGTTATCTGATGCCAACGTAGAGTCGTTATATATGTTAATTAATTGTTCCTGAATGTGACGACCTGATAGCATCGCGTGTTATGCTTTGTGATAACGTTATAGGCGCCTCTCCATCTGCCATATCTCTTCCTCCAATAAATCAAGACAAAACATATCCACTTCTTCGGGATACGATATTGGCCAAAGTGCGACAGCCCAATTTTTTGGCACGGATATGTGATGATAATGGCAAAGCACCTCCAGGTCACACCTTTCGTCATATTTATCTGGCCATGTGAGGTGTTCCCAAGGATACACAACTCCGTCTTCAGGTTCTGAATTGGGAGAGATTATGAATATATAACCAAAGTCATTGAGAAAACGTCGAGAAGTATCAATTGGATATGTTTGGAAAATAATTTTTTTCCCATACCAATCGTTACTAGAATATCTATGTAAGAGCCATTGTAAATGGATGAATAGTATGGAGATGAAGCGATTTTTTAAATATAAGACAATGGTAGATAAAAAATTGTTGCAATCCTTTTAATTTATTTATAGGTAATTTTAAACCTTCGAAGTTATAATTTTATTTTACAATGGTGACAAATATTTATAATAATACAAAGGCACGCGTACCAATGGAAAAGATAAATTATATAATAACTTGCAGGTAATAATAAATTATAATTTTATAAAAGCACACATAAAGCTGATGACGATTATAGTTATCATACAGTAACTTGATAAATTACCTACACATAAAGTAGTTATCATACAGTAACTTGACATACAACATATTGACAACCTGAACAACCTGAACCCAAAATGTAGCACACTTACCAATAGCAATATAATATATGTAGCACACTTACCAAGATAATATCTGTAGCACATACCAAAATGTGAATATCATACAGTATATTTACATACGGTAAATTACATACACATGCAACCCAATAGGACATAAATATTATCTAAATAATATAGCGCACTGATCTAGATAATTTTGTATTGGACACTTACCAATAGAACACAAAATTAACATTTTACCTATATTATATGTAGCACACTTATCTGTAGCACACTTACCTATATAAGATTTTACCTATAATTATAAATAGCTTTGTACAGTAAAACTATACAGGTAGAGTATAATATTTCATATACATCTAAATTAATTTGTAACCATATTATATCATAGACTCCTTTAGTTCTAGCGACGAGGGACGAAATCTTTTGCTCCAATATGCACAATTTAATGAAGGTGGATCATCCGATGATTCACACGAGGAAATGATTATTATGATGGAGATTACCCGGTGGTGTGCTGAAAAAAATATAATTCGCGATGGGAAAGAACTCGAAACGAGACGTCGAGTGAATCGTAGGAGAGAAAGGGGACATGCAACACTATGGGAAGATTACTTTGGGGAAGATAAGGTATATAACGAGTATTTTTTCCGAAGGAGATTCAGGATGTGGTATAGTGTTTTCAATCGCATCCTTGAATCTGTTTGCCTTTATGATAACTACTTTGTTCAGAATAATGATGGTTGCAGTCGTCAAGGTTTAAGCTCTCATCAGAAAGTGTTGGGGGCAATTCGAGTGTTAGCTAATGGGGGTTCCCATGACGTGTGGTCTGAGCAGTACGCTATGAGTGAAACCACTCTATTAGAAACTTTTATTAGATTTACAGAGGCAATTGTACGAATTTTCGGTCCCCAGTACGACAGAAATTCGATACAAGGCGACGTCACAAGGTTACTCGAACAAAATGCAAATAGAGGTTTTCCAGGAATGCTAGGCAACATTGATTGCATGCACTGGCATTGGAAAAACTGCCCCACAGCATGGCACGCTCAATATAGTGGACGTAAAGAGTCACCTACTATAATCCTTGAAGCGGTTGCCTCGTACGACCTCTGAATTTGGAAATCGTTCTTTGGTGTGCCTGGTTCTTGCAACGATTTAAATGTCTTGCACCGGTCTAACGTTTTTCAGGAATTGCGCAATGAAAGGGAAGCTCCCATTAATTACACTATTAATGGAAATTCATATGACATGGGGTACTACCTTGGTGATGACATTTATCCTCCCTACGCTATAATAGTTAAAACTTTTAGGAACCAACAAGGGATTACACAAAAACATAAATTATTTTGCAAGTACCAAGAAGCATGTAGAAAAGATGTTGAACGAGCTTTTGGTGTACTACAAGCCCGATTCGCTTTTGTTCGGGAACCTTGTAAATTATGAAATAGGGCATCACTATCGACCATAATGAAATCTTGCATTATAATGCACAATATGATTATTGACGATGAACGTAGAAATTGTCCATGGCAAAATGAATACGGACAGAATGATGTAACACCTCATATTTTGAGGGTCCAAACTAATTTCTACGACTACCTCACGCGGGATGCAAAGATAAGAGATGCAACTAAACATCAACAGTTATGGAATGATTTAGTGGAGCACATTTGGAAAACCCACGGTGATGAAATGGTGGGTTGAAGATATGTTAACGTATTTCCGATATTAATTGTGGCTATTCGGTTTATTAGTTACATTTTCAATTCGTAATTGTACGATTTTTAATCTGTAATTGTACGATTATTGTATTGAAACTAAAATTAATAAACAATACTGACATTACATATATTTAAACGTTGACATTGGATTTATTAAAATGCAAACTGGGTCAGTGTACATATACTGAAAGTAAATGACGAAAATAAAATAACGAGGATTCAATACAACTATAATAAATACTACTAGTCATTTATTGAATCGCTTGGACTTGACGTAGGGTTAGACGACCCGACATAGTTCGATTGTAACTCAAAAATTGCAGCTTCGGTGGCAATAACCATCGTTGTTAGGTCGTTGAACCTTTTATAATGAAACTGCTTTTGCATAGCATTCATATTGTTCATATCTAGCTCCATGATGTACGACTACTCTCGGCCTAGGCGCACGAGCTGACCTTATTTTTTGGTGATCTGGTCTTATTTTTTGGCTAGTTGATCAGCTCGCTTCATCTCGATGAACGCATCCATTTGAGAGTCAAATTTAAGGGCACAATTATTCTTCCACTCTTGCTTGCTTTTAAACATTGCATTAAAGTCTTAGCAATGTTTGAGTACTGCCATGTTATAATCTAAGCTATCAGAACGCGCTCGTTGACGTGCACGTTGTTTCTCACCCTTCCTGCCTGGGGGTCTATCCGGTACGCTCGTACCCACGGAGTGTCATATTCGCGTACAGGTGTAGGGTTGTCCTCGTTCCCCGCTGTGTTTTTCAAGTCAAATTTTGGTAAATCTTTTAAAATTTGATTGCAGTTATCGAACGTAAAATGTTTGTTGGTTTCGGCGCGGTACGCGTCGCGTGCATTAGTAATCGCTTGGAATTCGTTCGTCCTGCTTCCCATATTCTTGATTTGGTAAGAAAGCTTTGCAATATATAACATTATTTGATGCGATATATGATTATAACGTGTTGATAACATGGATCTCGTACGAGTAATTGTAATTCCATGCGTGACGTTATACTCATCTTTCACGGTGTCCCAAAATGTGCCCGATGATATCGAGTTTCCTTCAATACTTCGAGCTGTATATTTAGCATAAATGGTACATAATACTTCGTCCTCAAAAGGAGTCATATTAGGTTGTCGAGTTGTACTGGAACTAATCGGTTGAGAGGAAGACATATTTTCTGTAGAAATAAAATATATTAAGAATGAAAATAAGAAAATCATACGGAGGAAATTATACTCTCAAAATTTATAAAGGGTGAGAATGAAAATTTGTGAGGAAGGTGGGTGCTATTTATAAAGAATGTCTCCAACGGCCGTTAAATTACCAAACAGTAAAAACAACTTCCTACGAACTTCTTTTGTTTGTAGGAATTCTTACGAGCTTCTGAAGTTCGTAGGAACTTCTTACGAACAAATGAAGTTCGTAAGAACTTCTTACGGACAAAAGAAGTTCATAGGAAGTTCCTACGAGGATCCGAAGTTTGTAAGAAGTTTTTACTGATCCACTTCCCATTCAGTAACTTTGAAAATCCTTTACCAATCCTCCTACCAATTTTGTCAACTACATATCACCATTGTACGTGTCTCAGTTGCTAATATTACAAATTTTTTTGTCCAAACTCTCCACCATTATGGATGCTCTAATAGTACAATTTACAGTGCATTACAAGGGTGAGAAAGAAAAAGAATCAATGGTGTGTGTGATAATGGCGGAGAGGGGCACAACGAGGGTTATGTGCGTGAGAAGAGAGACGAAGAGGAGAGAGAAGTGAATGAGATAAAAGAAAAGCATTCAACTAATCGTCTTGGCCAGTGCTCTCATACTCTCACTTTCAAAATAATGTTTCATCAACGAACGCTACGAACTACGAATGGAGATTAATTGAGATGCGCGCAAGCTGGCGCGAACACTTCAGGGTATGCTACCACACACATTTGGGACTCAAAAAAACTCTATATAGTCACTATTACACTTATCACGTATGTACTAATTGTTTGTCCAAAAAAAAGTATGTTGTAATTTTTTAAGGGTGCCGCTAAACGCACTCCACATGGGTGTTCAAAAAATCAACTGGAACGAACTAAATTGGGTCGAACCGATTCTTTTTTGGGGTCTTTTTTTTTAGACGGTCTTGGTTTGTTTTTTGGCTGATCGATCTAGTCAGTCTGATTCACGGTTTATAGTTTCAAAAGTTCTGTTATGATCGACCTGGACCGACTCTATATAAAATAATATATTTTTACGTTTATACATATATAAAAGATAAATAAATAGTGAAAATATATTTCAGATAAATAAAGGTGGAACATTAAAGTTACACATAGTGTCCATATAAAACAACTCTGTCGAAAATCCTTGGTATTAATTTTTCTCCACTTCTATAAACCTCCGCACAAAAATTACTGTTACTAATAGTATTCAACATTTAAAATGAACCATGAAAAGAAAATCATGTACTGAATAAGTTGACAAAAAAACAAGAACCTAACACATCAGAAGAAGTTAAATTACTAAACCAACTATTGTTTAATTTAAAAAACTCTCTCTGTGTAGTCAGTAGCAACAATCTCGTCAATAGTGATTTTATCATAGTTCACTTCAAAGGGATTATTTCTTATTCAAACTCAGTTCACACTAGCTCTAGAAGAAAATATAGATCAGCATGAACATCTGTATGATGTATGTTGATGTAAAAAAAATAGATTATCTCTAATTAATACAGATGAAATAAATGAGACAAAAGATTTTTAAAGTGGTTCAGCCTTGAAAGAATGGCCTACGTCCACTGTTTTTGTTATTGTTGACTGTTTGCTTGAAATTCTCGATAATGGATTTATCAAGAAATTCCGAGTCCCCCTCTAGTGAGGAGGTTACAATGTATTTATAGCCTTGAGGCTGTACCAATGAAAGGATAATGCGCTGTTATCTGGTAGACAAGTACATCTGTATGATAATAATGAGCATTTAATGAGCAGTCGTCTCATTGATTCTCTTGAGTTGGATGCGCTGTACGCTATGTAGCTCGGACCGCTTAAGCTTCTCAGACCGCCTAAGTTTCTCGACACGCTTGAGTTGTTCGGGGCCCCTGAGTTGCTCGTGGCTCCTTAGTTACTCGGTGATCTTGAGTTGCTCGATAAAAGTATATATAATTGCCACGTTGGCAGACACGTGTTTGTAAGTGAGTGGTCCATGTCAGTAAACTAAATTTGGTATCAACAGAAGCCGCCAATGTTTCATAATTTGATGTTGAAGAAAAGTATGGAACATTCTGCTTGAAAACTGTATAGATTATTGGTTTGTATGGTTTTTAGGAACGCATTCGTTGTATATAATTCTATTTTGAGTGCACAGTATCGGGCCTCATAAATATTTTGAATTTTTATGACCGCTTCGATATTTGTGCTCCTTTTCTTCTTTTAGCCGCCGGATACGCAAACGTCCTCCTTTGTAATTATTGCTTTTCTCTGTTCCCAAGGTAAAGTATTTAAACGCGTAAAAAATTCTATCATTTTTTCACTTTTCAAATCTGTATCTTTAAACTCTTCATTTCTTCTCTATTTTGTGCCTTCGTTCCTTCCATTGTTCGTTGTCAACTGATTCATTTTTTTTCTGTAAGATTTTCTTCCCTCTCTTTTATTTACTTTGTTCATCATGGTTTACCTTGTTAAATCGCTTGACAAATTTCGTTCTGAATTTTCAATTCCTTCATGGGTCATTTTGGAAGAACTTTCTGACTATTTTTCTTTGTCTGAGGGACATTGGTTCCCAAGTCTCTTTGTGGCCGAATGTGGTTTTTCTTTCCCTCCAAATCCCTTATGTTTGGAGTTCTATCAATATTTTGACGTTGTACCTGCAAAAATAGCTCCAAATACCTGGAGGATAGTTAATGGCGTTTATAGATTGAATCAACTCCATGGAACTCGTTTAGGAATCCCAGAGATTATGTACTGTTACAGATGGGTTGTCAGTGATTCCACATTCTATTTAAAGACTAGGTTTTTGAATAGGGCTTTAGTTGTTAATCTTCCAGACGCTAATATGGATTATTTTGAGCATGGGGTTATTATAAAAAATTGGCAACACGCTCCATTAAATGGAGATACTGTATATCAAGGTCCTAGATTCCCCCCTTATGGCAATGGAATAAGTTATTTTTATTTTTATTTTTTTGAAATCTTGTTTTCTTTGTGTTTGATAAAACGTTTCACTGACATTTGTTTTTGTTCATTACAGTTGACAGTAAAAGAAAATCTCCAAAAGAAGCTGACGTTAATTTGAAGCATTTAAAACTTATCTGGAGTTTGCACCAATCTGTTGCTGAGGAACGTATTAGGTCTGCTTCTTATTTATTGCAATACAAGAGCTATACTTCATCCTTCACTGCTCGTCCAGTGGTGGTTGACATTGACCAAGTATCAGCTTCTGAAACTGGTGTGGAAGGTTCCTCCTCTGAATCGAATATTCCCATTAGTAACCTAATGAAGAGAAGAAGAGCTCCTGCCTTCTTTGACAAATCAGACTCTGCCAATGTGGAGGCAACGAAAAATAAACAGGATGTTCCAGAGGAAGGGATAAGAAACATTGATGCACCCCCTCCTGTTGCTGCCAAGAAAGTTGTTGAGAAGCCCCATGTGGCTCCAAGCAAGGCTGTGGTTATTTCTCCTCATAGTGAGGTTATTGTCATATCACCAACCAAGACAACTTCTTTGGTTGAAAATATTCCTGCTCCTCCGAGGAGGTTAAAGAAAAGTTCCTCTGAGAGACCCGCCGAACCTATCTCTCAGCCTTTAAATGCTGAAAGTGGCGTTCCATCTTTTGTTGCTCCGAGCTCCGCTGTGAGCTTGGTAAAATCCTGGACTGTCCCGGAAGTCCAAGGTATTGAAGATTTCCTTTTTCGTAAGAGAATCACTACTCTTGCTGCTCAACACATTGCCTCAGTAAGTATTGTTAATTTGAGTAATTCACTGTATAATATTATGTTTATATGTTGATTTGATGTTATTTCTTTTTTCAGCTGGTGACGTGTTTCAATAGCATCTTGAAGAAGGATGAAGCTATTAAAGCTCCTCGGGAGGTGTAGCGGAAGCTTTTATTGGTCTGACTCAGTCCTTAAAGGATTCTCGTCAAAAATATGAAGAAGATAAGGTTACTAGGGAGAAGCAACTCAAGTCCATTGAGCTGGACAAGAATCAAGCTGAGAATGCTTCCCAGGAGTTAGAAAAGAAATTGAAAGTGTGACAACCCGAATATAATTATGATAAATTATATTTAAATCGTGCTTATCTTATGTGATATGAATAATTTGATATTAGTATATCTAATGTTAAGTGATTATGTTTATTATAATCCTACTTTCATAAATCATGAAAGGTCGAATTATTTACAAACACAAATTTTATTGTTTTCGGTGGAAAGGTTCCTGTTAGAGACTAGTTTTGACCTTTATAAAATTATAAATGAGTTGAGGTGAAAACTAGATAGTTGTATACATGTGAGTTAGGGTTGTAATACAACAAATGGATCATCAAATGGATGCCCGAGTAAAGAGTTATACCGAATTTACGAACAAAGGGCAAAGTTGTCCATTCCCTTTAAGTGATATTTTGTCTTTTATTAAACCAAATGGTTTAATTTGATTGGTTGGATTGGGAGGCAGCCTTGGCCGACCTTATACCCTTGAAATAGCTTTATCCTTCAGCCAAAATCAGCCATGAAAGGGTTTCACCTTGAGGAAAGAGAATTAGGGAGTTTAGGAAGGAAAAGTGAGGAGAAAAGGTGTAGAAAAATCCGTGGAAATTACGTAAAAGCCCCGAAGGTAATCCTAATTACAATTCTAGTTATTTATCTTATATTACTGATTTATATGATCTAAATCATCATAGGTTTACGAAATTTTCAGCCCTTTATATATTTTTATGGTTAGATGCAAGTTTATGTTAAGTTGAGTGTAGAAGCCCTTAAAATTGCTTTGTATTAAAACCCCTTGTATTCAAACTTGCATATCTCTTTGTGTGCTTAATTTAATTGAGAAATTCCAATTGGATATGAAAGTAGACTCATATTTTCATATCATATATGAAAATTAGAATTTATCTCCTTGTGGTTAGGCCGTAATGATGATTTCAAGTTGGTACATGGTTTCTATTTTTATACTTAATTTCGGTATGCCCTGAGTTTAGTCAAGCTTTTGAGATAGCAAATAAAGTCAAACAATTATGAAACTTTAATTCTGTACTATTCAGTATGTGTACTGAAAATGGGTTGAAAATCATGGAAAGTTATGCTGTAGAAAAATTATGAAAATTCTTGGAAGTTGAAGGAACAATAGAGGAGCTTGTAGGGCAGATTTCTTGTGTTGTAAAGAAATTGCCATAACTTGCTCTAGGAAGCTTGAAAAATTACACCGTCACTTGTAACGAAAAGTATATTCATATATGTTTTCATATTGATAAGGTTGGACCCCTGTATTTATACAATTTAGGAATATAGGATGATTAAGTATGTAAGACAATAAATTTAGGCCATACTGGATACCCCTTGAATGAATGTTTGTATTTCGTCCTTACAAAGAGTACTTTGAGTACATGTTTCATGTGTATATACATTGAGAAGTATAATTTCATGTTTACTTGACTTTGGTTATAAATTCCTTATAAGGTATTTCCTACGGTTGAATGTCCATAACTTTATCAATATGTATATCATTGTTTTGCCTTTACTTATATTTTATGACATGTGACTTAATTCGAATTATATTGTTGATGTATAGTCATGGAAAGTTACATAATTATGTTAGGATAATATTTATGATTAAGGTTCAATACTGATTTAGTTGGATTGACAGGTGTAAGGTATAATCAACCCAGTTCAGCTCCACCAGAAGGAAACGTGAATACATAGTTGTCAACCAAGGTGAGTGTACTCACTTGATAGAGATATTGGTATCGTGTTGTTGATATGATCAAAATATAATGAATATGAAATTGTTCATTTCGGTTTACCGAAATGGGAGGTTACTCCCCGACCCGGAATGGGGGAGATTTGTCTATTAAAGACAGGGGTTACTCCTCGACCAATAATGGAGGAGAATTGTCTATTTAGACAGGATATGTGAATCATGATTCGGAAAAGTTGGTCATTCATTATGAATGAGCCGGATAAGTTAATACATAAGTATATGGACATGATTTATTGCATTTAAATTCATGCAGTAGTATAGTAGTGATGCATTCACTGGGCTATTTTGCTCACGGTTCCTATGTTCACAATTTTTCAGGTAACGCGATGTCACTGCCAAATCTAGGAAGTAGGGCTGGGTTAGACAGGAATGGGAGAAACAAAGATTTTGTTTAAATGTAAAGGATGTAATTAAGTTAAATTATCCTTCAAGCAAGTTTGTATAAGTATGACTACTCTGATGTTGTAAAAAGGTTTTCAGTTATATGGATTTACAATGATGACTCTGAAATTAAAACTCTTATTTATGGTTTGGTTAAATTAATCATGGTTTGACTCACTTTGACTTTCAAACTTAATTATAAGTAACTGGGTTGGGGTGTGTCAGCTTTTGGTATCAGAGCCTAGGTTTTAGAGGTTCTGGAGTGAGAAGTATCTAGATTTGGCAGTGAATGTTAGAAATATATTTTATTTGATACTAACGATTATGTTAGGAAAGATATGTATATCTGCATGTTGTTATATCGTTGATTCATTTCAGATATAAGAGAATGGAATGAGGGAATGTAAATGTGAGATTAGAAGATGAAGCTTCAAATATTCCAGCAGAAGTGGAGGTTGAGCAACCTGTTCAGATAAATGTGGAACCCGAGCCAGAACAACTGACAGATATGCAAAAAATGGCACGTGCTATGACACTAATGGCAGAGCATCAAGTTAGATTTATGGCTCAGATGGAAGAACAACAGACCAGGCAACTGGAGGCACAAGCCTTAGCTAGGGCTGAGGAGGTGATACACCAGGAAGAAAGAAGTACTTCACATGAGAAATTTATTAAGATGAACCCACCATCGTTTGAAGGAGCAGTTGATCCAGCAGAGGCAGAAGTATGGGTTAAAGAAATTGAACTTATCTTTGGGGTAATGAGGATGCCTGAAAATCAACAGGTAACCTTGGCGGCGTATATGCTGAAAGGAGAAGTTAAGTACTGGTGGGATGCCATGAAACATTTGTTGATTACTCCAGGAGGCAGGAATGTGATCTCATGGGATGCTTTTGTTAAAGCCTTGTATGATAAGTATTTTCCCCCAATGTATCAAAAACAAAAGGAGAAGGAATATTTCATGTTGAATCAGGGAAGCATGACTGTCAGAGAATATGAATCCAAACTTACAACCTTATCTCGTTTTGCTTCGAGGTTTATACGGAATGAGGAAGATATGTGCAGTCGATTTCTCGATGGGCTTGAGTTAGTCATTAAATCTAGATTGTCGGCTTTAGAGACTTCTAACTATTCCTTCTTAGTGAACAAAGCCATGCTAGTAGAAAGGGACGTGAATGAAGCTAGAGGGAATCGAGAGCGAGGTGTAAAGAGAAGCAGATTCGATCCAAGTTATCAAAAGGGTAGTGATACAGAATATTCGAGACTTGGAGGGAAGAAATTCCAGCCTGGTAGAGGCATGGGAAGTAGTTTTCAAAGGGGTGAAGCAAGTGGTGGAAGAGGTTCAAGAGTTTCATCGCAAGGAGATCCGAATGTTTGTTTCTTTTGTGGGACATCGGGTCATGTAAAGAGAAATTCCCCAAAGCTACTGAATATAGAATGTTTCAACTGTCATCAGAAGGGCCATCTGAGAAAGAATTGTCCGATGTTATCAAGAGCGATTTCAGTCAGTAGTGTGGGGCCTCATAAAGGATCCTCTCCAGGCAGTGCCACCAGGGGAAGAGATACAGGACAAGCAAGCAGATCGAAGGAAGGAGGAAGAGTGTTTGCGATGACATTGTAAGATGCCCATGCTACACCTGAAGTGGTTACAGGTAAACGTTTTATTGCAAATAAAGATCTATATGCACTCATTGATCATGGATCTACGCATTCATTTATGGCATTAGATGTTGTTTCATATTTGGGTAGACCATGTCCATTTCTCAATTGTGCCTTATATATTTCTACCCCAATGGAAAGTGTGATTCTGGTTGAGCATGTTTATAAAGATTATATCTTACGAATGGGGGAACGAGATTTTTATGTTGATTTGATACCGTTGGCCATTCGAGATTTTGATATTATATTGGGGATGGATTGGTTATCATCATACCATGCTTCCATTGATTGTTTTCGCAAAGAAGTTACATTTCATTTGCGTGGTGAACCCGAGTTCCAATTTATAAGAGAAAGGAATGTTGTCCCTAATTGTCTTATCTCAGCAATAAAGAGCATAAAGTTATTGAGTAAGGGTTGTACAGGGTATTTAGCGTATGTGGTTGATGTTAGTAAGGAAGCACTTAAAGTTGAAGATATACCAGTGGTTAGAGAGTTTTTTGATGTCTTCCCAGAAGAATTGCCAGGATTGCCACCCGATAGGGAAGTAGAGTTTTCTATTGAATTAATTCCAGGTACTGGTCCAATTTCCCTTGCTCCTTATAAAATGGCACCAACAGAGTTGAAGGAATTAAAAGTGCAATTACAAGATCTGATAAGCAGAGGGTTCATTCGGACTAGTGTTTCGCCATGGGGAGGCCCAGTGTTATTTGTGAAAAAGAAAGATGGGACAATGCGATTATGTATTGATTATCGGCAGTTGAATAAGGTGACCATTAGAAATAAGTACCCTCTACCTCGTATTGATGACTTGTTTGACCAATTACAGGGGGCCACAGTATTTTCAAAGATTGATTTGAGATCGGGTTACCACCAACTGAAAGTGAAGGATAGCGATATTTCCAAAACAGCTTTTCGGACTCGATATGGGCACTATGAGTTTTTGGTGATGCCATTTGGATTGACTAATGCTCCAGCGGTTTTTATGGATTTGATGAATCGGGTATTCCATCCTTTCATTGATTCCTTTGTGATTGTATTCATAGACGATGTGTTGATTTACTCGCGTAGCATGGAAGAACATGAGAAGCATTTGAAACTTGTATTGCAGATTTTGAGAGAGAAGAAATTGTTTGCTAAATTTAGCAAGTGTGAGTTTTGGTTGAATGAAATTGTGTTTTTAGGGCACGTTATCTCGGGAAATGGGATATATATTGATCCAAAGAAGGTGGAAGCAATTGTTGAATGGGAGAGTCCTAAGAATGTGACATAAATTAGGAGTTTCCTAGGGTTGGCAGGTTGCCATCGCAGATTCATTAAAGGATTTTCAGCAATAGCATTACCATTGACAAAGTTGACCCGTAAAGAAGTGAAGTTTGTGTGGGATGAATAATGCGAAAGGAGTTTTAAAGAATTAAAGAAGCGGTTGGTTTCAGCCCCTATACTTGCTATTCCATGTGGGAATGAGTCTTTTGTGATCTATACAGACGCTTCATTTCAGGGTTTAGGATATGTTCTTATGCAGAATGGGAAGGTAATAGCATATGCTTCCAGACAATTAAAGGCGCATGAACGAAACTACCCTACACACGATTTGGAGCTAGCAGCCATTATTTTTGCTTTAAAGTTGTGGAGACATTACTTGTATAGAGAAACTTGTGAGATATTTACTGATCATCAAAGTTTGAAATACTTATTTACACAGAAAGAATTGAATTTGAGACAAAGGCGTTGGATAGAGCTGATTAAAGTCTATGACTGTACCATCCATCATCACCCTGGGAAGGCCAATATAGTAGCAGATGCTTTGAGTCGAAAATCATCAGGGATTCTTGGTTGCATACGGTGTGCCCGTGTTGGAAATATTCTTGACTTGGCATCAATGGGGATTGAATTGAAGTTTTCAAAAAGCGGAGAATTATTAGCACATGTCACAGTGAGACCTTTATTGGCCGAACGCATACGAAATTTGCAGAAGAGTGATCCATTCCTTGAGAAGAAGAAGCAAGATGTCCTAGATGGTAAAGAGAATGACTTTGAAATTAAGAATGATGAATCGTTGTGTTATAAAAATAGGATTTGTGTATCGAATAATCCACCCTTAAATAAAGATATATTAGAAGAGGCACATAGTTCTATTTACTCTATGCATCCGGGAGGTACCAAAATGTACAGAGATTTGAAAGAGTATTACTGGTGGAACAATATGAAACTTGAGATTGCAGAGTTCGTAGCTAAATGTTTAGTGTGCCAGCAAGTAAAGGCGGAGCATCAGAAGCCGGCAGGATTATTACAGTCATTGCCTATTCCGGAATGGAAGTGGGAGCATATAACGATGGACTTTGTTACAGGATTACCCCGGTCACCAAAGGAGAATGATTCTATTTGGGCGATTGTAGATCGATTGACGAAGTCAACTCATTTTCTTCCAGTTAAGACCACCTACAATGTTGACAAGTATGCACGTATGTACGTTGATGAGATTATTCGTTTACATGGGGCACTAGTGTCAATAGTATCAGATAGAGATCCAACGTTCACTTCTAAGTTTTGGCCTCGTCTCCAGAATGCCATGGGCACAAGTTTGAAGTTCAGCACTGCTTTCATCCACAAACTGATGGGTAATCAGAAAGGACGATTCAAATATTAGAAGACATGTTACGAGCCTGTGTATTTGACTTCAAAGGTAGTTGGGATGATCATTTGCCATTAACGGAATTTTCATATAATAATAGTTATCAGTCGACTATTGGTATGGCTCCTTACGAAGCTTTATATGGAGGAGATGTAGAACGCCTTTGTGTTGGGATGAAGTGGGTGAAAGGAAAATATTGGGTCCTGAATTAATAGATGTGACGACTGAAAAGATCAAAATTATTCGGGAACGGATAAAGATAGCACAAAGTATGCAGAAATTTTATGCAGATAAGAGGAAGTATCCATTGGAATTTAAGAAGGTAGATTTTGTATTCCTGCGTATTTCACCATGGAAAGGCGTTATGAGATTTGGCAAAAAGGGAAAACTAAGTCCAAGATACATTGGACTATATGAGGTGTTGGAAAGAATTGGGGCCCTGGCATATAGATTAGCATTGCCTTCAGAGTTGTCTCGTTTACATGATGTGTTTCACGTATCGATGCTTCGTAAGTGTTTGGCGGATCCAGCTCATCAGTTGAAAACTTAACCAATTGAACTGAAGGAAGACTTGTCATACATCGAGGAACCAATGGAAATTATTGATCGTAAGGAGCAAGTATTGAGAAATAAAGTTATTCCCTTAGTTAAAGTTATGTGGATGAGCCATGGAGTTAAAGAATCAACTTGGGAAATGGAGGATAGCATGAGAAAATAGTATCCCCATTTGTTTGGTAAGTGACCTTTATATTAAATTTCGGGGACGAAATTTTCTAAGGTGGGTGAGTTGTGACAACCCGAATATAATTATGATAAATTATATTTAAATCATGCTTATCTTATGTGATATGAATAATGTGATATTAGTATATCTAATGTTAAGTGATTATGTTTATTATAATCCTACTTTCATAAATCAAGAAAGGTCGAATTATTTACAAACACAAATTTTGTTGTTTTAGGTGGAAAGGTTCCTGTTAGAGACTAGTTTTGACCTTTATAACATTATAAATGACTTGAGGTGAAAACTAGATAGTTGTAGACATGTGAGTTAGGGTTGTAATACAACAAACGGATCATCAAATGGATACCCGAGTAAAGAGTTATACCGAATTTACGAACAAAGGGCAAAGTTGTCCATTCCCTTTAAGTGATATTTTGTCTTTTATTAAACCAAATGGTTTAATTTGATTGGTTGGCTTGGGAGGCAGCCTTGGCCGACCTTATAACCTTGGAATAGCTTTATCCTTCAGCCAAAATCAGCCATGAAAGGGTTTCACCTTGAGGAAAGAGAATTAGGGAGTTTAGGAAGGAAAAGTGAGGAGAAAAGGTGTAGAAAAATTCGTGGAAATTACGTAAAAGCCTCGAAGGTAATCCTAATTACAATTCTAGTTATTTATCTTATATTACTGATTTATATGATCTAAATCATCATAGGTTTACGAAATTTTCAGCCCTTTATATATTTTTACGGTTAGATGCAAGTTTATGTTAAGTTGAGTGTAGAAGCCCTTAAAATTGCTTTGTATTGAAACCCCTTGTATTCAAACTTGCATATCTCTTTGTGTGCTTACTGTAATTGAGAAATTCCAATTGGATATGAAAGTAGACTCATATATTCATATCATATCTGAAAATTATAATTTATCTCCTTGTGGTTAGGCCGTAATGATGATTTCAAGTTGGTACATGGTTTCTGTTTTTATACTTCATTTCGGTATACCCTGAGTTTAGTCAAGCTTTTGAGATAGCAAAATGAAGTCAAACAATTATGAAACTTTAATTCTGTACTATTCATTATGTGTACTGAAAATGGGTTGAAAATCATGGAAAGTTATGCTGTAGAAAAATTATGAAAATTCTTGGAAGTTGAAGGAACAATAGAGGAGCTTGTAGGGCAGATTTCTTGTGTTGTAAAGAAATGGCCATAACTTGCTCTAGGAAGCTTGAAAAATTACACCATCACTTGTACCAAAAAGTATATTCATATATGTTTTCATATTGATAAGGTTGGTGATACGGCGTAAATATTGCGTATTTCACCCGTTAACCTACGCCTTATTAGCCCCATTGGGTATCTTAATCCCTATATTTATGCTCGTTAACCAGACAACCTCGGATTTCTATGTTAACATGTTTTGCAGGGGTTAATTGAGCTTTTGTAGGTATTTGGATGCTTAGTATGAAGTTCGGACGCTTTCCGGAAATGTTTCGTCGACTTTTGCAGCTTCGGGGGCATTTTAGTAATTCCAGCATCCGGGTTTGAATCCCGAGCTCTTCACGGAAGTTGAAGCCCTTTGATTTCTCTTCGCGTGGCCGTCGACGGTGCATGATTCCGAGTTGAAAATTGGAGTTATGGCATTTTTAGGATGGTTTTTACTATAAAAGTACACTCAAGGTCATATTCAAGGGCATTTTAGTCATTTCATATTTTGGTTTTTTAGCCTAATGTCTTCTTGGATGTTGTAGTCCTCTGAGTTATCTTCGCGTAGCCTCCGACCGTGCCTCATTCCGAGCTATAACGAAGAAATGCCGGCATTTTCCGTAAAACAGGACAAAGCTGCAGAATTCAGACCTGTAGCTTGCGAATCGATTCGGCCCAAAACCGAATCGATTCGGAATGCTGCAGAAATGCAGAAATGAACTTCCCCTGTTTCCGAATCGATTCGGACCATTTCCGAATCGATTCGGCTACAGTAAATGTCCGAAAATCTGTATTTTTAAGTTGGTTTTTGGTTGGGTATATAAGGGTAAACATTGGATGAAGTGGGAGAACGTTTTTAGGTTAGTTTTAGTTAGGGTTTTGGGTATGGAGAGCTCATTTCTTCCTTTTCTTTGGGTGTTCCCCATTAATGGTTTGTAAGTGCACTATTCATTACCCCTACCATTAATATAGTTGTATTTCTTGATTTCTTGCTTTGATAACTAGTTTCCTTGCTTTCAAATTAGTTTATTGTTGTTATTTATTGCTTTAATTAGTTTAGTTGTTGTTTAAAGTAGTTTAATCCATGTATTGTCCGTAGATAACGGGTTGGGATTGCGTTTCCGCCATTAATGGGCGTTGAGCTCCGAAAGTTAGGTTTTGTGTAAATTTGCGTTTAATTGAAACCGCGTGTATTAAAGTTGGATTGTTATGCGTTTAACTTTATTTGTCACGCAACTTTAGTGTTTATAGCGACAATCCGAATTTAATCCGCGTGTGACCATTTTTCAGTTAAATGTTTTATCTCGCAACTTTGGGTTAAATTCCTTCTTGTGTGATGTTTATGCTTAATTAAAAATGCTCAATTAAATGCTTTGGAGCCGTAATTCTAATTAGTAGTTGTTTAGCCCGTGTGGTGGAATGCGATCCCGATCCTCGCTTTACTTTTGTGTAGCGTAACTTATTCTTTTCTTTTGTCACCATAACCACCCTATCACCTTTTCTTTTATTTATTTTACACCACTTTTATTCCTGAAGTAATTAAACAATTAAAATCTAAAATTTAATCACTCCCTGTGGATTTCTTACGACACCCGACTTACCGCTGTGCTTGCTTATCAAGTGTAGTAGTAGCTTAGGTTCTTTTGTATCGCGGCGGCGAAACACACGACGACTGTGTCCTCACACGAACACACTTTTACCGCTCGATCAAAAATGGCGCCGTTGCCGGGGAGTGTGTTTTAGATAGTAATTGTTTTATTATTTCGTAGTATTTTTCCTTTTGTATTTGTATTCTTTGTTTTAACCTTTTTTGCAGGATAGCATACTTGAGCGCTAAGAAACTTTGATTCGCGGTTGCTCACTTATTAGTTCGGATTCTCCATCTACAAACAACGAGGTAATCATGTCCTACTATTATAGTTATTACGGTTATTCTAATGATTCTTACTTTGGGGATAGTTTTCAAGTTTTCCATTTTCAAGATTTTCTTGAAAATGAAAGACTTGAAAACATTTATCGAAATGAAAATCGTTATTGGGAGCTTGAGTTGGATTCATTATTCGAATCCAATGACGATTCTTATTTCATTACTTTCGAAGACGAGTTTCAACCAAATGAGGAGTCCGAGGCTCTTGAGCCGAGGAAGCCTACTTTGGAAGAAACTTTGCTTCTTTACTCCCAAGGTTTGGAAAGCCTAAATGATGCTGGAATGAGACTTGGTGCACTTTGCGATGAGATGAATTCTTATGCACAAAACAACGAGGAGGTGGAAACTTGTGTTTCACCTCAATTTTTCAGAGAATTTCTCATCGAATGTGAATCTTTCTCCCCCGAAATTCAATCTCCTTCCGACGATGAGTCGATTGAGATTGAATTTGTTTCATCACCATATTCGTTTTTCATCATTGAACCATTAGAATTACCGGTTGATTCCTGTGAGTTGGTAGAAATTAAAACTTCTACACTTTTTGCCGACGAGGACTCTTTACCGGACTTGTTTTCGATGGATGTTATCCTCATGTGTGCACCATCTCCCATTCCATTTGAAAAACCTTTGGGAGATGAATCGATTTTTCTTGGATCTCTAGTTTACCTTTCCCCCTTATTATCCAAATCCCCCATCGTCCGCCCAAAATTTCAAATTGGCGATGGTTCACTTTTTTCACCACCCACACGCCTTCCGTTGTTCAAAAGGAATTCATATCTTTCGGGAGGCATGTTCACTTTGGAGGGTCCACCGTTGATCTTTCAAATTCAAATCCCTTTTTGGGTGGACCCTCAACTATTTAGACTTGGTTGTAAATAGTAGGTTGTAAATATTTTATCCTCGCTCCCTTTTTGTGGTAAGTATTCCCGCCTGTCACGCGGGTGACCCGGGTTCGATCCCCGGCAACGGCGCCATTTTGATGCGAGGAAAACCGAGTGTTCGTGTAGGGACACTATCGTTGATTTCGGCTCCCGCTCGACATGCAAAAGAACCTAAACTACAACTACACTTGACAAGCAAGTAAAGCGGTAAGTCGGGTATCGAAAATCCACAGAGAGTGATTGAATTTTAGATTTTAATTGTTTAATTACTTCAAGAATAAAAGGGTGTAAAAGAAATAAGAAAAGGTGATGTGTGGTTATCGTGAATAAAGAAAAGAATAAGTTACGCTAAAATAAAGTAAAGCGAGGATCGGGATCGCATTCCACCAAACGGATCGAAACAACTACTAATTAGAATTCCGGCTCGAAAGCAATCTAATCGAGCATATCCAATTAAGCATAAACATCACGCAATAAGGAATTTAAGCCAAAGTTACGAGATTAAACATTTAACAGAAAATGGTCACACGCGGATTAAATTCGGATAATCGCTATAAACACTAACGTTGCATGACAAAGAAAGTTAAACGCATAATAATCCGACTTTAATACGCGAGGTTTCAATTAAATGCAATTTTACACAAAACCTAATTTTCGAAGTCCAAACCCGTAAATGGCGGAACACAATCCCGAACCTATTTATCTACGGACAAAACATGGAATTAAACTAAATTACACTAATTAAACTAAGAAAGCAAGAATTAAAGCATGTAAACCTAATTAACAAAGCATGAAAATTATCTAGATTGCAAGAATAAAAGGAAAGCAAGCTATATTAATGGAGAGGGAATATGAAAGTACCAATTACAATCCACATGGGGTGTCAAACCAAGAGGAATAAGAAGAGAACTCTCCACACCAAACCCTAACTAAACTAACATAAAAATGGCGCCGTTACCGGGGAGTGTGTTTTAGATAGTAATTGTTTTATTATTTCGTAGTATTTTTCCTTTTGTATTTGTATTCTTTGTTTTAACCTTCTTTGCAGGATAGCATACTTGAGCGCTAAGAAACTTTGATTCGCGGTTGCTCACTTTTTAGCTCGGATTCTCCATCTACAAACAACGAGGTAATCATGTCCTACTATTATAGTTATTACGGTTATTCTAATGATTCTTACTTTGGAGATAGTTTTCAAGTTTTCCATTTTCAAGATTTTCTTGAAAATGAAAGACTTGAAAACATTTATCGAAATGAAAATCGTTATTGGGAGCTTGAGTTGGATTCATTATTCGAATCCAATGACGATTCTTATTTCATTACTTTCGAAGACGAGTTTCAACCAAATGAGGAGTCCGAGGCTCTTGAGCCGAGGAAGCCTACTTTGGAAGAAACTTTGCTTCTTTACTCCCAAGGTTTGGAAAGCCTAAATGATGCTGGAATGAGACTTGGTGCACTTTGCGATGAGATGAATTCTTATGCACAAAACAACGAGGAGGTGGAAACTTGTGTTTCACCTCAATTTTTCAGAGAATTTCTCATCGAATGTGAATCTTTCTCCCCCGAAATTCAATCTCCTTCCGACGATGAGTCGATTGAGATTGAATTTGTTTCATCACCATATTCGTTTTCCGTCATTGAACCATTAGAATTACCGGTTGATTCCTGTGAGTTGGTAGAAATTAAAACTTCTACACTTTTTGCCGACGAGGACTCTTTACCGGACTTGTTTTCGATGGATGTTATCCTCATGTGTGCACCATCTCCCATTCCATTTGAAAAACCTTTGGGAGATGAATCGATTTTTCTTGGATCTTTAGTGTACCTTTCCCCCTTATTATCCAAATCCCCCATCGTCCGCCCAAAATTTCAAATTGGTGATGGTTCACTTTTTTCACCACCCACATGCCTTCCGTTGTTCAAACGGAATTCATATCTTTCGGGAGGCATGTTCACTTTGGAGGGTCCACCGTTGATCTTTCAAAGTCAAATCCCTTTTTGGGTGGACCCTCAACTATTTAGACTTGGTTGTAAATAGTAGGTTGTAAATATTTTATCCTCGCTCCCTTTTTGTGGTAAGTATTCCCGCCTGTCACGCGGGTGACCCGGGTTCGATCCCCGGCAACGGCGCCATTTTGATGCGAGGAAAACCGAGTGTTCGTGTAGGGACACTATCGTTGATTTCGGCTCCCGCTCGACATGCAAAAGAACCTAAACTACAACTACACTTGACAAGCAAGTAAAGCGGTAAGTCGGGTATCGAAAATCCACAGGGAGTGATTGAATTTTAGATTTTAATTGTTTAATTACTTCAAGAATAAAAGGGTGTAAAAGAAATAAGAAAAGGTGATGTGTGGTTATCGTGAATAAAGAAAAGAATAAGTTACGCTAAAATAAAGTAAAGCGAGGATCGGGATCGCATTCCACCAAACGGATCGAAACAACTACTAATTAGAATTCCGGCTCGAAAGCAATCTAATCGAGCATATCCAATTAAGCATAAACATCACGCAATAAGGAATTTAAGCCAAAGTTACGAGATTAAACATTTAACGGAAAATGGTCACACGCGGATTAAATTCGGATAATCGCTATAAACACTAACGTTGCATGACAAAGAAAGTTAAACGCATAATAATCCGACTTTAATACGCGAGGTTTCAATTAAATGCAATTTTACACAAAACCTAATTTTTGAAGTCCAAACCCGTAAATGGCGGAACACAATCCCGAACCTATTTATCTACGGACAAAACATGGAATTAAACTAAATTACACTAATTAAACTAAGAAAGCAAGAATTAAAGCATGTAAACCTAATTAACAAAGCATGAAAATTATCTAGAAAGCAAGAATAAAAGGAAAGCAAGCTATATTAATGGAGAGGGAAGATGAAAGTAACAATTACAATCCACATGGGGTGTCAAACCAAGAGGAATAAGAAGAGAACTCTCCACACCAAACCCTAACTAAACTAACATAAAAATGGCGCCGTTGCCGGGGAGTGTGTTTTAGATAGTAATTGTTTTATTATTTCGTAGTATTTTTCCTTTTGTATTTGTATTCTTTGTTTTAACCTTTTTTGCAGGATAGCATACTTGAGCGCTAAGAAACTTTGATTCGCGGTTGCTCACTTTTTAGCTCGGATTCTCCATCTACAA
This sequence comes from Sambucus nigra, assembly GCA_949130495.1. Lineage (NCBI taxonomy): Eukaryota > Viridiplantae > Streptophyta > Magnoliopsida > Dipsacales > Adoxaceae > Sambucus > Sambucus nigra. The sequence goes on from OX422210.1 coordinate 288,944,177, forward strand.
ACAACGAGGTAATCATGTCCTACTATTATAGTTATTACGGTTATTCTAATGATTCTTACTTTGGGGATAGTTTTCAAGTTTTCCATTTTCAAGATTTTCTTGAAAATGAAAGACTTGAAAACATTTATCGAAATGAAAATCGTTATTGGGAGCTTGAGTTGGATTCATTATTCGAATCCAATGACGATTCTTATTTCATTACTTTCGAAGACGAGTTTCAACCAAATGAGGAGTCCGAGGCTCTTGAGCCGAGGAAGCCTACTTTGGAAGAAACTTTGCTTCTTTACTCCCAAGGTTTGGAAAGCCTAAATGATGCTGGAATGAGACTTGGTGCACTTTGCGATGAGATGAATTCTTATGCACAAAACAACGAGGAGGTGAAAACTTGTGTTTCACCTCAATTTTTCAGAGAATTTCTCATCGAATGTGAATCTTTCTCCCCCGAAATTCAATCTCCTTCCGACGATGAGTCGATTGAGATTGAATTTGTTTCATCACCATATTCGTTTTTCGTCATTGAACCATTAGAATTACCGGTTGATTCCTGTGAGTTGGTAGAAATTAAAATTTCTACACTTTTTGCCGACGAGGACTCTTTACCGGACTTGTTTTCGATAGATGTTATCCTCATGTGTGCACCATCTCCCATTCCATTTGAAAAACCTTTGGGAGATGAATCGATTTTTCTTGGATCTCTAGTGTACCTTTCCCCCTTATTATCCAAATCCCCCATCGTCCGCCCAAAATTTCAAATTGGCGATGGTTCACTTTTTTCACCACCCACATGCCTTCCGTTGTTCAAACGGAATTCATATCTTTCGAGAGGCATGTTCACTTTGGAGGGTCCACCGTTGATCTTTCAAAGTCAAATCCCTTTTTGGGTGGACCCTCAACTATTTAGACTTCTAGTGTGTAGTTAGTGTGAAGCCTAAATAGTAGGTTGTAAATAGTTAGCTTTTCAATTTTCTTTCTTTCCTATTTCTCTTTCCTTTTAATTTAGTCTAGTGTAATTAGTTAACTTTTTGTTATTTGTTTTTGCTATGCTCGGTACTAACTTGTTTTGTAGATTCCTTTGGACTCGCGCTTATGGAGATCGCTCCAATTTTGGGTAATATCATTCTTTTCCTCTCTTTGTGTTGTGTTCTTAATGCGCATTGAGGACAATGCAACATTTAAGTTAGGGAGTGTAGGATATTTTATCCATTTCTTTGTTTTGTCCATGGATGTGCTTACTTGTTAGTTACCAAGTATGCCTTTTTGTGAAAAATTTAAAAATTTTCAAAAATATTTTCTTTCTTTTTTCTCCTTTGTTGGGCATTTTGCCTTGTTTCCGATGACAAATTTCAATAATTGCCCGATTCGATTGACAACTCAATGATGCATGTTCTCGATTTTAGAAGTTATTAGACTTTAGTCCTCAAATCATTGATTTTGTGAATAACTTCATGAATTAAACTTTATCCCATGAGCATATGCACTTTCCTTGTTATATTGATTTGGTTTAAGATTTTTATAACTCGGTAATCTTTTGTTGCATTGTATATACTTACACCGAGTAAGATTTGTACCTTTCGTCGTTTGTGAGTGTTATACACTATTCTTTTGTCTTTGAAAACGTTGAATTCGTCGGTAATCTCTCTATTATTTCATTTGACCGTTCATTAATTGAGTTCATACTTGAAATGTGTTACTTGATCATGATTTTCATATATTATTTTGACTTGAGAATTGCGTAAACTTTGTGAAATGATCATAGGCAATCTTTGTTATATCATCCATATTAGCCTTGACCTCACCATATATGTTTCCCTAGTCAACCCCTTTGAGCCTAAATACTAGCCTTTCGTTTCATAACCCCATTCCCATAACCAACTCCGCATTGGAGTTTTAGCCCATACATACACTTTCCATACCTTTGTTTGGAATGATACTTGGGATTGAATGTTGTTGTTGTGTTGCGGTTGCAATTTTAGGCATATGAGAGTTTGATAAGTAAAGAAAAGAAAGTAGTGAAAAAAGTGAAGAAAAAGAGAAAGCAAAAAGCAAAAGAAAACAAAAGAGAAAATGAGAAAAAGAAGAAAAGAAAAAGAAAGAGAAAGTTGTAAATGTTGTGTATAGTGTTCAATAAGCTTTGATTACTCTCCAGTTTTTATATCTAATGCTTGTTTGGAAGTTACTTTCCATTTTTGATATTGCCCGCATTCTTCCCATTATCCCGAGTTTTCATCCCGAACACTTTGAATTCGTATATACATTCCTTCATTTCGTACCCTAGCCTAACCTACATTATAACCCTATTAAAGTCCTATGTGATCTTAGGGTGCATTTAATTTAAAAGTCATAATAGTTTTGATAATCTGTGAAAATGCATTTCGCCTCTTTTAGTGTGCGATATCCTTTCATTGAGATTACAGTTTTTCATTTTATATATAGCGTTCTTCATTTGTGACATGTGTGCGGCCTAGTTTCCAATTACATTTACTTTTAGCCCGCATGTCCCGTGTGTTACCTCCCTGTTTTGAGTGAATTCTCTTGATGAGCGTAATGCCCGTGAGGATTGAATATATGCATGCCTTTATGTTTATCCGGTTTATTTAAGTTTTTACCAAATCATATTGTGCATTTGCTCTCCCCCTCCCACTTTTAAGGTTTCAATTCTATGAGGTGCATTCTATAATGTTAATGATTTGGACTTCTGTTTCAATTCATTCACTTTGCTAATAATATGTTTGAAATCTTTTTCGTTGTTGTTGAGTTTGTCGCATGTTGGGTTGGGCATATTTTGAGGAAACTTTATGATGTTTGTGGGTATCATCCCTGAAAACCCTCACGAGACGACACTCGTTCACTAGGGTAACCTAGGGGTTTAACGACTTATTGCATATGGCAAATGCAATCGTTCGCCCGCGAAAGTGGCCTTATCTTTTTATTACTTTTTCATCCCATTTTGTACTTGTATCCTGTTTTTGATTTTCTTGTAGTTCTTGTTGTTTCCTATTTCATTGCTAGGGACTAGCAATGTGTAAGTTAGGGGGTGTGATACGGCGTAAATATTGCGTATTTCACCCGTTAACCTACGCCTTATTAGCCCCATTGGGTATCTTAATCCCTATATTTATGCTCGTTAACCAGACAACCTCGGATTTCTATGTTAACATGTTTTGCAGGGGTTAATTGAGCTTTTGTAGGTATTTGGATGCTTAGTATGAAGTTCGGACGCTTTCCGGAAATGTTTCGTCGACTTTTGCAGCTTCGGGGGCATTTTAGTAATTCCAGCATCCGGGTTTGAATCCCGAGCTCTTCACGGAAGTTGAAGCCCTTTGATTTCTCTTCGCGTGGCCTCCGACGGTGCATGATTCCGAGTTGTATCGATGGAGTTATGGCATTTTCAGGATGGTTTTTACTATAAAAGTACACTCAAGGTCACATTCAAGGGCATTTTAGTCATTTCATATTTTGCTTTTTTAGCCTAATGTCTTCTTGGATGTTGTAGTCCTCTGAGTTATCTTCACGTAGCCTCCGACCGTGCCTCATTCCGAGCTATAACGAAGAAATGGCGGCATTTTCCGTAAAACGGGACAAAGCTGCAGAATTCAGACCTGTAGCTTGCGAATCGATTCGGCCCAAAACCGAATCGATTCGGAATGCTGCAGAAATGCAGAAATGAACTTCCCCTGTTTCCGAATCGATTCGGACCATTTCCGAATCGATTCGGCTACAGTAAATGTCCGAAAATCTGTATTTTTAAGTTGGTTTTTGGTTGGGTATATAAGGGTAAACATTGGATGAAGTGGGAGAACGTTTTTAGGTTAGTTTTAGTTAGGGTTTTGGGTATGGAGAGCTCATTTCTTCCTTTTCTTTGGGTGTTCCCCATTAATGGTTTGTAAGTGCACTATTCATTACCCCTACCATTAATATAGTTGTATTTCTTGATTTCTTGCTTTGATAACTAGTTTCCTTGCTTTCAAATTAGTTTATTGTTGTTATTTATTGCTTTAATTAGTTTAGTTGTTGTTTAAAGTAGTTTAATCCATGTATTGTCCGTAGATAAATAGGTTCGGGATTGTGTTCCGCCATTTACGGGTTTGGACTTCGAAAATTAGGTTTTGTGTAAAATTGCATTTAATTGAAACCTCGCGTATTAAAGTCGGATTATTATGCGTTTAACTTTCTTTGTCATGCAACGTTAGTGTTTATAGCGATTATCCGAATTTAATCCGCGTGTGACCATTTTCCGTTAAATGTTTAATCTCGTAACTTTGGCTTAAATTCCTTATTGCGTGATGTTTATGCTTAATTGGATATGCTCGATTAGATTGCTTTCGAGCCGGAATTCTAATTAGTAGTTGTTTCGATCCGTTTGGTGGAATGCGATCCCGATCCTCGCTTTACTTTATTTTAGCGTAACTTATTCTTTTCTTTATTCACGATAACCACACATCACCTTTTCTTATTTCTTTTACACCCTTTTATTCTTGAAGTAATTAAACAATTAAAATCTAAAATTCAATCACTCCCTGTGGATTTTCGATACCCGACTTACCGCTTTACTTGCTTGTCAAGTGTAGTTGTAGTTTAGGTTCTTTTGCATGTCGAGCGGGAGCCGAAATCAACGATAGTGTCCCTACACGAACACTCGGTTTTCCTCGCATCAGTTGGACCCCTGTATTTATACAATTTAGGAATATAGGATGATTAAGTATGTAAGACAATAAATTCAGGCCATACTACTTTGAGTACATGTTTCATGTGTATATACATTGAGAAGTATAATTTCATGTTTACTTGACTTTGGTTATAAATTCCTTATAAGGTATTTCCTACGGTTGAATGTCCATAACTTTATCAATATGTATATCATTGTTTTGCCTTTACTTATATTTTATGGCATGTGACTTAATTGGAATTATATTGTTGATGTATAGTCATGGAAAGTTACATAATTATGTTAGGATAATATTTATGATTGAGTTTCAATACTGATTTAGTTGGATTGATAGGTGTAAGGTATAATCAACCCAGTTCATCTCCACCAGAAGGAAACGTGAATACATAGTTGTCAACCAAGGTGAGTGTACTCACTGGATAGAGATATTTGTATCGTGTTGTTGATATGATCAAAATATAATGAATATGAAATTGTTCATTTCGGTTTACCGAAATGGGAGGTTACTCCTCGACCCGGAATGGGGGAGATTTGTCTATTAAAGATAGGGGTTACTCCTCGACCAGGAATGGAGGAGAATTGTCTATTTAGACAGGATATGTGAATCATGATTCGAAAAAGTTGGCCATTCATTATGAATGAGCCGGATAAGTTAATACATAAGTATATGGACATGATTTATTGCATTTAAATTCATGCTGTAGTATAGTAGTGATGCATTCACTGGGCTATTTTGCTCACGGTTCCTATGTTCACAATTTTTCAGGTAACGCGATGTCACTGCCAAATCTAGGAAGTAGGGCTGGGTTAGCCAGGAATGGGAGAAACAAAGATTTTGTTTAAATGTAAAGGATGTAATTAAGTTAAATTATCCTTCAAGAAAGTTTGTATAAGTATGACTACTCTGATGTTGTAAAAAGGTTTTCAGTTATATGATTTAGAATGATGACTCTGAAATTAAAACTCTTATTTATGGTTTGGTTAAATTAATCATGGTTTGACTCACTTTGACTTTCAAACTTAATTATAAGTAACTGGGTTGGGGTGTGTCAGAAAGAGTCTGAGCAGAGCAATAAAGTTTTTGAACAAAGCAACAAGGAGCTGGAAATTAAGCTCAAATCAGGTAAAGAGGAAGTTGTTAGGCTTCAAGATGTTGGTCGCTAAAAAATGGAAGTGGAGGAGAAATTGAAGGCTGTCGAGGAGCTCCTTAGGGAAAGGACCTCCTCGGAGAAAGAAAAGAGGTAAAAGGCTGTTAAAAAATCGTTCAATGCTGATTGGGATAAAGGCTAGAACAAGGGCATGGCTGCCATGACTTCGCAAATGGAGTATGCTAGCCTCAAGTAATTTAGGAATGGAGGGGTTGCAGCTTTATAGGAAATGAAAGTTGCTGAGAATTCTGAGTTATTCCAGCAATACACTCATGCCCCTCCTCCCTCTCCTGGAGAAGAGGAAGAGGATGAAGCTGCCTCAGACAAATCTTCAATGATGAGTGGAGATCAGGTCTTTGTCGTTCCTGTTGTTCATCTTTTCGAGCAACCCCAACCAGCCAACCTTCCTATCGATCAACTGCCATTATCTTCCGAGCAACCAACCTCCTCATCCCAGCCTTCCGAGGAAGTTATAAAACACAAGGAGAAGGTGTAAAGTTGCTCGAGTTTTAATTTTGTTATTCTTTTTTAATGTAACCTTGAGCTTTGTATTTGCCTTTATGATGAAATAAAATCTTGAACTTTGGTTATTCGTCATTGACCTTTTCTATGACTTGCTCTGTCTTGCATCCTTATTGATTCTTTTTATTTCTCTTTGCTTGTTTATGGATATGATGGAGCTGTTATCAGCTCATAACACATACTTAATGAAGAGATGCAATGACTATTTTAAAGCGGGTCATGCTGATCTTAATGAGACTGAAATAACTAATATCCTCGGTTCAGGAGCTTCTGACCGAGCAGTTGAATCTTACCAATATCTTAAATGTTTGCTCGATCGTTCAGTAGCCAACAATGTGGCCTACTATGAGATGATTGAAGATCTCCAAGGCACTATCGAGGAGCTTCAACTGCAATATAAGGAGTCTTCTACCCTTTTGCACCAAGGATATGAGAAAAAATATCAACAAATAAGTGTTGACAAAGGATATGATAATTTTATCTCTGCTTATGAGAAGAAAGAGAGCATTCTGAAACTTGAGGTTGAAGAGCACAGGCATATCGCCAAGTTATTGGAACAAGAGAACATTGCCTTGTAATAGGAGGTAAAACAACTCAAATCTGCTGCATCTTCCTCAGGAGCCTTGGTTCCTGTCAATGATGAAGGTTTCTGTTTTTTGGAGGTAGAAAATGCCAACCTACGAGATGAGTTGAAAACTCTGAAAAAAGCTGGACCCTCCATCTCTACTCTTGGGCGAGCAAGATCTTCTTCTCGGGGATGAGCAAGAGCTGGTCGGGTTTCTATTGAAGAAGCTAGAACACAGTCAACTTTAGAGAATCAGGCCTTTCAGTTGGTAGCGAAGAACCAAGCCTTAGCAGAGATGTCCAAGAAGATTTTGAACTTCAGCGAGCAACTTTCTACCCAGAGTTCTGTTTTGGAGAATAAGGAAATTTTGGTGAAGAACCTCCACGAGCAATTGGAGAGATTAACTTACCAATTCCATAAACAGCCCAGAGAATTTTGGATGGTTGGGTATAATGAAGCCATTTACCATCTTGATGCTCGGATCCAACAATCAAATAACAAAGGGTACAAGCAAGGGTGGCTGAATTCACTGGGTGTGCTAAAATTGGAGCGGGGCCACTACTTATGGGATTATTATGACCCTGGAGTACTTGATTTGCCCATGCCTCCTTTCAAGCTTGATATGAGTTGGATTCCTGCTCGGGCAATTCCTCAATGCTTGATCTCCAAGTATCTCGGCGATTACAGTCTTCATGCAAATTTCGAGATATCTCGCCCAGAGCACCTACTTAATCGGCCTTCTGTAATGAATGTCAGGATGCTTCGAGATGTAAATTTTATAAACTCTCCTTATGCCTTAGATGATCCTCCTGCTGGAGTAGAACTTGTTTCAAAGGCAGAAGGGAAAAAACCAATAGAATAGGATTTTTATGTAATGACTTGTACTTTTCACAGCATATGTAATTCTTTTTTATTTAAATGAAGAAATTTTTAGTCTTTTGCTATTTTACTTTCTTCTAAGTATTCTGCAGAATGTCTTTGTTTGTGAATACATGCATATTGTGATATGTTCATTCTGTTTTATTTTTTAATTATAGTGACTTATCACTCTTTGATCCTAAGCAACGAAATAACTTTCATCCCATGATCCTGCTTAGTTTAACCAACCGGAGTTGATTGTAAATTAATTTGTCGACCAACCGAAATTGGTGGAGATTGATTCCCGACCAACCGGAGTTGGTGGAGATTGATTCCCGACCAACCGAAGTTGGAGGAGATTGATTTGCCGACCAACCAGAGTTGGAGGATATTGATTTATGACTAACCGAAGTTGGAGGAAATTGATTTGCCGACCAACCGGAGTTGGTGGATATTGATTCCCGACCAACCAGAGTTGGAGGAGATTAATTTCTGACCAACCGGAGTTGGAGGAAATTGATTTGCCGACCAACCGGAGTTGGTGGATATTGATTCCCGACCAACCGGAGTTGGAGGAGATTGATTTTTGACCAACCGGAGTTGGAGGAGATTGATTTGCCGACCAAACGGAGTTGGTAGATATTGATTTTCGACCAACCGGAGTTGGAGGAGATTGATTTTCGACCAACCGGAGTTGGAGGAGATTGATTCCTGACCAACCGGAGTTGGAGGAGATTAATTTGCTGACCAACCGGAGTTGGTGGATATTGATTCCCGACCAACCGGAGTTGGTGATGCGTAGTGTGTAGCACTAATACTCCGAAAAAATTTCATCAAAAAGAGAGATCTGGGTAAAATTCAACACTTTATTCATACTGAAGAAAACTGCATTTACATAGGAATAACAACTACTGATAATATTTGCGTAGATGCTCTGCATTCCATGCATTCTTAAATTCTTCTCCCTCCAAGGTTTCAATCTTGTATGTCCCTGGTCGAACAATTTCTGTTACTCTGTATGGTCCATACCAGTTAGCTTCCAGTTTGTTATTCTTTTGAATTACTTTCTTCAGCACATAGTCCCCTTCCTTCAAATCACACTTTTTTACCCTCTTGTTGTAGAATAGAGTTGTTCGTTGTTGGTATGCAGCATTCCTAAGTGCTACTTCTTCTCTAACTGCTTCGAGCATATCCAGGTCTAATCTTCTCATTAAATCACTAACAGGAGAATTGAAATTAAGCACCCTATGTGTGGGTAGACCCAATTCGACAGGTATGACAACTTCACTTCCAAATGCCTGCATGTATGGAGATTCTCCTATTGCTACTCGCGGTGTAGTACGATAAGCCCACAGCACAGAATGTAGCTCGTTAATCGAATTTCCCTTTGCAGCATCTAGTCGTTTCTTCAAACCATTTAGCAGCGTTCTATTTGTCACTTCAGTTTTCCTATTGCTTTGGGGATGGCCTGGTGCAGAGTGGATCTTCAGTACATTAGATTGATGACAATACGCAACAAACTCCTCGTTATCGAATTGAGTTCCATGGTCTGAAATGAATGCATGGGGAAGACCATATCGATAAATGATATTCTTCCAAATAAATTGATATACCTTGTCATATGTCATATCAATAAGAGGCTCAGACTCCACCCATTTAGTAAAATAATCCACAGCGACCACGAGGTATTTAAATCTTCCTCGGGTCGTTGGAAGTGGCCCGACCAAGTCTATTACCCACATGGCAAATGGCCAAGGAGACGTGATGGGTGTTGACAATGCTTGGGGAGTTCTTCGGATAGAGGAGAAGCGTTGACATTTATCACATTTCTTGGCATAAGCTACATAATCAGCTCTCATTATCGTCCAGTAATACCCCTGCGTTGTTATCCTTTGTAAAAGTGTCTGACCTGCTACATGGGCTCCACAAGACCCCTCATGAACCTCTTCGATCAGATCTTTCACTTCAGAGGGATGGACACATCTTTGTAGCCCTTCTATAATACCTCGTCTATATAAAATGCCATTGGTCAGTACATAACGACCAACTTTAAACTTTAGTTTCTTGGCTGCGAGCTTATCAGATGGTAAAGCCCCCTTTTCAATATAGGCCCTGATGGCATCCATCCAAGATGGTCCCAAGTCGAGAGTAATGAAGTTCACCATTAAGTCTTCGTCAATGCTCCGACTAGCCAAGATTTCTATTGGGATTGTTCTTCGTAGCTCGGTGCGTGTGGCTGAGGCTAATCGAGCTAAGGCATCTTCTCTTGCATTCTCCAACCTTGGTATTCTAATAAACTATACTGCGTTAAAGCTTGATATAATTTCCAATGCTTTCGCATGATACTGGATCATTAATTCTCCTTTTGCTGCATACACCCCTAACATTTGATTTAAGATCAACCGTGAGTCACAGAATACAACGACCTGCTCTGCTTTTATAGTTTTGGCCAGACTGAGACCCATGATCATAACTTCATATTCAGCCTCATTATTAGAAGCCTTAAATTGAAAACGCAGAGCATACTCCACATCCATCTCATCCGGGCTATTTAAAACAATCCCTGCTCCACTGCCTGTAGTGCAAGAAGAGCCATCTACATACAAATTCCACACAGGTATCTCATTATCAAACTCTTGGTTAGACAGAGTTCCACGGTGGAATATTCGATGCTTTCTTTTATTCTCCTCCAGCGCTTCTCGTTGCTCGTCCACCGATGTAAGTTGGTCGGGGTTTAAATTTGATAATCCTGTAACATCCACAGGTTGGTCCATATTCAACTCTTGCTTGTCGGGGGTATACTTCTGAGTAAACTCTGCGATAAAATCCGCTACCGCCTGCCCTTTGAGCGATGATCTAGGCTCATAAATTATATCATATTCCCCCAGTTCTACTGCCCAATACATCAACCTTCATGATTTCTCTGGTTTGTGCAAAGCTTGCCTTAACGACATATCTGTATACACAACTATAGTATGAGCTTGGAAGTATGGCCTCATCCTTTTGCTTGCTTCAATTAGGGCTAGTGCCAACTTTTCCAGTCTTGGATATCTGATTTCTGCTCCTGGAAAAGCTTTGCTGGTGTAATAGACTGGTTTTTATACTCCATTATCCAATCTGATTAATGTCGAGCTAACTGCATTCTCTAATACTGCCAGATACAAGTATAATCTTTCTCCCGTCACTGGTCTGGACAACAATGGAGGTGTCCCCAGATATTTCTTCAATTCTTAAAAGGCCTCCTCGTATTCATCATTCGACTCAAATGTTTTTCGGAGTGTTTTGAAGAATGGGAGACATCTATCAGTTGCTCGTGACACAAATCTATTAAGTACTGCAGCTCGCCCTGTGAGACTTTGCACTTTCTTCTTTGTCGTTGGAAATCGTAGCCCCAATAGAGCCTTGATCTTTTCAGGGTTCACTTCAATACCTCGTTGGTTGACAATATACCCGAGAAACATGCCTTCTCGTACTCCGAATATGCATTTAGTAGGATTCAACTTCATTTAATATTTCTCTAGTTGATCAAATGTCTGACCTAAGTCAATTAGATGATCAGCAGCTTTCTTGCTCTTCGTAAGCATGTCATCAACATAAACCTCCATGTTATGACTGATTTTCTCTGCAAACACCTTATTCATCAGCTGTTGATATATGGTACCTGCATTTTTAAGTCCAAAAGACATAACATTATAACAATAAGTTTCCCTTGGGGTGATAAAAGAGGTACTCTCCCTGTCCTCAGGCTTCATCTTAATCTGATTATAACCAGAATAACCATCCATAAAACTCAATAATTTGTGCCCCGAGGTAGCATCCACCAGTTGATCGATTCGAGGCAAAGGAAAATGATCCTTTGGGTATGCTTTATTAAGATCAGTGAAGTCTACACACATCCTCCACTTGTTATTTTTCTTCTTTACCATCACCACATTTGCTAGCCAATCAGATATTTGACATCTTCAATAAATGAGGCTTTTTGTAGCTTCTCTACTTCCTCCCTCCTGTATAGCTTGATTCTTCTCAGGACTGAACACTCTTCTTCGCTGCTTCACTGGCTTAATTTCCTTGTTCACATTGAGCTCGTGACACAAGAAATTAGGATCTATTCCTGGCATGTCTTCATGACTCCATGCAAAAGTCTTCTTTCTGCATCTTAGAAATGCTATCAGTTCTTGTTTTATTAATACATCTAATGATGCACCAATTTGAGTTGTTCGTTCTGGATGCTCGTCGTCCAGAATGACATTCTCGGTAGCTTCCATGACATGTCCCTTCACGAGTTTAGACTCGTCTCTAGGGTATAATGTTTCAATCTCTGCATCTCCTATCTCATCCACTTGATAGGTGATAGTCTTTTGCCTAGGTTCTTCACGCTCCTCCTGTTCAGCAGATGAATAGTAGCATTCTCGAGCTACTTTCTGGTCGCCTTTCACAACTCCCACCCCAAAATTGGTTGAGAATTTTAAACATTGATGCACAGTAGATGGTACTGCTTCGAACCTCTTTAGGCCCACTCTTCTCATGATGATGTTATAAGCTGATTGGACATTTTTATCCATTACAAAAAAGCGTACTCTTTCTGTTCGACAAGCAGGCCATGTACCGATAAGCATATCCAACTTGATCGTCCCAAGTGGAAAAACTTTTTCGCCAGTAAATCCAAGGAGGGGCCTATGATATGGCTCTAACTGGGTTAGCTTCAGATTTAAACTATCAAAGCATGGATAGAACATGATATCTATCGAGCTACCAATATCCACCAGTACTCGTGAAATCACCACTTATTTCATTCTCATCTTGATTACCAATGGGTCATCATGAGGATATAATACACCTGCCAAGTCGTTCTTAGAGAAACTAATGACCAACTTGTCTTTATTTACCTTCCTCGGGCGATCATATTCAGCTAGATTTATTCGCTGAATGTACGAGCAAGCTTGAGACTCATTGAGGTAAGCTTTTCTCTCTGCAGTTATATCTCCACCTCCTACATCTCCACCTGTAATAACATTACATTCAAATGATCCAAAATGGATTGAAAATACCTCACGCTCTGGCTGTTTTGGTCTTTTGGGGAGATCGGGGTCATCTGGATCATCTTCTGGGTCTTCTTCATGACTTCTCTTCTTGTCCTATTTTGCTCGTTGAGGAGATCTAGACCTCTACCTTGATCGATCATTGGCCTTTCCACCATTTCGGCGATCCATATACTTGATCAATTTTCCCCGCCTGATGAGCTCTTCAAATTCATTCTGGAGAGCTATGCAGTTTTTGGTCGTGTGACCATGGTCCTTATGGAACTCATAATATTTGGATTTATTCCTCTTGTCAGGATCTGCCTTTATTTTTTCAGGCCAATTTAGCTCCTCGCTGTTCTTGATCTCTTCCAGAATGTGGTTTATATCTACCTTCAAAGGAGTATAGTTTCCAAATTTCTTCAATTGTTCCAATGCTTGCTTTGCTTTTAATTGCTTGTTGCCACCATTATTGTTCTGCTCCTTCTCAACCTTATCCGCATCAACTTTGGTCTCCTTAGTGTCCATATTCTTCTTCGCAGCCATAGCTTCCTCGGTGTTCATAATCTTGGCTGCCTTTGCCATTAGTTCTGCCATGGTTTTAGGCGGGTCTTTTGCTAGAGTGTAGTACAATTTATCTGGCAACAGTCCACTCATCAGAGCAGTAATTGCTGTCTTCTCCTCGTAATTAATTACTTCGAGTTTCTCATTATTGAAACGAGTAATGTAATCCCTGGTGCTTTCACGTGCCTTTTGTCTAACACTCAATAAGTGTGCTACTCGTTTGACTGGTTTTGCTCCAAAACAGAAGTTCCCAATAAAGAGCTCTGCCATTTGAAAGAAAGTCGCGATCTTTACCCAAGGAAGATTGATGTACCATATTTGAGCAGATCCGGTAAGAGTTCCCTGAAAATTCCCTGCATCTCATCTCATCTGGAACTACATAGATATCGGCAGCAGCTTGGTATTGTTCTATATAAAGGACATGGTCAATTTTTTCATCATATTTAGGCGTTACCATTGGAGCTTTGAATTTTAATGGTGTTGGAAAATCCACAATCACATGTACAAAGGGCGTCCCTTAAACAAAAGTCCTTTGTAAAGGATTCTTGGCCTTAGCCATTTACCCTAATCTGTCTTCCAACCTCTGAATAGAGCCCTTCCCCAGGCCTATTGGTTCGAGCAATTGATCACGTTGAATTTGCTTCTTGGGATCTTTCATTACGAGCAGTTGGTCATGATTGGGCAAAGCCTTCCCTTAGGTCGGATGGTCGTGGAGAGTTCCTCGACGCAATCCTAGGAGGGATTCTATTCCTCCTAGGGCCCAAACGATCCAAAGGAGAGATTCTACTCAATCTTTCTAGAGCATTAGTTCTTTCTGGAGAGAGAGTGATGTTTCGCTGAGAGTCTGTTGCTTGTACTGAGGAAGTCCGACCAGGTTGATAAGAAGGATCGTTAGATCTCTCAGTACGATATGAATCGCTGCGTCTGGATCGAGATTCCTCTGGGAATAACGTTCGCCTAGTTCGCGAAGAAGGTAACCGGGTATTTCTCTAAATGCTTCGTTGTCCTGACTGGGCCGGCGCTCCACCCTGAATAGTTTGCATGAGTTGTCGCATGGTCTCTTGCATGGTCGTCTGGCCCTAGGCCATATTAGCCATTATACCAGCCAGATGTTGGACATTTGGGGGAGTAGATGGAGGATTTCGAGGGATCCCAGCGCTTCGATTGCTGGATTCCGGATGATCAACCATTGATGATGAATTATTTTGGTGAAAAATGATAATTACAGTCGGTTTCCCACAGACGGCGCCAATCTGTTGATGTAAAAAATTAGATTATCTCTAATTAATCAATCACAGATGAAATAAATGAGACAAGATTTTTAAAGTGGTTCAGCCTTGAAAGAATGGCCTACGTCCTCTATTTTTGTTATTGCTGACTGTTTGCTTGGAATTCCCGATAATGGATTCACCAAGAAATTCCGAGTCCCCCTCTAGTGAGGAGGTTACAATGTATTTATAGCCTTGAGGTTATACCAATGAAAGGACAACGCGTTGTTATCTAGTAGACAAGTACATTTGTATGATAATAATGAGCATTTAATGAGCAGTCGTCTCCTTAATTCTCTTGAGTTGGATGCGCTGTACGCTATGTAGCTCGGACCGCTTAAGCTGCTCGGACTGCCTAAGCTGCTCGACACGCTTGAGTTGCTCGGGGCTCCTTAGTTGCTCGGTGATCTTGAGTTGCTCGATAGAAGTATATATAATTGCCACGTTGTCATACACGTGTCTGTAAGTGAGTGGTCCATGTTAGCAGACTAAATTTGGTATCAACAATGTAATTCACATAATTATCATAAATATATTAGTTTTTAACGTTTGGAAAAAATAGACTCACGTGTACTTTTATTATTATAAATGACGTAATTCATTATGTGAGGACCAACGGGTTAGACCAGACCGACTTTATAAAAAATCGAATCGACTAGGGTCGGTTAATCAACATTATCAGTTCGTTCTCAATCCATTTTTTTAGAGGGTTGACCAAGTCGGTCCGGTCCAAAAAAAACTCTCAAAGTCGAACTGAACCGGACCGCGAACACCCCTAGCACTCCAAATATTACTCCAAAATAATAAAAGTAAAATGTAAAATATTTTTACCAAGCGCCACCACATAATATAAATATTTTATACATAATAATTTCAACACAATTTTCTACACATTATCCCACATAATAGTTTTAAAGTAATTTTTGGGTCCCATTGATATTATTTTTTGTTTATTCTTAAGGATTCAAAAAATAAAAATTGGCAGAAAATCGAACAGTGGTTCGATATCGGAGCCCCGAGTTGGAGGTTAAATCTTGGTATAAACCTCCTGAACTACGTTCTTTTTTTTAAATGAAGTTCATTCGGCATATTCATATCGAAATATATACCCTGATTCAACATGTTCATACCGAAATAAATAACCTCATTCGTAACCTCCCTGCCAAATTAGGTAACCGATTCCAGCACCTTCCCACTGAGTCTTTTGATAATATGTATGATTCCTTGTGATATGTCTAATTCGTTGCGTATGATTCATTTGATAATATGTATGACTTCGTTGTGTTCATTTGATAATATGTATGACATAATGAGGAAACACCAATTTTAGGCCCTAAGAAATATTTTTTTCAAATTTTTATTTTTCCCTTGAAAATAACCTTCAATTAATCCGTGTTCAAAAAATTAGGTTAAAATACTTTTGTATCTATTTTTAAAAAATCTACAAAATTCTGTTGGCGCAGACTCTTATAAATAAGGTATTTTCAGCATTTTTTGTTAAATTTTTTAAAAATAGCTATAAAATGTATTTTGACCTAATTTTTTGAACATGGATTGATTGAAAGGTTAATTTCAACAGAAAAATAAAATAAAAAATAAAAAATAAAAATTTTTTGGGTTTAGAATTATGTGTGATGTATAGAGTGTGATGTAGGTGAGCCTTCTCCATGACATAATTATGTTCTTACTTATGCAGGATGCTTTCATGGATTTCAACTCTGATTATGTAACGAGACGTTAGCCAATGTCAATTGTGAGGACAAAGGCGTTGCTGGTTCTTTAAGAGTCGATGCCAGTGCCACTTTCTTTGCGAATCAGTTATTTTTTTACTCACTATTTATGCAGCTAATTAAAATGGGTTAAAATGTACTGATTAATTTATAAGTATATTCTTAGGTATTTCCCACCCGTCAAGCGTTGGTCGACTGGGCTCAAGCGCAAGCCCGATCGGTTAAAACAGTAATAGTTTTCACCAAGTTTGATGCACCTTCGGCGATGCAGAAGAGACGTTTACATTTGGGTTGTGAGAGAGGAGGGGATTACCAGGACCGTCACGGGGAGAATTGTGAGAATGAAACACGTATACAATGTGGAAAAATAAAAGGAAGGATGCGACGACTAGAAAGTGCAATTGTTCACTTATGTTGAAGGGTATTCCACTTAATAATGGGAGCTAGATGTTACGGTTGTAAGTGGAGTTCCCAACCACCAATTTTCGAAATTATTAATTGGGCATCCATACGTTGGGCATCTTACTTTAGAGAAGAGAAACATCGTTGAATAGATGTCGTTGAGTGGGATGAAGTTAACCGCCATTCGAACGATAATAAAATGACGTAATTTTAGTAATGTGTCAATAATGAAAACAATTTACAATGCCAAGGGAAAATTAAGGATTAGTGAACGGGAGGGTAGAACGGCGATGCAACAGTTGATGAAGTTGATTGTTGACAAACACTATGTATATTGGTATATAATGAATGATTCTACGATGGATGTGGAAGGCATATTCTGGCTTCATCCAAACTCTATCGAATTGGCAAAGTGTTTTCCCTCGGTTGTCATTGTCAATTGCACTTACAAGACAAACCGTTAACAAATGCCTTTATTTGAGATGGTTGGTGTAACATCTTGTGGACGAACGTTCAACATTGCTTTTTAATTTTTAGTTACAGAGAAGAAAGAGAACTATTGTTGGGCATTGGGTCGGTTAATATAGATATTCGATCCATTTGTATGCCCCATTATCTTCATCACCAATCAGGAGTACGCGTGTATCAATGCATTGCGAGTGGTGTTCCCCGAGGCAGGATATACGGTGTGAGATTTCCGTGTTAACTGTAATGTGGAAATTCATGCTCATAAAGAGATCCACGATGAGGATTCACTAAAAAAATTCATGAGAGATTAGGTTCATTTGGTTGAATCCCCAACGGATAGCTATTTGAATGAATCTTAGTGCTTATTTCACATGGATTGGGTTACATACCCCAACACTTTAAACTACATTAACTGTACAAAGTATAATTTGAAGGAAACATTCGTTCATGCATATACCAATACGATAAAACATCGGAATAATCGAAGTGAAGAAGCGCACGGTTAGTTGAAGAAACACTTTGAGAGTTCTCAACTACCTTTTGACAAGGTGTTTGTCAGCATGCACAATTACATTGAATTGTAGGTTATAGAAATTACGAAGGAGTTTGAGGATTCCTTGCAAAAAATAAAGCACTCTCACAATTTTCCTTTATTGCGTGAGCTAATTGGTTGGTTTCACACTATGCGATTAACCTAATTCTAGAGGAGCTAAAAATGTGTGACAATGTTGACTTGAATTTTAAATCGTGCCTCCATGTTGCGCGTAATGTCTACAATATACCTTGTGCTCATGAGTTGGTCATCTATCGAATGGAGGGTTGGGCTATACTTTAGGTGGGATTTGGATGGTCATTGGCGCAAATTATTTATGGTTCCCGAGTTACCAAGTATCAAATGGTTGATTATGAGCCAGAAATGATATTATTTAAATAAAGGTGGGAAAGGTCAACATTAGATGAGCAAAGGGTCATGTTATGTAAATTGAAGGAAATAAGGTGTCCCATTTCTGCGAGGCTATTTGAGTCGCTCGTGCTTACGCAAGGGTCAGTCGCGTGGTCGAAGACCAACTGCTTGTGAACAAAGACACGAGAGTCAACAAAAAAGGATCCCTCCGCCTTTAAACTCGCGAGGCAATCAACAAAGAAAGGAACATCATGCGGTCCAGAGGGCTAAGAAGAATGTTGATTTTATGGAGTTCACATGACCCGCCTCATGGTAACCTAATTGCACGCCCACTTACAGGAAGTACCTGAAGGAGATACCCGAGTTTTATAGAGGTTTTATAGAAGATATTGTGGAGGTGGAAGCGGATGGAAATTACGGGTTTAAATGTGTGTCTAGTTGTCTAAGGTTGGCGTCCGAAAGCCATGGATGGAGAAATATGAGGGCGGATTTAATGGACGAAGTGCGTGAAAATGATGCTTTTACGTACACTGTTTTTGTAGTTGGTTTTCGAAAACTGTGTTAAATCTGTTAAACGATTATACAGCCTACGTGGTTCTAAGTCTTAGATGGTCATGCTAGAGTGTGGTTACCTTATGGTTGAGACTTACAAGTGTGTGTGTGTTCTCATATCAAAGAGACAGTGCCTCACAGTTTTACCAATAAGACATAAACGACGAAAGAGTCCAATATTTGTGCAAATTACTCATATATGCGAGAATCATTTTGTCATACTAAAGTTGAAATAAGGTTGTCAGTTGCCACCGGTTGCAAGTCACTGACATAGTTATTCTTTTCCCGAAGCCAAGTCTTGGACTGACAAATATGCTGATAAAATATCTGAGTTTCGGAATATTTGCTCGAAGGATGTAACGACCAGTGATCATCCCATAAACATCAAATAGTTGAGGACATTTTTTGTACAAATGTACGCAAATGTGTAAGTTGGTGATGAGGGATATGTTGTATAGTTTGTACAGATTTAAGAAAATGTGTAGGTTGGTTCTGAGTGATTTGTTGCATTTTTTGTACACATGTAAGAAAATGTGTAGGTAGGTTATTAGGGATGTGTTGTAGTTTTTGTACACGTGTAAGCCAAGTTATTGAATATATATATATACAATACTGCTCTTGTGCGGACTAGTCCGCATTTTAAGAATGCGGAACGGACATGTGTCACCTGACGATGAGTCCAGAAAAGAGAGAGAGTGTGCCTATAATTCAGGCGATAATTTCTAGGTACGCCGTTAGGTGACACATGTTTGGTCCGCAACGCACACACACACACACACACACACTGCGGACTGAACATGTGTCACCTGGCGGTGAGCCCAGAAAAGAGAGAGAGCGTGCCTATAATTTAGGCGATAATTTTTAGGTACACCGTTAGGTGACACATGTCCGGTCTGCATTCTTAAAATGCGGACTAGTCCGCACAAGAGCATTATTATATATATATATATATATGCAGACAAACTCCTTTGCACACTAAGTTTGCACATCATTTTTTTAAAATAGTAAAAAAAGTATATTTTTTGTAATATTTAATCATTTCAAGGAACCCATATGAAAAAATCAACTAAAAAAATATTTTTTGCTATTTTTAAAAAATCAGTCAAACTTTCAGTGTTTTAAAGCACTTTAAAAGCTGCGAAAGTTTGAGCGATTTTTCAAAAATAGAAAAAAATATTTTTTGAGCTGAATTTTTTTATATGGGTCCGTTGAAATGTTTAAATATCACACAAAAAAATCAACTCAAAAATATTTTTAAATTTTTTTTTTAATATTTAAAAAAAATTGGTGTGCGCCATCACATATGCAAACTTAGTGTGCACAGGAGCCTCTCTCTCTCTCTCTCTCTCTCTCTCTCTCTATATATATATATATATATATATATATTTCACTATCATGTGGAGTGGATTTCAATATCATGCGAATGTGTAGTTGCTTTTGTGGATTGTTTATGTAGTTATCATGAAATTGGTTTATTAATGTCAAATATATGTTATTGATGCTGGATTATCATTATTATTAATGTTCGAGTATTAATGTTGTAGTATTAATGTTGGTTTATTAATATTGGAGTATTAATGATTCATGTTGATCTTCATTCAGCATGAAGGTAACGAATCAAGTACCATTATTGGGGAGGTACATAACGAATCAAGTACCAGCACTGAAAACCCAAATTCCACTATTATGGATGATTATCCTAAACTAACCTATCTTATATTTTGTTCGGCATCTTTGTCCCGAACCAGACTTGATCAAGTCTTGGTTCGTTATAAACACAATGAACTATTAGCTACACGTCGGTATGAATACCCTGAACCAAGCCTGGTGATCCAACGTTGATAACATTGATAATATTGTGATAAGCACCCAAAAGTGTACATTTTATACCCCGAATAGACGTATTTTATTTGTTAATTCTCGACAATAATGGTCTTATGCGCGTAAATGTTCAATGTGCATGCTTGATTGCGTTTGCGGTTCAAAAAGCATTATTTCGAGGCAAATGTAAATCAAATGAAGCTAATTCCTCATTCCCGTAACCATACCCAAGCCTAAACCTATCCCGCACCCCATGTGTGTTTAGTTTGTGCTTTTTTAATTTTCTTAGATTTTTAGTTTGAGTTATTTTATTTTTAGAGTTTATTTTAGATTTATTTAGAGTTTCTAGGTTTTATTTTCTATTTTATTTTTATTAGTGTAATTTTATTTTTATTAATTTTTATTTTATTTTATTAGGATTAGTTTTTTTTAGGAATTCATTTATTTTAAGTTTTATTATATTTTACTTTTTTGGATTTCAGTTTTAGTTTAATAAATTTTTATTTTTATTTTTATTTTCATTTCTTTTCAGTTTCATTTTTAATAAAGTCTTTATTTTATTTTTAGAGTAGGATTTTATTTTTAGATTTTAATTTTTAATTTTATTAATTTTTTTTAGTTAGTATTATTTTTTTTAGGTGTCCAAATTAAACACATCCACATAACCTATACCCCCATACACCTAAACTAACTCACTCATACACACACTATCTACCATACACCCTCTCACACCCTCACTCACCTTCTTCAACCTCTAACATTTCTTTCTCTCTACCTCCATTAACACCCACTTTCAAATGCTTCAAACCCATTCTCTCACATCACCATCTTATCACTCCCCTTTTACCATGCCAAACCAACCCAAGCCAAACAAAACCAATTATAACCCACATGCCTTTTACCCAACTTAAAATACCTTTCACCCCTAATTCTAAAAATACCCTCAATCCCTTTTAACAAATCAGATTTTTATTCCAACACCCAAAACACCCTCACACCTCACAACACACATGCACTTGTGTGTGTCACCTAAAATACCCTCCTACACCATAACCACATGCACACCCCTATCCTATTTACCCAATTTAACCCCATGCTCTATGCCTACTATTGAAGGAAGAAGAAGACCATTTTGAAAAGGAGGCTTTTTCATATCAATTTTAGAGAGAGAAACACCATTTTTTAGTTTAGTTTTTTTTAGGTTATAATTTATTTTATTTTATTAGATTAGTAAGAAAAATAAATTAGTGAGAATCCATTTTTGAGTGTAATTGTTGATGTAATTTTAGTTTGATCACACAAATTGGAGGGATGTAAATTGCAAATTCAAGGATTGAAGTTCAATTTCACTCAAAAAGATTTGGTTTGATTGTTCTCTTCTCTACTTTTATTTTAATTGCCTAATTTATTTGATTATCATGTTTAATATCATGTTAGGCTAAATTCCCTTTCAAGGGGTGGGGTGAACCCTTATTTGATATTATTTTAATTTAATTAGTTTGATTACTTGAAAATTTCCTCTGAGTATTAATTTTGATCCCTCACCCTTAAATTTATGCCTCGAGAGAGGGTAAATGATTTTCGAGAGAAAATCGAAATTCTAAGTTATAATACCCATTTTAGATTCGAACTAGAGATAGGGGTTTCTTAAATGTGGTATTATTTCTTAAATTTTAACTCTAATTTCATTTTCTATAATTTATACAAATTTTAATCGATCGATCCTAGCGGGTGATTAATTAAAAGGAGTGTAGCTCTATTTTCTAGAGTTGTGGGAGAGTTAAACTTAATTTTCTAAAAGATTACTATTAAAATTACACTTGCAACGAGAGTTGATTTGTAATTTTGGAGAATTGAAATAATTAAATTAATTAATTAGAATAGTTATAATTTGTGGTGTAGTCCCACTCCTTGATTGTTCTCACATTTATTTACCTCCCTTATCTCATATTTTAGTGTTAGACTTTGTTTTTTCATTTTAGACACTTTTTAGTTAGTTATTTTCATCTTTTATTTAGTTTAGTGCTATTTCACTTCTTCTCACCCAAAATTTGTTTTAATATTTGAAAAGCATAAAAAAAATAGAAAAAGAAAAAAAAATAAAAATAAAAAATAAAAAATAAAAATTGAATTACAATTGAGTTTGTCTCTAGCTTACTCCTTTGATGTGGATTGACATCCTTACTTACCGCTCTACACTTGAGTTTGATATTATTTTATAGGTATTTTAAGGTTTTGATTGATTTGGCTTCAAATGACGATATAAACAAAAAAGTCAAGTTATCGTATTGAAACCAACATTTGTACCCCCATCCTTAATTACAATATTGAAACTAAAATACGTAATATAATATTGATAACATTGAAACTAACATTAAACACATTCTTAATAACAACCAACATTGAAACCAACATTGATAACATTGAAACTATCATTGAAACCAACATTGAAACTAACATTGAACACATTATTGATAACAACCAACATTGATAACATTGAAACTAACATTGAACACATTATTGATACCAACCAACATTCAAATCAACATTAATAACATTGAAACTACATTGATAAAAACAATTAATAATCCAACATTGATAACATTTATACTAACATTTGTAATCCAAAACCAACATTAATAATCCAAACGAGTTATTAATAATCCGAAACCAAGATTAATAATCCAAATTACACAAATGTACCCCATCCCTAATTATAAAATCTTACCACATCCCAAATTACAAACTTCATTTTCTTTTTCTTTTTGCAGCGCCATCCCACTTTGCCTTCCTTTTCCCTTTTTCATTGTCTCTTCCATGCTTTTTATTCATTTTCTTTCCTTGCTGCTCAATGTTAATCGGGCGACCCGCCCCAATTGTTGTCCCTAGAAATTTGGTAAGCCTTTTCATTCCGCCCAAGCAATGGTGTGGAATCTGCAACAACGCCTTCTTCCATGTTCTTCCTCAATAAATCCACCACTTTACGTACTTAGTCGGCCTAGTGAATATCATTTATGTATGAGAATTGCTTAAAAGTACGAAATATATTACAAATGTAATACTAACCCGTGATTTTTTTATTGCTTTGGACTGACAGTAGGCGGAGTTCAGGACAATCGGGTGGGACATGGTCAAGAACCACTCCATATAATCCTCGTTATAGTCCCACGGGCACGAGACGCTACTAACCACGACTTCTCGAATAATATATGGTCTTGCTAGTTTTCCTGATATCATTTTGCATGTCAAACTTGACCTTGTATCTGGAAACTTTGTTTTCCCTCACGTCCCTTAATGGGGTCATTGGATCGCGGGGAATGATTTGAATACGATCGAATTATCTTAGACATATTTTTAGATAGTATGGCTCGGCAACATCGAAGCAAATGGTAATGCCATAATAGAAAGCAACATCGAAGAATGGGTATGTGTCCTTGACATCCTCATAATGATCCAAAAACATCTACACAAAAACTTATAATTAGGGTACGAATATTTCCAAAGATAATTGTAAAGAAAATGTAAACCACTTACATTTCCTTCTGGCATATCATCGATTCGTTCTATGTAGTTAATGAGATTTTGAAAAACATTCTTCTAAGAGGCTAATTGTAACGCCCAATGCGCAATTCTAGGCATTGTATTGTTGAACTCCATGTGGTAGCATTCCCCCAACCCAGTAAAGTGCTCATAATCAAGTGCTGCAAAGAATCATATGGTTACAAAATGAAATTAGTGATTACTGACATGATATTAGACAATTTGTTATATGGATAATTAATATATGTCACAAAAATTTAATTATTGTTACTTGCAGTAGAGATAGACAACCGCTCATTTGCTTAACACCTGACCTTGATGCAAGGCCAAGCAGTTTGTACAGGTGAACAAGAATTCCCATCCCCCAAACCACCCGATCCACCATTTTCAAATCCTTTGAAACTTGGAGTTAATATATAAAGACCATATTTTTATTCTTATCGGGAAAAATAGTGCATCCGATAATATAAAGTATATAAGTTATGGCACAATGGTCTTTCACATTAGAGGTGACATTCTCATTTTTTGCTCGTTCCTTAAACTTTGTAGTGATCCAATTTAACCGGACCACACATGACTCACTGCACTCAAATTCTGCATCGGCTTTGCTCATACCCAAGCACTCAGTTACTAAGTCAATAACGTTAGGCATTTCAATCGCCTCGTTATCTGGAATAGCAATGTTTGGGCTAAATAAAGGGTCACCAACTAAAGGTACTTGGAGGATTTGAGCTACGTCATCAAGAGTGATGGTAATCTCCCCAAACGACATAGGAAAGCTATTTATCTCTCGATGCCATCACTCAATGAACGCCGAAACCAACACATAGTCAATATACATATGGTTGTATTTTATCAAGCCATAGAGTTTTGGTCTCGCCACCCTTTTACACACCCCTTTACAAAGATCTTCAAAACCCCATTCATTTATCTTTGTCCAGTGGTTGATACAAAGCAACGACACTCGTTCAACCTACAATATAATAAGAAGTATATTAATATTTTTGATAAGTTTTAAAAAATAATATTTTTTAATAGTTAAATTTGGAAATGTCATTACCACTGATCCGGTCCATATACCATAAGATAACATGGTCCTTTAAATGATTTAAGAGATTGAGTTCCTTAGGCCCCCATGTACCTCGGTCGATGATCCATCATCGGCTACCTTTTTTACTATATGCGAAAGACAATTTGTGTTGTCTTTGTAATGGGTTACTGGACGGTCTAACATCGTTTAATTCGGCATCAACGGAACATCAACATGACCCTCTATAGAAGCCTCTGCATGTCCCACTATATTGAACTCGACAGGAGCATCAACACGACCCTCTAACACAACATCAACATGGCCCTTTGCACCAACCAAAACCTATCCCTCTATAGCACTAGATAAAGCATAAATTTCTTCCCGACACTTCCTCTCAGAACCATTAACCAACTTCCTCTTAGAATGTGAGTGGCATATAACTTTATCCATTTATGACATGCATTAAAACATAGGTCATATCTTAATAAAGTAAAAACATAGAATACATGTGAATAGATAAAATACATCAATAAATTACAAACATAGATGACATGTGAATAACTAAATTACCTCTATAACTAACGTACATGAATAACCAATATACATGAATAAATAATATGCATGAATAAATTACAAACATTAACAACTGACATACAAAGATAAATGATCCAAACAATATTAAATGTTCAAACCCAATAATGTTCAATTTTCATTCGGGGAAATGGCAGCGGAATATTCATCTTAGCTCGATAAAAACCTAACGAATACGGGATCACATCTCGTGATGTTTTCTCCGAATGAAGTTATTTACAGAACCAACTTCGGTTTGTCATAAATATGACGAATAAGGGATTACAATTTGGGGTAAAGGACCCGAATGATGTTAATGAGTAACTTCAATCGTGAGAAACATAACGAGATTGGGTTGTATTTTTGTTTGTTTTACCCCGAACGAAACCCTAGGAAGTTCATTAACTAATTCGTCTAAAAAACCAATTACATCGATTTGTTGAATTCAAAAAATAATTACAGACATTTATCACCATTCATTGGTTTCAAAATGAAAAATAAAATATAAAACTTTACCAACAAAGGTTCAATTATCTCAGGGGAAATCGATTGAGTGGATTCAATTTTCAGGTGATATTGTACCATATGGATTCACCTGATATCGATTCATGTTTACATAGACTTATCTCCATTCTTTCATTGGGGCATTATTTAGTAACGAACCAATTTATAATGAACATTGTATTTTTTTTAGGTTTTCAAACATTATTCACATTAATTTTGAGTACTAACCTGTTTGGGATTAATTTGTAGTTGATTAATTATTTTTAGCCTTTGAAGTTGAGAGGCACTACACCAAAAACAGGAATCTGGCACGGTTTAAAACTGTGTCAGATCAAATCTGGCACGATTTTGAACTGTGCCAAAATCAGGTATTCCAAAATTGCCATTTTTTTCTGGCACGGCTCAAAAGTGTGCCAGATTTGGCCAAACAGGAACACTTCTGGCACACTTTTAAACCGTGCCAGAATTTGATATTTTTGACACACTTTTGGCACAGTTTTTAACTGTGCCAGATTCAACATAGTTTAAAAAAATTTGGCACAGTTCAAAACTGTGCCAAAATATGATACACTTTTGCCACGATTTTGAACTGTGCCAAATTTTTTTATAAAAAGAAAAAAAAAAATAATTATTTGAAAGCACAAAAATTCACAAATTAAAAATATTGCACGTTGTTGATAAACTAATGTACATACAAACTTCAAAATATTACAAGTCTTTAATAGTTCACAGGCCAAAAAAAATTGGCCAGAGTTTCCTCTATTTTCTGGAAATTCCAAAACCTGCCTAACATAAAGCCTGCACGACCACAAAATATAACAATTAACTTACAAAAGCCCGCACGGCCATAAAAGTTAACAATAAAACTACAAAATCCCGCACGGCCATAGCACAAAAAAATTGGAATCATGACTAAACCCCTTGTTGTAAAGCATTGAGTTCTCTGTGTGTTCCACGTGAATAAATGCCAATGATAAACTGTTATCCTGCAAAAAAATAAGATTCAAAAAAGATACGATATTAGTAACCCAATAATTTACAAAAAAAATTTACTCAAACTAAAAAATTACATATAGGAGTGGAAATTATCGTCATATTCTCAAACCGGAACTACGCGGTCAGTTCCTACAAGTTATATTGGTCCCGTGCGAGGTGTTCGTTCCTCCTACGGGGTCGTTTGGGGGCTGGTTTGGGTTTTCACCCTTTAACGGCTTGTTTTTAAGTTTAAGTATCGATTTTTATAAATTATCGTCATATTCTCAAACCGAAATATCTGAGACTACACGATCAGTTCCTACAAGTTACATTGGTCCCGTGCGAGGTGTTTGTGCCTCTTACGGGATCGTTAGGGGCTGGTTTGGATTTTCACCCTTTAACGGCTTGTTTTTAAGTTTAAGCATTGATTTTTGCAAATTATCATCATATTCTCAAATCGGGAGACCCGGGACTACGCGGTTAGTTCCTATAAGTTACATTAGTCCCGTGCGAGGTGTTCGTGCCTCCTACGGGGACGCTTGGTGGCCAGTTTATGTTTTCACCCTTTAACGGCCTGCTTTTAAGTTTAAGTGTTATTTTTGCAATTTGTCAACATATTCTCAAATCGGGAGACCCGGGACTACGCGGTCAGTTCCTACAAGTTACATTGGTCCCGTGCGAGGTGTTCGTGCCTTTTACGGGGTCGTTTGGGGGCTGGTTTGAGTTTTCATCCTTTAACGGATTGTTTTTAAGTCTAAGTGTGATTTTTGCAAAATATCATCATATTCTCAAATCGGGAGACCCGGGACTACGCGGTCAGTTCCTACAAGTTACATTGGTCCAGTGCGAGGTGTTCGTGCCTCCTACGGGGTCGTTTGGGGGCTGGTTCGAGTTTTCACCCTTTATCAGCTTATTTTTAAGTTTAAGTGTTGATTTTTGTAAATTATCATCATATTCTCAAACCGGGAGACCCGAGACTACTCGGTCATCTCCTACAAGTTATATTGGTCCCATGCGAGGTGTTCGTGCCTCTTACGGGGTCGTTTGGGGGCTGGTTTGGGTTTTCACCCTTTAACGGCTTCTTTTTAAGTTTAAGAGTTGGTTTTTACAAATTATCATCGTATTCTAAAATCGAGAAACTCGGGACTACGCGGTCAGTTCCTAGAAGTTACATTGGTCCCGTGCGAGGTGTTCGTGCCTCCTACGGGGTCGTTTGGTGGCTGGTTTAGGTTTTGAACCTTTAACGACTTGTTTTTAAGTTTAAGTGTGATTTTTACAAATTATCATCATATTCACAAACCGGGAGACCCGGGACTACGCGGTCAGTTCCTACAAATTACATTGATCCCGTACGAGGTGGTCGTGCCTCTTACGGGGTCGTTTGGGGTCTGGTTTGGGTTTTCACCCTTTAACGGCTTGTTTTTACGTCTAAGTGTGATTTTTACAAATTATCGTCATATTCTCAAACCGGGAGACCTGGGACTACGCGGTCAGTTCCTACAAGTTACATTGGTCCCGTGCGAGGTGTTCGTGCCTCCTACGGGGTTGTTTGGGGGCTGATTTGGGCTTTCACCCTTTAACGGCTTATTTTTAAGTCTAAGTGTGGTTTTTACAAATTATCGTCATATTCTCAAATCGGGAGACCCGGGACAACGCGGTCAGTTCCTACAAGTTACATTGGTCCCATGCGAGGTGTTCGTGTCTACTACGGGGTCGTTTGGGGGCTGGTTTGGGTTTTCACCCTTTAACGGCGTCTTTTTAAGTTTAAGAGTTGATTTTTGCAAATTATCGTAGTATTCTAAAATCAGGAGACTCGGGACAACGCGGTCAGTTCCTAGAAGTTACATTAGTCCAGTGCGAGGTGTTCGTGCCTCCTACGGAGTCGTTTGGTGGCTGGTTTAGGTTTTCACCCTTTAACGACCTGTTTTTAAGTCTAAGTGTTGATTTTTGCAAATTATCGTCATATTCTCAAACCAGGAGACCCGGGACTACGCGGTCAGTTCCTACAAGTTACATTGGTCCCATGCGAGGTGTTCGTACCTCTTACGGGGTCGTTTGGGGGTTGGTTGTGATTTTCACACTTTAACGGCTTGTTTTTAAGTTTAAGTGTTGATTTTTGCAAATTTTCATCATATTCTCAAACCGGGAGACCCAGGACTACACGGTTAGTTCCTACAAGTTACATTGGTCCCGTGCGAGGTGTTCGTGCCTCTTACGGGGTCGTTTGGGGGCTGGTTTGGGTTTTCACCCTTTAACGACTTGTTTTTAAGTCTAAGTGTTGATTTTTGCAAATTATCATCATATTCTCAAATCGAAAGACCCGGGACTACGCGATTAGTTCCTACAAGTTACATTGGTCTCGTGCGAGGTGTTTGTGCCTCCTACGGGGTCGTTTGGGGGCTGGTTTGGGTTTTCACCCTTTAACGGCTTGTTTTTAATTTTAAGCGTTGATTTTTGCAAATTATCATCATATTCTCAAACCGGGAGACCCGGGACTACGCGGTCAGTTCCAACAAGTTACATTGGTCCCGTGCGAGGTGTTCATGCCTCCTACGGGATTGTTTGGGGGTTGGTTTGGGTTTTCACCTTTTAACGGCTTGTTTTTAAGTTTAAGTGTTGATTTTTGCAAATTATCATCGTATTCTCAAATCGGGGGACCTGAGACTATGCGGTCAGTTCGTATAAGTTACATTGGTCCCGTGCGAGGTGTTCGTGCCTCGTACGGGGTCGTTTGGGGGCTGATTTGGGCTTTCACCCTTTAACGACTTGTTTTTAAGTTTAAGTGTTGATTTTTATAAATTATCGTCATATTCTCAAACCGGGAGACCCGGGACTACGCGGTCCATTCCTACAAATTACATTGATCCCGTGCGAGGTGTTCGTGCCTCTTACGGGGTCGTTTTGGGGTTGGTTTGGATTTTCACCCTTTAACGACTTCTTTTTAAGTCTAAGTGTTGATTTTCGCAAATTATCATCATATTCTCAAACCGGGAGACTCGGGACTACGCGGTCAGTTCCTACAAGTTACATTGGTCCCGTGCGAGGTGTTTGCGCCTCTTACGGGATCGTTTGGGGGCTGGTTTGGATTTTTACCCTTTAACGGCTTGTTTTTAAGTTTAAGCATTGATTTTTATAAATTATCGTCATATTCTCAAACCGGGAGACCCGGGACTACGCGGTGAGTTCCAACAAGTTATATTGGTCCCGTGCGAGGTGTTCATGCCTCCTACGGGATCGTTTGGGGGTTAGTTTTTCACCCTTTAATGGCTTGTTTTTAAGTTTAAGTGTTGTTTTTTGCAAATTATCATCGTATTCTCAAATCGGGAGACCTAAGACTATGCGGTCAGTTCGTACAAGTTACATTGGTCCCGTGCGAGGTGTTCGTGCCTCGTACGGGGTCGTTTGGGGGCTGATTTGGGCTTTCACCCTTTATCGGTTTGTTCTTAAGTTTAAGTGTTGATTTTTTAAAATTATCATCATATTCTCAAACCGGGAGACCCGGGACTACGCGGTCAGTTCCTATAAGTTACATTGGTCCCGTGCGAGGTGTTCGTGCCTCCTACGGGGTTGTTTGGGGGCTGATTTGGGCTTTCACCCTTTAACGGCTTATTTTTAAGTCTAAGTGTGGTTTTTACAAATTATCGTCATATTCTCAAATCGGGAGACCCGGGACAACGCGGTCAGTTCCTACAAGTTACATTGGTCCCGTGCGAGGTGTTCGTGTCTACTACGGGGTCGTTTGGGGGCTGGTTTGGGTTTTCACCCTTTAACGGCGTCTTTTTAAGTTTAAGAGTTGATTTTTGCAAATTATCGTAGTATTCTAAAATCAGGAGACTCGGGACAACGCGGTCAGTTCCTAGAAGTTACATTAGTCCAGTGCGAGGTGTTCGTGCCTCCTACGGAGTCGTTTGGTGGCTGGTTTAGGTTTTCACCCTTTAACGACCTGTTTTTAAGTCTAAGTGTTGATTTTTGCAAATTATCGTCATATTCTCAAACCAGGAGACCCGGGACTACGCGGTCAGTTCCTACAAGTTACATTGGTCCCATGCGAGGTGTTCGTACCTCTTACGGGGTCGTTTGGGGGTTGGTTGTGATTTTCACACTTTAACGGCTTGTTTTTAAGTTTAAGTGTTGATTTTTGCAAATTTTCATCATATTCTCAAACCGGGAGACCCAGGACTACGCAATCAGTATCTACAAGTTACATTGGTCCCGTGCGAGGTGTTCGTGCCTCTTATGGGGTCGTTTGGTGGCTAGTTTGGGTTTTTACACTTTAACGGCTTGTTTTTAAGTCTAAGTGCGATTTTTGCAAATTATCATTATATTCACAAACCAAAAGACCCGGGACTACGCGGTCAGTTCCTACAAGTTACATTGGTCCCGTGCGAGGTGTTCGTGCCTCTCACGGGGTCGTTTGGGGGTTGGTTTAGATTTTCAACCTTTAACGGCCTATTTTTAAGTCTAAGTGTTGATTTTTGCAAATTATCGTCATATTCTCAAACCGGGAGACCCGAGACTACGCAGTCAGTTCTTACAACTTACATGGTCCCGTGCGAGGTGTTCGTGCTTTCTACGAGGTCGTGTGGGGGCTGGTTTGGGGTTTCACCCTTTAACGGCTTATTTTTAGGTCTAAGTGTTGATTTTTGCAAATTATCATCATATTCTCAAACGGGGAGACCCGGGACAACGCGGTCAGTTCGTACAAGTTACATTGGTCTTGTGCGAGGTGTTCGTGCCTCTTACGGGGACGTTTGGTGACTGGTTTAGGTTTTTACCCTTTAACGGCCTGTTTTTAAGTTTAAGTGTTATTTTTGCAAAATTATTGTCATATTATCAAACCGGGAGACCGATGACTACGCGGCCCCTTCGTACAAGTTACATTAGTCCCGTGCGAGGTGTTCGTGCCTCTTACGGGGCCGTTTGGGGGGTGGTTTGGGTTTCCATCCTTTAAAGGTTATTTTTAAGTTTAAGTGTTGTTTTTTGCAAATTATCATCGTATTCTCAAATCGGGAGACCTGAGACTATGCGGTCAGTTCGTACAAGTTACATTGATCCCGTGCGAGGTGTTCGTGCCTCGTACGGGGTCGTTTGGGGGCTGATTTGGGATTTCACCCTTTATCGGCTTGTTTTTAAGTTTAAGTGTTGATTTTTGCAAATTATTGTCATATTCTCAAACCGGGAGACCCGGGACTACGCGGTCAGTTCCTACAAGTTACATTGGTCCCGTACGAGGTGTTCGTTCCTCCTACGGGGTCGTTTGAGGGCTGATTTGGCCTTTCACCCTTTAACGGCTTATTTTTAAGTCTATGTGTAATTTTTGCAAATTATCATCATATTCTCAAATCGGGAGACCCGGGACTACGCGGTCAGTTCCTACAAGTTACATTGGTCCCGTGCGAGGTGTTCGTGCCTCCTACGTGGTCGTTTGGGGGTTGGTTTGGGTTTTCACCCTTTAACGGCGTCTTTTTAAGTTTAAGTGTTGATTTTTACAAATTATCGTAGTATTCTAAAACCGGGAGACTCGGGACAACGCGGTCAGTTCCTAGAAGTTACATTGGTCCCGTGCGAGGTGTTCGTGCCTCCTATAGAGTCGTTTGGTGGCTGGTTTAGGTTTTCACCCTTTAACGGCCTGTTTTTAAGTCTAAGTGTTGATTTTTACAAATTATCATCATATTCTCAAACCAGGAGACCCGAGACTACGCGGTCAGTTCCTACAAGTTACATTGGTCCCGTGCGAGGTGTTCGTACCTCTTACGTGGTCGTTTGGGGGCTGGTTGTGATTTTCACACTTTAATGGATTGTTTTTAAGTTTAAGTGTTGATTTTTACAAATTTTCATCATATTCTCAAACCGAGAGACCCGGGATTACGCGGTCAGTATCTACAAGTTACATTGGTCCCGTGCGAGGTGTTCGTGCCTCTTACGGGGTCGTTTGGTGGCTAGTTTGGTTTTTTACACTTTAACGGCTTGTTTTTAAGTTTAAGTGTGATTTTTGCAAATTATCATCATATTCACAAACCGGGAGACCCGGAACTACGCGGTCAGTTCCTACAAGTTACATTGGTCCCGTGCGAGGTGTTCGTGCCTCTCACGGGGTCGTTTGGGGGTTGGTTTAGGTTTTCAACCTTTAACGACCTATTTTTAAGTCTAAGTGTTGATTTTTGTAAATTATCATCATATTCTCAAACCGGGAGCCCCGGGACTACGCAGTCAGTTTCTACAAGATACATGGTCCCGTGCGAGGTGCTCGTGCTTTCTACGGGGTCGTTTGGGGGTTGGTTTGGGTTTTCACCCTTTAACGGCTTATTTTTAAGTTTTAGTGTTGATTTTTGTAAATTATCATCATATTCTCAAATCGGGAGACCCGAGACAATGCGGTCAGTTCGTACAAGTTACATTGGTCTTGTGCGAGGTGTTCGTGCCTCTTACGGGGACGTTTGGTGGCTGGTTTAGGTTTTTACCCTTTAACGGCCTGTTTTTAAGTTTAAGTGTTATTTTTGCAAAATTATTATCTTATTATCAAACCTGGAGACCCGTGACTATGCGGTCACTTTGTACAAGTTACATTGGTCCCGTGCGAGGTGTTCGCGCCTCTTACGGGGCCGTTTGGGTTTCCATCCTTTAAAGGTTATTTTTAAGCTTAATCGATATATTTTCAAATTATCATCATATTCTCAAACCGAGAGACCCGTGACTATGCTGTTAGTTCGTACAAGTTACATTGGTCCCGTGCGAGGTGTTCGTGCCTCTTACGGGACCGTTAGGGGGCTGGTTTGGGTTTTCACCCTCAAACGGCTTGTTTTTAAGCCTAATATACATATTTTGAAATTATCGTCATATTCTCAAACCGGGAGACCCGCGACTACGCAGTCAGTTCGTACAAGTTACATTGGTCTCGTGCGAGGTGTTCAGGCCTCTTACGGGGCCGTTTGGGGTCTGGTTTGAGTTTTTACCCTTTAATGGCTTGTTTTTAAGCCTAATCTATATATTATCAAATATTTTCATAAATTAATCTTAAAACTATACTACAACAACCAGTTGACAATCCGGGTTTTAATTGGCTCACCCTCAACCTCCTATCACCACTACAACCCAATCGAGTACAAAAACTAATAATATTATTAATCAATGACCAAGAATTAAAATTACCTTTATCCATATCAATTTGACGATAGTATAACTAAAATGTCCGAAACTAGATTAGCTTAGCCGATCAAATCATTTAGTTTGTCTTCCTGCATCATCAAATCATCTAGAATTACTCATCTTATTAATAGAGCATATATATTATAGTTACATACGTAACCCTTTTATATTAGTAATGTAGTAGAGGCATTACCTTCAGAAAAAAAACTAAAATAGAATAAGTTTCCTAAGTTCCAAAGGTTATGAATTAATGGTTACCATTTGAGATTGATTGTCTCTCTCCAAATCAATCCCAATTTCATTCATCGCCATTAGAGCTTTTCGGATTTCTTGAAACACACAATCAAAACTCAATTTGCATAAAAAATTAGTTTGACGGTTTAAGGAAAAGGAAATTTACAGCGACGACAGATTGATTGTCCGAGTAAATAGCTGAAGCGACGGATTTGATTCTTCCGGCAACGTTACTGTTGCGAGAGGCGGAGGGGGAGGGGGAGGTCATTTGGCTCGGTGGAAAAATGTTATGTGCACGCCTATCTCTAGTGTTTGGAGGGAAATTTTTCCTGACTACAAATTAAATTTTACCGGCCCTAGCCTCCACCACCACAATGCTCTCACCCTCTCTACAAACAACTAACCCCAAATCGCACTAAATAAACACCAGGCTCAA
This sequence comes from Sambucus nigra, assembly GCA_949130495.1. NCBI lineage: Eukaryota > Viridiplantae > Streptophyta > Magnoliopsida > Dipsacales > Adoxaceae > Sambucus > Sambucus nigra. The sequence goes on from OX422210.1 coordinate 288,979,098, forward strand.
ATCGAAAGAAGAAATCCTCTGCTCAAAAATCAAATCAAACAGATTGTTAATAAATTAAACCCAACATATTAATATTTTTCAAAAAAAACAACAAATCAGTCCCAAACTTTTCAACAAACCAACAACAAAAATCAGTCCAGAATTTAATATCTAAATTAATTAAACAGATTGTTAATAAATTAAACCCAAAAAGAAACTCAAACAAAACAAAAAAAATTCAACACAGAATCAAACTTAAAAGTCTTTGTTATCAGATCAGTTTGAGATTTAAAACACACCAGCCCCAAAAGTTTCAATCTTACACAGCAACAACAGATTATATATATATATATATATATATATATATATATAGGTACCGTAAGTATATATGTATAGATATGTATAAATTAAAAAAAAAACTTACCCAAATACCGGCCACCGAAATCACCGCCGGAGAAACTTGTACCACCGGAAAAATTCGCCTGAATAAAAACCTCCACACCGGAATATCAACACTAGAAACCCAGTACCACGCCGGACTGAAAAAGCCAGAACCACCGGAAATAATGCGACTCTGAAAATGGGGACTACCGGGACCGGAACCATCATAGAAAAAGAAAACGCGCTGGAACAAAAAAGCCACACCGGAAAAACCAAAAAAAAAAAAATTCAAACACGTTGAAACTAAGATCTTCTTCAAACCCCAAAAGAGACCAAATCAAATCTGTTTGATCAAAAAGATCAGAAATCTAGCAGTTGAGGTTCATCTTGAGAGAGAGAGAGAGATGAGACCAAAAAAATGAGGCCGTGTGAGGGATAGAGACGAGCGGGAGATCTAATTGAGAGAGGAGAGAGAGTGGGAGATAGAAATTTGGAAGGAAGCACATTATTTTTTTAGACTATTTATATTTTAGTAAGTGTACTCAATTTTGGCACACTTTAAAATAGTGCCAAATTTTGGCACTGTTTTAAAGTGTGCCAAAATGCTATTAAACCGTGCTAAAATCTGGCACAGTTTTAAACTGTGCCAGATTTTTAATATCAGGGTGTGCCAAATTGCTGTTTTTGGTGTAGTGGGTTTTGATATTAGAAGTTGAGAAGTTTAAAGGTTTGGATGTGTAGAGAGAAGGAGGGAAAGTGTGTAAAATGAAATTTTGCACTCTAAATAGTGGGTGGCCCCTGTATGTGGTATAATGAAGTAAAAATTATATTTGAGTGGTATTTTGAAGTAAAATTATGCTTGTGTTATATTTGGGGTGCCCTGAGCAACATCCTTGTTTAATTTTTTTTTATTTTGAAACGATAATTATACCACATAATCCAATCTCGGGCGAAGCCATGACATGGATAAGAGGGTCCATGGCCTCCCCCAAGGTTCGTAAAGTTTTGAGAATAGTAGACAAATTGTGGCCCGAGCAAAAAATTATCGTCTTTAACTTTGTGTGGTCCCCTCCAAACAAATAAGATTTTTTTTACTTAATCCCCACTTCTTAATGTCATATTTGACTTAACCCCAACTTTCTTAATCCCTTTTACATAACCCCCAAATTTTTAACATTGTTACAACTCTGTTAAAATATCCTTTTATCCAAATTAGACTTAAGTCTCAAATCAGATTTTTGACCAAATTACCCTCTCACTTCATCTTCTTCCCCAAATCAAAACCCTAATTTTTTATCCAACCTTAAAACCACCACCATCTCGTCCTCCTCCAATAACTTATTTGGTTTATGAAGTTATACGGTTCTCATTTTTGCTCATTTTGACACCGCTGGCTAGATCTAGTAATTTCACCAGTGAGTCCCTCTTACCTTACCCATTTGCGATATATCTTCAGAGATGCCATTTCGGTGTTTGAATCTGACCAGTGTGAGGTATAAATCTGAAGTCGTCGATCTATCCCCCTAATTAAATCTTGTGTTGTATGGATCATGAATGATATAAGAATCGAGCACTATATGCCCGATCGCGCTTAAATGGTGGTGCGGACAATCACTGTAAACGATGCCTCTTTTATATATAAAAATTAACAACTCAAGATTTTGGGATCATTTATTATTATGACCACCAACTATATCTTGTAAATTAGCTTAGGATGAAAAATCAGATGGAGATGCTGAGGGTTGAGTTCGAGTTGGTGATAGAAGATGAGGAGGGGGAGGAGGTGGTGGTAGTGGTGGTTTGGGTTGGATGAAAAATTAGGGTTTTGATTTGTGTAAGAAGACGAAGTGAGAGGGTATTTTGGTCAAAAATATAATTTGGTGGTTAAGTCTGATTAAGATATCATGATTTTTTAACAGAGTCATAACGGTATTAAAAATTTGAAAGTATGCCAAAAGGGTTAAGAAAGTGGTAGTTAAGTCAAAGATGACATTAAGAAGTGAGGGTTAAGTAAAAAACATCCAACAAAGAATGTAGTGTATTTTATTAAACACTTACGATAAAAAATTTAGATTGTGTAGTCCCACTTGTTCTTGTTTTAACAACCATACCCACATGTTGGATAGTTATGTAGTCTACACACATGTTTTTAACTTTTTTTATTATTAAACCTACTAAATACCACAAGAACCTAAACTAGGTAAAGAAAACATTTATTTGCTCCCTCAATTTTATATGTTCTAAACGGAAATTGGTGTGTTAATGTTAAATCTTTAGGGGTTACCCCCCCCCCCCCCCCCCCCTTCTCATTTATGGGCCGTACAAAGTTTCAAATCTTAATTTTTACCCTTGACTATGCTATAATTGCAAATGTTTGCCTTAATTTTTTGTTTACTTGCTTCATGTTTACTAGTATTTCGCAACTATCATTAATATTTGTTTGTAAATATTATATTTGTTTTAATATTATTACCTCGTGGAAATAATAATATTATATTAAACTAATTTGTGACCCAAATACCTAATTTGTTACCCTTATTGTTTATTTTAATGCCAAATAATTTTTTTACCCTTAAATCAATTGTAATTACAGGTTTTGAAATTTTAGTGGAAGTTACATTGTTTTAGTTGGAATGAAGCTATTAGTTATTTATTTTTATTTTTTATCTAATTTCATTGATTGGTTATTGCTTGACAATTGTAATTGTTATATTCAAGAGAAAACACGTCGAAAGTGAAAATGTCAACGAGTCTTCGCAACACACTTGAACAACAAACTTTATCACAAGAAAGTTTTGTGGTTAGTTTTTGACCCCCTCCCTCAAACCCACTCACCCAAATATAAATCCTAGCTTTGCCCCTGTCGATAAGGTATGATTTACAATTTCATTTATATAAGATCATTGTTACATGTCTCTAGAAATACTAACATGAAAATTATAAAGAGTAAAAAAAAACTCTTGCATCCAATATATTTAAAATCACGAGTTTGTAACTAATTAAATATGCAACAAATAAACAAGTATATTTAATATATTTTACTCGTTTATTGATATATAATTCATCGTCCTTTACTTATTCAACACTTTAGACAACAAAAATATTTATGATATACAATATTTATTGATATACAATATTTCTTGTATTTTTAAGAAAAAAGTATCATCTTTGTCATTCCCAACAAAATAGAGTAATATGTATTAAAAAGGAACTATTAGGCTTAAAACTAAATTGTACAATATATATGTACAAACTGACGTAACACCAATTATTGATGGAGAGAAGTAAAGATAAAACATTATAAAAGTACTTTTAGTACACTTTTATTGATGTAGGACGACAAATGTAATTTCAGTACATAATGTGCAACATTCAACCTACATCAAGATTAAAAAAAGTACTACTACTACAAAAAAAAGAGAAAAAGTGATGCATGGGTCACAAAGTGCATGTGTGGACATAAATTATGTGTAAAGATTTTGAGTTCAAGTTCGGGAGAAAGAAAATTTAATAATTCATTACTAATGTAAATGGGATGAGCAAATTCGTTGACATAGATAAAGTATAATCCCCACTGTAGACACCCCATTTTCGCACCCCTTTTACTCCGTAAAGGTTCCTGTTGTGAAATCTCTCTCCCCAAAACCTTTATTCCATCAGAAATCATTAGTCACCGGTGACTACTTGTCTTTCGAACTTATTTTGACATCAGTATTTTTCGAGTTCAAGAATTCGCCCAAAGCAAAGATTATAGATCTCTAAAACACCTTTTCAACGATTCAGATCATGTGCGAATTGGAAATTGGATTTACAAGCTGAAAGTTATTATCAAAAATTCAATTTTGCATCAGAGCATCTTCTAAACGACAAATCTGGGGCAACCTTGTATTTTTACCCTTTTAGGATTTCCTATAAAAATGAAGGCATGACCTCATTTACGGAATCTCGAAATGCATATTTTTTTTCCTTTTTTAGAAACCATAAACATTCTCATACACATTCTTATATTCTCTCACAACATTCATTTTCCATGCATCACCTTTATCAATTCCTAACATTTTGTTGCCTCGTCAAGGATCCAAGAGTATTTTGAAGATCACTTAAGGAAGAATGTGTTCGGAGGCTAAACGAAAGTTCAATATGATTTAGTTATATAATTTTTTTCACCCAATTCTATTCCATTTTCTATTTCCCATACATTAGTGTTATTTTTGTCATAAACAAGTTCATACTAGTATAATCACCATTTTTAATTAGATATATATCCTAAAACTTATTTTCAATAAATCAAAAAAACCAAAAACATGATTTATATTGCATTTGGCAATATGGTGGTGCCAAACACTAGGGGCGGCAATTCGTCTTTTTGGGTTGGGTTTCGCACCGACAAGACACAACACGACAAGGGTTTTTTGGACACAAACATGATATGACTTTGTTTTTTTTACCTGATACAAACATGACCCGTATAGAACACGCCACGACTAACATGATTTCTTAAATTTTATGTCCAATTAGGCAAAAATAGGCACTACCACCTGAATAAAAATACGATTGACACGACAAAACATAATAACACGACTCGTAAATTTGCCATGAATTTACACGAACACGACACGGTTTCATGTAAAAAAGACTCAACACGAACACAACAAGTCGTGTCAATTTCGTATCATTTTTAAAATTATCACCCCTACCAAACACTTGATTTTTCCACACAAAAGGATTTCTAAACCCACTTTTAACACAAAAAAGGTTTCAATGCCTACTTTTCATAAACAACTCATAAGCACCCCTAAAGTGCAAATACAATGTAGATCCACTTTTTAAATCCCATTTCGAAATACGTGAGCTTTATCCTCTCTTCGTGAGGCTACATAGGCGTTCCGGATCCACTATGGGATTCATGTTCGATCTTGTACATATTCCATTTCCCCCTTTCTTTTTATTTATTCATTTTTTTAGTATTTTTCCTCCTTTTGCACTTAGCTACTTATTTGTGCATGCTCACTTCGTCATAGTGAGGTCGTGATTAAAACGAGTTGGCTCGCATTTATTTCTCTCATTTGGTTGTTCGTGTTCACCTTTCTTATGGCGATGTCTTGATAAACCCTCGCTTAAACACCCATATTACACACTTGCATATTTAAACTTTTGCACACTTTACCCACATCATCACTTGTATACTTGTATTATTGCACACACACTCACTATTGCACACACACTCACTAGAGCTCGCACCCACAAGGGCAAAGTGGGTACCTAAAACCTTCCATCTTCGTAACTTAGTCTACGATCCCATTTCTCTTTGGTTTCTCATTGATCATTTGTTAGCTCCTCTTTTGAAGTTATTTGTTTTCTTTTGTTAGTTTTTAATAAAATAGGTTGGCGACTCCAAGTTTTACACTATCACACACCTCACCCGCCACTATCCGATGGATATCCCCTTTCTTCCTCATCTTCAAGGATGAATGCCTATATTAACACCATGTGCCCTCCGGGAGGCGCACTCGTGGGTCGGGATACCAACAATGGCAACTCTGCTTGTGAAAAGAGATTCTTCTATCTCTACAAGAGTACTATACTCTATTTTATGTGGGTTTTCCTACTCTTTTTTCTCTTATTACATGATTTATGTATATATTTCCTCTTCACATGGTGATTGTATATATGGTTGTTATCACATGCTTATTCTTGTATATTTTTGTTACATTACCCTGTACATACTAGTGTTTTCAGATGTTCATTACCATGAATCACATGTCATATGTATAATGGCATGTAATACTAATCTATTATCCAATCACGTGAGAGGGTCACCATGACCCTGTTTTAAAGTCGGTATACACATTTGAACTCATAATATAACTCTTTGGTTTGCATGTCTTACCTTATAATAAATATGATGACGTAATATGATCCCGAATGACCTGTAGCAAACAAAAGTCAATGGGAGGATCCCACCCGCTTTTTACACATATTTGACGAAATCAAATAGTATTAAGCACTCCGCAAACTCTGTAATAGTACACATCCTCAAACAACTACAAGAGTCCGAAATAGTATGCGGTTATAAACATTCTCCCGAGCACATAAAAACAAAGATATGGATTCACACTCCCATTTCACACTTCTGGCAAGTTTAAAATAATATCCAAGTAGCTTAGAGTTGCATATAATGCAGTGTAGCTATAACAACTTGACAGCATCATATCATAAAGTGAAGCTATAAATGAGAAACCCATTATTGAAGCTCTCCTGCAATCTGATTACTGAATAACTACAATGATAACAATCACATGGGATGAAAATACAAAAGTTTGACATTGTTATGCTATTTAGGTTCTAGCTATTATTAATCTTTCGAGACCATGTCAAATGGATGAGTTAAAGGGTGCACAAACAATACATTGACGCTGAATTTATAATGGTTCTTACATGCGCACGTGTGTGTGTGTATATATATATATATATACAATCCTGCTTTTGTGCGGACTAGTCCGCATTTTAAGAATGCGGACCGAACATGTGTTACACCCAGAAAAGAGAGAGAGTGTGCCTATAATTTAGGCGATAATTTCTAGACGCACCGTTAGGTGACACATGTCCGGTTCGCATTCTTAAAATGCGGACTAGTCCGCACAAGAGCATTATTATATATATATATATATATATATATATATATATATAGAGAGAGAGAGAGAGAGAGAGAGAGAGAGAGAGAGAGAGAGAGAGAGAGAGAGACTCACCTACATCATGATATATACATCACACCTAGTTCTAGGCCCTAAAAAATCTTTTTTTCAAATTTTTTATTTTTCTCTTGAAATTAACCTTCCAATCAACCCATATTATAAAAATTAGATCAAAATACATTTTGTAACTATTTTTAAAAAATCCACAAAAAAACAGTTGGCGCAGACCCTTATAACTAAGGTATTTTGAGCAGTTTTTTGTTAATTTTTTAAAAAGAGCTACAAAATGTATTTTGACCTAATTTTTTGAACATGGATTCATTGGAAGGCTAATTTTAAGAGAAAAATAAAAAATTTGAAATTTTTTTTTTTTAGAGCCTACAACTAGGTGTGATGTACGAATGATGTATAGAGTATGACGTCGGTGAGAATTCTCATATATATATATATATATATAGAGAGAGAGAGAGAGAGAGAGAGAGGCTCCTTCGACACGTGCTGGCGCATTTCTATCTTTTAAAATACTAGAAAGAATATTTTCTATTTGAATTTTTTATGTGATATTTAAACATTTCAACGGACTCATAAAAAAATTAGGTCAATTTTTTTTTTTTGCTATTTTTAAAAAATAACTCAAACTTTCGCAGCGTTTAAAGTGCTTTAAAAGCAGCGAAAGTTTGACCGATTTTTTTAAAATAGCAAAAAACGTTTTTTTAAGCTGATTTTTTTATATATGGGTCCTTTGAAATGTTTAAATATCACACACAAAAAAAATCTAACTCAAAAATATTTTTTTTGAAAAAAAAATGATGTGCAAACTTGATATGCACAGGAACCTCTCTCTCTCTCAATATATATATATATATATATATATATATATATATATATATAAAAGAACAAGACCAGATTGACATTTTTTTACACTTGCTGTCAATGATATGCAACCAAGAGAGAAACAATTAGTAAAACCGGTGGAGTTGAATATAAAAGTCAGTTGTTAGTTAACCAACTTAAACTTAAAAATTATACAAGTTTCAAAAAATTCTAAACCAAATGATAACCAAGTCTCAAGGAAATAAAAAGGAAGATAAGAGCGCAATAATTATTATAAAAAGTTTCGGTGTGATATAAAAGCTTGCTCCATGACAGAGCAACTCTGAATTTTTGGTTCGTTTCTTGTAGAAAATTAAATGACTCAGTGCAAAAATGAGCCATGTAAATGCATCTAGTAATGTTAACTAACTGACCTTTTAAGAATTTTGGAAGCCAATGATATGGCCTTATTAGAGATTAATCTGCAAATGTGAACCACGTGAAAGTAAAAAATGTTACTAGAATAAAATAAGAATCTTTCAATTAAGGAAAGAGGGTGAAAAGGAAAAAGAAAGAGGTGTGTGTGGGTGGGGGGGGGGGGGGGGGGGGGTGGGAGCTATAGAAAACTGTTCTTTCAAGAGACTAGCATACTAATTTTACAGAAACTAGAGACAAGAATCAGCTTTTAAGTTTATCACTCAATCAAACATTCCTTCTACTAGACAAATCATTCCATTACTTGGAACTCCAAATGTACACTATCATGTACTGAAATTATATTGAGGAGTAGCTGATCAAGCAAATAATACCATCATGGTGAAAAGATAACTACATTGCCAATGAGCAACTAAATGGAATTTTTAAAAGATTATGTGGCCAGGTTATCTGCCTCTTGTCGAGGGTGAAGTTTTGTCAATCTCCTCTGCTCAACTTTGCAAAGAATTTTCTTCATCAATGCGTCTTATACAGTTCCTTCTCACTTAAATTCCAAATATTATATGAATGACTGACGAGATATATTACATGTATTAATCCTAGAACTTTGCAACACATGTACAGTTTATCATTTTTTATAGGCAGCTATATCAACACAACAGCATCAGCAGTTAGTATATCAGGATGATGAGACAATTAGATGAAGGGAAAGCGAACTAGTTTGTGAACTTAACTATTGAGGCTTATTCAGATTCTGACTGTTGCCACCATCTCGAAAGGGGCAAAAAAAGGGGCATAGCAGTACAATAAGATCAGTAGCAGTAGGCTGTAAACAAACAAAGCAACTAGAGCTTAGCTGGCGACAGCTCAATTAAGGTTTGTTCGGGTTGGTTAGTAAAAGAAACAGACCAAAAGATTTTAGAATTCGTTATAGATCAAGCTTGGCTCAATAAGCTCATAAAATACTAGAACTGTATGAAAAATCATTCTTGAGTTGGACTTAGTTATTGGCTCGATATCTAAACAAATCAAGTTTGATCACATTTTAAAGCTAGATAACTTTTGTGAACAAAACTTCAACAATTCACTACCTGCTTCGCTTATTTACAGCCCAAGTAGGAGTCCAGACCAGCATAGTGGCTATATGGAACCACACTAGCAGAGAAGCAACACATTTGTAATAGTAGGTGAGCAGACTCGAAGAATAAAAGAATATCCCAGTTGAAGATCAAAACAAATAGATACTAAAATCTAGCAGGAACATCTGAGTTCATAGTTAATATTTATTTAGGGATAACTAACGATGGTACAAAGTATTGATATTTAAGAATTCACAGGATACCATTTTGGAGGGGGAGGGAGCTGATACATAATGATGCAATGAGGAGTAAAGGCCAAATAAGGCCATGGGATTTCTATGGGTGCAACCTATTTAGCTTCTTGGATATTACTAAATTATGGATGCCTGTTCATCCCGGTTTCAACAGTGGTGTCAGCCAAGTCCACTTGATTATACAACCTTATATTATAAAATAGATTCCCTTTGTAAGAGTGTAGTTGAGGTTGAAAGGATATTGCTCTGTGAATAAAATCATACGAAAAGGGATTGCGTAAGGTATAGAGGATAGAGAGTGAGAAGAATAGCACTCTATAATCTATATATCAAAAGAGGCTGAGAAACACCAGAAAGTACAAGGTTGTAATAAATAGATATCAAGGCTCAGATGAGAGCCAATAAATACTCTTGAATGTTGATGAACACGCAGTGATTTGTGTGAATATAATTACGGGGAGGCTTAATGTCAGAGACATGTCTGGAGTTGATTAGCCAGAAGGCCAGCTTTCGTAATGAAGTCTTGGTCATTTGAGAGCCTTTACGACCTGTGTATTACTCCTGTCCCCTCGTTAAGGAGGTAGTGGACCTTCCCGGCACTAACAGAAAGGACGACTTAGATAGATAGAGGATAGTTTAGTGATCAGGCACATCCGCTCATTCAATTATATGAAAGGTTTAGGCCTCATAGGGTGTCAGTCCCACGTGGGACGGATGGAACAAAAACATTAGCTGTCATGACAAAAAAGATTCCACGCGAGTAACAAGGATTGTCGGAGGAAAGGGGTTGCTTGGGAAATTTTCGTGGTGTCTCTCTTATGCTTAAAATGGTTAGGACTTACTCAACTTTACCTTATCCTCCCGCCTCCAATTCAACACCCTATAGGATGAAGGTGAGTTACTCAACTGGTTATTAAGTTCCTTCAGCCTCATCTTTGCTTGAGCCAATCATGGATGGCACTAAGTAGTCTTGACTTGTGAGTTGATCCGGTTGACCTTGTTTTGCTTGAAGATATGCACATCCTTGAGGACGGATATCCCCGCTGGTTAATCCGAGTGGTTTCTCGACATAGCCCATACTGCAAACTTAAAATCTGGGAATTCTCACTAGATGCCAAACTGAAAAAATGAATGGCAACTATAGATCGTAAGGCCTATCTTTCAACATCATTTTTTCCTAAGCAAATGATTCATATACTCAGCCTCTTCATAGTATGTCAACATTTACCTCTTAAGTACTGTAAGCTCAACTGAATGATAGGAATATGAAACAATTGCATTTTAAGAGAAAGTCAAACATGTATTATTGAATACAATTCATATAACCATTTTCTACTTTAGCCAACTTTCTAGTTCCAATTAAAGAGTATATAAAATGATTCCAAGTAGTTTAACTTAAATTCAACCAATAACGATGTATGAATTTACAAGTTGCCATATATTAGATGGGCTTTTTATTGAATTATTTAGAGCGAGAAGGTCAAATTAATGGCTCACCGAGCCTTCCAGTAGTCTTTTGCTTTGATGCAATAACCTTCGGGAAGTCTTAGCAAAGCTTCTAAAAGGAAGTTTTCTTGAATTTTCCGAGCCTTGGGAAAGTCCTACTCATGCTGCTTGTGCTTGCTCACAATTCCTCTAAATTGTTTAATTTCTTGCCTTTGCCACAAAATAAAACTAAATAAAATATAAGATGAAAAAGACAGATTTCACCACCTACGAGAAGCTTTACTTCGACCACTTTATGTCTTTAACCTATAGTAAAATACAAAAGTGATTGGTGATACCTTCAATTCAGAACAACAGAGTTAAAATTCAATAATATATTACGCTGAAATATTAGTGGCAGATTGTGTAAATTAGGTACCAGAAGTACAAAGCTAACTGCTCCTCGAGTATCTTTATATATACATCAATCGCCGCCTATACAATGATGATAATGATAACATTGCTGTTACATGAACAGAGTATATTGTGCCATTTGTCCTGGTCAATTATGAAGTACACGATCAATTATAATTGATCGAATATCAAGTGCAGCTTGGTGGGTTTAAACACTTATATACAGCAGATGCAGGTTGCTTGTAAGTGGGTATGCTACTAGCATCGACAAGTCTGATTTCCCCAGGGCCAAAAGAAAGTTCACTATGCCTGCAAAATTGAAGGCAAGTTACAACTAATGTGCGCTAAGTTACATATAGCTTCATTTTTAAGCTTGATAATATATCAATACCAGAAAATCCTACGTGAAGTTTCAATAATGTGAAATTTGAGATACCATGTTATTTCACAATCATTTGAATTACCCTCATTTCAGGCAAATCCCAAAATATTCATTATCAACAAGTAGTGTATTCAAACAAAATCCTCAATAATCAATAGACTTACCCCAGTGGGATTATTCAAACAGTTATGAAAACCGGAATATTTTAAATTTTGCAATATTGATACGGGTTGAGTAAAAAAAAAATAGGTGCACACCTCCGAAGATCAAGTCCAACTAACCCAGCTTGCAGTATTGTCAAATTGTCTGAATCTGGTGATACAATGATGACCGTCTCCTCTGAGTACTGTGTTTCAAGAATTGACATGAGTTGGGTCACACGAACAAACACATCCGCCACACTCTCATTTGGGGTTCCATCGTCAATAGGGGGTGGCTTGATATTCGGGGAAAGATTATCTGATGCATATACCTGTGACATTTTCAAGTAAGCAACTCGTCATTCATACGGAAGATAAAATAGATAAAATTAACTCACTATAGAATCATGACCTACAATACAATATGACCCCAAGGCCCAATATACAAAGGGTGTGCATTACATTTAGGGATATTTTGGCTTTATAGACCATTTAGTTATCATTATTTCATTAGGGACGTAAAAAAGGGCAGCCAAAAGTGAAAAATATGTCACTAAAACAAAATGGTGCGGCTAAAGTCAAATGGTGATAAATAAATGTTGGCTCAAGTCAAAATGATCCTTAAATTGATCCAAGAAAACAAAGCATGAAGATATAAAGTAAACTCCTACATGAAGCTCCAAATTTGACAAGAAAAATAAAAAATTAGATTGCGCATATATGTATATATATCTTACTTGAGAAAGGGAGTCCAAATTCTTGCCTTCATATGCTCCCAATCCACGGGCATCTAAAAAGCTGTACTCTGGAACTATCCTACTGCAATCAAAGTAAGAATGGAGATAAAATGGGTACACCCCAATAAGAATAAAAACAAAAAGGTTGTAATTCAGATGCATTTATTAATATTTGGAGTTATAAATTATACAGTTATTGATGAATGAATTGAAGTGGGTAGTAATGCGTGTGAACCTTCGATTAACCCCATCAACAGCGGCAATAATCTCAGCAGCCTGATAAGCCCTCTGAGTGATAGAAGGCCAAATCCAACAACTCCCTTCACAAGCTCCCATTTTCTTCAAAGCCAAAGCTGCTCTCAGTGCCTGTTTCTTCCCCCTTTCTGACAAGCCGTTATCCATGGAGGTCTTGGCAACTGGGTTGGTGTTAATTATCCCCAAGCTCTCATATTCTGACTCACCAGCTCTAACCAAAAAGTAGCTGAAAATCCATTGATATGTGTAAATATAATTAGACAGTGTTACTGTTAGTGTTAGTGGGTGCATGTGAAATTGTGAATTACCGATTAGTGAGTCGAAGTGGGGGCATTTGGAAGAGGCCTCTAGCTTGGGCAAGTGGTAAGGGGGAGTCATTGAGGAATGGGAAGATGGATATGGCAATTGAACTCAGTATGTGACGTCGCTCGATGGGTTTTAAGTAATTGTGAGGAATTTTGGGGTTTGTTGGGGGAGGAGGACAAATTGGATATGGAGAAGGGAGTGTGTATGTGTTGGAGGCAAAGGATGTTAGCATATCCACACCTATACTTCACCGAATGCGATGACAGAAAAAGGTCCAAATCTTTTGGAGCTCTCTTCATTGTGGGTGAACAAGTACCATCATAAGGTTTTATTTTTAAATTATTATTTTTTACTTTAATACTTTTATAACTATTTTGACTTTCACTTTCTTTTACTCATTGATTTTCACTTTAGTGGTGACCTATTACAAAATTAAGAAATAGAGAAAAAAATTGAGAAAAAATAATTAAAATACATTAAGGGTTCGTTTGGTTGTCAATGGGCAAAAGCGTGGGCATGGCAAAATTTGCCTAGACAAATTTTACCTAGGCAAATTCAGATGACGCTATCAAACAACATTAGGCGAAATTAAAGTCAATTCAATTAATTTATTTAAAAACAATTTTTATATTATATTCAAAAATGTTAAAAATAGTTTTTGCAATATTTTTATATTACAGTTTTTAAAAAAAAATTGTAAAACGTTTTCTTAACAATTTTTTTTAATACAAAACAATTTTTAAATATTCACAACAGTTTTTTTTAACTATTTAAAATATTTTTTAATTTTGTTTTTAAACTTTAAAACTGTTTTTATATTATATTCAAAACAGTTTTTAAAATTGTTAAAAACTATTTTTACAATATTTTCATATTACGTTTTTTCAAAAAATTTGTAAAACATTCTCTTAACAATTTTTTATAATATCAAAAACAGTTTTTAAAATATTACAAAACAAATTTTAAACATTCACAACAGTTTTTTTAAACTATTTAAAACAGTTTTACAAAATTTTTTTTTAAACTTTAAAACAGTTTTTATAATATATCCAAAACAGTTTTTAAAAATGTTAAAAACTGTTTAACAATATTTTTATATTACGGTTTTTCAAAAAATTTGTAAAACATTCTCTTAACAATTTTTTATAATATTAAAAGCAGTTTTCAAAACATTACAAAACAGTTTTTAAATATTTATAACAGTTTTTTTAAATATTTAAAACAATCTTTAAAATTATTTTTTAAAACTTTAAAACTGTTTTTATAATATATTCACAACAGTTTTTAAAAATGTTAAAAACAGTTTTTACAATATTTTGTTAATACGATTTTTTAAAAAAATTGTAAACATTTTCTTAACAATTTTTTATAATATTAAAAACAGTTTTTGAAACATTATAAAACAATTTTTAAATATTCATAACAGTTTTTTAATTATTTAAAACAGTTTTTAAATTATTTTTTAAAACATTAAAACCGTTTAACAAGTTGGCAAATTTGTGGGCAAATATTTCCCACTCAAATAGGTAAGCAAAATTTGCCCACAGATTGTGCATAGGAGGTGTTGTACATTGGCAAATAATGCCTAGGCAAATTATGCAACCAAACAGCCAAAATGTGGGCAAATTTTCATATTTGCCAACTTTTTGGCATTTGCCTAGGCAAATTATGCCAATCAAACGGACCCTAACCTTAAAAAAATAAAAAGAAAAACATAATCATTCACCATCACCCCTAAAAAAATTATCCTCCCCACCCTACCTTCATCCATAAACACCCACTGTCAACAACCACCAACCTCACCTCACAATCGACCTAAGTTCACGCCACCTCTCTCTCCTTTTAAACCTTCTAGCAACGCACACACATAATCATGCTTGGCCAGCAACCACCATCTAAATAGCATCAGTCTACCGCCACTATCTCACCACCCTTAACCACAACAATCATTGCCTTGGTACTGCCTATTCTTGTCCCTATCACTAAAATCAAGTAAAACGATTTAACCATTAAGAGTGAGTGTTTCAATCAAAACCCTAGGCTATACTTGCGAGTTTGCAAGAGAAGAGAAAATAAAATAAAGTTTTGTTGTGAGAGAAGAAAAGAAGGGAACGTTAATACGAGATCAAAGAAAAGAATAGAGGAGAAATTAATATTCCTTCCTTTTATTTGAGAGTTTAGAAGAGAAGAAAAAATAACTTTCTTTCTTGTTGTTTTGAGTTGGAAGGAAAATAGATTTTTTTAAGTGAAAGAAGACAAAATTCATTGAAAAAAAGCTTTCATTTCCATCAATTTCTTCCCAGATGGGAAAGAAAGTTTTGAAGAGATAGGACAAGAAGTTTTAAAAAAAAATTATTTCTTTTCTTTCCTTTTAAACTCTTAAACGAGAGAAAGTGTTTCATCTCTCCCTTATGTAAACTCCTAAATGAAAGAGAGAGAAAAAACTCCCCATTCATTTCTTTTCTTTTCTTTCGAAAACAGAACTTGCAGACATACACTAAATCGACTGCTCATTCAAATAAATTACATTGACTTATTCAAATGGTGACTTAAGTGAAACCCTAAATTGGATGTCCAAATGGTGATTCAAAATCAACAACTCCAAATGGTGTTCAATTGGAGTGGTGATTCAATCGATTCATCGACTGACAGTGGAAAAGTGCGTCACCAGTGAGGTGGGGATGAAAGGTGATGGTTGTCAGCGGTGGTTGTGGGTTAGTGATAGGTGGGGCGATAGTGGGGTGGGCGGTGGAGAGAAAAGATGGTAGTTTTTTATTTTTTTTTATTTTGTATTTTGGTTGTAATACCCCAACCCGGATTCATGGGTCACCCGTGAGTTAACCCGAATCAGTCCAGTTGCGTTAGTGTGAAGTGATGTGAAACAATCCTAGATAACGTTTTTACTTTCTTTTCATTTTACAACTTCTAATATTTAGCACGCACTTCTCTTTTCGAGCAAATTATCATAATACAACCAGTGTATGGCCCATTAGAGTGTCTACCAGCTTCATGTAATCAGAGTTACTAAAGTACTAGGGTAAGGAACACTTTCTTGTAAAACGTTTTCAAATGTGGAATCATATTTATCATGCCGTAACAAACGAAGGGATGTGAGTCAATGTCCGGTGGGTTTCCTAACAAAATGCGAGAACGACAACAAGAACAAGTGTTACAACGTAACGATAACTAGAATATAATTGAGACACATATAATCATATATGCAAAAACTTTACTTTATATCAAAACCTTTTACTTATCCTGGTTAAGTTACACTAACCCCTTATAGACCCGTTCCTTTAACGCTCATAAGGCATTCGTTAATTCTATTAACCCAACCCAATTAACTTAAGAAAAATACATTTGGAAAAGGTCTGTAGCTTGGGTAAGGGGTAAGGGGGAGTCATCGAGGAATGGAAAATGGAGATGGCGATTGAAGTCAATATGTGACGTCGGTCGACGGGTTTTAAGTAATTATGAGGAATTTTGGTATTTGTCGGGGAAGAAAGAGAAATTGGAACATATAAGGGATTATGTATATGTTGGAGACGAAGGATGTTAACATATTCCACACCTAAACTTCATAGAATTCGATGAGAAAAGAGAGTTTAACTCTATGGGAGGTTTCTTCATTTGTGGGTGAATAACTGGGGGAGACACTATTTCCACAAGGTTTTAATATTAAAATGTTTTTTTTCTTTACTATAATATGTTCATAAGTAATATGACTTTAACTACTCATTGACTTTGACTTTATTGGTAAGCTATTAAAAAATTAAAAAATATAGAAAAAAATAAGGAGAAATAATTAAAATACAGTTTAAACCTAAAAACATAAAAGAAAAATATAATCATACACCACCATTGCTAAAAAAAACATATAATCATTTACCACCACCTCTAAAAAAATAGTCCTCCCCACACCACCTTCATCAAGAAATACCCATCGTCAACAACCACTAACCCCCTCATAATCGACCTCAGTCCACTCCACCTCCCTCTCCTTATAAACCTTTCAGCAATGCACACACATCACCACGCTCGGCCCACAATCACCATCTAAACAACATCAGCCTGCCACAACCATCCCACCACCCTTAACCACAACAATCACCACCTTGGTACTGCCTGTTCTTGTCCCTATTAGGGGTGGCAATTCGGGTCAATGGGTCGTGTTTGGGTCTGGCCTGACACGACATGACTCGATTTTATCCAGCCCGAACACGACACGATGTCGTGTTTATTTTTATCAACACGAACACGACCCGTTAATAACACGACCCGACACGAATAGCATGATAAAAAAAATTGTGTCAATTTGACATGATTGGCACGGTGCGACACGATAACCCGTCAATTTAACAACATGATAACCCGTTAATTTACTATGTCCATTTGGGTCTAAATTGGGTTCTAATTGGGTTGAAATTGGGTCGTATCAATTGGGCTATAACGGGTCATTGTCGGGTTAATTTCGTGTCAATTTCTTGGCACGAACACGATACGACCCGCTAACGGGCTTAAAAAACCAGGCCCGAACACGACCCGAACACGAAAAGCTATTTTAATTTCGCGTTAATTTTGTGTTGGATCGTGTCGTGTTGTCGTGTTCGGGTCCAAATTGCCACCCCTAGTCCCTATTACTATAATCGAGTCAAGCGATTTAATTATTCAAATCGAGTGCAACAATCAAAACGCTATGCCATATTTGCGGGTTTAGGAAAGAAGATAAAGGAAAATAAAGTTTTGTTAGGAGGAAAAAAAAAGGAAAGTTAATATGAGATAAGAGAAGCGAATGGGCATAAATATTTCACATTTATCTCCTAATTTCGATATTTTTAAGGTCCCATACAGTGCATTTAGCTCAAATTTATCTTATAATTATGCTACTAACCCGTTTCGGCAAGTATTTCATCTTTTGTATATTTCTCTCACGTTTGACGGGTAATTAGTGCAAGTGGATGCGAGAGAAAAAATGAAACGGTGAAAGAATCGAAAGAAAGGGAAGTCAAGGGAAATTTCATAATTTTTCAATAGGAACCCGGAGGAGGAGCCTGCTAAAAAGTTGAAGATTTTGAAGTCGAGAGTATGATGGAAGAAATGGCACCCCAATCCAAGCTACGAGTGAAAAGTTTAGCGAATTCAAAGTTGGAAAGAAAATCTAGTGGCAATATTATAATTAAGAGCAAATCGAGTAAAGGCGACAAATTTGGGCAGTCATTTGGACTGAACCAATTCTCTTTTCGGATGGGTTCGCAAAGGGTTCGGTCCCAGAGACAGGATATCGAGTTTTTGCCTAACTTTTAGCTAAATGAGATTTAGTATTTACGGACTCTTTAAAACGACTTCCAACCTTTATAAAATAGCTATTAGGAGTTATTATAATAACACTTGGGTGAGTTCATGAGCACACCTAGATCACACCACCTCGTTGTTGCCAAATTGATTCTCAAACGGATTCTTCATTATCCCAAAGGATCTCTGGACTTTGGCCTTACCTTCCGTCGCTCACCCACATCCGTTACTCTCACAGCCTACTTTGATGCTGATTGGGCAGACTGTCCTGACTTTCGCTACTCCACTATAGGTCTTTGTATCTTCTTGGGTCCAATCTCATCTCTTGAACCACCAAGAAACAACCTACTAAATCCCGCTCCTGTGCTGAAGCCGAATACCACTCTCTTACCCATGTCTGTGCCGAGACCACCTGGATGTCCTATTTTACCGAACTCAACTATCCTCCACCCAAACCCATTACCTTATTTTGTGACAACTTCAACACTACCTACATGGCCTCAAATCGTGTTTTTCATCTTCGCACTAAGCATATTAAACCTGATTACCATTTCATCCGAGAAAGCCTTATATTCGACACTCATCGAGTTCAGTTTGTCCCTTCTCCAGATCAACTCACAAATATTCTCACCAAAGGACTCCACAAACATCGCTTCACTCTGCTACGGTCCAACCTCGTCTCTCCAGGACAATCGAGTTTGTCGGGGAGTGTTAAAGCTTTTTAAAACATGGATCCTTAAAACGTGTTCCTTAAAACATGCCATATTTTATGGAAATCATTAGTGTAAAGATTTGACTATCTTAGGCATAATCTGAGGCATAAGTCATGCTTGTTTGTTCTCTTTATACACATTGTAAGAGCTATATATAAAGGCATAATCCAGCCTGGTTTGGTCCAGTGGTAAGGGGCTGCTAGTTTAGGTCAAAGGTCTCGAGATCAAAACCCCCTAGCGGATACCGCTAGATTTGAAGCTAGGCGTGTGTTAGAGTGGCTATGGCATAACGTTTCCCTTTGTTTAGCTCACATGGGGGAGTCCAAAGAACTCTTTGCGTGAAGGTTCAGGGTTATCAAAAAAAGAAATATATATATATATATATATATATATATATATATATATATATATATATATATATATATATATATATATATATATATATATATATATATATATATATATATATATATACAGTCCCCGAATGGGACTTACTGAATCCATCCCCATCAATCCCAGCCATCAATCTCATTAAATGACAAAATAATCTGGACCCTTAATTTACTTTTAAAAAATAATGCATTATATTTCTAAAGTTATGATTTATTTTAAATTAAAACTAAAAGATATTTTTTTTAATTTTTTGGAACATAGTTTTTTTTATTCATGCGGTGTTAAATAAATTTTACATGAAACTAATATATAATGGATGAATTACCAAAAAGTCCGTCAAATATTTTTTAATAGACATTTAGTCCAATATTTTTTATTTTGTTCCAAAAAGTCTTCAAACACTAATTTAACCAATATTCTCTTATTTTTAAAGGGCCGCGCTAGCGACACACTTTGGGTGTTTTTATTTTGTTCCAAAAAGTACACAAGCACTAATTTAACTAATATTCTCTTATTTATAAAGGTCCGCGCCAGCGGCACACATTGAGTGTTTTTATGTGATGAGTGACTTTTTGGAACATAGTTTTTTTATTTTTGTCGCGATGAACTTTTTAATAATAAACATAGTTTTTTTAATTAAAAAAATATTTTCTTTAATTTTAATAAAAAAACTGTTTAATTTAATGTTTTAGATTCACGACTGATTAGTGTCGCTCGCGCGAACCTACATTCCTGACCAACATCATTTATTAAATGTGGGTCCGCGCCAGCGGCACTAATCAATCGCGAATCTAAAACATCAAATTAACAGGTTATTTTTTTTTTTATTAAAACTGATTTTATCAAAAAAAAAACTCGTATCTTGCCTTAGCTAACATAATTTAATTGACATTAGATAGACCATAAAACTTATTTTATCAACAAAAAAAAAACCCAAAAATGTGTTAAAACTATTTTTTACAAAATAAAATATTACCTAAAAAAAATTACTACCGAAATAATTTATGTTGCGGCATGTTGTGTTTTAATTAGGTTTTCTTCGTATTTGGTAAAAAAAAATCGTTTTTTGTCGCATTTAATTGTGTTGATCGGGTTATTTTAATTTAGTCATGTTCGTGTTCCTTTTTTTTATTTATAAAAACACAGTTTTTTTTATTTATAAAAACACAATTTTTTTTTTTATAAAAATACAATTTTTTTTTTATAAAAATACAATTTTTTTTAGAAAAATACAATTAATTAAACAAATGAGGTGCTAACTGGGATTGGTATGGAGATTTCGGTTTGGAATGGGGATAGAGCTTTCGGGGAGTGTAGCACTACTCATATATATATATAAAGGCCTCTAATTGGAGAAGAATACACATAATTTCTATTTTCTATACACAATAACTATAAGATGAAGGGAAATGATCTTATTTGTACATATGCTCTTGTAAACAGTTATTAAGAAAATTATGTCATTGGCCCTTCTCATTTTTTCTCCATTCCTTTAGAGATTTCCGATCACGAATACCTTTGAAACAACCCATAATAAGCCCCAAATCCATTATAAACAATCCTAAATCAAAATCTAGTGATATAGTGTCATTATATGATATGATTTCATCAAAATAATGTCTAAATAATCACTTACCACATATTTAAATGAAGGGTCATTAACATATTTGGGTTTCACCATTATTAAGTGTTCTTCATAAATAAAAACTCTATTGAAACACAGGTTTCATCACTACGAATTACCTTAAACGTTTTTCGTTTATTTAAAATCAGATTACATGGATTCATAACATCAATTATGATTAATATAGGTTAAGAAAGATTTAACAATCATAAATCTTCTAATCATTACTAACCAATGTTCTAAAAAACGCGGGGCGTGACTGAGGCGTCGAGGTCAAGCCTTAAGCCTTAGAAGCCTAGGCGGACCTTAGGCGTAAAATTGCATGAAAAGGCATTTAGGCATTTTTTAAATATATTTTAACATTTTTAACTATAACAAGTCTATCAAAAATACTAAAATGGTACATACCTTAAAATATCTATGAATATATGCAAACTAAAATACTAAGAAAAAATATAAAAAAGAAGAAGAGAAAATACTCGTTTTTTTGGACGAGAGACAAAGAGGTTTGGGATACAAGTTGTCTTTTGATTGTTTTGAATGAGATATTGGTCCGGTTTTCTAAAAAAAGTCTTTAAAAGGCGATATCGTTTCACTAAAACGTTTTTTATTTTAAAAAAAAGTACGACTTAAGCCTTTTACCAAGAATAAGGTGTCAAAGGCTTAAGACGGGGTGTTTCTCCCAAGCCACAAGCCTAGGCGAGTTTTTTTAAAACACTGTTATTAACTCATTAAGGCTAATTAATCAATAATAAATTAGGCCTTAATCATACTTTTAATCTCAACAAAATCAATATCAGCAATTAAATCATAAATAAAAGGTATATTAAAAGAGAGATAAAACAAGATATTTCTTTGCCTCATACTAGAGGTTGAAAGCCCAAACTTAGATCTTCTTAGTTCTTCCCCAAAATCTTTTCCTTTGTTTCTCCCAAATCTCTCTGTTGCTGAGTGCCTTGTGATATTAGGTTTATGTAATGATTAAAGAGGCTAAAACCTACTTATAAATTTCTAATCCCCAGGTCCTCAAAAGGCTCAACTTTGGATCCCCAAACGGGCCTTAAAACACAATCCGGACTCACTCGCAACTTAGTCCGAAGGTCTACCCCCGGACCCAATTTAATGTAATAAAAATACACATTCAGGCTTAATGTAATAAAAATACATCTTCAGGCTTCTGAACCATTCCTAGAGCCTGGTCGAAACCAAATATATCCCATAAAATAAAATGACGTACTGACTTAATTATTTTACGCTAAATACCATATATAACCACTTGGGCCGATTTAATAATAAATAATGGACAGAATAGATGTCACATATCATGTAATTTATATGCCACATAATTTACGCACTTATTATTTATTATTTCACACAAGTAACAATTATTCATTTTTAATAATATATTCTCAAATTAATAATGAATAAATACCAAATAATATACGGGGTATTACACGCACCTGGATAGTTTCCTAGGCGGTCGAATTTTATTTATATTTATATTTTTAAATATAACATTGTGAAAAATCAACTATTTGTATAAACCTAACAATCGAGTACAATCTCGTTTTAGAAAAAACCTAGCAATACATGTATATTTATATGGGCACAAGTGAGTCGATATATTACCGCCTAGCTCCTAGGGCCGAGGCAGGGAGACAAAGTATTTATACCTATTACATTCAAATAAATTCTTTATATAAATATTTCTACTAGAATTATGAAAATATTTTATGATCGATTCATATATGACTAGCTGTTTGTATAATCATATGTTCCAACTGACCAACTATTGTTGTGGTTAACACTTTATTTGTTTGGTTATTTGTCTTTAAGATTTAAATCGCTGAAAATATGCATGTTTATGACTGGATTTCATGATATTTTATTATAGCTTTTCACATTTTCTTCTTATAATTACAGTTAAGTACAATCGTCGGTGTGTTTGTACTTTCACCCTTGATATTTTGTGAATTGTTAGGATTTGGCACTTGATGCAACCAAGACAATTGGTGTTGAGGGTCTGCGAGAAGTGGATATAAAGAAGTACGAATGAGAAAGTCCCTGGTGGCCAGTTAGAAGACTCCACGGTTCTCAAAGGTGTTATGATTAATAAAGGGGACTTTTATATGAACCCATCTTTTCTGTATCAAACCCCCACTTTTATTGGTCGGTGGTCCCACGTATACGGGTTAAAATACATTAGCGCGCCATATCACTTGGTGGGTAGAGAAGAAAATGTTAAAACAAGCTTTTACCCTTCGATACCTATTTCAGACAGCAAATCGTCATCTTTTACTAAATATCCATTTCAAATCTAGGCTGTGAAACACAAACGAAACCGAGATCCTCCCAACTCAAATCCATTCATTTCAAACACACGAATTCAAAACAAAAATTATCGATTGTAGATTTGGTTGCAATTTCAAAGGTGTATTTTCTCAAACTTCAAATCTGGTATTTGAAATGGTATATAAAAAAGGGTGTTTGTATATATATATATATAGAGAGAGCGGTTCTCATGCATACCCCAGTTTGCATACCGCTGGCGCGGACCAATTTTGATAAAATAGTAAAAAAAATATTTTTGATCTAATTTTTTTTTTATAGTTTCTAAACATTTCAATAGGACCATAAAAAAAAATTCAACTCAAAATGAATTTTTTTGCTATTTTAAAAAAATTGGTCAAACTTTGTCAGTTTTTAACAACTTAAAAACAACTTAAAAACTGGCAAAGTTTGACCGATTTTTTTAAAATAGCAAAAAAATTCATTTTGAGCTGATTATTTTTTCATGGTCCTACTGAAATGTTTAAAAATCATAAAAAAAAAATCAGCCCGAAATTATTTTTTTTACTATTTTAAAAAAATGGTCCGCACGGAGGGTATGCAAACTGGGTATGCATGAGATCCTTTCTATATATATATATATATATATATATATATGTATAGGATTTTTTGTTTGTGATTTTGTGGGGAACCCAGATGTTAAGATTGGATTTTGTTGGGCTTACGGGTTTGTTAGGGACGATGTGTTTGTTGACGGGGAAATGCCATGAAGAACGTGGCTTAATCTTCTTGCCATTTTTAAACAGGTGCTGTTGGGGTTTTTAAACAGGTGCATGAATGTCTTTGTATTTATTTGTTCACTTAAATAGCTACCGATAAAAACAAGGGGATGGAGATTAAGTTTGTGGGTGCATTCAAAAGATCCCTTAATAAAGACGTCATCGTCCCTGGAAAAATGAGACGAAAATTGTCAAACCCCGTATTATTCTACTCGAGTATAAAGAAGGGGAGAATCAGACAAATGCAGAACTGGTTCGAGAAGAAGACTGTTTTATTCATGATACAACCTTATGATTCATATTCGAATTTATGATTAACAAAACAGTATTAGTTAACATGTGGTATCAGAGCTTGCGGCTTATAATCTCATGTTTTCCGTTAATAAAAACTCCTTTATAACATTCTGATTTATGATCTTTTAAAAATCTGAAAATCTGGAATTTTGGTAAATCTGGAAATCTGAAATTTTTTGTTATATTTGGATTTTTTTTTCTTCTGAAAATCTGAAAATTTTATTTTTCTGGAAATCTGAAAATTTTTAAGCAATATGATAATCGTACACATGGTAATTCGAATTTGTGTTATGATATTAAGAACGAAATTTTTTTTGTGCTTGAGACCTTCTGCGACGTCTTTTTTCTGTCATTAAATCTGCTCTTAAAGTGTGTCTGAGATTTTGTGTGACGTTTTTCTTTTGTCGCCAATACTCACTGGTGAGAATGAAGGGTCAAAACTTGCTCGGAATTTTAGGAAACTGACATGGTCGACTGGAAACGTCAAAATAAACAAAACCCATTGTAAACAATGGGCACCACCTTACTTTTGCGTTTTGACGTCGTTAAGGCCCTCAAAACCCCGTTTTTGCCATTTTAGGAAATAATCTCGGAGCTTATAAATCTTTGCAGAGAATTGATATTAACGTTCCGCAAAAAGTTTTGGTTTTCTGGCATGTTTTACTTCGATTCTATAGTGAAAACTCATTTTTGCCATTTTTGGCAAAATTCATGTATTTTGTGTTTTTACTATACCTGGGCAATTCTATTTTTGAGGCATTTAAGCTACTATTGGTATCTTTGTAATTATTGATAGATTACGTATTATAGTTAATATTAATGCATGATTAACTATATTTAAGTTGAGATATGTAAACAATTATTCTTTTGAGTTAAGTCAAAGGCCAAACACAGGCTGAGACTGCATGTACGAATAATATACTTACATTCATTAAAGACTTATTCTAATGTCAGTTATAAAATTGGATGGAAGCGCAACACATGCTGATATCTGAATTGAACAACATTAGAACTAGTTTTTGTAAAAACAGAATAGTTGACATTAAGTCCATTAATCATGATATTAAATGTTTAGGCAACAAACACAGATGCCAAAATTATGGGACCATGATAAATGAATTATAGGGTAATATATCTTTACAAATCTGAATATTATATGATGATTAACACAGATTCCGTGATATTCAGATTGTAAATGAAATATGTCAAAATCTTTAGTCAACAATTCAATATTCGACCCTTGCAATTTTTGTTGTGTGTGAAAATTTAATTTGTGAACATTGTTATTAATTACAGTTCCCCTTAACCTGTATTCGCAAGCTCAGTCCTATTTCAAATTTGATGGAACTAATTTTTCTGAATGGAATGAGCAAATTGAGTTCAGCCTAGAGGTTCTAGACCTGGACATGGCAATTATGTGTGATGAACCCGCTGCTATTACTGATACCAGTAGCGAGGATGAAATTGTTGTCCATGAAGCATGGTCTCGATCCAATAGGTTGGCCCTAATGTTAATGCAAATGTGTGTTGCTGCTAACATTAAGACCTCCCTACCTGAAACTACGAAAGCGAAAGAGTATTTGAACAACATTAAGGAACGCTTTCGCACTGCTGATAAATCCCTTGCTGGGAAGCTGATGGCTGACCTGACCATTATAAAGTTCGATGGTACTCGAACCATGAATGAGCACATTATAGAAAATGACCAATCTACCTGCTAGACTTAGAGTTTTGGGCATGACAGTGGATGAGTCTTTTCTCGTCCAATTCGTCCTAAACTCCCTACCTCCTGAGTATGGGCCTTTCCAAATCAATTACAACACTATAAAAGACAAGTGGAATGTAAATGATTTGCAAAGCATGTTGGTACAGGAGGAAGGAAGGCTCAAGCAACAGAATGGCCATGTGACTAAGGGACAGGTGGCAAACCTTACAGTCAAAGGAGCTGGTTTTAAGAAGAAGTTCGGCAAGGGCATTAAGAAAGGTCTTGGGCCGTCTCATCAAGTTGAACCATCAACTGCTACTGTGAAAAAGAAAAATAATGACAAATGTCACTTCTGTAAAAAGAAGGGCCATTTCTAGAGGGATTGTCATAAACGAAAGGCCTAGTTCGAGGAAAAGGGTAAGCCCTTTATTTATGTTTGTTTCGAATCAAACTTTATTAACGCTCCTTCTAACACTTGGTGGATTGATTCTGGTTCTATGTGTCATGTTTCTAATTCGATGCAGGGCTTTATTTCGATCCGCAAAACGAATCCAAATGAGCATTTTCTCTACATGGGCAATAAGGCAAAGGCTAAAATAGAAGCTGTTGGAGTCTTTTGCCTGATTTTAAGCACTGGATTTATTTTAGATTTGCAAGAAATTTTTTATGTTCCCACAGTTTCTAGGAATTTAATTTCTATTTCTAAACTCGCTTTAGATGGTTTTGCAATTGAATTTAAGAACAATGGTTTTGGTTTGATTAAAAATTCTAATAATGTTGGTTTTTTTTATTAGATGGTTTATATCGATTGAATCTTAAAAATAATTTTTCTGAAACCCTTGTGATCCTGCATCCTAATGTTGGTACAAAACGTACACTTAATGATAAAAAATCTGCTTATTTATGGCATAAAAGATTAGGGCACATATCCAGGCCGAGAATTGAAAGGCTCATTAAAGATGGAATACTCCATAACCTGGATTGGGCCAATTATGATGTATGTGTGGACTATATTAAAGGAAAACATACCAAACATACAAAGAAAGGAGCCGCAAGAAACACCCAGCTACTTGAAATAATACATACAGACATATGTGGACTTTTTGATATTCCATCCATTGGTGGAGAAAAATACTTCATCACCTTTATAGATGATTTTTCACGTTATTGCATTTTATACATGTTGCATGATAAATCTCAGTATGTGAACGTCGTTAAAATATACATTAATGAGGTTGAGAGGCAACTAGGCAAAAAGGTGAAAATTATTAGGTCTGATAGAGGTGGCGAATATTATGGTAGATATGAAGAGTCAGGCAACACCCTGGCCCATTTGCTAAACTCCTTGAAAAATTAGGTATTTGCGTCCAATACACAATGCCAGGATCACCTTGACAGAATGGTGTAGATGAAAGACGTAATTGTACCCTTATAGAAATGGTAAGAAGTATGATATGTAGGACCCAATTGCCTATATTTTTGTGGATACATGCATTAAAAACCGCTGTACACATCTTAAATAGGGTTCCTAGTAAGTCAGTTTCAAAAACCCCTTTTGAACTTTGGAAAGGATGGAAACCCGATTTAAGGTATTTACGTGTGTGGGGCTGCCCAGCGAAAGCTAGAATCTATAACCCTCATGAAAAAAAATTGGATCTTAGGACATTATCTTGTCATTTCATTGGGTATCCAGAAAAGTCTAAGGGATATAGATTCTACTGTCCAAATCATACAACTAGAATCATAGAAACTGGAAATGCTAAATTCATTGAAGAAGGTGAAGTAAGTGGGAGTATAAAAGAAAGGGAGGTAATCATTCAAGAAGTTAGGGTACAAATTCCTATACCCAGAGTTCATAACGTACCTGTTGTTCCTAATGTAGTTGTTGAACCGGTCATTGACCTAATCAATAACAATGAACAACAAGTGAATGATCAACCAACTGAACAACCACATAATGAGACTATAACCGATGAAACTTTTGAAGCACCACATGAAGTGCCATTAAGAAGATCTCAAAGAGAAAGGAGATCGGCAATTTTGGATGATTATGTGGTATACCTTCAAGAGACCGAATTTAACATAGGGAATATTAATGATCTAGTTTCTTATGAAAAAGCTGTAAATAGTGATGATTTCGATAAATGGATTGATGCCATGAATGAATAAATAAAATCTATGAATGACAATAAATTTTAGGAGTTGGTCGAATTGCCAGAAGGACAAAAACGAGTTGGGTGCAAGTGGATCTTTAAGACCAAACTTGACTCAAAAGGCAATATCGAACGACATAAAGCTAGACTTGTTGCCAAAGGTTTTAATCAACGAGAAGGCATTAATTATAATGAGACATTCTCTCCAGTTTCAAAGAAGGAATCATTGAGAATCATATTAGCGTTGGTGGCTCATTATGATTTGGAGTTGCACCAAATGGACGTAAAAACAACTTTTCTAAATGGGAGTTTAGAAGAAGAAGTCTACATGGCACAACCACAAGGCTTCATAAAGGAAGGAAAGGAAAACATGGTCTGTATGTTGAAGAAGTCAATATATGGTCTAAAACAAGCTTCTCGTCAATGGTACATTAAGTTTCACGATACCATTACATCCTTTGATTTTAAGGAAAACACTGTTGATCAGTGCATATACCTGAAGATCAGTGGGAGTAAGTTTGTGTTTTTAGTACTATATGTTGATGACTTACTTATCGCCAGCAGTGATCTTGGTTTATTAAGTGAAACCAAGAAGTACCTTTCTAAAAACTTTAAAATGAAAGAATTAAGTGATGCATCCTTCGTGATCGAGATAGAAATATCTCGGGATAGATCACGAGGACTGTTAGGGTTGTCCCAGAAAGCTTACATTAACAAAGTTTTAGAAAGATTTAGCATGCAAAGTTGCAATCCCATTAATGTTTCACTTCATAAAGGGGATAAGTTCAACTTAAGTCAATGCCCCATAAGTGATTTAGAAAGGGAGCACATGAAAGGCATGCCTTATGCTTCGCTCGTAGGGAGCTTATTATATGCACAAGTCTGCACTAGATCGGATATCAGTTTTGTTGTTGGGATGATAGGCAGATATCAAAGCAATCCGGGGATTCACCATTAGAAAGCTACAAAGAAAGTTATGAGGTACCTGCAAGGGACCAAGGATTACATACTCACATATCGAAAGACTGATCACCTTGAGGTGATTGGTTATTCAGACTCAAATTTTGGGGGATGCCTTGACAGTAGGAAGAGCACTTCGGGTTATGTCTTCCTTATGGCTGGAGGAGCCACTTCATGAAAAAGTGCTAAGCAAAGCGTCATTGCATCATCTACTATGGAGGCTGAGTACGTAGCTTGCTTCGAAGCTACAAATCATGGATTATGGCTGCGACACTTTATTTCAGGACTTAGAATTATGGGGTCAATATCTAAGTCGCTGAAAATTTATTATGATAATGTCGCAGAAGTCTTTTTCTCGAAGAACGATAGGTATATTAAGGCTGCTAAGCATATTGATATGAGATACCTATAAGTTAAAGAAGAAGTTCAAAAACAAAGAGTGTCAATTGATCACATTAGTACGCGTGATAACATAGCAGATCCTTTTACGAAAGGACTATCTACGAAGACCTATATGGAACATGTCAAAGAGATGGGTCTCAATTAGTTGGATTATGATTGCTATTTTGGCTTAGTTATTTGACACTATTACTTGAATTCAATAAAAGTGTTTCTGATTTCTAATATTTCTGTCTTTTGTGAATGCATGCATATAATTATGAATTATTGTTGAAAAAAATAGTTCTTATTCAAAAGAACATTATGAGGCCATTATGATACCCAATATTAAAGGCTAGTTAAATGAAACATTGGTGTTGTGGTACATGGAAGGAACCATGCTCTTGAATAGCATGGAACTGCCATGACTCGCATTCGTGAATCATTTGTGTCACACCCCAAACCCAATATCCATACTAATCATTTGTTATTAAAATAATTGGATCATAATCTCGAGCCCATTGGAAAATATACTTCATTTATCAATATTTTTCTGCACAATGTGCATAATGAACATAATATTATTCATATACCATAAAATTCAATATCAGAGTCATAATTAAGCGGACATACAATACTGTGATTAACTATGATCAACTCAATCCATACTAAATCAATATATACAATGTGTGAGTATATTAAAATCTTCAGTGTGACAACGATAAAATCCCCATTTTTAAATCCCAGCTCTCTCCAACGGTGCAACTCTCAAAGTTACTGGTCATATGGTATCCTAGCTGGCAGCGTATGAACCTAAAATTGCTAAAATATAAACCGTAAGCATTAAGCTTAGTGAGGTACTCCTTCCCTACAACATAATAACAATTATATATCGAATATGTGGATATAAAATCCGAACAATCCTGCCCACTGGCAATAACAAATCATGGATCATAAGATCCAAATAATTCTGCTCGTTGGCAATAACAAATCCTGGATCATAAGATCCAAATAATTCTGCCCATTGGCGACAACAAATCCTGGATCATAAGACCCAAACAAATCCTAGATATTTTAATATCCAAACAAATCCTGAATACCGAAGTATTCAAACCAATCCTGGATCATGAGACAAAAATAAATCCTGGATATTTTAATATCCAAACAAATCCTGAATACCGAAGTATTCAAAAAAATCCTGCTCTTAGAGCTATATTCATATTTATATATGAAACAAATCATAAGTACACTCACCTCGACAGTTTAACTGGCTTTTCCCTTGCCTTTATTCGGTATTTGTTCAATCAGCTCTTCTTCCCTTCCTATCATTCTTACAATATTAGTATCATCATAATAATATCAATAATCCAAAGAATGATTTAAACATAATTCAATCCATAAGCATCACACGATTCCAAAGTTCCACCCAAATCCATGTTAATATATTTAACATATCCAAATCATAGACCAAATATAAATTCATTTATTCTTGATAATTCAATCCTTGTCTTGTTAGTATTCCAATACAAAATACGGTACATCATTTCAAGTCTCTTAGAGCAAGATATTCCCATTTCTTTACCACATAGCAAATCTACCCTATAGGTTCTTTTATCGTTCATTCAACTTCCAGGAATTTCCATAATTTTTCTACATCATAAATTTATATGATATTTATACCAACATCAGCAAACATATTGAACAATACAAGATTAAAATTTCATAATTTTTAGAGTTCATTTTCTATGTCAAGCAAAACATCGAACATATGGCGGGCATACTTTCACCCTTAGGGCAGATTTCATACCCGAACTTCAAACTCTCACCAAGGACTCATTTCTTGGTATTTTCTCATGATTTTAGGATATGTCATACATATATGAGTCCAAGTTAATATCCAATTGGAATCAATTAATTCCAGTAAGTATAGATAAATATATGGAAGTTTGAATAAACAAGGCTCCTAAACAAAACAATCTCAAGGGTTTACACATTCAAGTTTACTTAAACTTGCATCTATCCGTAAGTACATATCAAGACATGGAATTTCAGTAAAAAAATTATTATTTCAATCATTTAAATAAGTAATACAAAAAAATAAACAAGATTTATGGATGGAAATACCTTAGGGGCTTTTACGTAATTTTTCTATGAAATTTTCTTCAATTTCTCCTCACACTTTCTTCCTAAACTTCAAAACTCTCTTTCCTTAGGTTAAAACTCTTCCATGGATGAAATATGCTGAAGGAAGAACTTAATTAAAGGGTTTCAAGTCGGAATAAGGCCACCTCCTCTTGGTCCAATCAAAATATAACATGTGGCATTACATTAAACAAAATATCATTTAAGGCTAAATGACTACTTTACCTCCTGTTCGTAAAAAGACAATATCTTCCCACTCGGATGTCCGTTCGATGAACCGTTTGTTTTGTTATAAACCTAACTCATATATATACAAATATCTAGTTTACACCTCAAGTTCATTGTTATGTCATAAAGGCCAAAACTAGCCTCCAACAGGAATATTCCTACCGAAAACTTTAAAATTTCACATTTGTAACTAATTCGATATTTCAAGCTTTATGAAGGTAGGATTAAAGTAAACATAATTACTTACATTATATATATAATAATAACATATTATTCATATCACATAAGCTAATCATTATTTAAACATGATTTATCATAATTATATTCAGGTTGTCACAATTCTCCCCCCGTTAGGAAATTTCGTCCCCGAAATTGACATACCTTGGTTGTCTGAATCAAACAAATACGGATAACGCATCTTCATGATATCCTCTCTCTCCCATGTATCCTCTTCCATGGAGTGCCTTCTCCACACAACTTTCACAAGTTGGATTACTTTTGATCTCAATATTTGTTCCTTCCTATCCACGATAGCAAGTGGTTCTTCCACATAACTCAAGTCTTCCTTTAACTCAATAGGCTGTTCCACCAACACATGTGAAGGATCCGCTACATACTTTCTTAACATAAAAACATGGAAAACATCATGTAACCGAGATAACTCTGGTGGTAATGCTAACTTGTAAGCAACCATCCCGACTTTCTCAATGATTTCATAAGGTCCAATGTAGCGTGGACTTAATTTTCCTTTCTTTCCAAACCTCATAACTCCTTTCCATGGCGATATACAAAGAAACACATAATCCCCTTTCTGTAATTCCAAATCTTTTTGTCATTTATCCGCATAACTTTTTTGTCTGCTTTGAGCTGTTCTCATTCTATCTTGAATAATCTTCACTTTTTTAGTGGTGACTTCAATCAATTCTGGACCCTCTATCTTCCTTTCACCAACTTCACCCCAACATATCGGTGTACGACATCGTCTACCGTATAATGCTTTATTTGGAGCCATACCAATAGTAGACTGAAAACTATTGTTATATGCAAATTCTATCAAAGGCAAATATTTATCCCAATTACCTTTGAAATCAAGCACATAAGCTCTAAGCATATCCTCCAAAATCTGTATTGTCCTTTCAGACTGCCCATCCGTCTGAGGATGAAAAGCCGTACTAAACTTCAAGTTAGTACCCATAGCACACTGCAAGCTATCCCAAAATCTGGATGTAAAAGTAGGGTCTCTATCTGAAATAATAGATACCGGTGCTCCATGCAATCGAATAATTTCATTAACATACAATCTAGCATACCTATCAACTGTATACGTAGTCTTGACTGCTGGAAAATGAGCGGACTTCGTCAATCTATCCACCACTACCCAAATCGAATCTGACCCCTTTTGAGATCGAGGAAGCCCAACCACAAAATCCATCGTTACATGATCCCATTTCCATTCCGGTATTGGCAATGGGTGAAGCAATCCAGTAAGCTTCTGATGCTCCACTTTCACTTGCTGACATATAAGGTACCTAGCAACAAAATCAACTATTTCCTTTTTCATATTATTCCACCAATAATGCTCCTTTAAATCCTTATACATTTTAGTACTACCAGGATGCATGGTATAACTGGAATTATGAGCCTCATCTAAAATTTCCTCTTTCAATCCACACACATTAGGCACGCATAATCGTTGCTTATACAATAAAGTGCCATCATTCACAATACAAAAATCTTCAGACTTACCATCTTGGACATCTTGTCGTTTCTTCTCAAGAAAAGGATCTTGAGTTTTCAAATCACGAATACGGGTAGCTAACAAAGGCCTCACGCTTACATGAGCAAAGAACCTGTCCCCATCGACTAGCTTCAATTCTACTCCCATCAATCTCAACTCCGTGATGTGGGAAACTCTAGCACATTGAATACAAGATAACCTGCCCGGAGCCTTTTTACTCAGAGCATCTGCAACTACATTTGCCTTCCCTGGGTGGTAGTCAATTGTACAATCAAATCTTTAATTAACTCCATCCACCGCCTCTGCCTTAAATTCAACTCCTTCTGAGTAAATAAATACTTAAGGCTTTGATGGTCAGTAAAAATTTCACATACCTCACCATATAGATAATGATGCCACAATTTCAAAGCAAACACAATAGCAGCAAATTCCAAATCATGTGTAGGATAATTACGTTCATGTGTACGCAACTGCCTAGAAGCATAAGCAATAACTCTACCATGCTGAATAAAAACACAACCCAACCCCTGGTGTGAAGCATCGGTATAAATAACAAAACCATCTCCACCATGTGGAATAGTAAGAACAGGTGCAGTTACCAACCTCTTTTTCAATTCATCAAAACTTTTTTCACAATCAGAATTCCATTCAAACTTAACATCTTTTCGGGTTAATTTAGTCATCGGCAAGGCTATTGAAGAAAATCCCTTTATAAACCTTCTATAATACCCAGCTAAACCCAGAAAACTCCTCACCTCAGTCACATTATTGGGCCTATCCCAATTTACAATAGCTTCCACCTTCTTGGGATCAACACATATACCATCTCCAGAAATAACATGGCCTAAAACTATAACTTTTGATAGCCAAAATTCACATTTGCTAAACTTAGCATACAATTGCTTATCTTTTAACACATTCAAAATAGTTCGAAGATGCTTTTCATGTTCAGCCATATCACGTGAATAAATCAGAATGTCATCAATAAAAACTATCACAAATGAATCAACAAAAGGATGCAGTACTCGGTTCATAAGATCCATAAATACAGCTGGAGCATTAGTCACCCCAAAAGGCATCACTAGAAATTTAAAATGACCATACCGAGTACGAAAAGCAATTTTAGAAATATCACTCCCTTTCACTCTCAACTGATGATAACCAGATCGCAAGTCTATCTTTGAAAACACTTTAGCACCCTGTAACTGATCAAATAAATCATCTATACGAGGTAAAGGATATTTGTTCTTAATTGTAGCTTTATTCAGTTGCCTATAGTCAATACACAAATTCATGGTACCATCTTTCTTCTTCACAAATAAAACTGGTGCAACCCATGGAGATACACTAGGCTGTATGAACCCCCTATCAAGTAAATCCTATAACTGAATCTTGAGTTCTTTCAACTCAGCAGGTGACATTCTATACGGTGCCATAGAAAGAGGTGTTGTCCCTGATGCTAATTCAATACTAAATTCAACTTCTCTTTCTGGAGGTAACCCTGGCAACTCACTAGGAAACACTTCAGGAAAATCCCGTACAATAGGAACATCGACTAATTGTAAAAACCCCTTCCTAGTGTCAAGAACATATGCAATAAAATCCTCACAACCCTTAGTAAATAATTTCCTCGTCTGAATAGCAGAAATGATGCAACTGGGAACAATTTTCCTTTCCCCCACAGATTTAAATTCAGGCTCACCAGGCATATTAAAAATAACTTCCTTACAGAAACAATCCATAGATGCATGATATTTAGATAACCAATCCATTCGCAGAATTATATCAAAATCAGAAATATCTAATGGAAGTAAATCTATAATTGTATCTCTAGACCCCACAGTCAAAACACAATCACGAAAAGCATATTCAGCTACAACCATATCCCCCATAGGCATACAAATACCCAACCCCACATCTAAATGAGTACATGGTCTATTCAGGTATACAGCAAAAGCATAGGACACAAAAGAATGTGTGGAACCAGGATCAATCAAAATATAAGCACTTCTATCAGTAACAGAAAGTGTACCTATCACCACATCTGGAGTAATCTGAGCTTCTTTCATCGTAAAGACTCGCCCACCTGGCCTGGAACCACTAGCTTATCCTCTACCCACACTTTTTGCTCCACCGCCTGGAGGTAACACTCTGCTTGCTACTTCACTAGGTGCTGTTAGAATCTCTGCCAACTGCGGACAATAATTCTTAACATGCCCCACTTGATGACAATGGTAGCATTCCGCTCCCTTAAGCTTAGGACACTTAGATTTATAATGCCCTTCCTCTTTACAAAAGAAACATGTAACACCTCCTATTGGGGCCTCACCTCTCCCTGACTTTCTGGCTGAACCAAAAGATCCTCCACCCCTGGTATCTCTGCCCAATCTCCCCCGACCTCTACCACTATCTCCACTACCTCTATGAAATTTATGAGGTTCCATCTTAACACTTCCACCCTCACCTCCCTTGGAGTGAGATGTGTCGAATCTACTCTTCTTAAAACTCTCTCTACTCGCCACCCCTTGGTTCATTTGCCTTTCTGCTATCGTGGCTTTGTTTACCAGAGAAGCATAATCTTTTAACTCATAAGTGGCCACTCTATTTTGAATAGGCCAAATCAGTCCATCTTGAAACTTACTACATTTATCTTCTTCATCTTGCACATACTTAGTAGCAAATCTAGATAAAGCAGTAAATTTAGCATCATACTCCCTCACATACATTTTCCCTTGGGTCAAATTTATAAATTCCCTCAGCTTCTCCCTCCTATAAACTTTAGGGAAATACTTAACATACAAAGCTTTAATAAATTTAGCCCAAGTAATAGCATCAGTACCTTCCATCCTGGGAACCAAATGGTTGCTAGCTTCCCACCAATATTTTCCCTTTCTTTTCAGCTTAAACACAGCTAGATTCACTTTCTAGTTATCTGGAACCTTCATAACTGCAAATATAGTTTCTATATCCCTGACCCACATCTCAGCTTCTGTAGGTTCAACTGACCCTGAATATTCTGGAGGGTTCAACTTCAAAAACTTCTCATGCATGGAATCCTTCATTTCCTTCCTTGCCTCTCTCTCAATCCTGGCCACAGTCTTTGATTCTAGATATCTAGCCTGTTTCTCTGCCATTAATTCCATATTTCTTTCCTGTTGTTCTGCCATCCTCAATATTGCCTGTGCCATTATTTGCATCTCTGTAGGCTGCTCCTGCACTCTATTCCTTCCAGTAACACTTTGCTCTACTTCAGTATTGTCTGTACGAGAAGCTACTCCCTCTTCTCTAGGTTGTCCATTCCCAGGTTCCATCTGGAATTATCTGTAATACAACAAAGTTCTAACAACCAATAATAACAGTTTATATTACTAAACTATTAGTTAGTACATAAATAATTCATAAATATCAAATCAATTCAATACTGCCATCTAACCGTCACACACGTCCAGAATTAACAACCACGCTCTGATACCACTAATTGTCACACCCCAAACCCAATATCCATACTAATCATTTGTTATTAAAATAATTGGATCATAATCTCGAGCCCATTGGAAAATATACTTCATTTATCAATATTTTTCTGCACAATGTGCATAATGAACATAATATTATTCATATACCATAAAATTCAATATCAGAGTCATAATTAAGCGGACATACAATACTGTGATTAACTATGATCAATTCAATCCATACTAAATCAATATATACAATGTGTGAGTATATTAAAATCTTCAGTGTGACAACGATAAAATCCCCATTTTTAAACCCCAGCTCTCTCCAACGGTGCAACTCTCAAAGTTACCGGTCATATGGTATCCTAGCTGGCAGCGTATGAACCTGAAATTGTTAACATATAAACCGTAAGCATTAAGCTTAGTGAGGTACTCCTTCCCTGCAACATAATAACAATTCTATATCGAATATGTGGATATAAAATCCGAACAATCCTGCCCATTGGCAATAACAAATCATGGATCATAAGATCCAAATAATTCTGCCCGTTGGCAATAACAAATCCTGGATCATAAGATCCAAATAATTCTTCCCATTGGCGACAACAAATCATGGATCATAAGACCCAAACAAATCCTAGATATTTTAATATCCAAACAAATCCTGAATACCGAAGTATTCAAACCAATCCTGGATCATGAGACCCAAACAAATCCTGGATATTTTAATATCCAAACAAATCCTGAATACTGAAGTATTCAAACAAATCCTGCTCTTAGAGCTATATTCATATTTATATATGAAACAAATCATAAGTACACTCACCTCGACAGTTTAACTGGCTTTTCCCTTGCCTTTATTCGGTATTTGTTCAATCAGCTCTTCTTCCCTTCCTATCATTCTTACAATATTAGTATCATCATAATAATATCAATAATCCAAAGAATGATTTAAACATAATTCAATCCATAAGCATCACACGATTCCATTCAAATCATTTATCACAAGTGAAGTTCCACCCAAATCCATGTTAATATATTTAACATATCCAAATCATAGACCAAATATAAATTCATTTATTCTTGATAATTCAATCCTTGTCTTGTTAGTATTCCAATACAAAAGACGGTACATCATTTAAAGTCTCTTAGAGCAAGATATTCCCATTTCTTTACCACATAGCAAATCTACCCTATAGGTTCTTTTATCGTTCATTCAACTTCCAGGAATTTCCATAATTTTTCTACATCATAAATTTATATGATATTTATACCAACATCAGTAAACATATTGAACAATACAAGATTAAAATTTCATAATTTTCAGAGTTCATTTTCTATGTCAAGCAAAACATCGAACACATAGCGGGCATACTTTCACCCTTAGGGCAGATTTCATACCCGAACTTCAAACTCTCACCAATGACTCATTTCTTGGTATTTTCTCATGATTTTAGGATATTTCATACACATATGAGTCCAGGTTAATATCCAATTGGAATCAATTAATTCCAGTAAGTATAGAGAAATATATGGAAGTTTGAATAAACAGGGCTCCTAAACAAAACAATCTCAAGGGTTTACACATTCAAGTTTACTTAAACTTGCATCTATCCGTAAGTACATATCAATACATGGAATTTCAGTACAAAAATTATTATTTCAATCATTTAAATAAGTAATACAAAAAAATAAACAAGATTTATGGATGGAAATACCTTAGGGGCTTTTACGTAATTTTTCTATGAATTTTTCTTCAATTTCTCCTCACACTTTCTTCCTAAACTTCAAAACTCTCTTTCCTTAGGTTAAAACTCTTCCATGGCTGAAATATGCTGAAGGAAGAGCTTAATTAAAGGGTTTTAAGTCGGAATAAGGCCACCCCCTCTTGGTCCAATCAAAATATAACATGTGGCATTACCTAAAACAAAATATCATTTAAGGCTAAATGACTACTTTACCCCCTGTTCGTAAAAAGACAATATCTTCCCACTCGGACGTCCGTTCGATGAACCGTTTGTTTTGTTATAAACCTAACTCATATATATACAAATATCTAGTTTACACCTCAAGTTTATTGTTATGTCATAAAGGCCAAAACTAGCCTCCAACAGGAACATTCCTACCGAAAACTTTAAAATTTCACATTTGTAACTAATTCGATATTTGAAGCTTTATGAAGGTAGGATTAAACTAAACATAATTACTTACATTATATATATACTAATAACATATTATTCATATCACATAATCTAATCATTATTTAAACATGATTTATCATAATTATATTCAGGTTGTCACAATTTGATTTAGCAAATTTTATCAATGATTGTGCACCTTATGATACCTAATTTAATTATACGAATTATTAAGACCAAGTGGGAGACTGTTGGAAATTAATGTTAGTGACGAAATTAATTATTTAATTTCCCATTTATGTGGTTTTAATAAATGTCTGATAATTAATTAGGAATGTGATAAATAAAGATATTAAAAGATTTGGGTAAACCTTATCCGTTAGTCACGTGATGGTTAGTGGCATTAGTGGGAGACTTGGAAAGAGTCCCACCACCACTAGAATTCCGGCCCTCTTCCCCTTATAAATAGAGACCTCTACACCATCTAGAGTCATCTCAATACACACTGTTTCTAAGGAGGGAGAGAAAATCCGAAATTCATTTTTCTCATATTCCGGGCTCTTCAAGAAATGAGAATTCAAGTCATTTTAATCCGTTCAACAACGATGGACAAAGGTCAGTTTTTAAATCATAGTTATAAGGAATTTTTGGTTCTGTGATTGCATGAAGATAAACATCCTGGATTCATGTTAAAACTGTTTTATTCATGACACGACCTTATGATTCATATTCGAATTTATGATTAACAAAACAGTATTAGTTAACACCTAAAGCGTGCACTGTTCTTTTGCGAGGTTGTAGTAAGTATCTTTTAAATGAAGTGGAATGGAATTTGCAGGTAACCTGTTTAGTATATTCAATACTTGGAAAATTCTGCATAAATTAGGAATATGGAGTTTGATGACACTTCATTATTGGCAGGATGCTATGTCTGTAGCTAGGAACATTACAAAGAATCCAAAACTTGTTCCTGGTGGTGGTGCAACAGAATTAACTGTCTCTGCTACACTGAAGCAGAAGAGCTCATCCATAGAAGGCATTGAAAAGGTAAATTTATGTTCTTCATATATACTAACTTGATTTATGATTTTTTCAGTCACCCACATCAGTGATAATTTTTTGGGTGTCTTTGACTTTGTTTCCTCGATAATTGGCATATTCAGACAAAGGCATCTCTTTCAATCTTGTATTAGACTTTGCCCTTTTTGTGTCACATATCCGTCAAAATTGTATTTGGCAACATTGTAGAATAATGATGAAAATATGTTTTCTGTCGCTGAATGTTATCTTTAGTAACAAAAATTGATGTTGCCGGAATGTTAATATTATTTCTTAATGGATTTGTGAAGGAAAATTAGTCAAGTCTAATACTTCGCCATCCCAAATTTATAGTCGCTGTTTAGAAACGACGATTTTTAAGGATACATTGGCCAAGATGAAGAATTATTCATTATCCTGAAGTTTGGTTGATTATATAATAAAAAGGAAAGTGAACTATTAGTTTGGGATGTCCCCAAAAGAAAACAAGACCATTGATGTGGGACGGAGGGAGTAAAAATTAAAAGAGGTACCTACCTTAATACCTTAATTTATATACGCCAATTAATGAGCCACTCGAATTAAAATTAACCTAAAATATTATTATATGAAGATAACTATACGGAGACTGCCCTACTAATGTGTACTTTTATTTCGTTTCAAAACAGTGGCCTTATGAAGCTATTGCAGTAGCATTGGAGGCTATTCCAAGGACTTCATCATAAAATTGTGGTGTCAATGTTATTAGGACTATGACCGCTCTTCACGGGAAGGCAAGAACTGTGTTATTTTTTTTGTCATGCGTCTTTCAGCATTTAAAACACTACACCAAAACAAGCTTTTAGTAACAAACTAATTTTTTTATTACTAACAGCATTTTACTATTACTAATTCTAACAATGATTTTTCGTTACTAATTTAGTTTAAGTGTTACTAATTTAAGTTTACAAATTAAAAAAAGGTTAAATGGTGAACAAATTATTTTAACACTTTTCCAAAAAAAAAGAGAAAGAGAAGCCCGTATACGCTTTTCTCTTTACTCATTTCCCCCTCTATTTTCCCTCCCCCAAAGACCTAATTTCGCACCCCTCCCGCCATTCTTCTTCTCAATCCTCACTCCAAACGAAAGGTAACCCTAATCTTTTGTTCTTCAACTCAGTTCATCTTCTTTTAACTTTATTTATATCCGTCGTAAATAAATTTCGTCGGTCAACAACTGGTAACCCTGATCTCTCTTTCTGAAGAAATGACGAAAAAAACAAAGCTTCATATTACAACAGAAGATGATGAATGAATAAATAAACTAAGCTTCATATTCATCTCCTCATCAAGACAAATGTATTACAGTAATTTTTATGTTTTTTTGTTCATGTACATATTCAATCTCTATTTTTTTTCAAGATCTCAGTTTTTTTTAGATCTCAGTTTTTTATTTTTAATTGACACCTAATTGATTAATTCTAATTCATATTAATCCTGTTTTTTCTTTAGAACCATATGTTCTAAAGTGTACTAGGTTGATATGTGCCTTGCTTTAGGTTCATTCTATATGTGAATCATGGATATAGTCTCATTAATAAAACTTTTGCATACTACATG
The DNA here is from genome assembly GCA_949130495.1 of Sambucus nigra. NCBI lineage: Eukaryota > Viridiplantae > Streptophyta > Magnoliopsida > Dipsacales > Adoxaceae > Sambucus > Sambucus nigra. The sequence goes on from OX422210.1 coordinate 289,021,314, forward strand.
TTTGTGAAATGGCCTAGCCTAAACTACTCCAACTTTTGAGTTTGTTGAACTGATAAGTCATCGTTAAAGTTTGTCCCTATTATTGCAGTTCCATATCACTCCTCTTTAATAGTGGCGATTATGGCCTAAGGAGATCCCATGAGGCGAGGTTGGAGTCGAGTGTTTATTGGGTCCACAAGAGTTTTCTTTTGATAAGGACAAGATAAAAAGGACAAAGGTGCATGACGTGCTAATTTTATGTTATATGAATCATATTACATTAGTATATTCTCATTATAATTTCAACAAATCATTCAATTTAAATTTTTTATTTTTTGTTCATGTGGTTGATTTCCAGGGAGGTGTAAAGAAGGTTGTCACTGTTTGTTTTATGTTATATCATACAATTTTTTTAATGAAGTGAAGAGTTTGGTGTCTCATTGTTGATAGGCTCAATTATAAGAGGTTTACTGAGTTAATACATGTAATAAGGAGAATAGCTACACTTGGTAGTTTCCCTACATTTGGAGTTTGTCTTAATCAACCACTAGATATGCAGCCATATATATGTTGTGTCATTGATTATTTAATATATATATTACCTTATAATGATATGGTCTTTCCTTATCTACTATTGATATGCTTTTTGTATAAGTCTTTTCACTCTTTTTATGAATCTAACGTTTTTTTAGATATTTGTTTGTTAGTTGGCCTTTTGTATGGATTTTTATGGATACATATTAGGTGTAAGTAAAAAATATTTACTCAGATTACTCTATCCTATGTTAAATTTCTTTCAAAAAACCTTACTTTTTGTATATTTTTTTATAAATGATTTCTTTTGTTTGTTGTGGGAACAAGAGTCATAGGTTGGGGTTGACCGATTGTTTTAGATATGTTATGTGGAGGTGATCCAAAACAAACACTGGTAAGTAATTTTTTTCTTCTTGGCCCCTACACATGAGTCTTCCTTTTCACTCTTATGTCTTTCAGGTCAAGGTTTCGTATGCTCTCAACACCAAGGCTTCAATTGTTGAGCATGGGTGTGTTTTTTGTATGCTCTTTTGGTGTATTCCGAGTTTATGGATGGCACTCCCTTGGTGGCTTCTCTTTTTTTTTTGCCGAATTGAATTGAGTTGAGATAGATACACGAGTTCACTAAACTATGGATCATTTGTTTGTGAGCTAGACTAACCAAGCTTGGCCTGATTGTAATGCTATCAGGGGTTATAGAAATACTGTATTTTAGACACTACTATGTATCTGTAATGGATTTCAGTATTAGTTCATGTATTATGATGATTTAAGTACCCATAGCCAAAGGGGAAGCGTTGGCACCTCTGTCGATTTGTCCTCTAATATATTTTGCCTTGGTAATTTTGAAGTGGTGTAACATAATTTTCTAGCATTTATATATTATTATTGCCAACATTTTTTTTACTGGAATCACTATACATATATCACACACTCGACGCACACATGATCATGTCAATTATTAGTTCTATTGCGTAGTTGCGATTTGAATTCAAACCAACTTTTATTTTGTCGATTATTAGTTCTATTGGGTAAATGTTAAGTTTGTTGAGTTTTTCGTTCTAATTAAATTGTTGTATGAAGCTTTGATGTTTTTGTTGAATGGTGATGAATACAAATTGTGGTATTATCACTATATTCGTACCCTTCAGCATAATAGTACTTAAAAGAGTCGCTTGTGATAAATTGTCACATATATATACATATTGATATGTATTATATGTTTTAAGGTTTCATATTGTGTTTGTCGCATGTACGGCTAGTATTAGAATTTCAATGTTTTTGTATTTGGTTACTTATCTTTTATTTTCTAGGTACATAAAAAATTACAAGATACAGTGGCGCAACTAGAAGCAATACGTGATGAAATTCGAACAGTCTCTTTTATGCATCCTTGTCCAATAACTCGGAGACTAATGGACAATGTCGAACAAACATCCGGGTAACTTAAAGTTTTCTTCTTGATTGATTCTTTTAGATTATTGATTAATTAAAGATGATGATGAACAACATAACAATATATCATTCTATATTTTTTTAATCATGCCCTTCAGGAAATATTTCCTACCATGCATGTTCCTATATTGGTTCTAGTGCAACATAATGAGCGATATCGCTTTTGGTATATAGCACATAGACAATTCACATTAGCAATGATTGTTTCTTTCATTTTGAAAATATTCATTTATCACAGAATGTGGGAATTCTCCATTGGTTTATACATGATCAATATTTGGCCGGATTCTTTGTTTCTTACTTCAACTTATGGTGTCGTGGAATCTGCCTCTACAACATTGTTTGATCCCCTCATAGGACAATGGGTGGATAAGTTGACATATGTGAAGGTTCACTCTCGAGTATTATATCTTATGTTATAAATATGTCCATTTTCATTCTTAGTTATGAGTTAAGAAAATTTGATTCGCTAAGAACCAATCTATCTCTTAACATTTTGAGTTTATGTTTATTGTTCTCTTTATTTATGAAAATATGTGCATCTCTTACTCATATTTGCAAGTGTGAACTACATTTCTACAACGGACTATACTACAATTTTGGGTGTTACTCTTTACATTTTGAGTTTTTTCATAAATAGAATTTTAGGTTTTATAATTTGTATTATATTTACCAAGGTATCACACATGTTCATTATGATACTAATTTGTGGAGTTTAAGTATTAGAGAAAGGGTGAATACATCACTATAGCAGATCAATGTAAGAATAAATTTCAGAAATTATAGATTGTCGTCCTTGTATGTTTTCACAAATTTCAGAAATTATAGACATCACTAGGTTCTTGGTTTGTTGGTCTTGATGTTGAGCATATTGATGATAGAGGCCTCTGCTTTGGGACACCCCCTGATAAGAAGATTGCCTCTTTTTAAAAAAAAAATAATTTATTTTAAACATTTTCTATTGAGTGTGACTCATTTAGTTTTTTACTTGACATATTATTACATTTGATTTGGAAAATAGATTGTGAGTGGAAGCGTCAAGCAGGGAATCCTTGTGCTGCATCATTCGATCGGAGCTGCAGCAGTATATGCAAATCGGTGTAGAGAATGGAGGAGGTTCACCAGCGTTGTGGGGACGGTGACTTTACTCGTCGACTTTACTCGCCCTGTTTTTACTGCTGTAGCATTCTACTTGTGTTCAAAGAGACACAAGGTATCCAAATTACGTTTCTTTCTATTCATAACTTACGTTAGGTCACGTGTTAAAATTGTATCTATTTGTTTATTGTCTTGATAACTTTTTTACAGCTTAAAGTTGACAAGACTAAGTTAATTGAACTCTGGCACGTCAGAAGATGAATTTTCTAGTGTAATACACGTTGTGATGTTGTTGTATAACGGGTTAATTTTGCCGATTATGTTAAAATTATTGATTTCTAGTTGCAATTTGGAAATAAATTTGCAGGTGTGTACTTTCATGAAGGACCTTTACCATGATATGCTTGGGATATCAAAGGAAAAGAAAGAGCAAAAGGAGGTGAAAGGAAACTGAGGTAACATATAAAACATACTTGTTTGGTTTAATTCTTTCCTATGTCATTTGCTAACATTTTTGCTTCACATTTATTCTTTCAATAATATGTGGTTTCTTTTTTTATAAATTGACTCAATAGGAAATTCCACAGACAATCTTGTTCGATAAGAAGACTGGAAGCAATATAATTCAGTGGCCAATTGAGGAGATTGAGAATTTGAGATCAGACAAGAATGAAGTCGACAAGGTGGAGGTGGAATTCGGGTCAGTCGTGCCATTAGATGTCGGATCAGATGCTCAGGTATGTGTTCTGTTTCTAAATTGTATTACCTATTGTGAAGTAATATATATCAAAATTTTTTGGACTGACGTGAGAATGTAACAATTAGATATCACAACTGAGTTTGAAATTAATAAGAAGGCCCTTGAGAGTGTAAATGGAGGGAGCGTGATATATAATTGTACCCCAAATGGAGGAGATGTTGAATGTGGTGCATTGGGGTCCTTTCTAAATGAATTTGTCAATTCACTGCAACAATATGCACTAGAAAACAAATATTTGAAAATATTGACTATTTACAAAGGCGAGGTCCTATGGTTGCTTCACTAGAGTTCTTATTAAAGTCGATCTTTTAACTCAGGCACCCGAGCGTGTTTTGGTTGAAAGAGTAGATGGGTATTTTTTTGATAATATTGAGTAGGAATATCTTCCTATGTTTTGTACCTTTTACAAATCAGTGGTACATTCTCTTAATAAGTGCAGGAATTTTCAAAAAAATATTGTTAGGCCAATGTCAAAATCTTAAAAACCTATTGCTACAACCAAGAATGAGCATGCTCTTGATATGGCTGCACCCCTCCATGACCGATTGGGTGAAGAAGACGGTATGCTAATTAATGAATTTGCCTCAGTAAAGAAGAGAATTAATGTACTACTTCTTGGTGATCACATTAGAGACTTGGGAATGTCTGATGGTTTGAACTTTGAAACGCGGATTACTGCTGGTTTTCTGAACGACAACATTGAGAATTCTCTTGACAGCTATAGCAAAGACTTTGATATTTTATACCTGAAGGATGCACTCATGTGGGGAGTGGTCAAGCTTGTCTCACAACTCTGTTCAACTACAAGTGATTAAACTAACTGCCAATGCCATATCAGAAATTTTGCTGGATGAAGTTTCCATGTCTAGCCAATCTACTCACATCCACGACTTATGCATCAGATGTCTAAATATTATTATAAAAATATCATCGCTTTATGACTTTAACAGCAATATATGTTTAAAATTTCTCTCGTCCTTATTAGACCTTGGAGTCCCCATTTTGATAATCTTAATGGCGTAAGACCCGACTAATTTGTACACATATTCAGCCACCCATTCAAATTCAATTTGTACCGTTGACCCAGGCTGTTTTTGTGCCCCAAATGACTGTAATGCAAGTTGTTCAATGTGTGAACTTTTGTACACAACTGCTTTGATCTTTTGGCTGACGGCGCTATCTACTCTGATTTAGGCCTGGACATCACACCTAATTTAGGTACTAGATTTGTTGTACTTGTTTGGTGCTTGTTGATTCAGCAGACCTAGGATTCCACTGTCATAAGTTGGCCTGTCCTTACTCTTTTTATCCTGAGAATGTATATTACCAAAAAATAGGAGTACATACATTATGTCCAAAATTTTTGTTGATAAATTTTCTTGGATTTGTTTGTGTGCATTTACAAAGCATCATGGCTGCTACTGCCTTTTCGACAGGTTTATGATGAGTTTGTGTTGGGATGATAGTTTCATTCTTCTAGGTTGTTTATCACCTTATTAACATTTTATCTGAGTGTCATTTTTGGAACGAAGATAAAAGTATTTACGTTACGGACAACCATAGTTCTTGATGTTTTACGATTTATTTTAGTTTTCATCTATTGAAAAAATACCAAACAAATATTAATTTGTATGTTATTGTCTTTATGTATTCACTTTGTTGGAATGGGCTCGTATGTTCTGTTCTGCAGCTTCTGCCATTTCTCTTTGACAAAGTCGTTTCATGAGATGAATTCAAATTCTGAATTTTATATGAAATTGAGGGGGGTAACATTTGTTTCTCTTTTAAGATTGGATAGTAATAAGTATGCTCTCATAGTATTTAGATAGAAACTTAGTACAACTTGTTCTTATATTTCAAGATTGGACAGTGATAAGATTGGGCAATGTTATGATGTCATTATGATAGAAACTTAGTACAACTTGTGCCTATCTTTAACTTATTTTTTCTTTCTCCCTCTAAAGCATGATTAGCCTACTTGATTATATTAGTATCGAGCTAATATTTTCCTTGTGGCACATAAAGAATATATTTAAGTTGCTAACATGGTTAGTTTTTGTAATGCAAGTGTTACAACAATTGCAGGAGGGATAAGGGGTGGATGGGGTCACGCAGATGGGCCGAGCGAAGATGCAATTTTTTTAAGTGATTTTGATGTGATTTACATTGGAAGTAGTTGCTCACTACTTTTATAGACAGAGGAAACCAAGACTGGAATACATACACGGTCAGTAAATATGTTACTTAATGGTTAATGATAATGGGAAGTCTGATTATGAGAATTCAAATGAACTTTTGTGTTTATCTTCTTTTGAAGACTATTAATATTATACACTGTAATATGCATATTTGCATATTACTGTAGTTAACTGTAATATTATTACCTAAGTAATATCATGAGTATTGCAATAAACAGGGAAATGGGCACAACTTTAACAACTAGTTTATATGTGAAATTTCCTACTTTAAAGTGATGATGTGAAAGTGCGATATTATAAGTTCACATACTAGTGCAATTAATTTTACTGGTCGATAATTTTTTGTACTAAATTAATTTTGTATGACTAAATGTTGATATTATAACTAATATGATAATTTTATTTTGTTTGACAGAATGTCATTTTTGGATCCTCGTCAAGTTTTCAGCGTTGCGGGTTGCGGCGTTGATGGCGATGATAATAGAATGAAAGTTGATAATCAATAACAACAAACTTCTTTTTTATATTTTATTTAATTGGTTATAATATAAAATATCTCATTTGGGGATGATTGTATTATGATGTTATATTGGATGCTTTTATTAAAATAATGTAACTTTCGGGGAGATTATATTATGATGTTTCATTTGTCTGGTTTAAGTTTCTATTGTAAATAAAGAGTGGAGGCCTATATAAATGTAAATGTTGAATATAATACCCTTGTTTTTGTAGACTATTTTTGTATATGTTCTTAGGATTTAAATAGCGTGGTAAGAATAATCAGGATATTGGGTCTTGATTTTTTTTGTAAATATGTATTAATATTACTAACAGAATATTACCGTTACTATTAGTAACATAATTTTACCGTTACTAATTCTGAATTTTACCGTTACTAATAGCAACATAATTTTCCGTTACTAATTCTGAATTTTACCGTTACTAATAGCAACAGAATTTTCTGTTACTAATTCTGAATTTTACCGTTACTATTAGTAACAGAATTTTTCGTTATTAATTATGAATTTTACCGTTACTATTAGTAACAGAATTTTCCGTTACTAGCTTCGTGCCCCACGCCTTTTTTCTAACGGAAAAATTGTGTTACTAATATTTTTAGTAACGGTAAAATAGTGTTACTAATGGCGTGTTTTGGTGTAGTGAAAAAAATGTAATATCAGCAACTTCTGACCTATTTGTCGATGTAATTATTAAATTAGGAACTCTTGGAGTGGCCAAAGGTCTTTATTTCTTGAAGAATATACCAAATAGTCCCTCGAATATTTTTTAATACACGTTTAGTCCAAGCTTTCAAAAAGTCATTTACTATGCCGCTGGCGCGGACCTTTACAAATAAGAGAATAAGGGACTTTTTGGTACAAAATAAAAAGCTTGGACTAAATGTGTATTAAAAAATGTTTGAGGGACTTTTTGATATTTAATCCTTATTTCTTTTGTCAGGAAAAAGAACTTTGATTTACCTGTAAAAAAAAATAATAAAATAATAATAATGAAGAAGGGTCATCTTCTTTAAGCTATTGGTTTCAGCGGTTACATGAACTCTTTTGCACTAATATGTTGCATCCTATGTTAATTATTTAACAGCATGCAAATGGTGAAATGCTTGGATTGGAATCGATGGGAACTCTAGAGTAATTGCAGACATGAAAAAGCTAAAGGTATTGTTTTTCTCATCTGGTTTCCTCCTATATACCTCTTGACACTTCATGTTTATATCTGTGAAGTCAGGATGGTGCGAGTTTGCCATTATACTCATTCATATTATTTGTTTTCAGATATGGGATGCTTATAATGTGAAGGCACAGACATTTTAAGACAACCATTGAGGCTGCTTGTATGCTTCTCAGGATTGATGATATTATGAGCGGAATCAAGAAGAAGCAAGCTTCTGGGGCCGGCCAACCTCAATCGAAACCTACGATTGAACAAGAAGGGGATGCCGACAATGAACAGATGATTCCCGAGTGAAAATATAAGTATGATTTATGGCATTTGTAGTATCCTTTTTCCAGTGTAATGCTTGATTTATGGCATTTGTAGTTTCCTTTTTCCAGTGTAGTTATCTGAAATTTTGTTTTTCTTCTTCAGAGCACTGTGACGAGATCAATGCAGCCTTTGAGCACACAGTTTTGATGTTTATATAGTAGATTGCTGACCCTAAATCAGGTAGGGTGTTTAGCATGACATTATTTCATTGTACGTTTGTTTGGAGATTGACAGTTACACAAAGCATTGGCGGAACCTTAATTTTAACTATCCCCGTTTTATAATGTTTAATGCTGTTTTGGGGAAGAGGTCACCACTCTCAAGTTTGCTGTTTTTCTTTTCATTATGAGAGAAATCTTAATGTAATTTTTTCTTTTGTCCACTTTGCCCCCGAGATAATGCCATAAATTAGGCTTAACCCTCCATTTTCGAAAAAGTTATACTTACCTCTCCGCATTGTAACAGATTTTTAACACCAGAAATGTGGGCAAAAAATTGATAATTAAACTCAACTCCAATAGATTATACACAAATACCCTTCAATTCATCTAGAACCTTCTTCTCTCAACTCAAACCCTAATTTCTTCATATAAACTCCAATTTTAAATGAATGACAAAAAATAAACACAAATCCAAACTAAATCAATTAAATAATGCCAGAAATTAAAAAACATTAAAGGACCCGTTTGGAATTGGAAGGCCTGGAATTAAAATTGGCGTTCGAATTTCATTTCTATAGATTGGAATTGGATTGCCAAACGGACATAAACTACAATTTAATTGGTTAATGAAACACGAAATTCTCACTTCATCTTTTAACCCCCAAATCAAAATCAATTCCCTAATTTTCAATTATTAGGGGTTTCAACGAAATCAAAACGCGAAATTATAATATGGAGACCGAAACAAAATCGGAGTTTTGGGTTTTACCGACCGGAGAAACCTAAAAACTTTTTGCAAACACAAAAGGGAAATGACCTCAAGACCAGTGTGGGATTTAACCACATGTTCATCACACTTTCTTCGTTTTAGAGATCTTGTTTGAGTAAGATAAAGCGTTTGCATAAATCGGATGGTAATGGATTGAAAGGATCCATTCGATCTTTATCCTGTTACGGTTATCGTTGATAAACATTGACGATTGTGTGATGAGAAAATTATTTATGAAATTCGAAGAGTAATGCTGGAAAAGATTGTTTCAAAGGTTTTCAACTGAATAGATTTGAGTAATTTCAACAAGATTATACTGACGAAATTGAGTTGAAGGAGTTCTGATTTGTTTGAACTTGCAAATGGATTTATTGTATACAGATGGGTTTGATTGATTTGATTTTTTATTTTTTAGAGAATTAAGGTAAAGGTCATGTTTCTTCCTATATTTGGATTTTTAGGACAATGCTTTTCAAGTTTATAAATCTAGTCCATGTGGTACAATAGCATTTATAAATCTAGTCCCTGTGGTACAATAACATTTATTTTTTTGGTCCGCGCCAACGACACTATTTTTCGCCATTTTTCATGGAATTTTTTGTAGAGGGACTAAATTTATAAAATTATATGGAGTGCCCTATTTTTATACACTTTGCGCATTATAAGTATCTTTTCCCAAAACCCCCTTTATTTTTTTACGGAAAATAATTGTTTGGACTCATGTTTTTCTCTTGTAGCATCTTGATTGCAAACATTTTATATAAGAACAACAGTTATTCACGTAACAAATGCTCTATTTTAAATCTCATTTTTATTGAAAAATATTTCTTATTGACCCACCAAATAATTGATTTCCCGAAAAAATAGGAAAAGTAGGGCAAAAAAATCATATATTTTTTCGCTCATTTTCCAACTTCTCATTCAAATGAACTATTTCCACGCGTTTTCCATGTTTGCAATCAAACACACCATAATGACAAAATCCAGGTTTTGATAAAGGAGCGAGGAGAATTCTGTTTTTATTTTTGTTTAGATTTTGTGTTTTAATTTTTGTTTAGATTTTGTTTTAATTAACCAATTAAATTTTTTGTTTTTATTGTATTTATTTTTTGGTGTTGTTTAATTGATTAGAGTTTTGATTTGTGTTTATTTTTGTCGTTCATTTATAATTTGAGTTTGTATGAAGAAATTCGGATTTGAGTTGGGAGAGAAGAAGATGAAGGTGGAAGACGATTTGAAGTTTTTTTTTGTCTTTAATCTATTGAAGGTAAGTCTAATCATCAAATTTGGGCTGACATCAACGTTGTTAACAATGTTACAATGCGAGGGAAAGTCTAATTTTTTTCGAAAATAGGGGTCAAGTCTAATTAGGGCATTATCTTAGGTGAAAATAAAAGAACCAAAAAACTACATAGTTTTTGGCTCCCATTTATTTTTCTATATTGAATTTGACTCTCACCATTTTTACTTTTCTTGCACTTTGACAACAATATCATACATAGTTATGAAGAGGCGGAAAAGATTTTCACAAAGGGTGTTTATAAAGGCATCCCAAAAATATCTTCCTTTAACCGTATAATGCATAAAAAACATTATACACTATGTTTTAAAACCAGTACTTTAATGCTAGGAAGACATTTTTGGGGTGTCTTTATCAACACCCTTTCATAAAAACTTCAAGTATATTTATGACTAGAGAGGGCAAAGTTTCGAAAAGTGAAAACATGGGAGTGTCAATTGAATAAAGCAAATTAAATAGGGATCAATGGCCAAATATTATATACGGTGACAGTGAAGAAATGAAAATGAGTGTATTTTTTTTATCTACAAAATGAGAGTACTTCCAAATGTCTCAAAGAAGTATTACATAGTAATATTCAAAATTTGTGGTACAAGTCTTACGTTTCTCTGAAAGCTATATTAATGCACCATGTGTGCACTAGCGGATCTAGAATTTTTGGTCAAAGGGGGCAAAAGTTTCGAGTGATGGGTGTTCGGGAGCTGGAGGCCCCGAGGCAGTTTTTTGGGTTATTTCGAGTTTTATACAAATTATAACTTTATAATGCCCAAATAACTACTCTCAATCATTATTAACAATACCTAATTAATTTCAATAAATTAACAACGCTTAATAAATTCAACCGCATATATAAAATTAAAATAGGCATTTTTTAATTTTAATTGGGATATCAAGCAAGAATCTTAATCTTGAAAATTGTAAAACTACCTAAATCTTAAAAATACTTAAATATGCACATATAAAAAAACCACATAAAAAATATACCTGCTGCTGTGTGAGACAAGAGAAGTGAGATGAGGGAGTAGGGAAGCAGCGACGGGCAAGGGGCTGTGTGTGACAGAGAGAGAAGAGTGCGATGAGACAAGGTTGGTTTCTGCTTAGTTAGGTTATAACGATTTTTTTTAATTAATTACACACTTATCCTCATCTTTGTAAATAATATGAGGTAACCTTTAAGTTTAAATTTTCACAAAAAAACCTATTTTTTTAAAAATTTGAATTGGGGCTGCCGCCCCTGTTCGGCCATCCATCCGTCCGCCCCTGCGTGTGTGTACACACAAAGAAATGTCTCCACATGTATAATGGCGTATGTGCATAAGGATCCCCTATAGGCCTTTGTCACTGCGTGTACAATGTGTCCTTTTATGAACGTGTGATATCATCATTATAAGATTAGGGATAATTCAAGGCTAGTGCTATTTATTGGGTCAAAATACCTTTGGGTTACATGGCAAAGGGTTGCCAAAATACCTTTGGGTTGAGGCAGTCCAGATGACATGTAACATTATCAGTCGTGCATACCTCAAAATATACCAAAGAGACATCCTATGAACTGTGATATAATCGAATATGAGTGTTGTTTGATAAATCTTGACGAGTAGATTCCAAATATATAAATTTTGTGAATTTTTGATTTGTAGATTTGAAGTTATGAACTTTTAAAGATTTGATATTTTTTTGGGTAAAAAATGAGGTAACAGTTGTCAATGATATTTTGGGGGTGTATTTATCATTTTAATGCGTTGAGTTGACAAAATAGGACCTTTGACACTATTGCCTCGGTCAAATTATCTCTTCCCTCATTGACCAAGTGAATCTGACTTAGTAAGTATTACCCCATTTCTTTTGTTTCAATAAATTCTATTTTTAAACGTGTACTGAATATTCACTACATGTATATATCGGACCCAGTGATGAAAATTTGTTTTGAACAGATGAATTTGAAAATGTCTTATATAAATAAGTTTTATCCGTCAATCTACTGAAATTAATTAATAAAAGACAAAAGGATGACCTTTAATTTTCTATTTATTGTTTACTATCATCTTTCCAAAGAAATTTGATTTGTTTCTCCCATTTTTTTTATTACTTAGTTCTGATATTTGATTTTTCCCTCCCAATTGTCCTACATTTGTCGTGGACGAGATGGTGATATTGTTCCATTCAGGGCCACATATTAATGACATGTACCCAACCAAACTATAAACCGAGAGCCGTGGTTTTGGTTGGGTCTTATTCAATTCATCTTACAAACTGTAAAAATATGTACTTTAAATATTTAAGTAAACATTGTTCCACATATTAATGGCATGTACCTGATTCACAAACGCAATATATTTGGTGCGATACACTAACGTGTCGTATTGCTTAATGTTCGTGTCCAACAGTAATGGAGTCCAAACACAGGTTAATGCGGGTGCGACATATCAGTGTATCGCACCATTCTGTATCGCATTTTCTGAATCGACCTAGAATTGTTGATCTTTACTTCTCTAATCTCCACTTTGCCTTTCATGTTCATAGCGCATGATTTGATTATGTAAATGCTAGTATCATTGGACCCTTATCAATTTTTAGGGTTGAAATTGGATAAATAAAATTTTGACGGTAATTTTGATATAACCCCAAATTTCAAAGGGGGAAATGTATAATTATTCTTATTATGAGATTGGTAAATATACTTAAATTATTGATGTAGATATTTGAATTCAATTTTGCTTCTATTTATTTATGTTATTATATAGAGTTAATCACACTTACCCCTTGAACTTTATCCTCATTTTTACTTTACCATCCGAACTTTTATTTTCTTGATTTAAACCCTCCTGAACTTAAAAAACGACTTCAAGTTTGACGAAAAATGGGTCATGTACATGACACACGAGGGCATTTTTGTCATAACAGAAGACTCATTTTAAAAATGATCAAAATTACAACACAATCATTGAAAAAATCTGGACAATACTAAAAATTGTTTAAACATATAGGAAAATATTGGAAAATCTTTCAAAAATAAGAAAATTACAACAAATATTTAAATTTTAAGAAATTAAAAATAAATATTTTTAGAAAATGTGATAATTACAGAAAAACAATAGAACTTTGGATTTTTTTTTCAAAAATGGAAATTACAAATAAAATATTTAAAAGTGAAAAACCGAATAGGTTCGGTGTGTGATAATTGATTAAATTAATTCGCAAGATTCCAATAAACCCTTATTTAATTAGAGTCTATATAAACTAAAGTAAATCAACCCCTAAACATGCATCTATGTGTGTGCGCGTATCAAACCATAAATAGATGAAGCATGTGACACAAAGTTAAGGAAAAAAACCCTTTCGGGTAAAACCTTTTATTTCTAGAACTTTAAAGAATTTACAAGACCATTGACTTACATACAACCTGATAATCGCCCACAAGTGTAATGCACGGTGTCTTCATCAAACCTCCAAAGCAACAACTAGAAATACAGTGTGACACAAAAATACCCCCAGGTGTCGGTTCTGATGTCGTCGGCTAGAATCTCCCTCAGGAACTCCAGGTGCGCAGCAATGAAGAAGAAAACGGCTTCTCCACAAGGGTTGAAGAAACTGAAAGTTGTGTTCTTGGATTTCAAAAGGATTCACAAAGGTTTGGCAATGATGTGTGAATCAAAACATGAGTTTGGGAACTCAAAAAGGTGAAGACTTGAGCTAATAGAACTCTCAAAAACATTTCTCCAAATCTTGCAAAATAACTTCCTCGAAGTTGGCTTTTATAGGAAACCAAAAAGAGTTTTAAATTTATGGAACTCTGCCAGCGTACAGGTAACCCGAACCGGTTTGGCCTGCAGTTCGAGAAAATTCATTGGAACTTGGGGCTTAAGCATTTAGCATTTTTCCAAGGTTTTTTCTCAGAATTTTCTCTATTTTCAAAGGACCATAACTTCTTCATCGTAGCTTGGATTGAGGTGATATTTATTCTAGTATCTTCGTGGCATTGAGCTCTTCAACTTTCCAGTTGATCGATCCTCCGGACGGTGGCTGTAAAATTACCAAAATGCCCTTAAACTTCCATATCTTACCTTCTTTTAATGTTTTGACTTCTCTTGCGTATCACTTGCATAAAGTCCCTAAAATCGTGGAATGTGAAGTCGTTGTGTGGGACACATGATGGAGATGTTGAATGCATAATTCCTAGAATTCAGATAGAGGCCGCCGTGTGAGATCGTGTAGAGACGTGCCAAATGTAGCGGCGTACGACATACATAAATGTAAGATATCGAACATGAGAAATATGTCCTTACAAATCTCCCCTATGTCTATGCCGGTACATACATAAAAAATCCGAATTATCAAATGATAAATTGCCTATACAAATCTATTCTCCCATGAACCCAAAACTAGGAAGATACAAATGAATAAGACTTTATCATTTGTTCTTCAAATCTTTAAAACTTTTCTCACCAGGGTGTGCAATTCAGTGATCATCAATGTAGTACCTACACACATGAGATAATGTAAATACCAAGTGACGTATCGAGTTTGAAATGAGATAAACATAGATACCCACTTAAAACAAATCTCAACATCTCAAAAACTCAAAAACTCCCCCATAATATGATAATTCTTCTCCCCCTTTTATTATGTCCCCAAATAGACAGATATGAGAAGCAAAAATAAATGCAATTGGAGTGTGTCATAAGGTAACAAAGAATCACACCATGAAAGAACACAAAACGACCAAGTCGATGATAACGTAAATGTATGGGTGTGATCAAATTCGATAGGAAAATCAAAGCATACAAACATGACACATGTGCACGATGAATATCGGATACTATTAACGAATGAACTCAAAATCTTCCTTTGGTGTAAAAAGATGAAAATATGAGACATTGACTCAATCAAATCAACACTTCAAAGCTCAAAGTGATTTTCACACCAATAACGTCCAAAATGATTTCTTGTTTTTTCAGGACTTTCAAGGAAGTGCAAACCTGTTTAGAATCTCCAACCAAACTCCCTTAGATTTATATTTTGAATAGAGGTAATCTAAATTCTCAAACTTTGAAGAATTGATGGTGAAACCTAATGGCCCATATTTGGCATGTATTGCTTTTATTACCTTTAAATTTTTTCGAGCTCTTTTAACCTCTTTGGACCTCGGATAATAAAATTTCTCAATTTTTAGGTCCATTTTAACGGTGACTTAGTATTCGCAAAGGGTAAATGAACCTTTCGCAGCCCTTCCCCATTTTCAAATAAACACGCGGTCTCACCAAACGGTTATAACATGCATTCCAATCTTGTCAAGTTTTATCGCATATGGTACGTTGTATAGACAAAATTGAGATGGAAACACACAAGCCAATATGTGATAGACAAGTACAATAATCAAATATAGCCGTGCATGTGTGCAATAAAGGAGATAGGAGTCAAACATGTAGAATGATATCACTAATCACATCTCAAAGACTCCAAACAATGTAAAGAACATGGATGAAATGATGTAGCATCTCAAATCTCTATCAAACAGTCACATAGATAAATGGAATGAAATTGTGACTCGGCTATATTAAATTCTCATCCATAAAAGGTGCAAACAAAAATCTTTTGGATTTTTCAAAATTTTATCAAAATAAAATCTTTTTGAGCTTTTAAAATTTTTTTCTAAAAGAAAATCTTTTTATATTTAAAAAAAAATATATAAAAAAGCAAAAATAATAATACACATGATACAATCTTCTTATATAAAAAGTACATGTCAACACACTAGAAAATATGTATCATGAAACCACAACTAGTGTATGACAAACATGCAAACACAATAATCTATATGATATGGCAAGAGAAGAATCATGTGCAAGCAAACGAGAATCAACTTGTCTAAAATCTAGCATATCCAAAAGTGATTTCCTAACCCAAATCGATGTGAAACGTCGTGTATGGGATTTGGGAACCACGGGAACACTAGACATAAACTTCCTAGGACTTTTTCCTAGATCAAAACAAAAATGCCTAAGGTGGCCATTCCTACCACAATATGAACATATGTAAACGGGTGTGATGACACCTAAAGTGTCATCTTTTCTAACGTCCTTGGGAATAATTGACCCTCTAAAACAAATAATGGTTTTGACTTTAGCACTAGAAGCATGAGAACAAGATGAGCCATTACCATCACTATTAAACCTACTCGAATCGTTTAAATCATTTTTCAACTTCAAAATATTTGATTCAAGCAACAAATTAAACTCTTCCAAAGACAGGGATTTATTTTTCAAAGTATCAATTAAACTTAACAGTTTATTGCGCTCCCCCTCAATTAAAGCAAAATTTTCCCTAAGAGTCTATTCACGTGCCACAAACTCATTGATTAAAATATTTTTATCCTCTTTGGCACAAACACAAACCATCGAATTTTTAAGGTCCTCTAATTCCTTCTCTAAAACTAGGACTCTTTCATCACTCTCCTTTTTGGCAATTTTTAAAGAATCAAAATCAATACACAAATTACCAAAGTGTTCACAAAAAATATCTATTTGAGTTTGAAACGTTTGCAAATATTCAATCTTACTATTAAAACAAGAATTTTCTTTTTCCAAAACTTTAATTCTTTTGCAAAGTTTCAAATTCAAAAGTTTTAATTTTTCAGCATGGTCTTGAACTTTTTCAAAAATAAGCTCCTCATTAAATGGGAGTTTCATTGGAAAAATTGCGATTTTTCACAAAACTGATTTTAAAAAAAATCAATATCACACCATTTTGCGTAAAATAGGAATACGCAATAAATTAGCGCAACCTGCTCTAATGCCAATTTGACGACGTGAGAAGTCAAATTGTATAAAAAAAATCCTTGAAAAATCAGGATCACGCGATAAATTAGCGTAACTTGCTCTGATACCAATTTGAAAAAGGTACGCACTCACTTTTAATAAAGCTCTGATACCAATTTGAAAAACCGAATAAGTTCGGTGTGTGATAATTGATTAAATTAATTCGCAAGATTCCAATAAACCCTTATTTAATTAGAGTCTATATAAACCAAAGTAAATCAACTCCTAAACATGCATTTATGTGTGTGCGCGTATCAAACCATAAATAGATGAAGTATGTGACACAAAGTTAAGGAAAAAATCCCTTTAGGGTAAAACCTTTTATTTCTAGAACTTTAAAGAATTTACAAGACCATTGACTTACATACAACCTGATAATCACTCACAAGTGTAATGCACGGTGTCTTTGTCAAACTTCCAAAGCAATGGCTAGAAATACAGTATGACATAGAAATACCCGCAGGTGTCGGTTCTGATGTCGTCGGCCAGAATCTCCCTCAGGAACTCCAGGTGCGCAACAATGAAGAAGAAAATGGCTTCTCCATAAGGGTTAAACAAACTCAAAGTTGTGTTCTTGGGTTTCAAAAGGATTCACAAAGGTTTGGAAATGATGTGTGAATCAAAACATGAGTTTGGGAACTCAAAAAGGTGAAGACTTGAGCTAATAGAACTCTCAAAAACATCTCTCCAAGTCTTGCAAAATAACTCCCCCGAAGTTGTCTTTTATAGGAAACCAAAAAGAGTTTTAAAATTCTGGAACTCTGCCAGCGTACAGGTACCCCGAACCGGTTCGCCCCACGAACCGGTTTGGCCTGTGGTTCGAGAAAATCTCTGGAACTTGGGGCTTAAACACTTAGCATTTTTCCAAGGTTTTTTCTCGAAATTTTCTCCATTTTCAAAGGGCCATAACTTCTTCACCGTAGCTTGGATTGAGGTGCCGTTTTTTTCTGTATCTTCGTGGCGTCGAGATCTTCAACTTTCCTGTTGACCGGTCCTCCGGACAGTGGCTGTATAATTACCAAAATGCCCTTGAACTTTCATATCTTACCTTTTTTCACTGTTTTCTCTTCTCTTGCATATCACTTGCATAAAGTCCCTAATATCGTGGAACGTGAAGTCGTTGAGGCAGATGTGGGACACATGATGGAGATGTTGAATGCATGATTCCCAAAATTTGGATAGAGGCTGTCGCGTGAGATCGTGTAGAGACGTGCTAAATGTAGTGGCGTACGACATACATAAATGTAAGATATCGGACATGAGAAATATGTCCGAACAAAAAGATTAAAAATTACAAAAATCATTTAAATATTTAAAAAACATTAAAGTTGTAAGAAAATACTACATATATTTAAAAAATTAGTAAAATACTGGAAAAACTTTACAAAATATATGAAAATTATAAAAAAACATTTAAACATTAAGAAATTACAAAAAAATATATTTATAAATTTTGAAAATTACAGGAAAAAAAATTTAAATTTCAAAATAATGCTATAAAAACTTTTTAAAAATTGAAAATTATGAATAAAATATTCAAATAATTAGAATTTCAAAAAATTTGAAAAATTATTGAAAATATTACAAAATAGGAATATAGTACCGAAACATAAAAAAAAGCTGAAAATGACAAACATTTAACAATACTAAAACATTTTGTTTTTATTTTATGGATAAAATTCTTTTTTTTTTAAATATCTGAAAATGTTGATTTTTTCTTTGGGAAAATTCGGATTTTTTGCAAAAATCTATTTTAGAAAAATCTGGGAAAAAAGTTGTAAAACTTTATTTGTTTTGCCAAAATCTGAAAAAAAATAAAAAAACACACATTCTTGAATGCTTCTCCTTCAATCCCCCCCATTTGCACAAATCCAAGAGAAAAAGATACCGTATCCTTCAATTCAATTTAATAACAATTCCAAACCCATAAAAATCCATGTAGATGTCTGTGTGTGCAGTGACAAATGCACGATTTTTGGTCAGGGGGTCAACTTTTCTAGCGGTTCTGGAGGGGGGGGGGGGGGGGGGGGGGGGGAATTTAATAGATTATTTTGTGTTTATACAAAATTTTAGCTCTAAAAATATATCGAGTGATTGAAGTTTTATTATAAACAATTAACCATTCAAGTTATATTAGCCCTAATATTATGTCAATTTGTTAAACATTAAATGCCAACTTAATAATGTGGGGACCAGACCATAAAAGCCCAATTTTGACTTGTTCGAGCAAGACCAGCACAATTATCTTTAATCATTCAGACACACGAATAGACAACATAATAAAATTATATGATAAGGGAGAGAAATCTAAATTCTCAATGAGAGTTAATTTTGAAATAGTGTTTTGACCATAGAGGATAATCTGGAATCCGATGAAACTGGAATAAGATTTTTGTCAAAGACAAGATGAAGCTAGTCTAATGACCAGTTCGATCGGACATCATTAAGATCGACTGTTCCGTCAATCTTTTCAGTTATGACATGATGGAGGTATGTGATTATAATATCATTTTATGCTCTGCATAATAATTATCTGTAATAATCATGTTGATAAAAGATACTAACGTTAAATATATATGATACGTAACGTTTTGCATGGTTAAAGAACAAATAATATATATAATTGGATATTCATGTGTTAGATGTGACAACCCGCTCCAAATAATAACGGGTGGCCAACCCTATACTACATAAATCAGGTATCTCAGATGGTACAGTCTCAACATCAACAACTAAACACTATAATATAAGGCTAACTACCCGAAATCATAAAGTGCGAATTGCCAAAAATTTAAAACTTTTATTTTAACAACAACCACAAAACCCATTATGCACACAACCAACAATATACATCTAATCTATAATGTGGAAAGTGCTTGCTCCAATAATGAAAGAGTACAATACATTGTATAATAAAAATCCCAACAATGAAATACCCGAATATGCTGTCGGGCAACAGACAATACAATAAACAGATAATTAAATCATATGAAAGTGTTATTCTATAACACTTGAATACTAACTCAATACAACTGAATCCTAATCTAGATATACAAAGATAGGAATCGACTAAAACCAAATGCCGCAACAGTCCGCTACTGCCACAGCTCCACAAATCCTGAATGGAGGGATATCAAAGGCGTCCTTGCGGAGGAACACCTGAAGTAATACAATATATACATGGAGGAGGAAAATATAAACGGGTCAGAACCCGAGTTTGAAAAACAGTTTATAGCAAGTGTATTAAAATGCATTATTACATGATTTAGCTGGAATCGAACACTCCATAGAAATTCAACTCACCTCTCATCTAAAGCGCGCACTAAGCGTATGCACGTGTCTCCAAAAGGATGTTCGATTCTAATTTAGGTAAGAGGATTCTAACTTAAACCCAAAAGAAGTATTTAAGTGAAACCGTCTAACCTATGTCCCAATTCTACATTTATTTCTATACTTTAAGATATATACATTATCTTTAATGCAATTGTTATAGTTATCTTTATAATGTTCATTTGTTGAACATATAAAGTTACATGATCCAATCATGTCCACATCATCAACATACACCATCAATCTCAATTACTAGAATTTATATTCTAGTGATACCCATATAGGGCATGAAACCATATATATAATTATTATAGATGAGTTATTAACATCAAGAGTTAAGGACTAAACTCCTCCCGATTCTCAACACGGTACTGCGTTTCGTGCGTGGGACGTCTCGGCGAAGCGAAATCCAAACAAGGAACCCCCCTGTTACACTACTCCTGACCGTATCGATCCTCGAGGCTCATTATGCCCTCAATGCAAGATGCATGTAACCCAAATGATTATTATCCAATTTTAATTAATTAATATTCCCAATTCTCAACAGTACACGGAGTTTCATGCGTGGGACGTCTCGCCGAAGCAAAATCCAAACAAGGAACCCCCCCGTTACACTACTCCTGGCACTGTCGATTGTCGGGATAGGTGATATATGTATATAATATAATTATGAGCATTAAGGACTAAACTTATCCCCAAGTTCCAACATTTCACTGCGGTTCGTGCGTGGGACGTCTCGCCGAAGCGAAATCCAAACAAGGAACCCCCCCCGATACACTAATCCTGGCAATGTGGGTCATTGAGGTCCATTATGCCCTTGACACCCAAATACAAACACAAGCAATAATAACCATCCAACCGAGCTATAACTTGAAGGACGCAGGCTCACATGCTATCATCATCCAGCAGCCCATAAACGTAGCAAACTGGGGCCACCTGGTGGGGTTCAACGACACCCACCTCGTGATCAACTCACGCACACGACGTCCGGGAAGCGGTCATAGTTCCTAACCGGCAAGTGAGAGCATCACATACCCCGACCTCTCACCCCCAAAATAAGTAAATATATATATATATATGTCATTTTCTGACCACAAAGGACGACTATGACCTGGGGAATATCCACACCCTGCATATTTGTTAGGATGCTCACCCTCAACGCACGAAACTTCCCAATGATAGCAAGGAGGGGGTATGCTTAACATGTATATACACCATATATAAGATATACATACATCCCACATAATAAAGATACACCATTATATAAGGTATACCTGAAACATCATATTCATGTTCATAATACGCACTTAGGCGCAGTTGATTTACATCATAGTTTAGTATACTCTCTCATGATACACTAATCGTTAATACTCACACACATTACCCCCACTTAGTATATGCTATACTAATTCTCGCTTGAAGCTCTCATGACGCTTCTAATAATGAATTGCCTTTCAATACAATTTAGTTAGGGATATTCTATATCCTATTGCACTTTAATGCATTTCTCACAATGTGAGATATCTCCCAATCGGTCATCAATAAAGATATTTCCATATCCAAAAGTACATCAATTAGCATTAGTAAACATCCACTCACAATATGGTTCATTTCATTTAAGAATCCTTTAAAGTTATCCCAAATGAAAGTGGGCTCCCCCACTTAGAAGATACCAAATTCTCTAATCGGAAATCCCCAAATTAAGTCTACATGACTCCAATAATATCTTGTGGGAGAACTCTCTAAAAGTCTCCAAAACATATTCCAAACGTCTCCTATAGAGATCCCCGATCGATAACCTTGAATAAAACGGAAAGAAATTCTCCTTAGAAAAACTTTCCCTCAAAAGCCCTGTTTCCGAATCGATTCGGGCCTATTCCGAATCGATTCGGCCCAGCGAATCGATTCGGCCAGGAAGGCGAATCGATTCGGATGGAGTCCGAATCGATTCGGTCATTCAGACCTGGGCATCTGCATATTTCCGAATCGATTCGGCTAGGGGGCCGAATCGATTCGGCCTTGCTGAACCTCGAAAATGGCTACTGTTTGAGTAGCCCAAAATACCCAAAAATCATTCTAATGGTTTTCTCTCCATTTCTCTTCAACCCAAACACAAATCTAACATTAATATTCA
The DNA here is from genome assembly GCA_949130495.1 of Sambucus nigra. NCBI lineage: Eukaryota > Viridiplantae > Streptophyta > Magnoliopsida > Dipsacales > Adoxaceae > Sambucus > Sambucus nigra. The sequence continues at coordinate 289,043,857 of OX422210.1, forward strand.
TCCTAGAATACATAAGAACTAATTTCTAACCTTAAATCCATTTAATACACTACAAATCTAAGGTTTTTTCCCAAAAGTTAGGTTTTAACATTTTAAACCTAAAACCCAAAAATCAATCCACAAATCATGCAATAAATGGTACACAACAATTATTTAGCAAGTTTAATCACTTGCCTCGGGTTCGTAGGGTCTGAATCCGCCGGAAAATCCTCTTTCTCCCTCTTTCTCTTCTTCTTTCTTCTTCTCTCCTCTTTCTTTCCTTTTTCTCTTTTCTCTCTTTTGGGAGAAATATCTCCCGTAGGCTTTTTAAGCCTAAATCTGAAAATACACATCTTTAAATGATAATACACACTTTAAATGACTCGGTGACTTTAATTCGAGTCAAACGGTCCTATTTTATTTCGGAACCCAAATAGACCCCAAGTACAGTCATTTCGACTTTCTCGACCCTTCCGGAAACAATGGTACCCTCAGAAATTCCATTCGAGACACTTTCTAACAACTCCAAATTCTGACCTCAATTGCCAATTTTATTATTTCTCCAATAAAATATTATTTATCTCTCCCGAAATAAATAAATTATCGTCTCCAAGACCTCGGGTTGTTACAAACTCCCCCATTTACAAGAATTTCGTCCTCAAAATTTAGCTAAGCCTAATTCTCCCAAAGCTCAACTAGTCCTAATCTACCCATTATTACTAATCCTATCTCCACACTTCTAACTTCCCACGACGAATTGATTTAATTTACTTTATTATTAAACTAATTATGAAGTAAACAAAACCTATTTCCATAACAAGGGCGCCCATACACCCTTTATAATTGAGCTTTATGCTCACAACCATCATAATGAGGCTTATTTGCCTCGAAAGTTTCACAATTCCAACAATAAGTAAAACTAAAATTTTAGTAGAGAAAATTTGAATGGTCCAAAGAAATAACTCCTCTCAATTCCTGACGATCGCCAATTTCGTGCGGGGGACGTCTCGCAAAAGCGAAATCCAAACAAGGAACCCTCCCAATACACTACTGTGTGGCAATGTCGGGGATTGAGAGTTTGTTAAATCCAGACTAGAGTTTGAAAAAAAAAATTATTTTATGAAAATCATTTTGAAAGGGCTCGAAGGCCGATAAAAGTTTTATATTGAAAATAGTTTATTTTGAAAACAGTTTATATATAATCTAATATAAAATGCCTTATGTCCAACACAAGGTCTTTTAAATCATCATATGCATAACATATAGCTCACAAATATTATCATAATGAGGAGCTAAAATTTTACCTGCGTCCCATCAAACCACAATCACTTCAAACATAAACAACGTCTTACATCATCTCAATATACTGCCATATATAAGGCAATTCCATATCTGGAATACAACAATTATAATAGTCCATCACGACTACATAAAAATAAGCAGCTTCTATCATTACTACTTATCACCATTTCCAAGATAATAGAATAAGAGCATATCTTGCTCAAAATCCCCCCTTTAGGGTCATTACCTACCATACATAATCAAAAAGGGCTAAAGCACTACCCGATTCACATGTATTTCCCATACGATATTTCCAAAACTTCATATAGCAATAATCCAAATAGTAAGGAAATTACTCACAACATCCATCTCTAGTCCGATTGCCCATCCTCATCAATAGGCTCCCAAACATAATCCCCCGGTCTAAAGCGACCTCGAATCTGCTGTAGGGGTTTCACTTCCAAAATTTCGTCAACTTGCTGTCCTTTACCTCTTTGAGGACAATCTCTTTTTTTTTTGACCTGTTTCTTTACAAAAGAAACACTTGCCCATGAAATCTTTCTGCCCACTCGCATTATTGGCGCTCTCTTTGCCAAACTTACTTGATGAACTCGAATCTCCAAAGTTCTTACCCTCTTGAGAACGAAAACGATACTCTCGACACTTTACTAGTGCCGCATTTACAACCTCGACGAAAGTCATTAACTTAGGACTTTCTAACAATTGTAGTTGGATTTTCCAATCTAATCCTCGAACAAACTTTGATATACGTTTCTCTTCCGTATCTACCTCATTAGGTACTAATCTCGCCCATAGAGAAAAATCTTCTTCATATTCTGCCACTGTCCTATTTCCTTGAAAAATTCCCATATCCTGCGTAGGGAAAAACAGATACCTATGATCAAAAAGTCCCCAAAATTCTTTGATAGGAAAAGTATCTCTCTGTTCAGATGTGGTGACAGACTCCCACCAATGAAGAGCTGCACCCGATAACTTAAAGGTGACTAAAAATTGTTTCTGCACCTCACTGCACTCAACCATACGAAGATGCCTTTGCATACTATTTTTCCATGCACTTGCAGCCATTGCATCAACTCCCCCTGCAAACTCGGGAGGATGCCCCTTATTAAAATCTTCTTTCACTCTCTCCCATAAAGACAATCCAAAATGGGGTGGGGCTGCTCGAGCGACAGGTTGCTGAGCCATCGTAGAAAAGGCAGCAGTTACTGCTTGTGCCACTATATTGGCAACATCGTCCGTAGTCATGTTCCTTTGAGGCAATTCTTTCCTTGCCTTGGCTGAACGACCTCCCTTCGGTGGCATCTGAAACAAGAACAATTGTATCAGGACACCTTTCAAATATTTTCGATTCACAGAAAGATATGGACGTATGAATGTAACCGTCCTAGCAATAAAGTTCTACACCAAGAACGCTTACGGAAGATCGTAGTAACGCACACAGATCCTAAAGACACTAGAACCTGATGCTCTGATACCACCTGTGACAACCCGCTCCAAATAATAACGGGTGGCCAGCCCTATACTACATAAATCAGGTATCTCAGATGGTACAGTCTCAACATCAACAACTAAACACTATAATATAAGGCTAACTACCCGAAATCATAAAGTGCGAATTGCCAAAAATTTAAAACTTTTATTTTAACAACAACCACAAAACCCATTATGCACACAACCAACAATATACATCTAATCTATAATGTGGAAAGTGCTTGCTCCAATAATGAAAGAGTACAATACATTGTACAATAAAAATCCCAACAATGAAATACCCGAATATGCTGTCGGGCAACAGACAATACAATAAACAGATAATTAAATCATATGAAAGTGTTATTCTATAACACTTGAATACTAACTCAATACAACTGAATCCTAATCTAGATATACAAAGATAGGAATCGACTAAAACCAAATGCCGCAACAGTCCGCTACTGCCACAGCTCCACATATCCTGAATGGAGGGATATCAAAGGCGTCCTTGCGGAGGAACACCTGAAGTAATACAATATATACATGGAGGAGGAAAATATAAACGGGTCAGAACCCGAGTTTGAAAAACAGTTTATAGCAAGTGTATTAAAATGCATAATAATTATAAATGCATTATTATATGATTTAGCTGGAATCGAACACTCCATAGAAATTCAACTCACCTCTCATCTAAAGCGCGCACTAAGCGTATGCACGTGTCTCCAAAAGGATGTTCGATTCTAATTTAGGTAAGAGGATTCTAACTTAAACCCAAAAGAAGTATTTAAGTGAAACCGTCTAACCTATGTCCCAATTCTACATTTATTTCTATACTTTAAGATATATACATTATCTTTAATGCAATTGTTATAGTTATCTTTATAATGTTCATTTGTTGAACATATAAAGTTACATGATCCAATCATGTCCACATCATCAACATACACCATCAATCTCAATTACTAGAATTTATATTCTAGTGATACCCATATAGGGCATGAAACCATATATATAATTATTATAGATGAGTTATTAGCATCAAGAGTTAAGGACTAAAATCCTCCCGATTCTCAACACGGTACTGCGTTTCGTGCGTGGGACGTCTCGCCGAAGCGAAATCCAAACAAGGAACCCCCCCGTTACACTACTCCTGACCGTATCGATCCTCGAGGCTCATTATGCCCTCAATGCAAGATGCATGTAACCCAAATGATTATTATCCAATTTTAATTAATTAATATTCCCAATTCTCAACAGTACACGGAGTTTCATGCGTGGGACGTCTCGCCGAAGCAAAATCCAAACAAGGAACCCCCCCGTTACGCTACTCCTGGCACTGTCGATTGTCGGGATAGGTGATATATGTATATAATATAATTATGAGCATTAAGGACTAAACTTATCCCCAAGTTCCAACATTTCACTGCAGTTCGTGCGTGGGACGTCTCGCCGAAGCGAAATCCAAACAAGGAACCCCCCCGATACACTAATCCTGGCAATGTGGGTCATTGAGGTCCATTATGCCCTTGACACCCAAATAAAAACACAAGCAATAATAACCATCCAACCGAGCTATAACTCGAAGGACGCAGGCTCACATGCTATCATCATCCAGCAGACCATAAACGTAGCAAACTGGGGCCACCTGGTGGGGTTCAACGACACCCACCTCGTGATCAACTCACGCACACGACGTCCGGGAAGCGGTAATAGTTCCTAACTGGCAAGTGAGAGCATCACATACCCCGACCTCTCACCCCCAAAATAAGTAAATATATATATATGTCATTTTCTGACCACAAAGGACGACTATGACCTGGGGAATATCCACACCCTGCATATTTGTCAGGATGCTCACCCTCAACGCACGAAACTTCCCAATGATAGCAAGGAGGGGGTGTGCTTAACATGTATATACACCATATATAAGGTATACATACATCCCACATAATAAAGATACACCATTATATAAGGTATACCTGAAACATCATATTCATGTTCATAATACGCACTTAGGCGCAGTTGATTTACATCATAGTTTAGTATACTCTCTCATGATACACTAATCGTTAATACTCACACACATTACCCCCACTTAGTATATGCTATACTAATTCTCGCTTGAATCTCTCATGACGCTTCTAATAATGAATTGCCTTTCAATACAATTTAGTTAGGGATATTCTATATCCTATTGCACTTTAATGCATTTCTCACAATGTGAGATATCTCCCAATCGGTCATCAATAAAGATATTTCCATATCCAAAAGTACATCAATTAGCATTAGTAAACATCCACTCACAATATGGTTCATTTCATTTAAGAATCCTTTAAAGTTATCCCAAATGAAAGTGGGCTCCCCCACTTAGAAGATACCAAATTCTCTAATCGGAAATCCCCAAGTTAAGTCTACATGACTCCAATAATATCTTGTGGGGTAACTCTCTAAAAGTCTCCAAAACATATTCCAAACGTCTCCTATAGAGATCCCCGATCGATAACCTCGAATAAAACGGAAAGAAATTCTCCTTAGAAAAACTTTCCCTCAAAAGCCCTGTTTCCGAATCGATTCGGGCCTATTCCGAATCGATTCGGCCCAGCGAATCGATTCGGCCAGGAAGGCGAATCGATTCGGGTCATCAGACCTGGGACTCTGCCTCAGGCCGAATCGATTCGGATGGAGTCCGAATCGATTCGGTCATTCAGACCTGGGCATTTGCATATTAGCAACTCATTGTGTTGATTGTCAACATCTTAATCAACTGATTAAGATGTTAACAATCAACACAATCAGTTTTGATTCACCTCATGAGTCAGGGTGAGCACTCCTAACACCTTTTGATTCACAAGTTTTTTTTGTCAATTAACGTTCCAAAATGAGTGAACACAAGTGTAGTGTCATTCTTTTTAGAATGGCCATTCTCCTTTGATTTTCAATTCAGAAAAATAACGATTATTGAATTGAATTGAATGTTTGTGCAGTACTGACGTCCAGTTGAATTTACGCTGCCACTAATTCCCACAATTTGTTCCATTGGTCTCTCCCTTGATATATGCTTCTCTGATAATCACCATGGGAAATACGTTTGAGATGTGGAAGAACCAGTAATTCCGGTTGTATTCTTTATGCGCTTCATTTTTGGGTGCGATGGCCAGAACATATTATGTCTTGGTTCCCATTTACATGTGGCTCAAAGATGAAGTTGTCCCCCAAGGTAGACCTATTTGAGATAATCCCTTCCTACTAGTGCTGGCTCTTAGAGAACCTTACGATACTCTTATCGAATTTGTATGGATTTTTTTATTACTTTATTTTGCTAGATGCCAAACAATTTTCAATCCGGCGCTAGTTTCAGTTTCAGTCTCTGCCATGAATGCCCCATATAAAATCGAAGAAGCTTCTTCTGAATCTTACAATTAGAATAAAAAAACCCCATGAGAGTTGCTCGCTTGAATTAAATGCTTCGTTCTAGATTGCGTAACGCAAAACATGTTATGTTTTCTATGAGTATATTTTTCATTTCCCTCTTGGTTCAAGTTTTATTCTATACTTCCAAGCATAACGTTTCTTGTTAAAGTCTTATCTAAACTATTGTATTCAACTGCAGACTTTCGTTGTGTGTCTCGATCTAGTGACACTCGATAGAGACTATGTTATTTATTTATTTAGTGACACGCGATAAATCTGTACATATTATTTATTTAACATGTTTCATTAAATGTTTCAATGTAATTGATTCTAATTTCCAATCCCTTCCATCCACATGGAAAGAAAACTCCATAACTTTTAAAAATGAAAACTTTAATGGTTATCTCAACATGGAAAGAAAACCCAATTAGTGTAGGTATGCGCCTCCATAATTTAGGTAAAGACGAGCAGTCATCTTCTTAACATGTTTCATTCTATTTGTTTCATATATGCATAATTATAGAGTTCCCTCCTAAATTCTTAGAACTGTCTGTCACTATATTGAAATCATAATGATCAACATAGGAGAAGAATAATGACGCAAATATTAATTTAGAACTGATAAGTTTGAGCTGTTGATGATCTTAATTCCCAACTTTGTTACTCTTTTTAAGAATTGATCAACTAATTTAGGATCAATTTTCTTCTTATATTGATTTATGGTCACTCTTCAACTTTCATTAGAGGCCTCCTATTTCTATTGTTTTAGTTTCCAGGCTCTTTTTTTCCTCTGATGTTCGAATCTGTCATTTAAATGTTTAGAGATGATTTCTAATTGGGTAACTGCAACACGTGATTGCATTGTGCTGGACAATTTTAGTTATGTTTCCTCCTTTTTTTGTAAGGAGGGTGTGTAGCAGCATCCGTTTCTATGTCTCGAGCAACACCTATTCATCTTCATTTCTTTATTCCAAGTTAATTTTGTTCTTTCGTCAACATTTTATTGTTCTTGAATTTTAACATGTGGGTTAAAGTTACTGATTATAACCACCTACTCGTACTCCCATTTTAACTTGGTGGTTTATGGTAATGTTTTTATCTGTCCACCTGTAGATTAATATGAAGTTATAAGTTTGCTATTTTTCCTTTTATTTGCATGTAATGTCGATTAAGCGATTATAGATCCGTAGAATGGAGGATAAAAATTCATTTCGTCAAGATTAGCTAAATCTCGAGATTAAAAAACACCATGAGTTAATACACACCTACAACATAAAAGGGGTTTGATTGGTAATTGTAAAAGTATTTTTGTGAATATCTCTATCAAAGTGAATGACATTTTGGATTATAGAGGATTGGCATTGGGGAAAGCCCTCACAGTATATGGAAGAGAAGAAGCAGACACTTTAATTGAACATATGACTCGGGATCAAGACCCTATTCTACATTATGGTGGCATTTATGCATTGGCATTGGCATACAATGGGATAACAAATAACAAGGCCATCCACCAACCGCTGTACTTTGCTGTATCATATGTGAGAGATGATATTCGGAGGACTATTGTTCTATCCCTTAGGTTTGTCCTGTACTCTGACCCAGAACAGGTTGGTGTTGTTTCTGATTTTTCTTTGAAGCACCCAAGTTGCTGCTTTTTTTTTTGACTCTCAACCTTAATTTAAATGCTCCTAACTAATTGTATTTATGTTTCCAATGTAGTGTAAAGGACATTGTTCGCACTAAGTAATTTTGTTAAAGTTTAACTATAATATGACCTCGATTTAGAAAACTTTATTTGATGAAGCGATGTCTTCTGATGTGTTTTTTTTCCTAATCAAATTTTAGTTATAATAGCACCCCCATTTTGCTTCCATTTATTGTATTGTTTGTAATGCTGTCACCTGTAGAGGCCCTAATGTGCTGATTGAATATCACCCAAGTTCTTCTAATTTATTCACTTCATTATATAATTATAGATAGTAAATAAAACTTGAATTTTCTTGTATCCCATCTTTATTGTGGTATAGTACATTCTATAGATATATATTTTAAGACTATTTCTGTTAGTTGAAGGATCTAAAGTCTGAACTATCTACCCCCATGTTAGAATACTAATAATGTAGTTGCGTTTGATTTCAATTAAACTTTGTTTTATTTATTTATGTGTTATCTCGAAATTAGAATTCTATGAACGACAAACCTTCAATAATTTTATGCCTTTTACAGGCTGTAAGAGTTGAACACTGTGAGTGAGTTCATGTAATCATGCCAGCTAAACGAATCTGTATTGCTAATTGTCGCTAAACTATGTAGTCATTAATTTTTGTTTTTTGTTTTGACAACATGTTATTTACAATTTTTTGAATTAATGTTTTCTATTTCTAATAAGACGTAATTAGAAATGTGTTGATGTTCACAGTTGGCAGGAATCAGGTGTCAAGGACACACCCTCACTTATGTTTGAGTGCAGATGGGTCCTATCGAGAAGAGGGACAGAAAAATGTGATGGGGAAGATATGGAATAAGGTGCGTATGAGATTTGTATGATTGTTTATCTAATATCACCATTATTGTTAGACATTTAGTTATCGTTGATGAACTCTCTTTCCAGACATCAACAAAATTATTTTGTGCAACAACTGTTATATATAACAGTTGTTATATAACAATTTTTATATATAACATTTATATATAATAGTTAAGCTGCTTGCTGGGACATTGGTCCAATTTATATTCGTTGAATGACTACGTACTGCTTCAACATTGCTGTGACATTAAATGAATTCGTATTCGTTACTGTCCAATTTATATAATTTGTCGAGATTCGTCTGTAAGAACCCAAAACATCTGCCAAACGGGCCCGTAAGAGGCACAAACACCTCTCACGTGAGCAATGTAACTTGTAGTAACTGACCACGTAGTCGCGGGTCTCCTGGTTTGAGAATATGACGATAATTTGGAAATATCTAGATTAGGCTTAAAAACAAGCCGTTTAAGGGTGAAAAACCAAACTAGCCTCCAAACGGCCCCGTAAGAGGTGCGGACACCTCACATGGGACCAATGTAAATTGTAGGAACTGACCGCGTAATCGCGTGTCTCCCGATTTGAGAATATGACGATAATTTGGAAATATCTAGATTAGGCTTAAAAACAAGCCGTTTGAGGGTGAAAACCCAAACCAGCTGCCAAATGGCCCTGTAAGAGGCACAAACTCCTCTCACGGGACCAATATAACTTATAGGAACTGACCGTATAGTCGCGGGTCTCCCGGTTTGAGAATATGACGATAATTTGGAAATATCTAGATTGGGCTTAAAAATAAGCCGTTTGAGGGTGAAAACCCAAACCAGCTGCCAAACGGCGCCCCGTAAGAGGCACAAACACCTTGCACGGGACCAACGCAACTTGTAGAAACTAACCGCGTATTCGCGGATCTCTCGATTTGAGAATATGACGATAATTTGGAAATATCTAGATTAGGCATAAAAACAAGCCGTTTGAGGGTGAAAACCCAAACCAGCCGCCAAACGTCCCCGTAAGAGGCACGAACACCTCGCACAGGACTAATGTAACTTGTACAAATCGACCGTGTAGTCACGGGTCTCCCGGTTTAAGAATATGACGATAATTTGAAAATATGTAGATTAGTCTTGAAAACAAGCCGTTTGAGGGTGAAAATCCAAACCAACCCCCAAACGGCCCCGTAAGAGGCACGAACACCTAGCTCGGGACTAATATAACTTGTAGGAACTGACATTGTAGTCACGAGCCTCTTAAGTAGTTATAACTTGCGTAAGATTTATAATTTTAAAATATAATAATAATTTCCACTCCTATATGTAATTTTTTAGCTTGAGTAATCTTTTTTTTTTAATAAATTAATTGGTTACTAATATCATATATTTTTTGTATCCTATTTTTTTTGTAGGATAACATTTTATCGTTAGCATTTATTCACGGCGAACACACAGAGAACTCAATGGTTTACAACAAGGGGTTTGTTCATGATTCTATTTTTTTTTTATGTTATGGCCGTGCGGGCTTTTGTAGTTTTATTGTAAACTTTTATAGTCGTGAGGGCTTTGTAAGCTTATTTTTCATATTTTGTGGCCGTGCGGGCTTTATGTTATCCAGGTTTTATATTAGCAGGTTTTAGAATGTCCAGAAAATAGAGGAAATTCTGCCCAATTTTTTTTGGTCTATGAACTACTAAAGACTTGTAATATTTTGAAGTTTGTATGTACATTAGTTTATCAACAACGTGCAAGCTTTGCAATTTGTGAATTTTCTACTTTTCAAATAATTTGTTTTTTCTTTTATCCAAAAATTTGGCACAATTCAAAACCGTGCCAAAAGTGTATCAAATTTTGGCACGGTTTTGAACTGTGCCAAATTTTATCAAAATGTGCTCAATTTGGCACAGTTCAAAACTGTGCCAAAAGTGTGCCAGAAATATCAAATTCTGGCACGGTTTAAAAGTGTGCTAGAAGTGTTCCTGTTTGGTTAAATCTGGCACACTTTTAAACCGTGCCAGAAAAAATGGCCATTTTGGAACACCTGATTCTGGCACAGTTCAAAACCGTGCCAGATTTGATCTGGCACCGTTTTAAACCGTGCCTGATTCCTGTTTTTGGTGTAGTGGGATCATGTTCGCCTAATCACATCATCATTATTAACTACCCTTAAGTACCTAAATGAGGAGTCTAATACATCCTTATCACAAAATCAATACTGTTTAGACATGACACTCTAGTCGCCTAATCTCCACAGTTGGCTCTAAATAACTCATATATCTAATTCAATAGACGTTATTTATCTTTATTAACATCTCCGTAGGCCTCTCACATCATTAAGGGTTGACACGAAGACACTTAACACTAGAGAACGCAGTGACTCCACTAATGGCCTATACAGACACTCAAAAATCACTAACACGTATACATCAGAAGTGTCGAGAACTAATACTAGCACTAATTTGGCCACTAGCTACATGGAAATAACTTGGCCATCATGCTAATCTCCTTAACTTCATTGTCGAGAACATTAACCGAAACTATTATCTGTCTCGCGTGACTGACCCAAAACCAACACCGATGTCAAAGATCCATTATCGACCTCTCAACGTCACTCTCGAAAGGAACCTTGAACCTGGCTCAAGTATATGGGTTACCCATGGTCAACTCGGTCCAACCCCATTGTTAGGTGTGAAATGCGATGAGACATCCTAAATAATATTATTAGTCCAGTTTTATTTAATCAACTTGGCACTTGTTTAACATGGATTATAATTTAAATCAAGCTACATGAAAGACCTGTGCGAAACGTCCCCGAAATCCAACTATACAGAGCTACTAACATAAAATAAGAAGAATACTTACTTGTATAACGCTTTCAAAATACGAAAATGCACACCACCTTCCATAACGAAGAAAAAAGAATGATCCAAATACCCATTGGGAAATTACAAAAATAAAATATAGAATCAAACGACAGAAAAGAGACTCTAACACATTTTCCTACATGCATATGCAATTACTTTGTATACATATGTACATGCATATACATTAATGCATGAGACCGTTTTATTCTAGAAACGCTACTTTGCCTAATTAATTCACCTTAATCTAATCGAAGAACCCCCTTTTTACTTGACTTAACATTTATTTCCCAATTTATCGCGCCCAGTTAAATACTTTAGACAAAATAAATTTTGCTTAAGGAAAGGCACTTCTTTTTATCCAAACTTCCTATTTGCTACACCAAATTTACCTTAATAATGTTCTTGAAAATCACCTTTTAACACACACATGCAACGTGTTAGAAAATACTTTATTTTTCATGAACACCTTTCACAAAAATCTATTCGTGTTAATTATGGGTTAAATATCTTTAGGTTGCTTAATTACCCATTTAATCACTTTACTTTACCATTCCTTTTATTTCGTGGGCGTTAGACAATTTCTCACATTACTTTCCCACATTATCTTTCAACGAGAACATATATTAATTTTATTCAAGTTACGTTATCTTTTCTTATATTCACCTCACAACTCATTTCGTGACGTGTTCCAATTTCATTATCTTTTCTCGGAATCCACCAAATAACTGCGTATTTTAACGGGTTCCACACTGTCGGCTATGCTCTATTTAGTGTTTTGAGTCTTTTACCCTAGGGCTCTAGGCCCTTATTTATTATTTTTCGACCTCATCCGAGTCCATATTAATGTATTTTAACATTTTTCAAATGACCACATTATTCCACTTTTACCAACCGAAGTCAAAACTCAAAAATTTTTCCCCACCTTCTGTTACACTTTCAAAATCACCATTTCTTGTCATTTACACTCTTGCATTGATTTTATCCCAAAAATCACTTTCATTTAGGACCATGTATGTAATCCCTTTTTCCAATATTTTATTTCAAAAAATGTCCTACTCTACGTAATATTACTATTTACTCATTTATTTCCAAGCTTGCATTCTCCTTTATTTTCACATGTGCTATTTTCCCCCAAAACATATTAAGTTATACATACTAACTTCTCAAATGTTGCTACTTAATAACACTCATTTCACACTTTGGAGTTAACACCCTTTCTAGTTGAAAATCTCTTTATTTCACTACTTTCTTTATCTATGAATTTATTGGGCATTTTGAAGACTACTTTACAAGAAAATACCATTTTCATTTATTAACACATGTAGTCTTGAAAACATGCCCTCATCATATTTTCCACATTTATCAACACACTTTAAGGGATGAAATTTCTAATTTCTTTATCTTATGTTAAAACTCATTAAAACCTTCACTGAACTTGTTTATATGCTCATCATCAAAATACTACAAGTTTATACACAAGATAAGACACACTTTAAGTCTAGAAATCCATAAAATGATTTTCACACGTGATTATCACATGAAATTCCATAATTTTAGCAAAAACATGCTTTTCGAGACTCGAGACATTTTTGTTCTTCAAAACTTGAATAAATGTCTAAATTTATGAAAATCCCATTTTTTACTCGAAAACTTCAAGACTTTTCATATGAGAGTGCCCCAGCAATCAATGATTAACTTGTTTAATTAAATTCTATTTTTTAGTCTAAAAAATCCCAACTCTGGAAAATAAATTGTGACAGACTAATTAATTCAAACTAATCATGCACCGTTAATCACAATATAAGGAAAATCCCCCAAATGGGCAAAACCATTTTTTATTTCGTTATTGTGGTGACAAATATATTCATCACAGAATAACAAATAAAAGCAATCACTAGAATAAATAAAGAATCGAAAATAATGACAATCACACACAACACATGATGTACGTGGTTCGGCAAGAGGGCCTACATCTACGGTGGTGTTCTCTTTATATTATTTCTCTTTCTCCGGGGAGTGTTTTACAGAAAATAATCCATTCCCTTTTCCCTGGGCGGAGGGTTTGTTATATACATATTATTTCGAAGAGTGGAGGAGTGGGACTCCTCCACGTTAGCCCACCATCTGTAAAGTATCTCTGGAGAGATATTTTAAGAACCGACTGGGACAAAACTGAATTGGTTGAGACGCGGGGCCTTCAGACTTTGGTCCGTGTTTAATTGTGCTACTCGTCTGGGCCAAAGTGGGAAATCTAGGTACCCACAATTACCCCTAAAATTTTTGGGTCATAATTTGGGCTCAATAATTTTAAATAATTTTGCTTAATGGCACTTTTGTGAATTTTACAACACTCTTGGGGATGAAGTGCCTTTCTTGAATTGATTTAGGCGGCAGATCACCTCGTTACCAGTGCATCATGATTACGAAGGTTTAAATAACTTCGAAACAGCCATTCTCTGAACATCGCTTAAAACTTGTTCGTTTTCTCTTAATTTCTCCAAGATTTTACTGTATCTCTTCTTTCTCCCAGGTCTCGTCTTCCATCTTCAAGCTTTTTTTGCATCTTCCCATCATCCCTGCTTGTGACTTTGCCTCGTCACAAGCTGACTCTTACTTCGTAAGTCTTTCTCACTTCTTTTCTTTGCTTTTTCTGGTGGAATTTCTTCATATCTCTTACTAGGGTTTTTCTTTTTCAATGGCGAAAATAGGCAATAGATCGATCACTGAATTTAGGAAATTCTATAACATCCTAAACTGGGTAGACATTGAATGTTGCCCTGTTCCTCATAATGTCAGAGATATTAAGGACGACCACTGGAAATATGTTCTCTTGCTATCCTAGGGGGTCTCACTTTACCCCCAAATAACTTGTTTTTACATTTTTTGGTTACTTTGATATAGTTCCTGCATAGTGCTCGCCCAAATTTTGGAAAATTATCAATGGTGTGAATAGAATTAATCAGCTATGGCACCAATCTAGGGCTTGCTGAAATATGCTTTTGCTACTCTTTTTCTTGAAAAAGCCCTGGGCTTATTTACCTCAAAGCCAGGAGTCCTGATAGGGTATTGGTAGTAAATCTACCTGATTCCCACAAGGACTACTAGCATGAGGGGTTTATTTCTAGAAATTGGCAGTTCCCTCCCCATACCGAAGGGTCGACGTCTGGGAGATACATGATCCCCTTTTATGGGGAGGAGTTTATTGGTAGGCATAGCTCTTGTTATACTCGTTGATCCTCTATTTGTGTATGATTTTTCTCATATCTTTCTCTCTCTCTTTTCAACAAAGACAAAGAACTCGGAGCCCGCTCTTAGCGAGGTTCGAGTTGCTGAGTTGGTCAAAGTCTAGAAAATCAGGAAACTCTTAGTTGACGGTGAACATCCTCGATAGGAGGCATTACTTCTGGAATATAAGAACATTGGGTCCAGTTTCATTACGTGACTTATGGATAACATTCCTAAGCTAGACATCACTGAAGAGGTTTCCACTGACCCCATCCAATTAGACGAGGAAGAAAGCAGTTCTGGTGAGGAGAGAGAAGGTGCTAAGAGGGGTGGTGCTGAAGGCAGTTCCAGTGAGGATAGCTCTGGTAGTGAAGAATCTTCTAGTTCAGAAGAGGGTTTAAAAGTTCAAGAGTCTTCAGGGGATCCAACTAGTTCCAGCGAGGAAGAAATGGCTCCTACCAGGAAGAATTTAATCCGAGACGATGATGATGATGTGCTTCTCTCTCGTCGGTTGAAGAATAAGAAGTCTGGCAGTAAGGATGTTGCTATTGGCTTTTAGTTTGCTGCCCATGGGCGGGAGAAGAAGAGGAAGGAGGAAGAGCAGTTGAGAGAGAGGGAGAGAAAGAAAGAGGAGGAGATGAAGAAGGTGGAGGAGAGAAGGAGAGCAGAGAAGGAAAGTAAAGAGAGGGAAGAGGAGAAGAGGAGAGAGGAGGTGAGGACGAAGGAGGGACATGATTTGGTGCCCGTGTCCTCTTTTCCTGAGGGGGACTCTATTGCCCTTTCTCCTCAGTTGGCTACCGCGCTGCTCGAAAGAGCAATTTTGCCGACTGATCATCAAAAGGCGATGGGGAGCGATCGGTTAGCTCTGAAGGCGAGTCAGAGGCTAGACTTGGTAAGTTTTCTTTCGCTTCTCTATTCTCGCAATATTTTGTTCAATGATTTTCTTGCTAATATTTCTCTTCTTTGCAGTTTGTGACTGACTTCGCCATCCTCTACCGCAGTCGCGACGAGCTGGTGAAAAGGAATGCCAATCTGGAAAAGAAAAATGCTGAGCTGGAGGCCAACTTGAAGGCTTCCAATGCTACCCAAAAGTCTTTCAATCTCGCTCTGACTGAAGCCAATCGAGTGAAGGAGGTGGCGACCAAGAAGCTCGTGGAGTTGAGGCAGTCCTATGACTTGGTCTGAACGAGCAAGCTGTCTACGGTAGAGGAGAATAAGGTGCTTGTAGAAAAGGTGAAGAAGGTGGAATACGAGGCTGCCACCATTAAGGAGAGCTCGTATAACGCTGGGTGGGCTGCTGCGTACGAGGATGCTAATGTTTATATTGGCTACATCAGCTGACTGAACTTCAAGAAGGGTTAGAATAAAGCTCTTTTGGTTGCTGAGGTGGACATTGATTCTCCTCTCTTCGATGAGCATGATCCTGGTCCTAAGCCTGTTGTGGATGAGGTGCCTCCTCCTGCTGCCAATGAGGGTGCCCCTACTGTTATAACCCCCGCTGCTAAAGTGACCCTCAACCAGGGAATACCGACTGCTCCGTTTGAGGGAGGTGCGCCTGGAGCTACTACAGATAAAGGGAAGCAACCAGTGACCTCAGAGCAGACTGAGGTTTCTATTTAGTTTTTCTTAGGGAACTTCTTGTATTGTTTGCTTTTGTTGTTCTTTCCTTTCTTTCGCTTATGTACTTGGAACCTTCTTTTTTAATGAAATGAAATCTTTTTCCTTTTTGCATACTGATTTCTTTCTTTAATGCTTATATGGTCTGTAGCTGATTGATATTGATGAGTACATACCCACTTTTTCTTAACTAGGAAGGATTCTTGGTCCCAATGCTAGTAACCAAGTTTACCAAGCCTTTATAAGGTTTTATAAGTCCCTTAGGTCGAGGAACCAGAGTTTTAAAGACCAGTCGGAGCTTGTCGCCAAACTAAAGGATAGGCTTCAGGAGATGGAAGAGGTTGGCACTTCCATTCAAGAGAAAGTGAATGCTCTGAGAGATAAACTTTTGTATGCCTTTGATATCAATAAGGCGGAGAAGTTCTTTAACAAGAGAATAAAGCTCTGAGGAGGGAGGTGTCACGACTTAGAGAGCATGCGCCGAGCGTCGCCCCTCATGTTTTGCGGGGTTCCTCTTCATCGGCTGGTCTTAGTGCTGGAACAGATGATAGGGGTTCAGCTAGGGAGGTTGACAAGCTTTGGGGAGACATTCGTCGAGCATACATGATAGCTGTCGAGCTCCAAAGAGATGTTACGCTGTTGAGTCATCTGTTCAAGAAAGGTCCTCAGCGAGTGTGGGATGATGGTTATGATCAGGGTTAAACAGGTTCTCCGACGAGGCTGGCAGAGGTTACAGAGCTATCCTTTTTTAGAGGAGGGTTGAATGCTCTCTCCCTAAGAACTCAGTACTATGGTATCGTCATGAGATCTACCCTTCGACTTTGATGCCTAACCCTTTCAGTAGGTATAACCAGTGGGTCCCCATAGATGCTATCCCCAGGCAGTTACTGGAACCAGATGCAAATAAAGTCGAGGAGGAGTTAGATCCTCACCCAGACGATGGCCGAAGAGCACAAGTACCTGATTATCTTGCTCTGAGGCCTAATACTCATTAGGATCTATTTAATTCAACCAATGTAACTCTATTTATGCAACAAAGTAATAAAATAATTATGTTTTGGGCGATTTTCTGAATAAACATGTGTTGTATATTGTCCACTTCATTGATTTATTATTTAATTATCTTGGGATTTTCTTAGCCGACTAGAGTTGTTTTATTGCGTGAGTATCCTCCTAGTCCAGTATGCTTATAAGATACCATTCGTCCCCACTTTACCTTTTAGGTCGTGTTATCACACTCCCTTTGGCTTAAGTGTAGCATTGGCGAGGACACACCTGGCGTTGGATGTTCTATCCGAGCAGGTTTTTGGAGACCAATTTTGAGTTGGCCAAGCTGCCTTAGGGTCCCCCATAGGGCTTTATATATTTCCAAGGGCAATATTAAGAGGTTGTTTGTGTTAAATGACGAGAACCTAATGAGGGTAAAACCCTGCTTATATGTGTTAAGAGGGGAGGCTGTCACTTGGAAAAGGTGCACAAGTTATAAAGTTTTTGAAAAAGAAATCAACATTTCATAGAATGCCACTGTCAATCTATCCTTTATTAATCAGAAAAGACTTGCAAATTTTGACATTGTAATAAAAGATTAAAACAGAAAATTAGAAGTAGAATTTCTTTAAATTGGTTGCGTTCTAAGCTCGAGGAATCTCCTTGCCCTCCAGCGTTTCTAAGTGATAGGTTTCTTGCAGGTTGTCCCTTATCACCTTGAATGGTCCCTCCCAGTTTGGTCCTAGCTTGCCATCTGATGGTTTTACTGTAGTGCCAAGAACTTTCCTTAGGATGTAGTCCCCAACTTGGAATGCTCTTGGATTGACCTTCTTGTTGTAGTGCTTCGCTAGCTGTTGCTGGTAGCCTACTTGTTTCACTAGAGCTAGATCTTTGCGTTCCTCATCTAGGTCAAGTTTAGCGAGTAATGCTGCATCGTTTTAGCCTTGGTCGACCAGGGTGGACCTCATGGTAGGGAGGCCAGCTTCCAAGGGGATGATTGCCTCCATACCATATGTCAGTGTGAATGGGGTTTCCCCAGTTGCTCGCCGTGGGGTAGTGCGATAAGACCATAGGATATGTGGTAGCTCGCTCACCCATGCCCCCTTGGCTCGATCCAAATGCTTCTTCAATCCATCAATCACTATTTTGTAAGAAGCTTTAGCTTATCCGTTGCTCTGGGGGTATGCCACTGAGCTGAAATGGTGCCTGATTACGTGGTCATTGCAGAAACCATGGAAGAGGCCACTCTCGAACTGGGTTCCGTTGTCAGTGATGATGGTCTAGGGGATCCCAAAGCGGGTGATAATGTTTTTCCATACGAACCTTATCATATCCGTGTCTCTGATGTTTGCCAATGACTTTGCCTCTATCCATTTGGTGAAGTAGTCTGTTGCGACCAGTAAATACTTACGATTACTGGAAGCAGTAGGGAGAGGGCCCACGATGTCCATTCCCCATTGAGGGAAAGGGCAGGGGCTGGTAAGTGATTTTAGGTCGCTGGCGGGCTGGTGAACCAAAGGAGCGTGTAGTTGACATTTTTCACACTTACATGTATATATCCCAGAATCCTTCTGCATGTATGGCCACCAGTAGCCTTCCTTCATTACTCGGAAGGCTAGCAACCTGCCCTCAATATGACTTTCACAGATTCCCTTATGGAGCTAGTGCAAAATTTTCTTGATGTCCTTTGGGTGAATGCATTGGAGGTAAGGTCTAGTGAAAGACCTCTTATACAATTTGCCTTCAGGAGTTAAGTGAAAGTGAGAAGCTTTTACTCTTATCTGATGTGCGACCTTTTTATCTTCTGGTAGGGTACCATCCTTTAATTAATCTCCCAGGGGGTCCATCCAACTGGGGGCTGGTTAAATCTGGAAAACATGACCTGTATTTTGCTGCTTGTTTCTCTGGTTAATGCTCGGCTTGGCAAGGAAGTCGATCAAAATTGTAATCTTCAACT
Source organism: Sambucus nigra (assembly GCA_949130495.1). NCBI lineage: Eukaryota > Viridiplantae > Streptophyta > Magnoliopsida > Dipsacales > Adoxaceae > Sambucus > Sambucus nigra. The sequence continues at coordinate 289,063,189 of OX422210.1, forward strand.
CAGAATTGATCGCTGAGCTTAAAGCTGCTAGGGCATTAGCATGACTATTTTATCCTCTAGGAAACTGTTGGACGCTCACTTGTTCGAGGTTAGACATTAGATTTTTCACTGTAGCGAGGTAGGTCGCCATTCTTTCATCCCTTATGTTAAAGTCTCCACTGACCTGATTAGAGACCAGCTGTGAGTCACCGAACACCTGAAGTTATTTTTCACCCATCGCCTATGCCTTCTGCAGGCCTGCTATCAATGCTTCGTACTCTAATTCGTTGTTGGAGGCTTCAAATCCAATCCTGATTCCTTTTTTGAGTATTGTATCTTCTGGGGTGACCAACACAATGCCCACTCCTGCCCCTTTGGAGTTGGAGGCTCCGTCAACGAACAGTCGCCAAACACATTGCAGCGAGTGATCTTCCTTCTGACTAACGAGTTGAAATTGATTGTGAGGATGTTCTCGTGTGAATTCTGTGATGAAGTCAATGAGGACCTATCCATTGATTGCATTCCTTGGCTGAAATTGGATGTCAAATATCTCGAGCTCGACTGATCACTTGGATAGTCTGTCAAAAAGATCTATTTTTCGTAGGACTGCTTTTAGGGGATGAGATATAAGGATGATAATAGAGTGAGATTCTAAGTAATGCTTCAATTTCCTCGAGGCTACCACTAGTGAAAAGGCGAGATTTTCCAGTGGCAGGTATTGCTGTTCGGCATCCAAGAGGGTCTTGCTCACGTAGTAAACTAGGTGCTAGATTCCTGTTCTTTCGCATACCAATGCAGAACTGACAGCGTGGCTGGAAACTGTAAGGTACAAGTACAGGGAATCTGTTTCTTGAGGTATTACGAGCAAGGGGGGTGTGCTGAGATAAGCTTTGAGCTCCTCTAATGCTTTTGAGCAATCATGGTTCCACTCCACAGTTTTGCTTTTCTTCAATAGCTGGAAAAATGACTGGCACTTATCGAATGGCTTCGAGATGAATCGATTCAAGGCAGCGAGCATGCACGTCTCTTATCGTGTGGGGGGGAGGGGACTGCACCCTATTAATTGAGTCAATCTGGTCTGGGTTGGCTTCAATGCCTCTCTCGCTAACAAAGTACTCAAGAAATTTTCCTGACTGGACACCGAAGGAACACTTACTTACATTGAGCTTCATTCGGTATTTCCTGAGGATTTTGAAGGTCCTTGATAGGTCTGGGAGGTGGTCTTCTTTATGCTGGATCTTAATGAGCATATCATCGATGTAGACCTCCATGGTATCTCCCATTCGCTCTTTAAACATTTTGGTGACCAACTGCTGGTAGGTTGCCCTTGCATTTTTGAGTCCAAAGCGTATAACTTTGTAACAATATAATCCAATGGTGGCGATGAACGCTGTCTTGCCTTGATCTGGTACGTATAGAGGGATCTGGTGGTATTTAGAGTGTGCTTCCAAGAAACTCATTCTTTTATGAGATGCTGTGGCGTCCACCAACCGGTCGATCTTTGGGAGAGGGAAACTATCCTTAGGGTATACCCTGTTAAGGTCAGTGAAGTCAATACAAACTCTCCATTTCCCATTTCTCTTTGGAACCACTACTGGGTTGGACAACCATTTAGGGAATTGAACTTCCCGTATGGATCCTGCATCTAACAGCTTCCCCACGTCTCTCTCTATAGCCCTGGACTTCTCGGGTGCAGTTTGCCATGCTTTCTGCGTGATTGGTTTGAAGGCCGAGTCGATGTGCAACCGATGAAAAACCACACTGGGGTCAATTCCAGGCAGCTCGTAAGGTTCCTATGCTAAAATATCCAAATTTTTCCTCAAAAGAATCATCAATTCCTTCTTTTCTTGATCTGTGAAAGAGGCTCCAATCAAGAACATCCTGTCTTTTTCACTGCCACCGACTGCGACCTCTTCCAGGTTTTCAACGACCCACTCAGAGATGAGGAGTCTGGTCTCCTCCACTCCAGGTCTTCCATACTTTTACTGCTATTTTTAAGGTATAAAACCTTCCTATTCTTCAATCTTCTCCTTGGTCTTCTCGAGCTTCTTCTCTAGTTTTGGGCGGATGGATGCTATGAAGCACCTCCTTGCCATTACTTGATCTCTGTGGATATCCATCACTCCTCGCTCAGTCACATACTTGTGTTTCTGATGGTAGGTCGAAGGAACGACCTTTATCGCATGCAGCTATCCTCTGCCGAGGATAGCTCGATAGGGCGAGTTAATGTCGACTACCTGAAACTCGATCATCTTGGAGACACTTCCTGCCCTTACTGGAAATACAATCGTTCCCAAAAGGATAGTTACTTTTCCAGTGAAGCCAATTAGAGGGACAGTGGCTTCCTTCAAGTCGACGAGGATTAACTTCAATTTTCTGAAAAGGTCAAGATACATGACTTCGGATGAGCTTCCGTAGTCGATGAGAAACTTATCGACATCATAGTTTGCTATCCTGAGTGTAATGATCAAGTCATCATGATGTGGGGTCCTTACTCCCACCAAATATTCATCTGTGAACACAATGTGTTTGCTGTAGTCGACATCATCTGCTCGTCGACGCTTCCCTGCCTGTGTTTTAGCTGGATCAATTTGAAAAGCTTGTATTACTATCGCAAGCTTTTTACTTCCATATGAGATGAATTTCCTTGAATCAACTTTAGGTCCGATGCCCCATGAATCACTATGAACTCAAGGATAACATCCTCCTCGAGCACGTTATCGAGCCTTGTGTCTCCGTTGGCAACGACTTTCTCTGCCTTATTCTCCACAAACTCATCTAGGTGCCCAGTCTGGGCTAATTCTTTAAGGTGAGACTTGAGAGCTTTGCAGTGCTTAGTTTTGTGCCCACCTTCCTTGTGAAAAGAGCATCTTAGCGCGTTGTTCCTCTTTGAGAGATCTCCTCTCATATTTCTGGGCCACTTAACGAACGACTCGTCCTTGATCTTTGCAAGGATCTTGTAAATTGATCTTTAAAGATAGTGTTCACTACCTAAAATGCTTTTGAAGCATTATTTTTGTTCCCATTTTTGGAGCTACCCTTGCCCCCATTCTTTCTCCCATTCTTCTAGTTCTCAACTTTATCGCTACCCTTGGCAATGACCTTAGCTCGACCATTATCCCATGTACTAAGGTGGGTCACATCCTCAACTTTGGCATATTTCTCAATGCGAGCAATTAGGTTATCAATAGTTGTGGCCTCATTCTTAGTGAGGGATTGGTGCAAGAGGCATGAGCTGGGTAGGCCAATCTTAAAATATTCCACAGCGACCTGCTCTGAGCAGTCCTCGACCTCGTTGAACAACTCTTAATACCTTTTTGCATAGTCCCTGAGGATCTCCTAGGTCTTTTTCTTCATTGTCAACAAGGCATCCATCCTCTTTGGATAGGAGCTGCTGGTAATGAAGCGAGCTGTGAAGAGATTTGCCAGGGACTCGAAGCTCCTGATGGATCTACGAGGGAGTCTCTCGAACTGCCTTTGGGCCACATCGTGCAAGATCGATGGAAAGATCCAGCACATTAGGGCATTTTTGTGGTTCCATAGGGTCATGAACTGCCCGTACTGCTTGACATGGTCGATAGGGTCAGTCTTCCCGTCGTAGATTTTGAATCTAGGAATCACAAACTTCTTAGGGGTTTCTTCTTCTTCTATCTCCCTTGAGAAAAGGGATTTCATTTGGGTCCTGAGAGCTCGCCTGGATAGCTCTCTGGTAGATATGGTACCCAGATGGACTGGGTGCTGGTCTAATTCTCTTCGGACCATCATCTCCTCGAGCGAGGCTCCTATAACGGTGAGCTGGTTACTGTTGCTCGAGTAAGTCTTTATCAGAATTGTGTCCCTCAAGCCTTTGAGATCCACGTCTAGGGCTCCTTCCTCGACTGCGAGACTTGCTTGCCTGAGGGCTAGGAGTGCGATATTGACGTTGCCTGGTGTTACCATGGATCTCTCTCTCCATTCTCTCCAATCTTCTTGCTTGCGAGTGGCCTCCTCTTTCTCTCGGAGCCTGGCCTCATTGGTGTCGATTAGCCTGGAGACCTGTGTGGACTTAGCTGGCCCTTGGCTTTCCTGCGAAACTTGCCGTTTTGGGCGATCCCTAGGATCTGAACGTCGAACTTCAGATCTGATCCCGTGAGGGGAAGACTTTTCTTGAATATCCCATGCCTGAGGGGCATTGCTGCTGTGACTAGACATTCCAAATTCTTTTTAGTGAAGGCTTTTTATAAGGAGAACAAATATTCCCACAAACGGAGCCAATTGTGGTGACAAATATATTCAACATAAAATAACAAATAAAAGAAATCATCAGAATAAATAAAGAATAAAAAAATGACAATTACACACAACACATGATGTATGTGGTTCGGTAAGAAGGCCTACGTACATGGTGGTATTCTCTGTATATTATTTCTCTTTGCTCCGGGGAGTGTTTTACAAAACATAATCCATGCCCTTTGCCCCGGGCGGAGGGTTTGTTATATACATGTTATTTCAAAGAGTGGAGGAGTGGGACTCCTCCACGTTAGCCCACATCCCTAAAGTATCTCTGAAAGAGATTTTAGTAACTGAGTGGGTAAAAAATTGAATTAGTTGAGGCACGGGGCCTTCAGACTTTGGACCATTTTTAATTGGGCTACTCGTCTGGGCTAAAATGGAAAATCGAGGTACCCACAGTTATAATTCATAATACTTACAATTACAGTAAAATACAGTGATACACGAATACCCACAGACATCAGTTCATTATCGTCGGCAAGAGATACCACAAGAGCTCCAAGTCAGTACTCTAGATGAGTAGAACAATTAATCCAGGGTTTATAAATATTCACATATATGTTTGGGAATGATATGTGAATAAAAAACGTATGAAAACCTTGAAAAAATAAAGTCTGTTTTATGTAGAAGTTCTGCAAAATCGTGAGTGCCGAAGAATTGAAAAATGTGAATGACGAACACTGCTATAAATACAAAAATTGAGGTGGTGCATCGCTCAAACGAAATGGAGCTATCGCTCGAAGGAGCTAATGTGTCGCTTGAACGACTTCGCGTGAGATGCCGATGTCGCTCGAACCACTAGCTGATCTCGCTCGAACGACGTCAGCGTCATTTTTTCGTTCGCCTATACACTTAGAGAAAACTCATCATTTGAAGTAAAAACTTTTCAACTCCTTAAAAAATATTTATAAAAAATCCCAACTATTTATGTAAACGTTAAAAACTCCAAATAAACCATTTTTTCAATATGCGAGTGGAGAAATGAGAACGGTTGAAGAGCACGTTGCATAAAGCATGATGCATGGATGAAGATGATGGACGCGAGGATTCGAATCAATGCCGTCATGGTAACGTGTTGACGTGCTGAATGTAGCGGTATAAAACATATTTGCTGTGATCTAAGACAGACAGAAAATTCCTAGATTTTAACTCGGACTTTTATAATATCATGTCCTTACAGCATATAAATATCTTAACAAGATAAATATTATTTCAAACATTTTATTTCATAAAATTTTTAATATCAAGTCTTCTTGAAGACATATCATTTTCTCAACATTGACACCATTTGTAAAAAAAAAAACATTTGACCTAAATCATGAGAAAATTACTTTCTTGAATATGCATATATTCTACTCTCAAAAGTCTACATACAAGACCAAAGACTAGGAAACTAGAATTCTTAAACTTAAATAGTAGAGTTTCCCACGTCATTGAAGACCTAAAATGGTAGGATGAATAAGATGGCGGTGGCAACCTCCCACCTCTTAAGGTGGACTTAACGAGGTTGTCTAGCATCACAAGTTTGCTCCTTGAAATCTCCAAGAATACCCCCTTCATACTCCATTGTTTCTTCTTCTTTTCCTCTTTAAAATTCCCCCAATAACTTCTCCATAAATCAATACCTTGCCCAAAAATGGTTTAGATGGTTTTTTGGGCCTAAATATTGTGAAAAAGGCTTACAGTATGATGGTCTAGGGTTGAGGGGTAGTGGTGCTAGGGTGGTATAAGGTGATTTATGGTGTAAGAGCTCTTAATAGCTATATATATAGAGAGAAAATATGATTTAAAATGAGCCTCCATATCCCTTAAATACTCTAAAACCCTTAGGTGCAAAATCCTTAACTTTCCCAATACTCTAACCCCAAAATGATCTGCTCCATTAAGAGTTTGATAGGTCAAACCATCTAATAATTTAAAGTTGAGAGCATTTTCTGAATCTGAAAAGTCTGAATTTTAGAGTCTCGTTTGAATGAGAGTGGATCTTGTTTAAACGAGAACTCCTATATCATTCGAACCAAATTGGATCTCGTTCGAACGAGAACTACAAATTGTTTGAATGAACTTTGAATGAAGTTCTAATGAGATTGGATTTTCCAAACAAAGATGTTTCATTTGAAGGTTGTTAAAATCATCGTTTAACAAGATTGGTATCTCGTTCGAACGACCCTAAATTTTCTTCAAAACGAATTTAAGGCCATTCTAAATCCAATTAATTGCACCAAGACAAGTATATTACCCAAATTTGACCATAATTCATCTCATAAGGTCTAAAGATGAATTGAGTTACATGAAGTCACCAAATTACATGGGTAAGATCAAAATCTTGAGGGAAATTATTACAAATGTTGAACTCCTTACAACTCTTTAAAAAACACCTATATTGAATACATTGTCGGTAACATTAAAGAATATTTTTCCCTTTCATTTGATTATTAGAATACATTGTTTATAATCACTTTGTGGGATGCCCTATGTCCCTGAGACTTCTGATATCATAATTTTCTTCCTGCATTCCTACCCCCAAAGGTGACTGCACTTATTTTTATGAAATAGGGTATCCAACCTCATCAAATTTTATAACCATTCTCTTTAAAAGGAGATCAGACCTTAATGGAGGAGAGGGTGGAGGTAAGGCCTCTGTTGAGACCTCAGGGAGCCTTTGAAGTTTTATTAGGGTCTCTATCAGCTCCTGGGAAGCACTGAGTAATATCTTTTTCTCTTTTATAGAGATTATGTATCACTCTCAAGCCTTCTTCTTATCCTCAAATACCTCACCTACCCCTTGGGGGTTGTGAACCTCATCACCATCATTCGTATTGATATAATAACATCTAAATCATTGAGTGAAGGTCTACCTATGATCACGTTATAAGAGGAGGTCAAGTCCTTTTAGATAGTTTTACAGGAATCCTTACAAACAGAGGTAAGGGGAGGGTGATGTATCCCAAGGAATAAGTTTGTTACCCATTGAATTTGATAAGAGAAGTGGTGATAAGTTGCATGTGTTTTGTGCCAAGGTCTAGGGACTCAAAGGCATATGAGAACAAGATATCTAAAAATCTCTCTATCAATGAGAATCATTTCATGTTAGTATTCCCAATGATCATTGTGATGATGAAGTGGTCGTCTTGAGCCAAACGAACCCTTCTGAGGTCTATTTGTCGTAAGACTATCATTATCGCTTCTTTTAAAGCTTAATGGTGAAAGGATATATGGGTGATGTTCATACCTTCCTGTTTGATACTCCTAAGTTGGGCATTTCTAGACGTGGAAAGTTTTTATCCCCCGACCAAGCCTTGAGAGATGTAGTTTACATCTATCGGAGGGATATCATCCTTATTGTTATTGTTGTTATTGTTGTTGTTGTTGTTGTTGTTGTTGTTGTGCCGGCCTTTGTCGGAGTCCTTGGATAAATATTATTTGAGTTAGCCCATTTTCATCACTCATTTAATGGATTCCTTAAACCTAAAATAGTCATCGGTGTTGTATCCATGGCCTCTGTGAAACTTATGGTACTTGGACTTGTCTATCTTATCATTAGTGGTTCTCATGATCTTGGAGAGTGCTACGAGATTTTGGGCTTATTCCTACCATAGAGAACTCTTAAGGGTGGGTGTTAAAGGATTGATATTTTTAGCTTCTAGGGGCCTATTATTTTTACCTCCATCTTTCTTATTCTTGGACTCAAATACTTATGAGGTCTCATCAAGACAGGAGAATACCTTCATCCTCTTTGCCTTATGGCCTGCCTTGTTGAGATAACATCCTTAGAATTCATATATTTTTGGGCTCTTTTGAGAAGTTTAATCATAGATTTTGGAGGATTTTGCTAAAGTAACTCAATGGGTCTTCTGAGATAAAACCTAAGATAAAGGCCGCGACATAAATGAAGACATTCAGATCATTGACCAAGAGAGCTTCCTAGTTGAACCTCTTAGTATTGTCCCTGAAAAATTCTCAGCCTTCTGTTTGAAGTGGAGGTGGTAAGTGACAGGCTTCCTCATCTTTTATGCCCTAATAAAATGGAAAACAAAATATATTTCCAACTCAGTGAAGCTTGTTATGGTCTCTGGATTTATCTTTACAAATGTGTTCCTATCAGCTCCCCATGAGGTAGCAGTAAAATATCTACACATAACCTCATCTGGGGTATTTTAGAGGATTTTAAGTGATTTATAGGTATTTAAATGGTCTTTAGGATACTTATCCATCGAATGGTTGAATGGTAGGCATCCTCAAATTAAGAGCATAGTGTTGAAAGCCATTAGGGAAAGAAGATATAGTATTTTAGAAGGCCAACTCAATGGTGTTAGTTTTCTGTATCTTGTACTCGCTGAGGAATTTTTGCAACTGATCTTGCATATTATTGCTCTTATTGTCCCAGGGCTTACCCACGCTGGAACCACCTTGAGACTTATTACCGGGGATTGATAACCTGTCTTTGACAAGAATGCGGGTTTCGAATCATTGGAGGACCCTAGGCACACCTTTTGGATCATTCTCTTCCTCCAACTTGGGTCTTTGGTTTTCCCCAATTTAGCTATTTTCTGTTATATCTCATTCCTCTACGACTAGGGTAAATGCAGTTTACTAAGAATGCTAGTATACTTCTCATAGAGATCCTTTTACTGAGCCTCCATTGCTTTGAAATAATGGGATAAAATTGTGTTTGTTGGAATCTTAAAGTGATCAAGATATGTATTTAAAGGAAATGGAACTTGTTGTTCCCACAAACGGATCCAAACTGATTGGTGTTGAAATCGTAAGTGACCTTAGATCCATTGGTGCTCCCCTTTGGATCTAAAACAGATAAGAGTAGAGACGTGTCAAAGTGTAATATAATTATTCAAAGTGGTTGAAACCTTAGGTGAGTATCCTACGTGAACTTTCAAAGATGTTATATAGTTTATTAGATTGTGAAAGTACTATTATAGTCTAGAGGGCCACTTGAGATTTGTCCAAGAGATTCTAAGAACTTGTGGATTTTTCAACAATTCGAAGGACCTTAGGAAGTAACTTATGGACTTCTCTATGGTCTCCTTAGTGTTGAATTAGTACTTAACAAGATATAAAAAGTATTAGGTAACTAAAAAATGATATGAGTTATGAATGTAAGATCAGAACAGTGGGTTGTGACTATGGAACAAGGAGTGAAACATTTATGAATGACATTCTTTATAAGTTTGATTTATCAAACATGAATTGAACCTTTAACCAACCTGTTAATTATATGCCAACTCTAGGACAGAGAACAAGGGGACTATCACAACATGGATGAAGGGCCTTTGAGGTTAACAATGTAAGTAAGATGGTAGAGCGTTGGTTAAATATTTTGTAGGTGGTGTAAGGTAGTTTTTGGGTGCATTAAATGCGGATTGGGATTGAGTTGTGGTGGTAGGTGAAAAACTATTGTGCTTTTCACCTACCTTCCATAACAGTAGAAAAAACTCCGTTAGAGATCCTATGGACTAGAAATGTCCTTGGAATACCTTGTGATCATCTTCATTTACAATAATAAACTTTTATCCTGAGGATTAGATTACCTTAGGTGCTCATTTCTCTTTAGTTCGAGGTATGCTATGAGTTTCAGACATCGCAGAATTGTGGTGCCAGGGTCTTTGTGCTTGATCAATGAGACACGTGGGAATAACTATCCGTGTTAGGAAGGGGGAGAAGTCAATGAGGTCTGCTATAGTATCATGGCTTATCCTTGAGATAAATAGAGGTATTGAGGACCAAGTACTGATCTGTTTGAGGTTAGAGATCAGTATTGTGACCTTTTTTCCTGCTTGAGGGTAGTCGAGTGGTCTTAGAGACTTTTAAATACCAAGTGTAAAATAGGGTATTATCAATATCTATAGACTAATGTCACATAAAAATTTGAGTCTGAAACATGGGATTGATACCCATCAACATTACGAAATCTGAAATACCTGAATCAAAGATACCATATCATCAAGGTAAAGAATGCACAAAGAATAAATCCCCTACTTTTGTAAAAATACTGAAAGATTATGCAAAAGAGAAATCCATCTAATATCATCAATCCCAATAAGTATATGCTTTCTCTTCATAAATCATGTCCACCTAAATTAATGTGTCACAATAAGTATATTATCCTCATTCATGAAACATCTCCCCCTAACTGAATGCTTCTCCCCCTAGACATGTGAATATCCCAATAAAGGAGCAAAAGGGAACTCCCCATATCTTAGACGTTTCTTTCCCTTTTTGACAAAAAAAGTGTTAGAGAAATAGAAAGACATAGACAATAGGTATACCATGGAAAATATAGACACAATTACAATGTATAAGCAACACCAGCGATTTAAAATCTAGAAAATATCTAAAATAACCAACGTGATAATGAAAATACTCAATGGAAATCATTATGAGTATGAGCACCGTACAAGACAAATTAATCTCAAAACATGAACTAATTGTCTTACTGGGTTGGTTAGTATGTGTATTTGGTTGTGTGAAACATGCCAAGAAATGTCATGGTCATGTTAACCAATTGATTATCTTAGCCTTGTCATAATCAAGGGATTATGTACCGTTCGATATTTCAATTAAGAATACTTGTGTTAGCCTTTAAGAATATGTAAGGACATATTTTCATAGGTCCGTTATCAATTTATTATGTCATATACCGCTACACCGTCGAAGAGCATTCAAGAGACATCTACATCAAAGACGGATCCGAATTACTCAAGTTCTTCATCATTCAAGACTCTGCGAAGTTTACTTTGGTAAGGTTATATTTTAAATAACTTTACTTTTCACTTAGAGCTTTTGGGATATTTTTACAAAATATTTTTCTAAAGATTTTGTTTTCGGACACCTTTTCGTAGAAAAATCATAACTAATTCATAAAAAATCAGAAAGACACGAAACTAGCGGCCATGCATTCGTATCAAAATTTTCTACAGGCCTTGCATGGAATCTCGTTTGATAGGTCGTTCTAACGACCTTCAATTTTCATTCAAACAACATAGCATCTCGTTAGATCTCGTTCGAATGACATTTGTCCTTTGTTCGAGCGACTTGCTGATCTCGTTCGAACGAGCTCTGTTTTCGAGGCTGTGCGATTTTCTATAAAATCTCATTCTCTGGTTTCATTTTCATTAAGAAGTCACAGCATTTTGACGAACAGAAAAACTGCGAAAGCAGAATTCTTTTAGGCTTCTTACTTTAGGGTTTTAATCCCTTTTTGCTTTCAATTCACAAAACTCCCATATGCCTTAGTGAATTATTTTGGTTTTCAAGAACATACTTTGCTCTTGTTTATACTTTGTGGGGAGATCTCTACAACCGACAGTTGCATGCTATTGTGGAGGGAGTCCTTATAAAGTTCACTCTTGTGGAGAATCCATTTTTCTTCTTCATTGCTACCCTCGTGGAAAGGGAAAATTCCAAACGTAACTTGTGGAGGAGCCATCTTCTTCTTCACTGCTGCCCTCTTGGAAAGGGAACGTTCCAGTTGAGACATCAGAACCGACACCTGTGGGTATTTCGTATGTCACCCTATTTCATTATAATCCGTGTAAGTTGTTTTCTTATAAATTATAGTGAAATAAAAGGTTTTGCCCCTTTCGAGGATTTTTCCTGAAATTGTTTGTTTTATCCTGCATGCTTTATTTTATTGGATAAATCATCTAGATGCATGTTTTAGAGTTTAACTAAACTTTGGGATTAATTAAAATTGGATTTTATTTGAAAAGTCACAATATTTCTGCTGTAGCGATTCTACAAATTGGTATCAGAGCCTGTTGCGCTAAGTTATTGTGTTTTGATTCTGATTTTGCACAAATATGGCTTTTGATGATCTTCGATGTCAAATTTTTGAAAAAGTTAATTGGAAAATTCACACGAACTCTTGTTTTAAATCTTCTGTTGAAAATGACTCTGAGAGGTGTCCTTGTTGTGAGGGTGTTGGTCACACGTTAGATGAGTGTACCACAAATTTAAAGAAAAAATTTAATAAACCGGCTTCTCATGTTTATACCCTTAGTGATTGTGATTCGGAAGAAGAAGTCTTTTATGCTTCTAGGCGAGAGTTTCCCATCCATGTGATTAGTGATGAGAGTGAGGGTGAAAAGAGTGAGGAGGAAGAAGAAGAATTAAGTGAGTTGCAAGTTGCCTACAATAATTTGTATTTTGAATCTTTAAAGACAAAAAAGGCAAACTTGAAACTTAAAGCTGAATTGAAGAAACGTGCTTTAGATAATGATAATACTGATGCATTGATTAAGGATCTTAGGGCACGTGAGGAGATTCTTAAAGAGAAATTAGGATACGTCGAGGGTGAGAGAGATAGTCTTAGAGGGTTGATGGAGACTATGAAAAAGGTCCTTTTAGAGTTTGAGGATTCTAGAAGTGTACTTGAATCTAGGATAGGTGAACTTGAGGTGAAATTAAAAGACTAAAGTAAAGTGAAATTTGATTTGGAGTCTAGGTCTGAAAAACTTGATAAGATTTTAGGCACCGTCGAGATAAAAAAGGATAGGGGTGGGATTGGTCTTGAAAAACATGTTTCACCCATTCCCTCACGTGTGAGAGAGCCTCCTAGTATTGTTAAAAAATAGGCACCTAAGTTTGTTAGGAAAGAGCCCCCTAGTTACATCATGAGAGAACCTCCTGGGAACATTAGGAGAGACCCACCTAGGCAAATTCGAAGAGAGTAACTGAGAAATTTGAGGAGAGGGCCACCTTTAGGTAACACACACCGCCCGATTTACACTTGCGCACATTGCGGTAGGTAAGGTCATCTTAGGCGCTTTTGTTACAATCTTTTGAAAGGACCTAGGCAGGTTAATAGAAGAATAAATTCGATTCCCCACACCCCCACAGCTCGTTACACGCGATTTGGGTCAGAAAATCGGATTTAGAGGCTTATGATTTACTTGTCCACGATTCCCGTTTGCTTGCACGTGATTCACCCCATGTGAAATCTTTTGGTTGATTGTGTTGGATGTTTGTTATACACTAGTGACACATCATGTTATACTCTTCCTAGTGTTATGACTCACTTTGATGTAGTGCACATTGGTATATTTGTTGAATTTGTGTGTTTCGCTACTGATTTAACACTGTTTTGGATCTGTTTACCCCTTACAAGTACTGTTTTCACGAAATTTTTTCACTAGGAAATATTATATTATTTTTTTGGGAATCTAGGAAATTTTGGCAGGTCTTGCGAAGTCGTTCAAACGACATTACATGTCGCACGAACGACATTTGTCCTTCGTTTGAGCGACTTCCTCAACTCATTTGAGCGAAGTCCTTGGCTCGTTCGAACGACAGGCTGAATTTTGCTTCTGATTGGTTTACCGTCCTCTGGGTTATTTTAATATTTTGGTACTGCTGGAAATATTTTTGGACTGTCTGGAAATTCTGCTTTTTGCTTCCTTTCTGATTTCAGTACCCGGTATTCATATGCTTAGATTTTTGGTACTGATGGGTTTGCTTCTGGTTAGTTTATATGCAGTTAGTCTTGCTATCCATGCTTAATTGATAACACTGATTTGCTCATTTATCACATATACTTTCATTGTGGATTGCGCATATCAATATATATGCCTATTGCTGGTTGTATCATTTTGTAGTTATTATTTTTTCTGTTTGAAAATTTTGAAAAAAAAAATACAAAAAGATTTTATGTTGATAAAATTTTTGAAAATCCAATTTTTTTTGTATTTTGTTTACACCGTTTATGGATGGACACTTAGGATGACCGAGTCACAATTTCATTCCATTTATCCATGTGACTATTTGATAGAGTTTTGAGAATAAGTCAATTCATCAATGTGCTTTATAATGTTTGGAGTCATTAAGATGTAATTAAGTGTCACTTTCTACATGTTTGACTCATAATTTCCTTTATTGCACACATGAACGGATTTGTTTGATTATTGTTCTTGACTTATCACATGTTGGTTGGGTGTTTTCATCTCAATCCTGTCCTTAAAACGAACCAAGTGCAATAATACGAGAGTAATAAAAGTAGTGCATGTAAAAACCATTTTCCGAGAGGAATTTGTTTAGTTTGAAAAAATGATGAGTGAACACGGGAAAGGACTGCGAGTGAATAATAATCACGTCGTGAAAGACACCGTTTGAAAAGATCCCACACAAAAAATTAAGGTAATAAAAATATGAAATATGCCAAAAATTTGGGCCAATAGGTTTTCTCTAAGTTGAGAATTTAGTCCCTCTTTAGATATAAAAAATTGCATTATTATATATGAGGGAGTTTTGGATGGATATATCAATGGGTTTTCACGTCCTTTGAAAAGTTATTGAAATGACACTAAATAGTTTTGGACGTTATTGGTGTGGAAATCATTTAGACTTTGATTTGTTGATTTGATTAAGACGATGTCATTTAAATTCAATAATTTTTACACCTAAGGATACTTTTGATGTTCATTCGTTAGGGGTATACGTATGCATCGTGCACATATGATTGATTGAGTTTATTTACCTATCGAATGTGTTCACATCCATACATTCCATTTCCATAACTTGGTTGTTTAAGTTTAAATACATGGTGTGAGTTTTTCTACTTTATTTTTTGTATGAAAAAATTTGAAAAATCAAAAATAGTTTGTGAATGTTTGTGAGATACTCCTTTGCATGTGCGTAGTTTGATCCATGTTTGCTATTTTTTTATCGTGACACTCCATGTTTTGATTATTTCTTCTTATCTGTCTATTTGGGGACATCATAAAAAGGGGGAGAAGGGGGGAGATTTGATTATTAATTCTTTATTCTTATATCAATTCAAACTCGATGCGTCACGATGGTTTTTGCTTTATTTTATGTGTGTAGGTACAAAATTGAAGATTGATATGTTGCACACCCTGATGAGAGAAGCTTTGAGATTTGATGAAGATATTTGAAGAAAAATTTTGAGATCTTGCAAATTTATTCATGGGAGGGTAGATTTGTATAGGTATTTTGGTGTTTGATAATTCGGATTTTTTTATGTATGTACCGGCATAGACATAAGGGGAGATTTGTAAGGATATATTTTCATAGGTCCGTTATTAATTTATTATGTCATATACCGCTACACCGTCGAAGAGCATTCAAGAGACATCTACATCAAACAAGGATCCGAATTACTCAAGTTCTTCATGATTCAAGACTCCACGAAGTTTACTTTGGTAAGGTTATGTTTTAAATACCTTTACTTTTCACTTAGAGCTTTTGGGATATTTTTTCAAAATATTTTTCTAAAGATTTTGTTTTTGGACACTTTTTCGTAGAAAAATCATAACTAATTCATAAAAAATCATAAAGACACGAAGCTGGCGGCCACGCGTTCGTATCAAAATTTTCTACAGGCTTGCATGGAATCTCATTTGATAGGTCGTTCGAACGACCTTCAATTTTCGTTCAAACGACATAGCATCTCGTTAGATCTCATTCGAACGATATTTGTCCTTCGTTCGAGCGTCTTGCTGATCTCGTTCGAACGAGCTCTGTTTTCGAGGCGACATGATTTTCTATAAAATCTCATTCCCTGGTTACGTTTTCATTAAGAAGTCACATCGTTTTGATGAACAGAAAAACTATGAAAGTAGAATTCTTTTAGGCTTCTTCCTCTAGGGGTTTAATCCCTTTTTGTTTTCAATTCACAAAACTCCCCTATGCCTTAGTGAATTGTTTTGGTTTTCAAGAACATACTTTGCTCTTATTTATAGTTTGTGGGGAGAGATATACAACCGACAGTTGCATGCTATTATGGAGGGTGTCCTTATAAAGTTCACTCTTGTGGAGAAGCCATTTTTCTTCTTCATTGCCGCCCTCCTGGAAAGAAAAATTTCAACCGTAACTTGTGGAGGAGCCATCTTCTTCTTCATTGCTTCCCTCCTGGAAAGGGAAAGTTCCAGCCGAGACATCAGAACCGACACCTGCGGGTATTTCGTATGTCACCCTATTTCATTGTAATCCGTGTAAGCCGTTTTCTTTCAAATTATATTGAAATAAAAGGTTTTGCCCCTTTCGGGGATTTTTCCTGAAATTGTTTGTTTTATCCTGCATGCTTTATTTTATTGGATAAATCATCTAGATGCATGTTTTAGGGTTTAACTAAAATTTGGAATTAATTAAAATTGGATTTTATTTGAAAATTCGTAATATTTTCGCTGTAGGGATTCTACAGAATACATTACGGTGAATACTGAATAATTTTAATCAACTAGAATCTTAAAAATAAGATGTAAAGTAAAAAATAAAGATGTAAAGAAAGTTCGAACTAAGTAAATTTGTAAAGAAAAAAAAAGCAAAGTAAAAGAAAACGGTTGAACTATAAATGTAAAACGAGTTACACTAGAAAATGTAAAGACAACTTAAATGTTAAGGCAAAGGAATGTTTTATAAAATTTAAAGATAATAGTAGTAAATGTAACTTACAAACTACTTCGAATTAGTGAAAAATGTAAATAAATGAAAAGAAAAGGAAAGTATTTTTTTTAAATTAGTGAAACCCAAGTTGATAATGTAGAGGCCATATTAAAAGTTGAGAGTGTTGAGGGCTGCGATGGACAAATGGCTCAAGCTGAAGAAGCCAAACCCAAACCACAAAATATCGTTAACTAAAGCCATTATCCCACCTTGGTCCACCATCGATCTTTACTAGATCCTCCTCTTGATGAACTGAGTTTTGGTCACACCGTCATTCTCCCCCATTTTCCTCTTGAATTTTTATTACAAGTGACATATCCCTTATTCACTCATGAGCCTAGGGGAGATTGTTCTGTGTCAAAGCCATCAAACAGTACTTTTCGTTTTGATTTGATGTAAGTGAATGCTTAAATATTTTTCCAGCCTAGAATTATGCCATTTATGAACTCCAAGGTATGCTCAAATTCTTTTTTACATGGGAGCGTGGCATTATTTTACTAGTTTTCAATTTTCTTCTTCATCAGGCATATTAGGTAAATGGACGGAAGTGTTTTTGCACATGGATACCCCAATAGTTAGGGGTGCTTCTTTATGTCAGTAAAGATGTGGCCATGGATATCGATCAACTCTGTTTTTTCTCCGACTTGTCATTATTAGATATGTCTATCTATGTTGTCATTTTGGGTATGGACCTATTAGCAACATATCACGCTCAGATCGATTGAAGTGGGAAGGTTATTACGTTTTCTATTCATGGTCAATTGTGTTTTTTTATTTCTATGCTTAGGTTCAAGGGATATTCTAGCTTGCATTTATATCATATCTACATCCAAGGAGGTCATTATATCATTAGATTCAACAGTGATCGTCCAGGTGTTTATGGATATATTTGAGGAGATGCAAGGATTATCGCATACCAAAAGATATATTTTTGTATTGATTTGGCTCCGAGCACTAGACCTATAGAGAGTGCACCGTACCGTATGGCTCCGTTAGAGATGCGAGAGTTATGGGAGTAGATCCAATTATTGTTGAGTCACCAGTTCATACAAAGGAACAAATATCCATGGGGATCTCCTGTGTTGGTTGTAAATAAGATAAATGGTGCACTTAGATTGTTCATGTATTATAGAGAGCTGAACAAGGCCACTATATGGAACAAATGTCCGTTGCCATGTATTGACGACCTGTTTATCTAGTTGAGGTAGCATCTTATTTTCCACGATTGACTTGAACTCAGGTTATCACCAGCTACATATTCAGGAGCAGTACATTCCCAAAAAAACTTTTCTTACATGTCATGGATCATGTGAGTTTCAAGTCATGCCATTTGGGATGACCATTGCATTGGAATTTTTCATGGATATAATGAATCATGTCTTTTGTCCATACTTGGACCATTTTGTCATTATATTCATTGGCATTATTCTTGTATATTCATATTCATGAGAGGATCTTTCGTGACACTTGAGGATAGTTTTATAGTGTCTTGGAGAGAAAAAACTGTATGCCAAGTTTTCTAAATGCGGGTTGTGGCTCTGGTAGGTGTAATTTTGAGGAAATGCAATATCTAAGGATAGAATTTTAGTGGACCCTACCAACGTATATGATGTTATGTAATGGAGATAACCCACGATTCCTTTAGAAGATAGGAGTTTCTTGGGCCCGGGAGGGTAATATAGGAGATTTATTTGGGGAACTTTAAAGATCGATGGATCACTTACTCACCTCATTCGAAAGGGTTACAATTTGTTGAGCTATAAACTGTCAGCGAGCATTTGATAAGTTCAAGGAGAATCTCGCCATTGTAGTTATTCTTAATTTACCTCAGGGAGACGTAAAGAATATGGTTTCAGGACGATACATCCATAACTTATGCTTCTCATAATATTAAGCCGCATGAAGTTAATTATCTGTCTCATGACTTGGAATTGGCACTATTTATTGGCAATACTTACAATTACAGCAAAATATAGTGACACACGAATACCCACAGGCATCAGTCGTTGTCGTCGGCAAATGACCCCGCAAGATCTCCAAGCCAGAAATGGAGAACAACCTTCTTCTCCACAAGAATACTCCATATGAGTATAACAATTAATCAAGGGTTTATAAAGATTCGCATATATGTTTGGGAATGATTTGTGAATAAAAAAGGTATGAAAACCTTGTAAAAATGAAGTCTGTTTTGTGTAGCAGTTCTGCAGAAAAGAGAGTTCCAAAGACTTGAAAAACGTGAATGATGAACACTGCTATTAATATAGAAATCGAGGCAGTGCGTCGCTCGAACGATCTGACATGTCTCTTGAACGACGTTGCTCTACAATGACAATGGGAGGCGTCCACCCTCTTTCACACACAACCAAAACACGTTCGTCAATGGCCTTTAAGTGAGATTTCATATGGGCTTTCCAATATGCGTAATTTGACCCGTAAAAAATTGACACTCAATTATACAAGTTTTCCATTAAAATTATGCTTTTTCAAAAATCAATTTTTAGACCAAAATTGATATCCAAATTTTTTTTGTGGAAATATTACACGGTATAATTGTGTAATAGGCTCTGATACCAATTTGAGAGTGTGCTAGCAATTAGTGATTTAACTTGTTTAATTAAATTCCAAGTTTTATCCCAAAAATCCCTACTCTTGCAAATAAATTGTGACAGACAAATTAATTTAAACCACGCATGCACAGTCAATCACAATATGAGGAAAAATTGTCAAAGGGGAAAACCATTTTTATTTCACTATAACTCATAATACTTACAATTATAGCAAAATATAGTGACACACGAATACCCGCAGGCGTCGGTTCATTGTCGTCGGCAAGAGATCCCGCAAGAGCTCCAAGTCAGCAATGGAGAACAACGTTATTCTCCACAAGAATACAACAAATGAGTAGAACAATTAATTTAGGGTTTATAAAGATTAAAATATATGTTTAGGAATGATTTGTGAATCAAAAAGGTATGAAAACCTTGAAAAATCGAAGTCGGTTTTGTGCAACATTTCTGCAGAAACAAGATTGCCTAAGACTTGAAAAATGTGAATGATGAACACTGCTATTAATACAAAAATACTGTCGCTCGAATGATCTGACGTGTCACTTGACCGGCTTCGCGCAAAAGTAGTATGTCGCTTGAACGACGATTTTTAGTCGCTCGAATGACGTTGCTCTGTCGCTCGAACGACGTCAGTGTCATTTTTTCTTTCGCCTCTACACTTAAAAAAATTCATCATTGGAAGTAAAACTTTTTAAATCCTTGAAAACTATTTTCTAAAAATTCCCAAATAAATATGCAATCATTAAAACTCCAAATTAATTATTTTAGCATTAATGTGAGTGGAGTAGTGGGAATGTTGAATGCTGAAGACGCACGTTGCATGATTCTTGGTGATGATGTACTACGCACGTATGAAGATGGTGGGAGCGTGATAACTTTGGATCAAGATCGAGGCTGTCGTAGATGAACGTGTTGACGTGCCAAATGTAGTGGTATCAGACACATACTAACTGTGATTTAGGAGACATAAAAAACTTCCTAGATTCTAAACGGACATTTATAAAAACATGTCCTTACAAATATCCCCATTGTCTATGCCGGTGCATACATTAAAACTATCCGAATTATGCTACCCAAACTCAAAATACATGACATACAATTTAATATCCCCATGAAACCCAAAAACTGAAAATACTAAACAACATGTGTTCACATAGTTCAATATTTTCAAATCTTCAATTTTTCTTACTTTCTTTGTCATCATCTGGGTGTGCAAAAATAATCCTAAATTTTGTACCTACACACACGAGACAAAAAAAATACCTGTGACGAACAACAGTTCAAAATATAATGATAAGCAAAAATAAATATCAATTAAGCTCAAGAAAATCATTATTAAATCAAACAAAAATTATCCCCCATTATTTGTTCTCCCCCTTTTTTATGATGTCCCCAAATAGATAAATATGATGAACACAAAGAAATGCAAAAGGAGAATGTCACAAGGTAATAAAAATTTCTCTTTTTGAATGTTTC
The DNA here is from genome assembly GCA_949130495.1 of Sambucus nigra. Classification (NCBI taxonomy): domain Eukaryota; kingdom Viridiplantae; phylum Streptophyta; class Magnoliopsida; order Dipsacales; family Adoxaceae; genus Sambucus; species Sambucus nigra. The sequence goes on from OX422210.1 coordinate 289,083,900, forward strand.
AAATTTTTTTTAACAAAATATATAATAAAGAATCACACCATGAAAGAACACGAAAATAACCAAGTCGGTGATAGCGAAAATGTAAGGATGTGAACAAATTCGATAGGAAAATCAATACATACGACCATAACATATGTGCACGATGAATTTCGGATATTCCTAACGAATGAAGTAAACATCTTCCTTAGGTGTAAAAATGGTGGAATTATAAGAAATTGACTCAATCAAATCAACAAATCAAAGATCAAAGTGATTTCCACACCAATAACGTCCAAAACTATGTAACGCTTTTTCATAACTTTCAAGGACATGAAAAACCATTTTATATTCCATCAAACTCCCTCAACAAATAATAATGCTTTTTATTTTTCTTTTGAGGTGATGAAACTTAAACCTATTGGCCCACTTTTTGGCATATTTTCTTTTTATTGCCTTTGAACTTTTTTTCGGGCTCTTTTTAACCTCTTTGGACATTGGCTTCTGTTTTTGTAAATTTTTTATTTAGGTCCTGATTTAAACGGCGACTTAGTCGCAAAGGATAAATGAGTACCTTTCGCAACCCTTCCTCATTTTTTTAAATTGACACAAACTCACTGCAACGATTTTTACATGCACTACTTTCTTGTCAAGTTTTATCGCATTTGGTTCGTTGTATAGACAAAATTGGGATGGAAACACTCAAGAAAATATGTGATAGACAAGTAAAATACTCAAATAATACCGTGCATATGTGCAATAAAGGAGATAAGGAGACAAACATGTGGAAGATATCACTAATCACATCTTAATGACTCCAAACAATGTAGAGCACATGGATGAAATGATGTAGCATCTCAAATTACTATCAAACAAATATGGAATGAAGTTGTGACTATGGCTATCTTAAATGTTCATCCATAAATAGTGAAAACAGAATACAAAACTCTTTTTGTGTTTTTAAAAAAAAATTATAAAAAGAAAATCTTTTGGATTTTTCAATTTTTCAAAAAATAGAAAATCTTTTTGTAGTTTTCCAAAAAAATAAAAACTAAAAACAAATCAAGATATAAACGATACAATCTAGAGATAGGAATCATATGATATGAACATGAAAAATGCATCCTACTCAGGACATGGTGACCACCCCTCAATTAACTGTGCAAATTCCTAAAGACTTGCTAAGACTCTGGAATATAAGGGTATCTAAAGGCTTTGTGAAAATATCGGCTAACCGGAGGTTGGTAGACACAATACTCAAGGATACGACCTTCTCTTCTTCAAGCTCACGAATAAAGTGTTCATGTATCCTAATGTGCTTTGTGCGCAAATATTGGATTGGATTAGTTGATATGTGTATCGCGCTCGTGTTATCACAGGAAATAGTCACGGTGTCCTGTGATATCCCATAATCCTCCAACATCTGCTTTATCCACAGAAGTTGCGTGCAATAACTCCTAGTGGCTATGTACTCAGCCTCCGCAGTGGACAAAAAGATGGAGTTTTGCCTCTTGATCAACCAAGAGACAAGAGCAAAATCAAAGACGAAACATCCACCAGAAGTTCTACTACATCCATCTGCATCCCCGGCCCAATCGGTATCCGAATAGGCAGATAAACGGTCATCGGTATCAAAAGAATACCAAATGCAAAATGAGATAGTCCCACTAACATATTTGATAATATGTTTAAGAGAAAGTAAGTGTGACTATTTCGGGGATGCCTGATCTCGCTCATAGACTCCAACACTAAAGGTAATGTCGAGATGACTGGCAGTCAAGTGAAGAAGACTACCTGTCATACTCCGATACAAGGTTTTCTCTATGTCCTTGACCGAAGTGTCCTTACTAAGCTTTGTTGAGGTACTCATCGGGGTACGTGCGTGCTTAGCGGAGTTTAAATTTTTTTTCCTCAAGATCTCTAGCATACTTGGATTAGGAGATGAACATACCATCCTCTAGCTGATGAACCTGGAGACCAAGGAAGAAAGTAAGCTCACCTACCGTGCTCATCTCAAACTCACTCTTCGTCTCCTCCTCAAAGTGGTGAGCATGCTTGGAGCACGTGGATCAAAATACTATGTCATCCACATAGACATGGGCAACCAAAATAGCACTGTCATCTCTCCTAACGATCAAAGTCATATCAACTCCCCCTCTCTTGAAGCCACGAGCTAAGTGATAGGAAATAAGTCTCTCGTACCATGAACGAGGTGCTTGTTTCAAACCATATAAGGATTTTCTTAGATAGTAGACATGATCAAGGTGCTTAGGGTCATCAAACTCTTTTGGTTATTCCACATAAACCTCCTCTTGTATAATTTCATTTAGAAAGGCACTCTTGACATCCATCTGATATAACTTGAAGCGCAGATGACATACGATGGCGAGTAGTAAACGGACGGACTCAAGCCTCGCAACATGGGCAAATGTCTCATAAAAGTATATACCCTCTATCCGTGTGTAGCCTTGAGCGACCAACCTAGCCTTATTTTGGATAATAATACTATTCTCATCCACCTTATTCTTGAAGATCCACTTGGTATCTATCACATTTGTCTCACTAAGTCGGGGAGCCAATTTCCAGACAACATTCTTTCTAAATTGAAGTAACTTATCCTGCATAGCGCATATTAAGTGTTCATCTTTGAGTTCTTCCTTATGATTCTTGGGTTCAACTTTGTACATGTAGCGAACATGGCTAACAATGTTCTCTAGCTAAGCATGAGTCTTGACCCCTAGGGTGGGATCTCCTAGAATAGCAATAGGATCATGACTCTTGCGAACCTAAGAAGAAGTGTCCCCTAAGTCAGGAATAGGATCCACTTTGGGTGTGGGAGGCATAATGGGATAATCAGTCAGAAGTGAATTATCCTCACACAAAAGGTTAGAATCAACAAACGCCGGTGGTTCGTCATATTGCACGGTGACATTTATTGACTCCATAACCTTAGAGCTACTCATGTTAAAAACTCGATATGCTCTACTAATCGATGAATATCCTAACAATATTCCCTCATTTCTCCGGGGGTCGAACTTTCCTAATTGCTCTCTATCCCATAGGATGTAGCATTTACTCCCAAAGACACGAAAATACGAAACGTTGGGCTTTTTTCCATCCCATAATTCATAGGGCATTTTAAGTGTGTGTGGACGAAGGTAAACCATATTCACCGCGTGGCATGCAGTACACATCGCCTCTGCCCAAAATCTCATAGCAACTCTACGACCTAGAAGCATAGATCTATCTATCTCCTGAATCGTCCGATTATTCCTCTTAGTAATCCCATTTTTCTGAGGAGTCTTCACGACTTAAAATTCATGTTTAATCCCAAGGCTATCACAGTAAAGATTTATTTTCGCTTCCTTAAACTTAGTGCCGTTGTCACTACATATCCTATTGATAGTGACTCCGTGTTGATTTTAGAGGACATGGAACTTGTTCATGATAAATTCCGCAGCATTGGATTTCTCTCTCAGAAAACCTAAAATCGAGTAACGATAGAAATCATCTACCATCACGAGGATATAAATCTTACCACCCAAACTCTCAGTACAGGTAGGACCATAAGATCCATGTGTATCAACTCAAGTGGTAATGGAATTAAACTTCTTGTGGGGACTGCGAACTTGCTTTCTCAACTAATAGGGTCCAAAAATCGCGGAAGTCAGCTTTCCAAGTGATGGCAAGCCAGGTACTAGTTTCTTTTTTGCTAATTTTTCCAAATCTCTAAAATTTACATGACCTAGACCTTGATGCCACATATCCATAGGAGTGATCGTGGCGCTGCTGTAGACAAATGAGGACTTAGGAACAATACCATAGGAATTATCTTCAGTCCTCACCCCTTGCAATAGAAGTTTATCGGCTTGATCATAAACATTATACTCATTTCGATCAAACATTACTGTAAAGTCAGCGTCACACAGTTGGCTAATGATGAGAAAATTTTCTTTCAAACCTTTGACGTACAAAACAACTTCTAGCTAAGAAAATCCTGGTATCTCTACTGTACCTCGTCCTACTATGCTAGACTTGCTCCAGTATCCAAAGGTGACTTTACCTTCCTTGCGATCCTCTAGGTCGAACAAAATGAGACATCACCTGTCATGTGCCTGGAGCACACACTATCGAAATACCACTGACAAGTATTATGTGCTTTAAGAGCAACATGAACAATAAGGTCTTTTGCGTTGAGTTTAGGCACCCATTATGAGGTAACCTTCTGTTTGCCCTTGCCATTATTAGCCGTAGTCGGGATATTATAAGTGTCCGCAGATGGCATAGAAATTCGTTGGAACTCTTCCATTAGACTCTAAGATGTGGAAACTATAAACTCAACCTTCTCTCTAATACTAAAAAAATCGCTAGTGGCATGTGGTGGAGAAAATGTACATCATGTTCGTCCCAAACTATAGCAAAACTCCCTAAGGTGTCCCTTTTTTTGCAGTAGGTACAGAAGTACACAGTCTTTGGCCGATCTTGGTTTAATTTTCTTGGCTGAACTCTTCTCCAGGATTTTTGGTGATGGACATATGGATTCGTAGTAAACTCAGGAATTGGTTCCGGTGTCACATGGGACGTGGAGGCACCATCAAAACCTTTTCCCCACCTTTCACCAAAATCAAAGCAGGGGCGAGGATCATATTTACCATCTTTCAAGATCTGTCCTCTATCTTTACCTTGACTTCCTTGGCTCTCTCATGACCATGAGTAAGATGGGCTACAAAGGCTTTAAGTTTCTTCCAAGTGTCCATGGAGGTCTAGAGCTCACTCGTAAGACTATCCACTTTCTTGGTCAAGTCCCCTTTCTCTTTCTCTAAACATCTCTCTCTCTCTCAACATATACAGTCTCTCTCTTTCTCAAGGCAGTGCTAATGGAGGACTCACTCTCTCTCATATATCCCAAATCTTTCTCTAAGGCAACTATCCTAAGTGCTAACGCTTTGTTACACTTTTTAGTTTTAAATAATAAACATATAAATCAGTGTATGTGCGTCGTAAATCAATATTTCTCTCACTTTCATCATCCTCCCCCTCACTCACGTCTCTTCCACGGTCGAGGTGTCCCTGTGAAGTATCATCCTCATCGTCGTAAGGCGCACTGTCAGTACTCACATGACTAGCCATGAATGCAGTGAAGTTACATTCATGCGGTGACTCGTCTCTGGAATCCACCGACTCGACCTCGTTGTCGTCACTAAAGCAGCCATTAAGCGCAACTTTGCCGTTGCCTTGATGTCTCAATCCAGTAGGACATTCAAATGCCTTATGACCTCTATCGTCACACTCATTACAACTCTCCCCGTCTTTCTTAGGCATTTCTTTTTTATCCTTTTCACTTTTCTTTTCAAACTTATTTTTCTCAAAATTATTTTTATTTTTGAAATTCCTATTTTTTTTAATTTGAGAAATTTCTTCAAATTTTTTATAAACAAGTCCAAATCGTCTAAGTCAAAATCAAACAAATCTCCCTCCCTTCTCCTAGACGACTCACCTCTCTTTCTTGAAGACCCCTCACTCTTCCTTGCCTGGGCTTTAAGTGTTACCCCTTTATCTTTTGATTTTATCATGTTAGGAAACATGTCAATTTCACAAGTTTGGAGGTCTCCTACCAATTCTTCTAATTTCAGACTACTCAAATTTCCTATAGAATTTAGTACAGTGACTTTAGGGATAACACGCTTAGGTAGTGACTTCTAAATATTTTTAACTTATCTAGCATCAGGAATATGTTCACCTAAATTGAAAGTAGTGTTTACAATATCAAATAAGCGTGCATAGAATTCATCAAAACACTCAGATTCAAGCATGGTGATTGTATCAAATTGTGTAGTTAAATTTTGTAATTTTGATTCTTTAACTGCATTAGTGCCTTCATGGGTAAGTTGAAGAACATCCCATGCTTATTTTGACATGGTACACGTAATGATTCGTCGAAACTCGTCCTGGGTGACGTTTTCGGAAATTGCACTAAGCCCACGTGAGTTATATGTGCTCTATTTAAATTTATCCTCAGTCAATGTAGTCATAGATTTTAAAGCAGTTACATTATTTACCGTGACAATGGGAGTCATCCACCCTTTTTCACACACAACCCAAACACGTTCGTCATTGGCCTTGAAGTGAGATTTCATAAGGGCTTTCCAATATGCGTAATTTGACCCATAAAAAATTGACAGTCGATTATACAAGTTTTCCATTGAAATTGTGTTTTTTCAAAAATCAATTTTTAGACCAAAATTGATATCCAAAAAAATTTCGGCAAAAAATTACATGGTATGATTGTGTAATAGGCTCTGATACCAATTTTAGAGTGTGCTAGCAATTAATGATTTAACTTGTTTAATTAAATTCCAAGTTTTATCCCAAAAATCCTAACTCTTGCAAATAAATTACGACATACAAATTAATTCAAACCAGGCATGCACAATGAATCCAAATATGAGGAAAAATCTCCAAAGGGGCAAAACAATGTTTATTTCGCTATAACTCATAATACTTACAATTACAGCAAAATACAGTGACACGTGAATACCTGTAGGCGTCGGTTCGTTATCGTCGGTAAGAGATACCGCAAGAGCTCCAAGTCAGTAATGGAGAACAACCTTCTTCTCCACAAGAATACTCCAGATGAGTAGAATAATTAATCTAGGGTTTATAAATATTCACATATATGTTTGGGAATGATTTGTGAATAAAAAAGGTATCAAAACCTTGAAAAAATGAAGTTTGTTTTGTGCGGTAGTTCTACAAAAACGAGAGTGCCAAAGACTTGAAAAACGTGAATGATGAGCACTGCTATTAATATAGAAATCGAGGTGGCGCATCGCTCGAATGAAATAAACTTGTCACTCGAACGATATAACTTGTCGCTTGAATGGCATTGCTCTATCGTTCGAACGATGCCAGTGTCATTTTTTCTTTCGCTGTTACAATTATTGCGTGCATTCATACTATTGCGTGTTGGGAAATTTGGAAAATTTGGAAAAAAGGCTTTATTTTAAAAATCTCCAGTTGATGAGAAAGGAATTATTTTTCAATCCATTTATCTGATCTCTAGAATATGTAAGAGGATACAATTCAAAAATAGTATTTCAGACTTTGGTGTTGGGATTTAGGTAAATTTCAATCTCAATATCAAAAGGATTCTTAAGTTGTCCAGACCAGTTAAATGGAGTTTTCCCTCTCCCAATAGTTTTAAATTAAATATTGATGGAGATTCAAAGGGCAACCCCGGGAGGAGTGGCATTGGAGGAATTTTAAGGAATGATAGAGGAGATATTGTATTTGCGTTTTCTTATCCTTAAGGTAATGTCATATGTGGAAGTTAAAATCTTATTGATAGGCGTAAAATTGTCTTTGGATTATAACATTAATGATGTGTTTATAGAATCAGACTCAACTTTTTGTGGCGAATCTGATTAATTTGAATTGGAAACCTACTTGGAATCTCTCAAAATGTGTGGAAGAAATTAGATCAAACTTATCCAACCTCAACTTCTCATTATATCACTGTTTCCAGGAATTAAATACGGTTGCAGATGTGTGACACCCCTCCTAATTAAATACTAGGTGATCGGTCCTTTATTAAATTAACTCAAAGTTTCTAGTTGGTTCATTTTTTGCATCACTGTCGAAAAGCAATTTTTTTATTAATAACCTAATAAATAATTAAGCTAAGTGTCAAAACATTTAATTTTATAAATTAAGTCCGATCGTTATTATTAACTATGAAACTGTTTTCACGAATACAAATGATAGTATTTATAACCGAACCATCCAAATGAAAGAACATGCTAGAAAATCCAATCCAAATAAAATATCCCAAATCGCTGAACAACGTAATAATCATAAGTAATCCCAACTAAAATAGAATACAAAAATAAATCAAGAGTACAAATCTCTCTGAACAAGATAAAACAAGAAATGGGCGACGCATGCCCTATCTAATGATGACTAAATAGAAGACTAAGAAGTCAAAGAAGGAATCATCCACTGCAAGGACCTGCAACTCCCACATAAGCTTTAGCACGTCCACTGTCCAATGAACTACGCCTGATGCCCCTGTGCCTGGGCACCTGTGGTATAGATATATATATATATATACAAGAGTGGAAAAATGACTGGAAACGGATCAGAGCTCGAGTGTAGAACGGCTTTAAAAATAGTTTAGCAAGTATTTAAAATTCTCACCAGTTGATATTACATACATGTTAGTACCTCGATACTCACTTGGGAATTCTCACCCCTCAACTAGTGTGAACGTCTAACGTACTAATGAACTAATCTGGATAAAGCTAACCCATCTTACTAGTTTAACCCAATCTCCCTTCACCAAGATCTGTTCAAGTAAGTGTATTACTAATTTATATTCGATAACCTTTTCTTATGAATCAATTAAGCCATTTATGTTCATCTCAATACAGATGTAAGTTCTCATCCACTTAATTCATTTAATCTAAATTATTCCATTTTATATACTTTCAAGCACAATAGATTAATCACAAGTATATATATATTTATCACTTATAGTATATATACTAATGGGGCACCCCATATAAATCTATGGTGCAGGCATACTCTGCTATCAAGTCCTAATATCTCTTGTACAAAGGGAAATACTAGTTCAGAATCACTCTCGAACTATATTAACACAAAACACACTTATTGGAGGTGAAAAATAGTTCCAAGTCACTAAGAGGTCAGCACATACCCTCACATCTCTTAGTACCGTCTGACTAACATTATCGGATAGCTTGTACCAAGGATCTTACGTTCTAGGGTACGAGTCAATATCCCCCATAAAGGTCACATTAGAATAAGACTGTCCCGGCATAGAAACCTCCGTGATAACAAGTAGCGCGGGCATGATTAAACACAGATATTAAAATAATATATATACATGGACTCATATATATATTTACATTATTCAGCTAGGTACGCCCACGACCCATACTATTTTAACCATATGTGGCCCATAATGCCCGAGTCCTACGTATAATTAAATCATTTTTTCATTTTCTCAATTATCGTAAATTCTTAAGTACTTCTAATTTCTCGAAGCGTTTCATATTAATAAGCATAAAATCAGTAGGTGTACACTCTCTACCCTACTGGTTTAAGTCCTTCTAAATTATCACAAGGTCTAATTTAACGTACGCATGATTTACCACTCAATTCATACCCCCAAAATCCCACGATTAAATCTCATATAAAGTTGTCTTACCCACCCTACTGGTCCTCCTTAAGTCCCATTAATGATATTTAAATTAAGTCCAAGTGTCCTTACACACTGGGATTGAATTAACACTAAAAATGAGAAAAAGTTTCAGTTTCTAGGAGGGGTCGATTGATCGACGAAAAGGGGTCGATCGGTCGACATTCTTAAGTCGATCGGTCGATCGAGCAGTTCATGGCCTAGTTTCTGCAATTCTTTACCTACGTGTTTCCTTAATATAAATCCTCAAAACCTCTATTAATTCATCCCAAACAATTAATCAAACAGTTGTATCATCCTACATACATGATTTCGAACGTAAAACATCTACGAATTCATCAAAGGCCATCAATTAAAGGGTTAATTCAAATTAATACATTAATAACCTATTTTTATCCTCATGATTAATGTCTTCCTAATTCTTCCCAAATTTAACCTCTATTGGACATCAATTTCATGGTTAATCATCAACATATAACAATAGGGTTGTCCTAACATGACTTCTATTCAGAATTTCAATATGAATCTCCCAAATATCTTTTATCTTTTATGAAAACATGAGATTATCTTCTCCTACACTAGCATGACATGAAATTATCATCTCCTACACTAGCATGGATGTGTTATCAACTAAAGAAAATCAAGTTTAGATAGTTTCCTCAGATATAAAGTTTTGATTCTCAAGTGTTGACGAGTATGGTTACATCGCTCATTTACCGATCTATGCGTTGGTGGTGAAAATTAGCGAAGGTGGTGTAGGTAGGGTGGTTCTCTCCTTTGGAGTCTTCTCTCTTCTCCCTTCCTTGGCCTCTCTACAACTCTACCAATTCTAATCCTCGAAGACTCTCACTTCCATAAGATATACCCCTTTATTTTTCGTCCATAATTAAGCTTTAAAAAGAAAATTACTAAAATGCCCTCCTGGGTTACCGGTTAGTCCTAAAAATGTCCTGAGCCCAAATTAAACCCCCGGGTTCATTTTCCAGACTATCTCAACCCTTTCAGACAGATTGGCCCACTCCAAATGACCATATGATTGACTTATAATAAAATTACTTTTTATTCTATTAATTTAGTCCCGACACGACACATGCGCGTCCCGACTTAATTTAAATGATTGTCGTATTATTCACCCGCGACAATTTTTAATAACTTCAGTCTTATATATTACTTTACTGATCCAGTAATATTCAACATATAATTACTAACTCTTGTCACGCTAGTAAATATTTAATTTAAAATTCGAATTAATATTAAATTACGGGGTATTACATACTTCCCCCCGAATAACGGAATTTCGTCCCGAAATTTGGAAAATAAGGTCTACCTGGTAAAACAATTCTGGATACTTTATCAGTACGCAAAACCAACTTCAGAGTAAGTCTAGATCACTATTTACCCCGCCTCACAGGAAGCTAGTTTAACACTCTCGACACTTTATCAGCTATAGGGTCACACCTCAATAATGCCACTTCACCTTGCTCCTACCCGACGACATTTGAATAAGATGAGCCTATGCATCATTGGCCTCCATTATCTCAATATTATTGGGAGGGCGCACCTCACTACGTGTCAACTACTCGTATTTATCTAAACACAAAACTCCCATCCTGAGAGAAACTATATGAACATCTGACTACTCTTGTCAATTTTTTAAATTTCAATTTCCGATGACGTAAATCTTACGATAGTTAGAAGCCACCTAAGACAGTTTGTGGTTATTCCACTATACTCATCGTACTCTAGCTCAACCAATTCCAAAAATTTTGATTATCCGCTCGCCTCTAAACAACTCGAGGGAGAATAGTTAAGGTTTTTTCACACAAAACTTCAATAAGCAGTTTGTCCACAATAAACATGTACGAATGTTTACACACTACATTACCATTAGGTAACATCTTATCCCAATTACCGTAATATGCTTCACTTTCTAGCTATAATTGTTGTGGACATGAAATGACCACAATGAGTCCAAAATTACATTCATAATGCTCCACTAGTCATTTATCACCTTTCGCCTACTCCTCGGGCTATAGGTGATTCAACCTGCTCAAAACGAAATGTCATCCCCACTACTTCCTAAAATCCTGTATTGAAGGTGGGGTTCAAAGATTTCATTCTATTTCAGAAGAATACCGTGCAGGACCACTTATCGGTGCGATCCTTCTTTTTAAAGAAAAACTGGGGAATACTGTCTAATAGTGTAAATCACCCAAAAGAATAATACTTACTTTCTTTTTGGTCAACTTATTCCACTTATTCAAAGGAATTCATGACCATACCTTAAGGTTGGAAACCCATCTTAACAAATTGATTGCCCTCTTCCATTACAGGAATCATCGGCTTGCTATAATTTTTTCTGGCTGATCCTCTTGCTCCAACCAATTTCTATTTATAAGTGGTGCACGAGGATACCACGCACTATGTCCCTCTCAACATCGACTTCCACTTATAATGTCTCTCATTAAGTGATACTTAATACTCCCCTTCTTTCCTCGATGTATACTGAAAGTTCCGACCAGTGCACTTTTCGCTACGCTGAGCACTTCTGGACTTTTTATACTTTACTAACATCATCATTCTATTGATGCGCAAGTCGCTCTAAACGTTTGACTAGGTAAAATTCTTCTTCGAGTGTTCTCTGTAATAGTTAAATTTTACCCTTCTCAAGGAACACCCCTTTTTAAATGGCTTCCCATAACCTTTCAATCGAATTCGGGTGTGCTATTCTGATTGCACCTGTATATATGGATTATCGTCCTTCTCACATGATGCTTAATCCACTTTACCATTCGTACCTATATATTATTCCCTCAAGCATTTCACACATCTATTACCACATTCCTTTAACCCGAACGATTCTGACCTCAGCTAACCAGGATGCGCACATAGCCTATAAATCGTGCATACCAGCATAAACATCACATACGCTTCACACATAACACTCAATTCTATATTACCCATGTATTTCACAATGTGGCTATAACACTTGGTTATTCTCAATCACCCAAAAAATGGAAATTTTAAGTCCTCCTTAACATCGTTCCAACCTTCGACTAGTGGAGATAAAATAAAATTTTCAATGCTTACTTACCACAAAATTGGCTCCACTGGACTTATATCATAATTAAACCTTTAACTTACCATTATAACTGCATACTTTTATAGCGACCTAGGTACCAGACTTATGGACGAATGACCAAACATCTCCCTACAACCAACCTTACGCTAAGTCCCATTCGTGGGATGTCTCGCAAACGAAATACAAATAAGGAACCCCCCGATAAACTACTACCTAACATTGTCAGTTATCGAAATCTTTTAGGCCTTCAGTCCAAAACATGTACCCCTATATTCCTGTCTCTCGACATAAGAGTCATATCTCCTTCCGTAATTACATTTAAGCAAATAACTTTTTGCAATTACACTATCGCTCAACATTGGTGATAATCACATTCCATAAACCTCGTACACATACAATCGGGACTCTCGAGATCCTGTCCCCAAACATATGAATATAAATCTTAACTCCCACGTCTCTAAAGGATAGATATAATAATGCGCTCTTCCTATCACCAAGTCCTGAGCACTAAAAATAATAATGAGTTAAATCTTTGCTCTTAACGGTAAACCAAATACACACCAAATCATGACAATAAAGTCCTTATACACCCCGGGACTAAGCATTTCGATACCACTATACCCTTTGAAGTCTCTATAATATATGATATAAATGCGAGCCCTACCCTCTCGTAGGTGAGGCTTCGCCAGAACAAAACATCCTGTACTACGACAGCAACCCCGATAGCCTTGCGATATCCGCCCACTATCGATCTAATTATTACTATAAAAACCATAATCAAAATAATATCATGCTCGTATAACACATCACTAAATCCAGTAACCTCAATAAGGTATATACCACTATCATTACACTCATTCATCCTCTGCGGATAACACTAAAGATAACCCCGCTATACCAGGGAAAGCATTTACACAATAGTAACATTATCGATATATGCATTAAACTCGTCTCACGTGAGAATCTAGCAATAATCAAAATATAGTGACTCGTTCGTGTCACATAAAACACACGTTATCCTCTGAGGGTAAAACTCATACTTCTACCTTGCCAATCTCCCTGGCTACTCAAATGGTTTCCCGGACACAACATAGCCTGTCCGAACCAAACTGAAAAATACATTAACCATTGCCCTTGCAAGCACCATACCCTTAACTCGCTTAGGGAAAAATTAAAGCATGTAGTTTTACTCTCCAAAAAATTCCTATACACATAATCAACTTATCTTCTGTCATACTGTCCATATTAAGGTTGTCCTTCTCTCGAACTTTGGTAGGCTCGATTCCTGATGGTTACCCCTGTTGTTCCCTTAGCTTTATTAGCCCTAAGGAACACACTTTGGTAGGCTCGATTATTGATAGTTTTGCGACATTTTGTTAACTACATTTCATTCAGTCTTACTCCCCAGCTAAATCTTTCGATTCCTTTAGCTCCCTTCACAAAGAAGCGTTAACATCTCTTTGGACAATGTGTGACATTGCCACCATATTGATCAACTGTCCAGTAGAATTCTTTTTAAGTGTTGTCAACTTTTCTTACGAGTCGATTTCCCACTTGAAATCATCTTCTCCATTTTTATCTACTTTATCCAGCATAAGACTCGCTAAATAATTGAATTCATTTTCACCCATGGACCTCTGTATGGCCCTCATGTGATGAGTTCAGAACAACATTCACATATTAACCTGAACATCTGATGAAGGAACTTGCGGTCAATCCATAAACTGTACCTAAGATTCTTCTATTGACACAACATTCCACTTCTAAATGTGGTGGTTGACTCCCACCATTATAATTTTTCTCCGACGAGTTAAGAAAAATTTTATCCCAAATTTTCACTCCTCGTTACCCACACTCCTCCATAAGTCCAAGCCCTTGGATATTCTACCTTCGTTAGTTAACACACACAATTCCCGCATTTCTAGATCTTCCACTGATGGTTCTCCTCAATTCTTTGTCTGACTCTCTCCCAGTCCTACCACTTTGGGTGAGTCTAATTTGGTACTACATTTGACTATAGAAGCACTTGGAAATCATATGCTGCGCCCTAGCCGTCTTTATAGTCCTAGCTTCTCGTTCCATAATAGGGGTGACCTAGACTACAGTCATCATCCTCGAATATATATACTCTACAACCTCAACTAAGCTCTGCCTCCTGCTATCCTCCCAATGGCCCTTGCCTGTTATACTTCATTGTTCGAACATGCCGGAACGCAACTAAGATTCACTAATATATTTACGTTGTAGCAGGAGAACGGAATCTCACCATAGAAATCAACAATCCTAAATATAGGGCTCTATATCAAACAAAGCAACACTGAAAGCATAATAAGCCACAAAGATCCTAAGGACACTAGAACCTGATGCTCTGATACCACCCGTGACACCCTGCCTAATTAAATACCGGGTGATCAGTCCTTTATTAAATCAACTCAAAGTGTCCACCATCGAAAAATAATTTTCTTTATTAATCACCTAATAAATAATTAAGCTAAGTGTCAAAACGTTAAATTCTATAAATTAAGTCCGATTGTTATTATTAACTATGAAACTATTTTCACGAATACAAATGATAGTATTTAAAACTGAACCATCCAATTGAAAGAACATGCTAGATAAATAAATCCAAATAAATAATCCCAAATCGCAGGAGAATGTAATAATCACAAGTAATCCCAATTAAAATAGAATACTGAAATAAATCAACAGTACAAATCTCCCTGAACTAGATAAAACTAAAAATGGGTGACACATGCCTTATCTAATGATGACTAAATAGAAGACTGAGAAGTCAAAGAAAGAACCGTCTACTGCAAGGACCTGCAACTCCCACAAAAGCTGCAGCACGTTCACTGTCCAATGAACTACGCCTAACGCCGATGTGGCTGGGCACCTGTGGTATATATATACACACACACACACACAAGAGAAAGGAAAAATGACGGGAAACGGTTCAGATCCCAAGTATAAAATAACTTTAAAAATAGTTTAGCGAGTATTTAAAATGCTCACCAGTTGATATTACATACATGTTAGTACCTCGACACTCACTTGGGAATTCTCACCCCTCAACTAGTGTGCATGTCTAACGTACTAATGAACTAATCTGGATAAAGCTAACCCAACTTACTAGTTTAACTCAATCTCCCTTCACCAAGCTCTGTTCAAGTAATTGTATTACTAATTTCTATCCGATAATTTTTTCTTATGAATAAATTAAGCCATTTATGTTCATCTCAATATAGACTTAAGTTATCATCCACTTAATTCATTTAATATAAATTATTACATTTTATCCACTTACAAGCACAGTAGATTAATCACAAGTATATATATTTATCACTCATAATATATATACTAATAGGGCACTCCACATAAATCTATGGCGTAAGCATACTCTGCTATCAAGTCTCCGTATCTCTCGTACAAAGGGAAATACTAGTTTGGAATCACTCTCAAACTGTATTAATACAAAACACACATATTGGAGGCGAAGCATAGTTCCAAGTCACTAAGAGGTCAACGCATGCCCTCACGTCTCTCAGGACCGTCTGACCATCATTGTCGAATAGCCTGTACCAAGGATCCTATGTTTTAGTGTACGAGTCAATATCCCCCATAAAGGTCATATCAGAATAAGTCGGTCCCAACATGAAAACCTCCGTAATAGCAAGTAGCATGGGTATGATTAAACACAGATATTTAAATAATATATATACATGCACTCATATATATATTTACATTATTCAGCTAGGTACGCTCATGACCCCTAATATTTTAACCATACAAGACCCATAATGCCCGAGTCTTATGTATAATTAAATCATTCTTTCATTTTCTAAATTATCGCAAATTCTTATGTACTTCTTATCTCTAGAATCGTTTCGTACTGACAAGCATAAAATTAGTAGGTCTACACACTCTACCATACTGGTCTAAGTCCTTCCAAATTCTCAAAAGGTCTAATTTAACGTACGCACGATTTCCCACTCAATTCATACCCCCAAAATCCTACGGTTAAATCTCATATAAAGTTGTCTTACCCGGACCCTACTTATACCCAACTGGTCCTCCTCAAGTCCCATTAATTATATTTAAATTAAGTCCAAGGGTCCTTACACATTGGGATTGAATTGAGACTAAAAAGGAGAAAAAGTTCCAGTTTTCAGGAGGGGTCGATCGATCGACATTCTTGAGTCGATCGATTGATCGACCAGTTCATGGTCTAGTTTCTGCAATTCTTTACCTACGAGTTTCCTTAATATAAATCCCCAAAACCTCTATTAATTCGTCCCAAACTCCCCAACAATTAATCAAACAGCTCTATCATCCTACATACATGAGTTCTAACGTAAAACATCTACGAATTCATCAAAGGCCATCAATTAAAGGATTAATTCAAATTGATACATCAAGAACCCTATTTTTATCCTGATGATTAATATCTTCCTAATTCTTCCAGAATTTAACCTCAATTGGAAATCAATTTCATGGTTAGTCTTCTACATATAACAATAGGGTTGTCCTAACATGAATTTTATTCAGAATTTCAATATGAATCTCCCAAATATCTTTTATCTTTTATGAAAACATTAAATTATCATCTTCTACACTATCATGAATGTGTTATCAACTAAAGAACATCGAGTTAGATACTTGCCTCAAATATGAAAGTCTGATTCTCAGGTGTTGATGGGTATGGGTGCTACCCTCATTTTTCGATCTACGCATTGGTGGTGAAAGATGGCGAAGGTGGTGTAGGTAGGGTGGTTCTCTCCTTTGGAGTCTTTTCTCTTCTCCCTTCCTTAGCCTCTCTGCAACTCAACCAATTCTAATCCTCGAAGACTCTCACTTCCATAACATATACCCCTTTAATTTTCGTCCATAATTAAGCTTTTAAAAAGAAAATTACTAAAATGCCCTCCTGGGTTACCGGTTAGGCCTAAAAATGTCCTGAGACCCAAACTAAACCCCCAGGTTCATTTTCCAGACTATCTCAACCCTTTCGGACACATTGGCCCACTCGAAATGACCATATGATTGACTTATAATAAAATTACTTTTTATTCTATTAATTTAGTCCCGACACGACACATGCGTGTCTTGACTTAATTTCTATAATTGTCATATTATTCACTCCCGACAATTTTTAATAACTTCAATCTCATATATTACTTTACTCATCCAGTAATATTCAACATATAATTACTAATTCTCATCACGATAGTAAATATTCAATTTAAAATCTGAATTAATATTAAATTAATTTATCCCAATTAAATTTAATTAATCACATAATTTAAAGGCCATAAAAATATGGGGTATTACAAGATGCTCCTGCTAATTATGGGATTACACTTCAATCTCTCTCAATTTTCAACAAGGATCTCCCAGCTTTGGCTCTTGGTGCTTTTAAGCTAGATAAAATTGGATGTTTATATCTTAGATCCTTTTATATATGCTCTTAGAGTTTCTCATTTGTAATGGGGCTATTATAAATCCCCATATTTATTTATTTCTAAGTTTAATTTCCAACTTTTAGTATCTAAGCTTTATTTTCCACATAGGATAGGGGTTTTATCCTTATTTACTAGATGGGTAGGGGGTTCTGTCCTTCTTAATTAAAAAAAGAAAAAGAAAAAGTAATTAGCAGTATTGGTGAGATGAAACTTATAATGTATAAATTCTTTCCAATGTAACTAAACACATAAAAGATATCCTAATTCTGATGAAACAATTTTGTAAAATCAATCAAATATCTATTCAAAAATAATTTAGAAAACCGAACAAATTTTTCTAAACCCCAAGTACAATCAATAATTTGCGTACATTATATTTATGTATACACGAAGATTTATAAGAATATCCCAATGTTAATACTTATGCGTCTTTATAATTGCCCATAACTAAGAACATCTCTCTTTAAAGTAATTGACCGGTTACCTAAAACCTTTGCAACAAGTTCTAGTCCTAATTTATGGTTCCTGAGTCTACATACCAAGCTACCTTAGACCAGACCATATATCATGCATTTACTTTTAAGAGATAAACCAATACATTGTCCTTTTCCTTTTATATATCAAGGAAAAATTGAGATATATTGCTATAAAATTCTAGCTAGTTGTAGTGCGCTGTTTCACTACTACCGAGGAATATGAACCTTCCTTAACCCAAACCTTTTTAACTAAGACTTATCCTTATATTCCTACATCCCTTTCAGGATAGAAGTAAATATCTTCTTAAAAACTAAAACCAACCTGTGGCAATCCATGATCCTCACTCCTAGATTACCTGAGTTTTCCCACCATGTCTAATCCAAATAATCCTTTGTTCAACCAATGAAAAAATCATTCTATGAACATGATTCTCACTTGGGTATCATCAATCAATCATAGATATGATTCATAGGCTTCTATAAATTCTTATGGATTAATTCTTTATAATCAAAGATGAAGATATGGAACTTTCCTATTGGGGGGGATCAAACACATGTAACACTTAATTTAAAAGAATTACCATGAAATTTAACATACTGTGATTCCATGATTAAAACCATCTACGGGGACAACCTAATTGACTCGAAGAATTAATAACATCACTACTTTAGGATATTGATGGAAATTACGGGTTAAAGAAATTAATCATCCCCTCATGTTAGAACAATCCCCATTTACATTTTAAGTCCTTAAAACTTATTCCAATTAAAACCTTTAAGACTAGTACGAGTGAAAAAAAATTGAAATCATTGTTGAAATCATAGAGTCATAAAATTGAAAAAAAAGCAATTTCTAATTAACACACGAAAATCAATTCGATTAAATTTTTAAATTGGTATCCCCAACCACAAATTTTAAAAATAATCCCTTCGAACATCCTAGTTCCCTTATGAAGTAATATTTCTTGTTGGGAGCTTAAATCACCCCACCTTGAACTAGAAATATTTTTTATCTTTCATTGTGCTATCCTAATGGTTCAGGTGCCTTCTGTCCAACATAGTGAGTAACTGACGACTTTTGGTCCCAATCCTAATCACAGTGACTCCATTGAGGAGACTATTAAAAGTTGTGTTTAAGCGTATAACATTGGTAGATTCATTAAAATAGAACCTGATCATGATGGACTTTTCCTTTGGGAGGATTCAACTCACTCACATTATAATTCTCAAAATTGCCACTTAAGATTTGTACTGAGTCCCAGATGCCCTGATTAATTCCATTCCAGGGGGATAACCTATCTGACTCGAGGAATTAATCACATTTGATTCGTAAAACACTGATGGACACCGTGGGGCTTATGTTCAAACTCCTCTCCCACTTAGTATTTTTAAACTAGAAGGTTTTGAAAAATTATTCATTTAATTATAGAAGACCGAATTTAATTCATCGGTATTCAATTTACTCGTATAAATTAAATTAATCGATTTCACTATTTTTAATTTTCTAATAATAAAATCATTTTTAAATTAATAGCCATTATGAAAATTCAATTTAATTTATGTCTTTAAATTAATTGCCTCGATTAAATTCAATATAGAAAATAATAAATAAATATGGATTTTTTCTGAAAAATCGTGCTCTAGCTCGGTCTCAAAATTAAATCTATGTTGTCCATAAAACGGGTGTTCTTAACTAATGCAATTGGCATGACAAATTATGAAACATAATAATAAAGAAAATCATGCTTAAATAAATAAATAAATGAAGCATATAATAAAAGGACACGAAAGCCCCTTTCCATCATCGTCTAGAATCTTTCTTGATATAAAGTCTGGAAGAGCAAGCAACCATTAGAAGATTCCTTCTCGAAGTAAACCTCTTCAAATCTCAGAGTTTTTCATGAAAAAAGATTCTAGTTTGGGATGACAAAGGAGGAAGAACCACCAACAAAAAACCATCGCAAGCCTTCAGCAGAACCATATCAATCTGTCCTGGAAATCTGATCAATCCTATTTTTGGATCAATCCGGCGTTGAGTTTTTATCTCTTCAATTGACCTGTGTTGAAACCTTAATCTTCTTCTTGAGTTTGTCATGTAAAACGAACAAAACTCTTTCGGATCTTCATGAAACTCCATGCAACTTTTCCCAACACTAAAACCCATACAAAAACATGATTATAATAATAAAGAAACATAACATACCCTCACAATCGCCTCCAAATACATTGATAATGAAATAATTAAAACCCCCCGATCATTATAAACATATCGAAGTTATGAGTGAAACATAACTACGGATAAACATCGTAGGATCCAATCATATAAAATACACATGTATGGCCATGATGGAATGGATAAAATTATTAAACCCTATAAAACCATGTTAGCAAAAAACATACACATCCATGCATACATCCACTAACATATAAAACTAAGGTTTCATGGTGGACAACATGGACCTTTACAAAACCTAATCAATCTCAATCAGGAATTTGATAACAATTGTTTGGAAAATAACTTGGCATTGACATTTAAGCGTGAAAATATTTTAGTCCTAAAGATCTTAGATTAATCATGAATTGAAAAGAAATTGATAACTAGGTTTACAAATTAAACCTAAGGTTTCAAGAATACAATACTTTGCAAATCATATTGTAATTCATATGAGGAAAGAAACGTTATAGATTATAAAATCCTAATTACCTTCCATGGTATTCGAAAATCTTATTTAACCTCGTTTAAAGATAAACTCTTCTTGTGCACGATCATCCTTAAATCTAGGTAGGTTTGCGGCCACCTTTTGAGGTGAAAACCCTTCTTTACAAGTGAGATATGATGGTCTTTCTTTTCTATCACCCATTGCAAACCATAGTGATGAATAATTCATTTTAAAATTCCATCTCACACCTTTATGTAGAAGTACAAAAGGCGGGCTTGGGACAAAATGAATTTCGTGAGGGTCCGGGAAAGACTACATAGGTAAGTGGACCACTCTAGGGACCCAAGATAAATAACTAAATTAGTTCCAAATAAAGGCTAAAAAATCTCAATTATAATTACCTTAATTTATTTCTTTTTTTATTTAATCATAATTAATTTCACTAAAGAATTATGACTACACTCCAATTTAATTATCTAAAAAGTCACTTGGATATAATCAGGACTTGTTTGCAAAGTTAATTATGGTACATAATATGAGTCCCCACGTTAAGTGTTTGATATCCGCATGGTCAAATAAGTTTACTATTAATTCAACTTAACCAACGTCGAATATATTTCCTTGATTCTCAGACTTAACTTATTTTCTACTCCACCAGGATTATAAAATAATACACTTACCGAATTTTACTTGGAGAAAATAAAAAATATAAGTCCATTAAGAAGGTATAATAATCGACGTATCCCTTGGATGTCGGTTACTATGAATTATGATATCATACCTACTCACACAACCATCACTTGATATGTGTGGATCATTTGAATCGATATAAAATCAGATCGCACCAATTTCAATCAAAGTGACATTTGTGATAGCATTCCAATCCTCAAAATTGTAAAATGGGTTTTGTGGGGTGGTCCATTTATATGTAGAAATCGTAAATTAGGTCATGCACAAGCCAAATTCAATTCAGTCTAATTTTATTTTGAATAATTAGGTGAACCTAAACATGTATGATAATGAATCTATATTGAAACGAATGAACCACAAGATAGGATATGAGGAGAAAATCCCTTTCGAAGAAAACCTTATAATTTTTAGCACTATTCTAACTAGGTATTGTAGAATGACACAAACAAACTTATAGACTTTGACCCCACTAAGCATCGCATTTATGTCATCTTTCCTTGTTATTAATAAAAATCAAAGCAAATCAAGCAACACCCCAAACAATCAAGATCCACTTGGCTCGGTGTCCACCAATAAACCTCAGGAAGCTTTTTTCCTATATTTAGAAGTGAAAAATCAACTCCACAGGGATTAGAACATGTGTTTTGTTCTTCAAGGTTTGATAAAGTTATCACAAATATCCAAGGGGTTTGGATTTGAAAAATAAAGTGTTTTATCATAAAACATTTCTAAAAGGCTTGATATAACTTCCATGTTCGTATACATACACACGCACACAAACACACACACACACACACTAGCTTATTGCCCGTGCTTGAAGGAACGAAGAAATTTTTTCAAAGTATTAAATCATGTATAATTTAAGATGAAAATATTTTTTATATAACAAAACTGATTGTAAACAATTTAAAAAATATGGACAAAATTCCATGTGTTTGTAGAACTATCCACCATGTTTATGAAATAAATAATACTCCAACAACAAAACTAATAATCCGTAATAATAGTACTAATAGCTTGTCCTTGACATCCTAGAAACAAAATCATAAATTCAACTCAATTCGTGAAAATAACATCAATACTTGAGTCGAAAACAATTATTATATAACATAAATAATTTTAAATAATTTAAATTTTTTGGGCAGAATTTCTTTTGTTTATAGGACTATCCACCCTGTTTGAAAATTAAAAAATAACCCAGGAACATTATTCATAGAGACCCTATTTATCAAACACTAATTTTAGTCGCTAAAGGGAAAATCAACAATTGTAACATTGTTATACTAACCTATGACTATAGTATATAAACACATAATTACATCTGGATCGGGATAACAAATTCCATAATATTCTCATCGAATCATTCAAACGAAATATCAATACCTGAGAAAACTTATCTGCACACTGTATATAATCGTCAGTATAGTAAATATTCAAGTATTAACATAATCCATAAATGTATTACGGGTATGCAACCACAAGGTAGTGATAACATTAAATAGTAGTACACAATTCTCATTTGCCCCATATCATAAGACCTTACAAACAAGAACGTATATATCAAGTAGAAATGCAACTCCCCTCCTATGACTGACAGTAAAGAAGGTACTTCACCTTGGCAATACTTTTGATATAATTTAATTAGAAAACTCCAAGAGAATGGATACTTAAGGACAACATGACTCATGGTACAACAACTTACAACTCTATAATTTAATCCTGAAAAATGATTTCAAAAAAAGTTTCAACTTCCTAAGCTATTATGGAACAGGATTAAGTACTTAAACAGGATCAACCAAAAATTTAAAAGGGATAACATTGCTCTTATAAGAGTATATATTTTCAAAATGGCGGATAACATTTCAAATAAAGCAAATTGGGAGAGATAAAAAATTAAAGTCCTCTATAATTAACTTATGCCAACATTAAAATAGCGTGCAATATACATAACCGTCCACATATGTTGTGACGTAGTCTAGTGAATTTTTTTATAGATCTACACTTTTGATAAAACTATCTTATGTATAAAATGTGCTTAGGATAGTACCACATGGATAAAATATAGTTCATATGTTATAAATAAATATCTATGTTAATAAAAAGTTAAAAACTATTAAGTTTATCCAATTCATGAATAAGGGAAACAACTATGGCATTGACATCATTAAAATTGGGAAGAGCTATATAGAGCATGTTGTGATGGTGGCTTTAGCTACTGAGCATGATGGTAAGTTCAAGTGTGGTACAGGCTGTAGTTGTGTGAATTGCAACTGTGGTCACTAATTAGACGTACATATTTAAGCAATACATGTCATGCTCTGTAATGATGTAGATGTGGATGACTAAGTTTGTCTTTCATATTCCAAATGCGTGTGCTGTAAAATATTAGAGTAAAATGTTAGTGCAAGAATAGGATTAGTCTACTCACTTTTGTCCATCTTAAGGTTTTTGAACTACAACATCCACCACTTCATCCCAAAGTCTCACATTCTTACACTTTGGGAACCTCATCCTATTTTGCGATCGCCTCGTGGTCGATTTTTTTCCATGGTTTTCTCAATCTTTGCAAAAAAAGAGGCAGCATAGTATTAAGAGTAATAAAAATGATTAAAATTACAACTTATAAAGGAATTTTAGAACAATTAAGTCATATAAATAGCCAGGCAGAGTAAGTAGTAAATATTACAACCTTTTAAGTAGAAATACTTTCTTTCAATTTTAAGCAGTGGCAGCAAAGCGGATGTAGTAAACACTAAACTAATAACCTTGTTTTGTGGGGCATTATGATGCCATGTGCCTAGATCGCCCACAGTTAAAACATGTGACCCCTGAAGTTTCCGTTCCCGTTTCGAATAACGATGAATATTCTAGCAGATATGAACCCCCTTGAACCTCGACCATGGGAGCTACTGGAACCCTGTTCCCCCTTAAACCTCCTTAGGAAGACATATCCTAGTTCTAAAAGCGGTGACTGTTCTAGTAGATATAAACCCCCTTGAAGCTCATCAGTAGTAGAATGATAAAGGTCACACATAAATCCGATGACTATTTTAGTAACCATCCATAAAGTGGGTAAAAGAACACATACATGGAAAATACATCTATATGAAAAGGGTTGAGTTAACCTACTAAAATCATTAAGTTAGATATATGGTTTTAGCCCTATAAAAAAACGTATATATTAATAAAATTAAAATTTGAGAATCTTTCACATAACAAACGCATACAACTATAGTAGAAACTCTTTCAAGATTAAAAAGAAAAGATAGAGCACCAAATAGCATGATCAAACTCAAGCACCGTGGGAGATCAAATAAATAAAATCATCCACTTAATGTGTGTTGTTCTTTTATCAAGCCGTGACTAAAGGCACGGTTAATAACTTTCCAAACATATTAACACATTTCTATAATGTGTTAAACATGGATTCTAAACCCGATCGAATGTAATTTCAATGTACACATAAAAATCAAAACACTTAAAACATTGGTGTTAACATTCAATCAGCCTATTACTTTAGTCATGAACGGTATGACACGACATGCATAATTAACAATGATGAATTATATCTAGCCAACTTCACGTTTCTATTTATCTTGTTTTGGAGCTATCTAACTAGTAAAAATATAGTACATCTCAGTATTAAGAAACTTCACGTTTTTATTAATCAAATATCTCATCTTTTGCAATGAATGAAATCGGAACAAAACAAAGAGCATTTAGTCACTTAGTATATGTTAATATCCAGATGAATTCAATTATAATGACAAGCATGTCAGAAACAAAGAGTTCAACTACCAGTAACAACAACTTAAGTCATAAATAAGAAGGCTAATACACTGCATCATAAATAGGAAGAGTTCAACTGCCATGAACAACAACTTTAAAATTATGTAAGAAACATAGTGTCAAATTAATGGACACAATAAAAAGTAAAGAGAAACAAAAGGCTAATACACTACATCGCAAATACACATAAACATAGCTGTATCATTGCATAACTTTAGTCATTAATAAGAACACGCAATTAGAGTTTACGCAAGGAAAAACAAATGGAAACATATATATGACAAAGAGCAAATAAGGAATTGAAAGGTTAATTGGGCACATTGTGATTTGAACTAAAATTTATAAATAAAATTTAAATTAGGCATATATAAAACATATATATTTCAGTTGCCAATGTATTAAACTAATTTCAAACATGCAACAAAATGGTACACTACAAAAGGCATGGTGCATTGGAAGTGCTTGGGGTGTATGTAGATGTCTTCTCTAAAGCAATAATATGTAAATCAACTTAAAAAATATTCACAAAAACTAAAATTAGGCTTATACATCTAAAAGTTAAAAAATGTCCTTTATATTGTTTCCACAACAAATAAAGACAAGTTGCCAAAAATTCGAACCTCCGTTGAATCATTTGGTCAAACACCTACCACACGATTATGAATATGCCAAATCTTAAAATTTAGGAATTTAAGGATTGAATGTAAGAGCATATGGATATAAAAAACTATTTAGTAAATTAGTGTCAATAAGTAAAGAACACTAAAAGGAAGTGAGAATAAAAAAGCATGTGACAAATCCAATAAATTCAAGAACATTACAAATGACTCATAGGTTGGATAATCGTATCACACAACCAATCAGAGAGTTCATTCAAATATATCAAATCCACTTCCCACTATATTAACTCAATATCAACTCCTTTGAGTTCATTCAAATGTATAATATAATGCTTGGTGAGGTTTAAAAGACTAAAACTCATTTAGTATCAAAATGAGTGTTAAATATGGGCACCTGACGAGTCAAGGGTGTGTTAAATACTCCATCATGATATAAACAAAATGACGATGGAATCTCCAATCGGGATTAAACTTGACCTCAATAATGACCCACCTCTCTTAAAACATGTTCAACAACTGTTCTTCCATTACATGTGCTTCATGATGAACTCTCTATGCTTACCCATTAAAGAAATCTCCTTCCCCATTAAAGAACAACTCAAAGCAATAAAGGTTTAAGACATGTACAAATGGAAGTAATAAAGAAAAACCTTATATGGAAGCAATGGTCCTATTAAATTTCAATAGAATGATCGGATACCATTATATGTAAACTTCATTTTCAATTAAATTAAATTTTACCACCACTAAACTCATTTATCTAACTTAAAATTATACAAGAAACATAGTGTCAAATAAATGGACACAATAAAAATCAAAGGGAAACAAAAGGCTAATACATTGCATCATAATGTGACACCCCGACTAATTAAATACCGGGTAGCTACTCCTTTATTAAATCAATACAAAATGCCAAGTTGGTCCAGTTAATAGCATCACTGTCGAAAACATTTTTAATGATTACTAACCACCTAGTAGTTAAAAAGTGAGTTGTCAAATTTTAAATTAAATCTGATTAACATGCAATAAGTGAAATAAAGAAATGTAACACAACCATTCACGATAAAGTCCAACTATAATAAATCAACAATTAAAGATGAGTCTCGAGGAAATACTCCTCACAACAATCCCAATATGAAAAGAAATAGAACAAGTCTACATACTGAATTAATTAAAAAACCAAAGTCTGAATAACTGAAATATAAAATGAAATGTCTATAAAAGAAATGGGCGACATGCCCTACAACTGATGAAATCTGAATATAGAGTCAAGGCAAATGAAGCGTCTACTAGCAAGGCCCTGTAACTTCCACAACAACTACAGCTCGTCACCTGACTAGAAATACTATGCATGGTGTCCTTGTGGCTGGGCACCTAAAATGGTTTTTACAAAAAGATAGATTTGAAAGCAAACGGGTCAGAGCCCGAATGTGAAGAGTATTTTAAAAACAGCAAGTGCTTTAATAACAATTAAAACAATGAATGCAAGATACATGTTAGGACGTGCTCTCACATGAAATACTCACCTCTCGTCTAACAGTGCACTCCTAACGTTCCTGTACCCATACATGTGTTATTTATCTAACTAAACCATCATAAGCTCTAACCCAACTACTCGATTCACAATATGAATTCCCAATGTTATTATTTAAATAGATAGCTTTACTTGAACTCGGATTCTCAATTGTTAGCATTACTGTTTACTGGAGGTTATCCCCTTATTTATCATCTCATGGAGTTACTAAAAATGATTCTCATAGGTAAACATCACAATTCCTTTTCATTCCATCGTATATTATTCACATCATAAATATATAATATAAGCACCCCGAGGCTAAGCTGTGGTGCACACATACTCTGCTATCTATCCCGGTACATCACGTACATAAGGATTACAAATTCCGAATCTCTCAGAAATTGTTAGAATAAACACCACACACAAAAATGGAGGCGAACATAATTCAACATATCCATGGTCACGTACATACCTACGCTCCATAGTCAGCTGGGTTAATAACTCACAATTAAGTCATTCCCTTGAACTATGTCCTCTAGGTACCAAACTAAATCCGGGCACACAAGGATTAGAAGGCCCTAAGCGAACGTAAACCTCCCGTGATAGCAAGTATGGTAGGTATGTCATACACATAAGATTATATACTAAGCATGCACACATCTTAGATATCTCAATATTAATAAAGGTATTTTCTACATCCATATACCATTATTCCAATTGTATACATTTTTAGTCTTTCGATAATATATAGTGTAGACTGTCGACACATCTCACGTCGTAAATTCTTATACTTAAAACCTATCTCAAAGGGGTTATTAAGTTTCCTAATATTTCCACATATTACATCATTATTCTAAAGGTCCTTACTTCTGCCCCAAACCTCAATTCATCAACTTATTCAAAATCACTCTATTAATCCTAATATTATCTCACTTATCGAGCTTCAATAGCTTTTAATATAATTCCTCAAATTAAATTCTAATTAAGGTCCGAACTTTATAACCATACCTACTGGTCTTCCTTAAGTCTAAGGATATTCATAAGGTCTCCAATAATATTTTCCAAGGGTTAACATCATTAAAATTTAACTAGGGAAATTTTAATCTTTCTGGGAAGGTCGATCGATCGACCTTGACCTTCGATCGATCGATGGTGGTCGATCGATCGACTGATGAATGTCGATCGATCGATCACACCAGGTAGGCTGCAGACTGCTTCGTTTTGCAGTTTTCAAATCAACCCAAAACACCATTAACAAGCATGAAACTCTAAGATAACGTTATAATATCATCATACAACCATCCTACAACAGTGTTAACGTTCTAAAACCAATAATTCATCATTCAAGGGCTTTGTATGGATCAAATCTTCATCAAGAATTCCAGTTTTCTATTTCTTTCAAGAACATTAATAAACTTCTTCTAAAATCCGTTTTTAAATCATCAAGGGTCATAATTCTGAGTTCATAATTCGTCCAGAATGTTTCTACATCCTACAACAGTGGGTTAAGGCTAAGTCAGATTTTTAACTCTAATTTTCGTGGGTTTTAATTCCCAAATTTTTGAAATTACCAAAATGCCCTTTAAAGTTACCGGTATGGCCCAATAATGCCCCGGGATCCAAACTTAACCCCCGGCTAGTGTTTTCTGACTATTTCGACCCTTCCGGACACGTTGGCGCACTCAAAATGACCATACGGTTAATAGAAATAAAATTCACTTTTTAATTCAAATAATTATATTCCTGACGCGACTGTCACGCGCGTCCCAACAAAATTTCCCAAATTGCCGTATTTCAATCTCGCGACAATTTCAATAGTTCTAAAATTCATATATTGCCATATATACACATTATAATCAAATACTAACTCACATCTCGTTAATATTTTATCCGGATTAATTTTCAATTAATACACATTTAATATATTAATCCCCAAAATAAATATCACGAAAATACGGGGTATTACACATAAATACACTTAACACAGTTGTATCATTGCACAACTTTAGTCATAAATAAGAACATGCAATTATATTTTCTGCAAGGAACAAAAAATAGAAACATATATAGGTCAAATAGTAAATAAGGAATTGAAAGGTAAATCGAGCACATTGTGATTTGAAAAAAATGGTACACTCCGAAAGGCATGGTGCATTGGAAGTGTTTGGGGTATGTGTAGATGTCATCTTTAAAGCAATAATATCTAAATAAACTTAAAACATATTCATAAAAACTAAAAGGAGATTTATACAACTAAAAGTTCAATAGTGTCCATTATATTTTTTCCATAACAAACAAAGCCAAGTCGCCAAAAATTCGAACCTCTATTGAATCATTTGGCCAAACACCTACCACACGATTATGAATTTGCCAAATATTAAAATTTAGGAACTTATTTCATGTTTGTTACAAAATATTTCATGTATGCTATTAATTACTTTTATAACTTACAACATAATACTACATTTAAACGAAGTGTGAATGTCAAAAAAACTATGGTGCCTAAAATAACTCATTAACTCGGCCTTAAACTCGCATCATTATATAAACACCAAACACCATTTATTAGAGTAGCAGTGACAGTGGGCATGAATCTTATGTAGTGATTCTATATTTCACACATACAACTAAGATATAGAGTGATTCTATATATGAGACACACAAATAAGATAACGAGTGATTCTATAAGAAAACATCCTTAACACTTTTTGTTGGATAGTACTACAATTTAAAACTAAGAGTGACAATGTCCATACATTAGCACACAATAATACAAACATCTACATTGCCCACAAATATATTAAAATATGGAGAAATAATATGAAGGTTTCACTTTCTTAGAGTGGAGAAAAATCATGAATGACTCTTTGACACATCCTAAAAATCAATTCATAATTAAATAATGACTTTTCCCAAATTATACTTTCCACCAATATAATATGAAAGAAAATTGTAACCACTAAATTTAATATTTTCCATTCTACAAATTATGCCTCGTATTTTGTCAAACATCGTGGTCTTTTAATCAACAATCGCTAAAAATTAAAATCAACTCATTTGGACATTTAGTCAAATACCTAAAGTTCAACTAAGAAATATAAAGATTAGAAACCCGTAAAATTAACTCAAGCCCTTTGGAACATTGTCGTTGTCCAAAACCAATCAAACAACCCCTGAAACTGAAACAAAGTAAATGAATAGAGGAAATAGTATAAAGAAGACAAAGGATATATACTTACCTTCGCTTGATATTGTGAAAATCTTAGAGAGAAACAGGAATACCTAAAAAATTGAGGGTTAGGTTTATAAAAAAGAAAAAGATGTGATCTTAACCATTCATTTTGTAAAAATGTGTAAAGATGTGGCACTAATTCGCACCATTAAAATGTGTACATAATTCAAAAACTCCCCTATCATATTTTATATATATATAGGGAGAAAAATCTCCAAGAGATAAACTTCAAAAGATTGCATTTTAAATCACGTAAAAGACAAATTTTTTGAGCTCTTTCGAATGAAGCACCTGATCTCATTCGAAGTTCGACCGAAGCTGTTCTAATGTGATATTTCTAGTCGTTCGAACGACATCCAATGCCATTCGTACGACATCTCAATTTCTTAAAAAAAAAAAAAAAATATTTTAGGTTTTCTAACACTTTTAAAATACCCCTAAATAAATTGATTACAGAAAATCAACTCCATATACCTTCTCCATATGCGTGTAGTGATGATCTCAACTCTTGGATCTTCGATTGTTCCATTCAGTCACTAACTTGTCTTCGATTGTGTAACAAACCCACCTATATTTGATATATGAACCTAAAGAATAGGGTAATTACCTTAGTAACCCTCAAAGTTCCAAAATTACCAAAATACCCCTAAAAACTTTGAAACTTTTTATTTAAACCATACCACACCCTTATAACCCAAACTTAAACACAACACTTAATCATAGTATTTGTATTTTGTAATAATTACACAAACCAACCCAATAAGTTTGGAAAATTACACATTTACCTATAAAATTTAAAAAAATATGTAAATATCCTTAAATTTACTTTACATACTATCCAAGGACCTAAATCAAGATCAAAACTATTTTCACTCCACCCCCTGAACATTTTAGCGAGCTGGTTGCCTTATGAGAAATTTTACCACAAGGGAAACACATGGTACCCATGTTATTCCACATGGTACCTAGTTAAAATCTAACTAAAGCATTGTAAAACCTCACCTCTTTTTACACCTATCTCTTGACCTCCACAGTAGTATAAACCGTCGCACCATTGTAAAAACGTACCTTACCATAATTAAAAACATAAAGAAAAAATCTGGCATTTTGGTACTTCAATGATTTTATGTAGCATTTCAGTGTTTTT
The DNA here is from genome assembly GCA_949130495.1 of Sambucus nigra. NCBI lineage: Eukaryota > Viridiplantae > Streptophyta > Magnoliopsida > Dipsacales > Adoxaceae > Sambucus > Sambucus nigra. Next base: position 289,115,767 of record OX422210.1, read on the forward strand.
CAGTTGTTTAAGTTTCTGGGCATTCATAGGTCTAAAATATGAGTGTGTGGAAGTTCTAATGTAGGAAATGCACTGAAAAACTTTGAATATCATAATCATCGATTAAAACTTGAGCTTTAATGGTGAAACCTATACTCCTGACTTTGAACCAGTTTCAAAGTGGGAGAACTCAAGACTTGGATCTAAGGAACCTAGGTGCGTTATTTAATTCCACTCAAAATGTGTTTTTATACCCCAAATCAAAGTTTGAAAATTACGGATCTGGAAATTTCAGAAACAAAATTCAGAAGTTATGGTAAACCAAAATCTTTGTAACCAAACTGGTTCGACTGCATTTTGATCCTAGATCATGAATATCACAATGTCGTGTCTCGAATTATATCCTAAAGCCACGAATGTTAAAGTCAAAATTATGCTATTTTTAAAGAAAATGAATAGCTCGAACCAGTTAACCTCAATGATTGAAACCAATATGGTTGGATTCCTATAATAAAATTAGACTATTTTCATTCAAGAATTAACTTAAATGGTATTCTATAACTGTTTGAATTTCAGGTCAAAGTTTTACCCTAAAGTTAACAAAAAAGAAGTAGAAGATGAAGTGTAATACACGCGTGCGAGTGAAGTCAAATTCAGGCGTGTATGGGCTTTGACTCAGCGCGTGAGAGCGCGCCTCTAATTAAAATTTTTTGAGATATTTTCTTAAAAAATTATTTTATGTTTCTTGTCAAAATGGTATAGTACATCACCCTGTTTGGTTTCCCAAAAAGCAGTTTCTTGAGAAAACAATTTTAAAGAACTAAAAATCCAAACTTTTAATTTTCACTTAATCCTCTAGATTTTCCAACTATTTCAAAATAACCCCAAACTTTAAATGTAAGTCATTTTTCATAAATACAATGTCTATCATCACCAATTCCAAAAATGAATAGAAATGAGAAAATTAGTGAAAGACCTAACTTTTCATAATTATCCGTTTAACCCCAAAACTAAAGTTTACACTATAAATAATTTATTTTACACCCCATCTTTTACTTAGAAATTCATGTTTCCTTCATACTCTAAACATTTATAATATCCATGATTTCAGAATACCCAATTTACCCCCGCGAGACACAAGATCAGTTACAAACAACTTGAAATTGAAAAGTATATGATTCAATTTTGATATTATTTTTCGAACTCATACCCTTGTACTCACACCCAAAATTTTGTTCTTATTTACAAACTCTTTTGTATAGTTCATAAATACCATGATTATTGATTCAATTCTTATCCGATTAAACCCTAACCCGATAATTTCATGCAACTTATGATTTCATTTAAACCCAGTAGCATACGTTATAATTCAAGGAATATACTTTCAGTATACCCACGAAAGCGCTATTTAGCTGTAGGACTCGGATATTTGAGTGCCTGGAAATCTGAATACGTATGAATGCCACTCTAGTTATTCTACCTAACTGGTTACTCTCCCCAAAGGTTTTGGGTTGATTATATCTCCAAAGGTTTTGGATTGGTTTTATCTAAAGGTCTTGGATGTTATTATAAGAGTATTGTAAGGCATTTAAAGCCTCTATAACTGATAATTTTTGGTTATCTTGTTATAGTCTGAACCTTATATATATGACTCGATAAAACACTTGTCTAGTTTAATCACCATATGATTCTTACAAATATCAACAACCCGTATACCCCTTTTCATTACTATTGATATCTCAGTTTGTTCCAAATTATTATAACGGTGACATATTGCCAGTACTTCATTGCTATATAACAAAATCACATATATACACTTGTTATAGAAATAAAATTATCTATTTGACATAGTTTTGCGTAATTGTTTCCCTTCCAGATGGCAAAGTTTTGTGTTATGACGACTTCAAGATACCTTTTATTTATGTTTTATGGAGACTCTAAGATATGTAATCAGATGCTATGAATCTCCATAAATAAAGTTCTATTTTATTTCTACTTAAAATGTTATGATTATTTTTCTTAGCATTTTCATATACAGAACATCGGGGGTGACAACATGGTATCAGAGCGAGTGCCAGATTTTATGCCTATATAGGACTTGGGAGATTTTATACCTATTCAAGACTTAGAATACACATATTCGTTATTAAAAACCTTCCCTATTAAATTCTGTAACTAATTCTATCTTGCAGACATGAACATCTGGGCTGAAATTTACTTAGACTTACACGTTATTACGCATGGAAAGTTTAAACAAGGGATTAGAGATGAGGGATATGCCAAGCTATGTCAGACTATTCGAATTATCGATTGGGACTGTGCTATCACTACTCCACATATTAGACATAGTTTTCTGATTGGCCGCCTAATAGGAGAATCACAAGCCACGAGACAAGCTAACAAATTTTTTGATCATCTCGACATGATGTAATAAGCAATTCATCTAGGTTGGGCTATGACTCCCCCTGAAGAACTTATCATTACTCCATTAGACTCCCCAATTGATTACGACCATATTTCATCCAAAACAAGCAGTTTTACTTCCACTTCCTTCGGCACTACCTCTACTGACTCCGGTCCTTCTGGCCCAAGACCTAAACTTGATAGGGTCGTACCTCAGCTCGTCTAAAATAAACTGGGAAAGGTATATGGATGTAAATAAATAAACATACGATGGATTAAGTGTCTTTCATTAAGTTTGTGTGTGTGTGATAAGGAGTGATCACCATATTCCTAAATAAGCATAGTTGATCTAACCAACCATTTGTACTAATATGAGTTGTAAAATAGTAACTTATAAGTATGTACTTTTCTTATAACAAATTATGACTGTATTATATCCCAATATAACATAGTTGTGATATTAATATAAAAAGTTGTTGGTTACTTACACTATTATTATATCATTAGAATTTTGTTTATATAGGATGGTTAATACACGAGCATCTACCAACTGATCACAAGAAGAACAACAAAATTATCTACATGTACCAAATCCACCTACGAATAATGAAGGAATATTATGTTGTTTATAAGAACTAACGAATTTTACCAGGATGCAACAAAACATACCATTGCCACACCCGATTAATAATGATATTACAGATAAGACCCGAAGAATGAATGCACATAAGGAATTTCTTGACAAAGACCACCAGTGTTCTATGGAAAGCCCAGTGCCACAGAAGCAGAAAAATGTATGCATCAGACACAAGTTCTGAATAGAGTAGGTTATAATCCATGAATATAGGGTGAAATTAGCAACATATCTATTTGAAGGAGAAGAAGTATGTTCTTCAATACAAAGAGGTTGAGAATTTAACTTAGAATCATTCTGAGGAGATTATCTTTAAAAAATATTTTTTTTAATTAGTATGAGTTCAAATAACGGAAAAATTCCTAGGTTTGCAACAACAGTTTCGATATGCCCAAGAGTGTGTGGATACTAAAGCCAAAAAGTATAAACACTTTGAACGTGGTTTACGAACCAACATTAAATCTTCTATAACTCTATTGTAACTTCATGACTCTAACCAAATGATAGAGGTAGCCTCCCTTATTTAAATGAATTTGTCATCAAGGGGAATTAACCAAATCAAAACTCAACCCCTTAGAAGCTCATATGTCAATAGGAGCCAATCCAATCAAAGAGACCTACTTATTCTACACCAAAGGATTGTTAAGTTTTTTCCAAATCAATCATAGCAAAAGTGGATCTATAATGTGATGCCATGAGTGTAACCAAGTAGGGCACATAAGGCTGAAATGCCCACACCAGCCACAATCATGTCCAAGGATTTTTACTTCCTTGCCAATAACAATTTCATCAAAACGTCATTCTTGATAACAACTGGTAACTCGGACAATCATGCATCTCGGCAAAGGTTTCGTGAAAAGAGGCAAGATCTAGTGAACAAAACTTGATGCTAGAATTTTGTAATTCTTCTAACCAAAAGTAAAAACTATTACGATTTAATGGAAGGTAACATACTTTTTCATTCTCCAATCTATATTTCCCTGGTACTACCTCTTCAACCACTCTCTATGGACCATGCCAATTTAAATGAAGCTTGTTAGGCTTCTGCCATATCTTATTCAATACTAAGTATTCTACCTTCAGTGGGCATGCCTTGCCTATTTTATTATAGAACTTCGTTATCCTTTGCTGGTAGGTAGCATGCCTAATCTTAGCATCTTCTCTTCTTTCTTCCACAAGGTCTAAATCTAGTCTCCATTGACAAATGTTCTCTTCTAGATCATAGGTCTAAACCCTATGGGTGGAAAGACCCACCTCTGTCGGCACTACAACTTCTGAACCATAAGCCTACATGAATGGAGTTTCCCCAGTAGGAGTCCTCTCTGTCGCCCTGTAGGCTCGGAGGATAGCATACACTTCTTCAATCCACCTTCCTTTGGCATCCTCCAGCCTCTTTTTGATTCCATCGAGTATCGTTATATTTTTCACTTATGTCTTTCCCATTGACCTGAGGTCGGCTAGGAGCAGAGAAGAACTACTTGATGCCAACTCGTTCGCAATACTTCTTTAGAGAGACATTCTTGAATTGTGCTATGTTATAAAAAATCAGAGTAGTGGGTAGGTCGTTCCTACAGACGATATTATTCCAAATAAACTGAAAGGTCTTCTTCTCTGCGATCATTATCATCGGCTCGGCCTCTACCCACTTTGAAAAATAATCGATCACCACAATCAAGTAATGATAGTTGTTCACATCTCTTGGTAGTGGCCCAAAAAGGTCGATCCACCAAACCACAAAGGGCCAAGGAGATGTAATGGAGGTAAGAGGCTGATGAGGTTGGTGGGGTATGGTGGTAAACCTCTATCACTTATCACACTTCTTGACGTAGGCAGCTACGTCCTTAGCCAACATTGGCCACCAGTAACCCTAGGTGACGATCCTCTTAGCTAACGGTACTCCTTGAATATGGTTGGAACACAACCCTTAATGCACATCTTTTAAAACATACTCTACCTAAAATGGATGAACACATCTAAGGATAGGAAGCCGGAACCCCTTTTTATACAAAATATCACCTATGAGGATGAACTTGGCAGCTTTGTATCTCAATTTCCTCTTCTCGACCTTGGGATTTATAGGTCCCCACCTCTGATATAACAGAATATAGGATCCATCCAGGAAGCTCCCATACTCATATTGAAACAAAATCCCATGGTGTTCTCTTCTCCCTCGATCATCGGCCAATGGAGAATCTCTACTGGGACTATTCTTCTAATTTCAGTTCTGGTGGCTGAGGCTAACCTTGCTAGTGCATCATCTCGGACATTATCCAGCCGAGGTATTCTCTTTAATTTTACTTTCGCAAAATGTTTCAACGATGTCATAAACTTTCCCAGATACCTTGCCATTCTATCATCCTTAGCCTCGTATGCCCATAAGAATTGATAGACAACCAACCTGGAATCATTATGAACAAGGAGTTGGCTAACATTCAGTGCTCGGGAAAGGGAAAGACCTGGTAGGAGAGCCTCATACTTAGATTCATTATAATCTTTGAAGTTAAATCTTAATTCATACTCAATATCGATCCCATCTGGGACTGACACTATCAGTCCTGCCCCACTTCCGTTCTCACATGAAGACCCATCAATAAAGAGGTTCCATACAGTACCATTTGGTGAAAACTTACTCTCTTCTAGGGATCAATTCTTAAAAAGATACATTTCTTCCTCATTCTCGGATACTTTATTTCTTGCCTAACTCATCTCGGCTTCGTCCAAGGGAAGACACACTTTGCTTTCTTGCTTATAAGCTGTAGCATCATTTTCAATGTAGGCATCATCCTAAGTGAACTCGGCCACAAATTCGACTAGGACCTACCCTTTAATAGCCGTTCTTGGCTAGTAAATGATGTTGAATTCCCCCAACTCTATTGCCCAATCCATTAGTCTTCCTGAATTTTTAGGCTTGTGAATTACTTGCATGAGGGGTGAGTCTGTGAGGACCACCATGGTATGTGACTAAAAGTAGGGCTTCATCTTCCTCGAGGCATGGATCAGGGCATAGTCTAACTTCTCCATCCTGGGGTACTTCTGCTCGTCCCCTTGGAGTGCCTTACTATTAAAATACACTAGTTTTTAAACTTTATTTTCTTCTCTTACAATGGTGGCGCTGATGGCCAACTCAACACTGCCAAATAAAGATTTAGTCTCTCCCCCTAAACTGATCTAGATAATAGGAGTAGGGAGCCAAGGTAGGACTTCAAATCGTTAAAGGCTCTATCACACTCTTCATTCCACTCAAAATCTTTTCTCAATACTCAAAAGAAAGTAAGGCAATTATCAGTGGCTCTAGAGACAAACCTATTTAGTGCTTGCACTCTTCTGGTGAGTCTCTACACGTCCTTTATTATCGTATGAGTCTTCATTTCCAATAGGGCCTTGATCTTCTCAAGACTTGCTTCGATCCCTCTTTGATTCACAATAAATCCTAAAAACTTGCTCGCTCCCATACCGAAGACACACTTGATGGGGTTGAGTTTCATCCTATATTTGTCCATCGTGTCAAAGGTACGTTCAAGGTTGGCCACATTAGTGTCGGCTTTGAGGGTCTTTATCAACATATCATCAACGTATACTTCCATTGTCTTCTCGATCTGGTCCTCAAACATTTTATTGACTAGCCTCTGATATGTCACCCCAGAATTCTTCAACCCGAAGGGCATGACATTATAGCAATAGTCTCCTTATCCGTAATAAAGGTTATTTTCTCTTCATCGATTAATTTTATAAATATCTAGTTATAGCCTGAGTAGACATTCATGAAACTCATTAATTCATGGTTGGCTGTAGTGTCTACCATCTGATCAATCCTGGGCAAAGGGAAGTTGTCTTTTGGGAATGCTTTATTCAGATCCATGAAGTCAACACACATCCTCCACTTGCCATTGGACTTGGGGACGATGACAACGTTTGCTAACCAGTCGGGATAAATGACTTCTCGGATGAAGTCATCTTTCTTTAATTTTTTGACTTCCTCTCTAATAATGTCATACTTCTCTCTTGAGTAGATTCTTCTTCTATGTCATATCGGCTTATCATCATTGACCACATTGATTATATGACATAAGATTACTGGGTCAATACCGGGCATGTCTTTGTGGCTCTAGGAAAATATGCTCTACCTCTTCCTCAATAACTTAACCAAATCTTCCTTGACCTATTTTTTTAGGGCTTCGCTAACTTGAATGGTTTTTTTTGGCTCGTCCTCATTGAGGACCATGGATTCTACCTCCTCCGCAGCTTCCCCTTTCTTTAATTTCATCTCATCTTTAGGGTCCAAAGTATCAATATTGTACGTTGTAGTTTCTTTCTTGTGAGCTTCCCTCTCCTTGGTCGAGTTGAAGTAGCATTCTCGTGCCAACACTTGATCGCCTTGGACTTCCCCTACCTCATACGGAGTTGAGAAAATACAATGGAGGGTACAACCTCAAACTCTTTGAGGTCCACTCTTCCCATAATAATATTATAAGGCGAATATACACTTTCATCCATTATAAATAAATTTTCCTTATTTATGAGCTCTTTGGCCAAACATCCCCCATACTAACATCCATCTCATGCATTCCTAATGGATGGACATTCTCACTACTGAATCCAATCAATGGGTGATGATAAAGCATGAGCCTCTTCTTGCCGAGTTTTAGGCATTTAAAATATGACTAGAACAAAACATCAGTCGAACTTCCACCGTCAATCAATATTCATGGCACATCATACCCATGAACCCTAGTCATAATCACCAGAGGGTCATCTTGGGGAGCTAGGTAACCTTGAAGTCGAGTCTTGAAAAACCCACAATCAAAGTGTCCATATCCATTTTTTTTCATTTCTATGACTTGGCGCTTACTTCAATCGAGTTAACCGTTTCAACTTTGGTAAGAGATTTGACATATTTAATATGTGCCTTTCTGTCTACCACATCTGAGCCTCCCCCTGCTAGGCGTCCACAAATCTTCTTCACATCGAATGAGATCATATGAAGGCGACCTTTTGGACCATCATCCTATGGTGGTAGATCTGGGTCGTCCCCATCATCATCATCGTTTGAGGCATCATCTTTTTCCTTAAGAGCATCCTCTTTTCACTTATCGGCCTTTATTTTTTTGGGTCGTCTCAGCCTACCTTTGGACTACCACTACTTACATATTTCCTCAGTTTCCCAGCCTTGAGCATCTTATCAATCTCGTCCTTCAGAGCAAAATATTTGTCGATTAAGTGCCCGTGGTCTTAGTCAAATTCACACCATAGGCTTTTATTCCTCTTGTTAGGGAGATATTTTAGCTTTTTGGGCCACCTCAGGGACCGATCATTCTTGATCTTATTCAAGATATGCTCTCCACTGACCGTGAGAGAAGTGTTGTCGGCAAACTTATTATCAATCAATCTCTTCTTTCCATCTTTATTCTTCTTTTGAAACTTGATCCCACTGCTATTCCCCTTCTCGTCATCATACTTTTCTTCCATATCTTTTTCGACATTCATGAGCTTGTCAAACGTCGCCATAGACTTCGGTGGGTCCTCAACAAGCTTTCAAAGACATTTCCCTTTCTGCAGACCTCCTATTAGTGCTGTCATCGCAATAATTTCCTCGTAATCCTCCACTTCCATCTTATCCTTATTAAGCCTTGCAATGTACTCCCTAAGACTCTTATTCTTCCCCTACTTAACATACAACAGGTGAGTAGTCTTATTTCGGGGTCTTACCCCAAAGCAGAAGTTGTGGATGAATCGTTCTGCGAGTTAGTTAAAATTTCAATGGGGTTTTTTGGGAGTGAAGTGAACCATACATGGGAAGCTTTAGTCAAAGTTCTTAAGATGAATGACATTTCATCTCATCTGAGACAGAGTAGATGTCTGCAGCTGACTGGTACATCAGTACATGGTGCACAGGGTTGGTACTCCCACCATACTTTGGAGTAATCACTGGTAGCTTAAACTTGGTAAGGGACTAAAAATTGACTATCTTAGCTACAAAAGGAGAGCCTTCAGAATACCCCCTCTGCAAGGGGTCTTGACTGTTAAGAATGTTCCCAATTTTATTGTCCAACCTCTGAATCTAGTCATTCCAGGGCCTCTTGGCCACTTCCACAACATCAACCTGGATGATAGTATCCCCTACCACCTCAACCTATCAAGTAGATGGTTCCCTAGACACTGACTTGTGTCAGCTATTTACTTATCTTTGTCCCTCATCTTTGTTGTATAGTGGTCGATAGTCTGCCCCTTCCCTCCTGAAACCTGACATACTCCTGGATCTGGACAATCTATATATAATATCACCCCTTGGGTCGAGCCTTTCATAGGATGATCCTTTGCGTAGACGATCCACGGTCGAGCCTTTGTTGAGCATCTTGACACGTCCTCCTATTATTCCCTTGGCTTGCTTGAATAGGGCATACGATATTTCCTAACACTTCATATGGCTCCCAGCATTCAGCCCGAGCGTCTTCATCCTCATAGTCATCATATTGGTCCTCTGGGCAGGGCTGGCCTTGCCTACCCAGGCATAAATGCCTAAGGTCAACAATGTTTGACCGCCGTTGAAGAGGTGGTATCTCCTTGCATGGTGCCTGGTGTGTTCCCCTAGCATCTGGAGGCTACTCCATGGCTGTAGAAGTAATCATCTCCGGCGTTATCCCCGTGGGTCTCACCAATACATTTTGTTTGAAGGCCGCCAATGCCTCATGCATCTCTTATTGGCTGGCCACCAATGACTTCAACTCCGCCATTTCTAACAGAGGAGGCACATGGATAGAACTAGGACCACCTGCTGGTGGTGAAAATTCTGATGCCATGTTTTGCACTTGATGGATGAGCTGTAAACTGTAGGATAAAAGCTTAGAAGCTCAAGAGGAGATCTTTCAATGGTGAAATAGATCCACAAGAGGGGAGGACTGGTTCACCAGCAGAGACTCCGATAAGTATAATCTAAAGATAGGAAAAGATGACAATTCTCATTCCCACAGACGGCACCAGACTAATGATACCAAAAATTGCACCACCATGTCACAATGGTAAGAAGCTCAAACAGATATACAATAATGGCAGTAAATAAACATTATAATAGTAGAGAAGGAGATGAGTTAAAGGAGATGACCACCTGAATTTTAGTGGTTCGACCGGAGCATACGTCCACTGCGTGCATGTGAGTGAAGTCCACTAACAAATATAGCCCTAATGGCCTGGGGTATAACACTCAGGATTTCTCTCTCTTCTGGACATAAATGGACAAAGTTTATCTAGGGTTTTCATTAAGTAATCCTCCATAATAAAGAAGATGAAATGTATTTATAGGTCTCAAAGGGTGTAATGTACCCCCTAAGCATGCTGAAGGTGTGCACTGATGAAGGTATCCACTAAGACGATGATAGATGTCAATGAACATGTACTTAATGATGATGAAAGATCCCCTCACGCGAGGGGAATAATCTTAGTTATAATTTAATTGCTCACGCGGGACACATCACCTCGATACCTTTTAATGCTCCTCTAGTATGGTTTCGTCTGCAGAGGTCTCGACCTATCCGAGCACGAGGTTGCTAATGCAGCGCCTGTCTTTATGCGAGAAATTGGCAAATGTAGTCTCGACTGAGGAGCTCAGGCCGAGGTAGGATAAACATGCCATTTTCTAGTATCAACTGGGAGAGAGGCTGATAGATGTCCTTGTTGCTGTAATACTTTCTTGAAGTCTCGACCTACAAATGATCGAGGTTGTATGTATGAGGCCGACCTTGGTTCTGGACAAATCTTAGAAGAGTTCTATTTTTTAAGACGTTTTTTTTTAAAAAAATTTATGACGGTGGCTCTTAAGACGCATTATTTACAAATGTTGCAAACAATTAAAAAAAATGTCTTAAAGATAAAACTTTTTAAGACGCGTTATTTACAAGGTTTGCAAAAAAATCCCTCAATAGTTACCAGTTGCCCCAAAGCATCCTAAATATGTTTTTATTGGACGCTTCACTTGAATACATATCCATATATTACATTCGAAAGTTATCCCGAAATAAAATCAACACAAATGTTTTCAAAATCAATTCTAACTAGTCATATCAATATATACATTCAAAAGTTGTCATGCAAATATCTACATTCAAAAGTTATCCTACCAATATATACATGTCATGTCAATATCTACTTCCAAAAGTTGTCCTATCAATATATTCCAAAAAAATTTCCTACCAAAGTAATCCATACATTAAAAAAAGTATTTGTTCCAATTACATTTCCATCCAAAATCAGTTAAAACTAAAAAAAATCATCTCAAATAAACTAATATAAACCAAATATGTCCTCGACAATCCATCACAAATGTCCTCTCCATTCTTTCTTTACAAAACCTCTTTCCATAAACCTATAAAAAAATAAAGGAAATATTATAATCACATGCAACAAGAAATCAATTTATGAAAATACATATATCCAAAATAACTACATAATACGATTAGCTAGTTCAAATAAATATCACGCGTATGAGGGAGAGGGGGAGACTTACTATGCTTTGAGGTGCCTTAAAATGAATTGAATGAAATAAAATCGTACATCATCTATCTCATCCTTTATGTGTGTCTCTTTCTTAGATCGCATGCTCATCTTAAATAATCCAATAATAAATGATGAGTTTTTTAGACATATATTACGAGATAATGAAAATAAATCTGATTAATTACCTTTGAATTAATAAACTTCAAAAGACTCCCTATCAATTATTTCATATATTTCATCACATAGTATCTGCACTCAACATTTGTAGGTTATTTAGGGAACTAAACCAAGACGACAGTGCATGGACGAGATGACACTCATACATACACTCTCAAAACGACGAGAGAGGACTTATGGTAAAACATGGTGGATAAAAATTTAATAATTCACTTAGTTGTGGTTAACTTATTAAACATTATTAACTTGGTGGAGAAACTCTCTCGATCAAGAAGACAGTGCGTGGACGAGATTACACTCATGCATACACTCTCAAAACATCGAGAGAGGACTTATGCTAAAACACCATAATTTAGTGGATGCAAATTTATAAAATCACTTAGTTGTAGTTAACTTATTAAACATCATTAACTTGGTGAAGAAACTCTCTCGTCCAAGACGATAGTGTACCGACGAGACAATACTCATCTGTACACTCTCAAAACGACAAGAGAGGACTTATGTCAAATTGTGAAAATTATGGTTTATATGCCTCAAACATTATTAAGCTGATAGAAGCAGAGACAAGACTTCATTATGCTAACAACAATTTGAAATCAGAGCAGGCACAATATTGGTGAAAACATCAAAAATTCATTTCATTAACTCTGAGCATGAAGATTACAAAAGTTGAAGACCATGAAAATTCGAATGACATTACAAAGAAAGGAAAGGATCAAAGCTACAAAATTTTAGAGCTGAAGAACGTCATCGTCACTAGTCGGGATCGACTTATTACAACCTGCCTGTGTCACTCCATCAACCCCATAATTTATGATCTCGACCCCATCGTCATTAAGACCCGGGTCGGTCTTATTCTTGTTGGTCTCAGTGACTTCTAGGGGGTTAGCCTCCACAGGGTCGAAAGGGTTCTCAATATCGTCCAGGGCAGTCTGAATATGTGTATGGTTAAAGTCAAGGCCGATAAAGTCATATGAGGATAGGCTCCTAACCTCAATATGTTTTATAGAAGCCCATCGACCGACTGTCTACCTCTCGCCAAATATTTAAAGGCGTAGTCTCCAAATTCCTCAGAATCCTTAAACTCAGCCACAACTTGCTCTTTGGCATTATCCAAGGTAGCCTCAATAGAAGCATCGATATATCGTGCTTGTTATCGGCTAAGGTCTTTAGAGCTTTCGTATGGTGGGTCTTTAACATTGAGATTTAGTTTGTGGCTCATGTAAGGTCGTCTTTGCAGTCTGTAGCTCGTTCCTCAGACTGTTCTCCATTGTAACGGCTTCCTTCCATTTTTGAATTAAGGGCCTCTTCTTGCTAATCCAATCTCACATACAATGAAGAAAGATTACACCCTATATAAAAGTAGGGAAACAAGTCAGTATGAGACATGAGCAAGGAAGAGACTACACTTCATAAAAGTTTTTGAAAAAAATACCTAAATAAACCTGTGAATGGCAAACTCAGTTAATAGTGAGATATCCATTGACCGGAGGAAACGTCTATCGGCATCAGATACAAGAGAGCCAATATCGTCTATGTCCTATCTTCTATGGATGATGGCACTCTCATTAGCATTTTTCAGCTGCGACAGTCAAGCTGCCAGTGCATCTTCAAACGAGATTGGGATGGCTTGTGTATGAAGATTTTTCTTTGGGGGATGAGTGGTTGCATTTTTGTCATCTCGGCTCTTCCTTTTCTTCCCAGCGTCATCATCTCGGCTGGGGCCACGAGCAGTAGACTTTTTGGTCTGAGCAGTAGAGGGTTCAGTCCTTTAGCCACGCTTGTTAGCAAGCTTACTCAAATTATGGGCCACCATATTCCAAAGCTCCTCTGAAACGCCTTCGGTAAAACGTGTAAAAGATAAACCTCGGAGATTAGTTATCAGCAAATATGAAGTAAAAGACTAAAGTTATCAAATTCGATTACTTACATAGCTCGACAAGGAGGCCAGACCCTAGACTTGCTCGAGATAAATAATACAGAGTCATCAGATGTTGAAATTTCACAAGACGACCTTTATCGCCTTGTGTACAAATCTTTTCAACCTTTTTAAAGGCCTCAGGGTTCAACCTCGGATCGAGTTTGAATGACGTAGAGACTTTGCCCCACTTTAGAGGGGTCCTAGGCTTAGCGGTCCCACTGGCTTGATTTGGGTCAAACTTCAAAGACCCTGACATAAAGAAGTAATGGGGCTTCCAGTTGTGATTTAAGGTTTGGGTAATCAACAAAATCTTCTTCTCTAACTTCCTGGCTACGAGGTGGTAGTAACCAGGCTAAGTTTTTAGGGATGAAGGGGTGTAACAGGCAAGAAATATGTTAACTAGAAGGTGAGTTTGATGGACTGTCTTCCAAAGGACAATGGAACCCAGGATAACTCTCCAAGAATTCGGAGAAATCTGAGAAGGTGCAAGTTTTAGATGAGCCATAATGGCTCAGATTATAGGGTGAATGGGCAAGTGGAAGTCGAGCTTAAACATTTTCTCATACATAATGACTTCTCCCTCTCGGCCATGGAAAGCTCTCTCTTCCTTAAGAGGCTTTCTCATAAAAATGTAAGAGTCTATGCCATATAGATGACTCCAAGTTAGGAGATTAATTTTTGACACAGTGATCTCATATTCCTCAGCAACAGACCTATCAACATCACTATCCTCACAACTATTTTCTGTAGCCTCGGCCTGAGGATTATGTGACACCCCGCCAAATAAAAAACCGGGCGATCACTCCTATATCAAATTATAACAGGAGTCTCATATGGTTCATTCTTAGCATCACTGTCAAAAACCAATTTAATTACTAATACCCTATTAGGCCGGCGTCAAATTTTTAATTAACTAATTGTTTTAACGAAACCATTCAAATAAAACAATTACAATAGTTTACATGCAACAACTGAAATGAAATAAAATAAAATAACCGAACACTCGGTATAATAATATAACCAAATCGAATGTCGCACAAAAAGGTGATAAAAGAATAAATGAGTACAGTTGGGCCATAAGTCCGAATATTTCTACAAAACCTCCTATCTAGACCTCAATGATTGAAACGTCTAATATAAACCTGCTTGCATCCACAGCTGCTGCAGTAAACGTCTGACTCGAAAGAATCATCATCCAGGCGTCCTTGTGTCTGAACACCTATATATATAGATATAACAAGAGGGGAAAAATATAGAATCGGGTCAGATCCCGAGTTGTAAAAATATTTTGCAAGTGCATAAATACTTTATTTAGGAAATTATGTTTTATCTCATATTTAAATTGGTATCGCACTCCCATGAGATACCCCTCACCCCTCTTCTAACAGTGCACAACTATCGCATACCTTTTTAAACAACCTAATTAAGCTACCCTGCCTACTAAGGTATTTCCCTTATCTTCCAAAATCCTCAAAAAATCCGAGTACTAAGGACTAAGCTTCTCTCCTTTCCCAACATTACGTTACGTTCGTGCGTGGGGTGTCTCGCGAAGCGATATCCAAACAAGGAACCCCCCAATACACTACTACGTGACAATGTTGATCATCGGGATCCATTAAGCCTTAAGTACATACCACATTTATACCATCCCATATATATATATTAATAGTTTTCATTAACTTATGATCCATATTCATATAAATCCGGATATAAATCTACCGGAAGGAGTATATCACTTTATTCATTATTTTTCCTTTTATACAGGGTTACGTATATGATATCTCATCTCATATATATAAATAATATACTACATGCAACAAGTATATTAATCATCCACCGAGCTATAATATTAAGCAACCGTGGATTATCTAAAGTACACATATATTTTAATCTCAATACATATATCCACATCCGGAACCCATATGCTTAACAGCGGTGCCCACATACTCTGCTATCCAAATCCAAGTACATCTCGTATAAAAAGGATTACCCATTCCACATCACTCAGGAACTGTAATAATACAAATCACACGTATTGGAGGCGAACATAGTTCACGTACCTACGGGTCACGCACATACCTACGCTCCCATAAGCAGCAGACTTATCAACTCACAAATAAGCCTTTCACAGCCCTATGTTATTGAGGTACCAAATCTAAAATCCCCCCGAAGGCAACACAGGATAAGATTGTCCTCTTTCGAACGCCAACCCCCCGTGATAGCAAGTATGGTAGGTATGTCATACACATAATAAACAATCATATAGGTACACATTCCACCTATATAAATATACCATAAATTAGGTATTCACACAACCATATTATAATTATAGGTATTTCTCTCACCTATACATAATTCTCCATAGGTAATTAAATAACCCACGTATATATTAGCATCCGGGCATACGCACAACCCGTATAATAAATCCCCTATGTAGTATATTTACATCTCGAATATCCTACGCATTTATCATTTTTTGACTAATCCCCAATATTTTATTTCCAAGCTTTTTTCATCGCACAATAGTAATATCAACAACCCCGATATATTCATTCGTCTCATAATATATATACTTTAACGACATCGTATATATATTATTTATATCACTTCTCAATACACTATGGCTAAAATTTTCAAACTCTTATAACGATAGCCAATAACCTCAAACATTATCATTCGCAATAATATAAGCCGTCACACAATTAAAACACTACCCCAATACGTATTCCCTTATTTAATATTCAAATCACACCTAAATATCTCTTTAAGTATTATTCCTCACGAACACCCCTATTTGGGTAAATCTTGGATTTTACTTTCAACTAATCCAAAATGCACGCCTTACTAAAAAAAAATATTTAGAAGTCCCCACACTATTTTTAGGAACCCCAAATATTTATCTCCAAACAATTCTAGCATTTATTTTTCCAATTTCCGAGTGCATTTCCGAGTTGACTATTTCCCCCCGGAACTGTCATCTTCTAAAAATCATAACAATTCGAAGAAAAATCAGAAAAATACGCGGTCAGCGCTCACGCGACCGTATTGAAAAGATATACAACTTTTGTGTTTTGACCGAGAGCTGAATCTGCCCTCTTCCTGTCTTAATTTACCCCGCAAGCTATGGAGTTACTATTTATCATCTTCTCCAAAATCCCAACCTCCATTTTTCTCCATTTTTGTTGTTTCAAATCTCATCCAACAACTCCATAAACATCTAATCTATGTTTTACAACTAACACATCAATTAATTTGGGGTATTAAATCATTTTCCTTTGATTTAAACCCTAAAACCATAAAAAACCCAACTTATCATTTTAAACCATTTCAATCCATTTCTTCACTCCATTTACATGGATTTAACACTAGAAATCATTAAGAGTCTACATTACATCAATATGTAAACTAATATACAAATTTTTCCAAATTTATTTTAAGGGTTTACCAACCATAATATGAAATAAATGCACATAATGAAATAAAGCAAGTATACACTTGCCTGGATGATGAAATTCGACGACCTCGAGTCGAATCCGGCGGAGTTTGCTCGGAAATCTCTTCTTCTTCCTTCTTCTTCTTCTTCTTCTTCTTCTTCTTCTTCTTCTTCTTCTTCTTCTTCTTCTTCTTCTTCTTCTTCTTCTTCTTCTCTTCTTCTTCTTCTTCTTCTTCTTCTTCTTCTTCTTCTTCTTCTTCTTCTTCTTCTTCTTCTTCTTCTTCTCTTTCTCTCTCTTAGGGAAGATTTTGGGAAATAATGAGGGCTATCTTTCTCTTAAACTCGAAATTGGGCATATACTCAATTGTTAAATGACTCGTGTACTCATTTACGAGTCCCTACTAGTCCAAAATTGCCCGGAACTCAAATACTACCCCCGAGTAATCTATTTTGACTATCTCGGCCCTTTCGAACCCAATGGCGAAGTCGAAATCTCCATCCGAGTCACTTACCTAAAATTCACTATTTTGACCCAACACGTTCAATACGTGTGTTTTCCAATTTAAAATATTTTCCTCTGTCGTTTTACCCAACAACGACATGTAATAAAAATAATCCACTCATATACTTAATCTCGAAATATAATCCATGTAAATATTAATCTGTCACTCAAAAACTAATATTTACTATTCACTTTATAATATCGAATTTATTTAATTTCACTCATTAATCCCAGAATTACTATTCACAATAGTTCTTCAAATTACCAAATTACATCCATAGTGTAATTTAATTATCTTTAAAAGTATGGGGTATTACAGATTATTTGGGTTACCACAAGGGAACCTCTATGCAAACTTGACCTCAGTTGTAATCGAAAGAGGAATTACATCTACAGGAGGAGGGATTGCCACATTAGGCTTGAGTATCTGAAGGGAGTCAAATTGATTTGATGTCTCAGCTTTATTAGAGGATGAGACACAGGAAGAAGCCTCGTCCATATCAGACCCCTCAGTTTGGGATGCGAAATAGGCTATAGCCTCCTCAAATGAATCTCCATTCTCGGCGTCCTGAGATGTGTACATAGGGTCTTCTGGAGAAGAGGATGACACAGACATGGGATCACTTGGATCTGTGATTAGGGGGTCACAAGGCTCAGAAACCTAGGGGTATACGATTGCCAAAGGGGGTGGATATATTGGACGAAGGGTAAATGCCTTGCCTTATAACTCTCGGCTTCTTCGGCCTCTACCCCCCTGATACGTTCGAAGCACTTATCTCTAAGACTAAGAAATTCGTCAGCTAATTTATAAGGGTGTCTTCACATCAAAAGCCTAGGTTCAAATTGGGATAAAATTGAAAAGGAAAACGGGACAAACAGTTTGCAACTTTGACTGTAATTGACCAAAGATTAAACAAGAAGATAAAAAAATTTTAGCCAAGAACTTTAAGAACACAACCTTGAAGCTCGCTGGAGAAAATGGATGGAGGTCACCGGTAAGAGTTAGAAACATCGGAAAAAGAGCCAGAAACTTCCTCAGACACTAACTACCACTCAAAAACATCCCAAGAAGGGTCAAAATGGGTCCTAGAGTGCTTTCAACCTCGCCAAAAAACTAAAAACTTTCATCGAAAAAGCAAAACATAGTTATCCAACATATTGTAAAGAAAATAAGTTAAGGTAAAAGGTGAAGATGATACCTGAAGGAGTTGAATGCCGGAGAGAGCGAATGAAAAGGGGCAAGATTGCAGAAAATGCAAAAGGTTAGAGAGAGAGAGCAAGAGGCGGGAAGTTTATGAAGGTAAATGGGAGAGAGAAAGGTTTTCTGATTTTAGATACCCAGGTAATGATTGAGCACATTTCCCAAAATGCATCATCATTTGAAGGCACAAAACCCAAAGTGTTCAACCACCAAGCCAAACTTGGGTAAGACACTACCCAACAAAAACTGTGACATGTGTCACTCTCTTACAAAACAAGGTGTACTCAATCGATAAGGCAATAACGTCTCGTCAAATGATAAGGCAGACTCGTATCCCCCACCCAACTCTTCACATAGATAACTGAGGGATAGGGGTTGATTGATATGACCAAATATAAACTCGTCCCAGGACGAGACCTCTTAACTCCAAACAGCCGAGCTTCCAGAAGGAAATCACAGGAATCTTCCAGGAGACGTCCAGAACCAAGGTCGGCCTCGTACATACAACCTCGTCCATATTGTAGGTTGAGACTTCAAGAAAGTATTACAGCAACAAGGACATCTCTCGGCCTCTCTCCCAGTTGATATTAGAAAATGCATGTTTAGACTTCCTCGGCCTGAGCTCCTCAACCGAAACCACACTTTCCAATTTCTTGCATAAAGACAAGCGCTGCATCAACAACCTCATACTTGGCTAGGCCGATACCTTTGCAGAGAAAACCATATTGGACGAGCAGTAGAAGGTACCGAGGTGAAGTGTCCCGCATGAGCAATTCAATTATAACTAAGATTATTCCCCTCGCCTGAGGGGATATTTCATCATCATTAAGTACATGTGCATGGAAAATTGTGTGACACCCCGCCTAATAAAATACTGGGTGATCAATCCTATACCAAATTAAAATAGGAGTCTCATATGGTTCATTCTCAGCATCACTGTCGAAAACCAAATTAATTACTAATAACCTATTAGGCTAGCGTCAAAGTTTTATTTACCTAATATTTCTAATCAAATCAGGAAGGTAAAATAATCACACAGTTTATATACACAAAACTGAAATGAAATAAAATGACCTAACACTCAGTTTAACAATATACAACCAAGTCGAATGCCGCATTAAAAGACGGTAAAAGAATAAATTAATACAATGGGGCTTTTGGCCCGAGTGTTACTACAATGCTTCCTATCTAGATAACAAGAATAGAAGCATATAAAAATAAACCTGTAGGCATCCACAGCTGCTGCAACAACCGTCTAACTCGAAAGAATTATCATCCAGGCGTCATATATATATATATATATATATATATATATATATATATATAGAATGAGAGAGGAAAATAGAGAAACGGGTCAGAGCCTGAGTTTTGAAAATATTTTAGCAAGTGCTTAAATGCCATATTTTAAAATATGAAATCTCTCATATTTAAATTGATATAGCACTCTCATGAGATACCCCTCACCCCTCTTCTAATAGTGCACACCTATCGCATACCTTTTTGACAACCTAGTTAATGTACCCTACCTAAAAGTCCTCATAAACCCAAGTACTAAGGACTAAACTCCTCCCCATTCCCAACATTGATCTACGTTTCGTGCGTGGGGTGTCTCGTGAAGCGAAATCCAAACAATGAACCCCCCCAATACACTACTACCTGGCAATGTTGATCGTCGAGATTCATTAGGCCCTCAGCACATAACGTGTATATCTAAACTCATATATATATATATATATATATATATATATATATATATATATATATATATATATATATATATATATATATTTATATAGTTCTCACTAGAACCTATGATTTATATTCATATAAATCCGGATATAAATCTACCGGAAGGGGAACGACTCCTTTTCATTCTTTTCCTTTTATACACGCATACTTTATATGATATCTCATCTTCATATACAAGAAATATACTATACGCAACAAGTATAATTATACCTCTCACAATCATAAGTATAATAACTATCCCTCCGAGATATAACTCGAGGATGAAGTCTCATAGTGCCTATCCAAATCTGAGTTTACTCACTCAACAAAGGTACCAAGCCAGACTCACTCATTGTCACGGTAAAAATACGCAACGGTGGAGGCGGTCATGTTCCCTACTGGAAGTGTAATACACACATCGCATTCGTACATGAGACGATATGACCTAGGGATATACTCTCCCTTCTCCTCAATCCAGGGGATTCACCCGTATCGCGCAACCTCCCTGGATTGCACTAAAGAAAATATATAATATAGCTATCCAAACCTACGCCTAGGGAATCCTGTGGAACCAGCCTCTAAGATACAAATACACCAATCACACACAGATATATATATATATATATATATATATATATATATATATATATATATATATGTATGTATTTCCTTATCATATTATATATACTATAACAACGTCGTATATATAATCTATATCACTTCTCAAATATATATATATATATATATATATATATATATATAATTGCCAATCTCATATAGCGATAGCCAATATTCTGACTCTTCCCATTCATAATAGTATCTAAGTATTTGCACACTTACAATACTAAAATTATAAGTATTCTCTTACTTAATATATGACCCACACCTTAATCACTTTTAAGGATTTATATATTCTCTTCGAATATACCAACTCATAATAATTAAATAAGTATACTCTCCACTTATTTTAGTCCCATAGGCTTCGCATTACCTAATAATAGTCGTCAACCGACAATGGATATCCACTCAAGCATCTCTAGCCCATATACTAAATTTCCATCCTATTTATATCCCAAGATTTACTCAAACATATAGGCAGTATATAAACATATTTTCGACATGAATAATATATATATAATCGCCCGTCGAAATACTACCCCGAGTGTTACTCATCCCGAACACCCCTAAATAAATAAGTCATGGATTCTACCTTCCATGAACCCAAGGTTTATACTTCGTTCAAATAATAATTTAGAGGTCCTCACTCTATTTTTAGGAACCCCAAACATCTAACTCCACAATTTATTTTCCTCAAAACTACACATTTAGTGCCACACCATTTTGGACCTTCCTAACCCCAATTAACTCCCTTGAATGGCTAGGAATAATTTCCCCTAATTGGATATTAATTTCCTCAAATAAATAGGCTAAAAACCATTAATCTAGGAATTTATCCCATTTAAACAACACAATCTGAAAGTTTCAAAAATCCTGAGGGGTCGATCGATCAACCCTTGGTCGTCTATCGATCGATGGAACAGGGCAGCTTCTTCTCCGAGACTCTGTTTTGACCATTAAGGCACCCCCAAGCTTTTTATCTCCTCTCCTCTCATCATCCAACCTGAACCAACCATATAATCACAGATCAAAAGGGTTTTAATCATCCTAGAACCCATACCTAATAATTAATTTCACATAATTTCTAAGTTTCTTGAAATGGATATTATTCGGGGTTTATTTGTTAATCTTCCGAAAAACTCGTTTTGATTCATGAAGACCCAACCCAAAAATATATATAGTTTTACACGCCAACTATAATATGAGAAATAAACACACTAAATTAATAAAGCAATGACTCGTGGATAAAATTCGGTGACCTCGAGTCGATTCCCGCGGAGTTTGACCCGAATATCCTTTCTTCTTCCTCTCTTCCTTCCTTCCTTCCTTCCTTCCATTCTTCTCCTCTTTCTTTTCCCTCTTTTTCTTTCCTTCTCTTTCCCTCTCTCATGCCTTATAGGAGAGAAATAAGGGTTTATCCTTTATAAACCCAAAAATGACTCGTTTACTTAATTGTGAGTCCCTATTAGTCCAAAAATCCCCGGAACCTAAGCACTAGTCCCGGATACTCTATTCTGACTATCTCGGCCATTCCAAAACCTATGGCGCACTCGAAATCTCCATTCGAGTCACTTGAATAGAATTCGCTAATTAAACCCAACGCATCTTAATTCGGGTTTTCCAATTAAAATATTATCCTTTGTCGCTTTACCCAACTGTGACATGTAATTAAAATAGTCGAACTCATTTACTTAATCCCAAAAGTAAATGTAACACACATCTAAAATCATCTAACCCTCATAAACTCCAAATATTATTATTCAGAGAATTTCCTCAAATCTCCAAATTACACCCATTTATGTTATTTTATTATCCATAAAAGTGCGGGGTTTTACATTCTCCACCCTTACAATGGAATTTCATTCCCGAAATTCAGATACGACCGGTACTACCAACCTGGGATTTCTAATCACACTACATCTTAGTGCATTACCAATGGAACTTTAACATACACTCGTTCTCGGTACCCACCTATCTCAAGGCTTATACTCTAACGCACTAGCTTAACCACAAGCTGAACTAATCTCTATATGCTACAATACCACCTCAGTCATAAGATCAACTCTAACAACAACACATCTCACCTAGTGTTTCTACGACCGTATATATAAATGAAACGAGATTACAATCACATTTACTCTAAGCGTCCGTTCGTCTACCTCACGACGTCGAATTTATCGCAAATGGAAGCTACACTAGCACTTGACTATTCCCATCGGTCTTATAGATAATCTTAGGTATGCTAACTCTTTTTTCAACTATACAATTGGATTATCATGTGCCTCCTATGAAATTCCATCCAACAAACTTCAACCTCACTTATAACTGCCCCAAAGCATTTTCTTCAACTTTATATACTACGCCCCTACTATTTCAGACGGTATATAAAACCAACTTACCAAGGTGCCCATACACTTTTTTGACCCGTGCCTATCTACACAACCACTATAAATGTTACAGACGTAACGTTCTCTCTAAAAAAAATGGGCCTCACTTCTTGGCCTGGTGCTAACACCTGGGTATTCTCCATAATCTTTTCAAGATTCAATTCTTCTTATACCTGGAAATCCAATCCTTCATAGAGTTAAACCACCAATCTTCTCGTGGTTAACTCACTACAACCTTCCTAAAATAGCGTCACATGCCCCACTGGACTTACTTCATAATAACCCTAAAATCGATGTGTTTCCTGCACACATAAAATGAATGCCATACTAACCATGTCCCTAGTGCCTAAGATCTCTCCCGACTTCCGACATTCACTCGGTTTCATGTGTGGTATGTCTCATAAAGTAAAATCCAGATAAGGAACCCTCCTGTTACACTTCTTCCTTGCATCATCGATCATCGAGATATAACGGCATAAGGCACACCATCGGGACATTCTAAATCCTACCTCATTAATCTACTAATGTAGTTCTACCACTACTTCCTTCCATTTCAACGAAATGGAAAGTCTAATTAATCGGGGCGCCTACTCTCTGCAAAAGTGTTACGAACATCCTACCCAAAACATATTACCTCAGGATTTTCCTTCCACTCAGGGCTTGGCTATAAGACTTAAATCTATTTCCTTTACCTTGCCTCACCCACATAATTGCGATGAGAGAAACGTTTCAGTGCTTTTCCATAGCACCTCCATCTCCATAAGCCTACAATCATCACACGGCTCTTAGTTTATAATTTTATCTCCACACTAGGTAACTTATCGTCAAAATCAACATCTTTGCAACCCATAACATCTCTCCACTCTCGACATCATTAAGGTTCTTGCGTGGAGTGTCTCGTAAGTAAAATCCAAACAAGGAATCCCTTCGGTACACTACTACTTAACTTTGTCGATCGTGGAGGTCCGTTAGCTTCAATTATGCAACCAGGAGAACCCCATCCCCTCTTTCAACAAAATGTGGTATGAACTCCTACTTCTTTATAGGAACCATACCACAAAGAGCTTGTACTAACACTATGTCCTTTGAGCTTAAACTCACAGCTTAACAAGAAATCCTGCATACCTTAAATCATACCTATAAGGTCACTACACACTAAAATTGAGAAAATGAAAGATATACTAATTAAGGTTCCATCTAAACATATTTAAAGGCGAGCTCAACCTATATCCAGGTGAGATATCGCAACAACAACCTATTCCACCCTGGAACCGCGGATATGATAGTCCTGCAATCATCAGCTTGCTATCGCTCCGATAATACAATAACATTACTCTTATAATAGTACCATACTCGTATAACACATACAAAACGAGCAGTATAAACCAGATACAAATTCAAAATACCAACACCCATTTTCATAACGAATGAAGAAAATTGTGCCCCACTACTACGAAAAAACATATAGACATACACTATATAATGTTGCCGATACTACCAGTAAACTCGAATCACACATGAGTCTAGGACTAATAAGATAATGTGACTCAATCTTACCACACAAAGTCTACTCCCTTCAATGAAGTTGAAACTCATAACAACATTCTTGCCAATAACCCTGGCTACTCCAAATGGTTGCCAGACGTAGCACACTTGTCTTAACCAAACGAAAAATTACTTTAAATAATATCCCATCTCGGCACCGTATTCTTGCCCTTTAACTCCTACCAAGCAAGGACTAACCGTGTGGTTCTACATTCCAGATTACAATCATTCTCCATCTATGGCCACCCTGACCATGTTAAGGTTATCAGTATCTTGGATTCTATAGCCTTGATCCTGACAATCACCTTCATAGTTCCCGCAGCTCCTCCTACTAAAGGAAACACACTACCGGCCTTAACTACCCTGTTTCAATGAATTCCCCGAGTGGATGTCCATCAATGGGGTTGTATGAACACAAATTCTCATTAAGTGTTACAAATAATTTCTAATGAGCCTATCATTCCTCTAAAAGACTCTATCCTCATTGTACCTACCTTAGTTCAGCACAAAGTTCACTTGTCCATATAACTCTTTATTCAATGTCGGCCTCTAACCGATCCTTATGTGAATAATTTAAAACTGCATTCTTTTTATTCCTGCTAAATCATGGGAACTCGCAATTAAAACCATCCATAAGATCCCTCTATGAGCAAAACATCCTGCTCCCTTAACCATGGTGACCACTGTTCCCACCATTTCAACATTGCTCCAACGAGTGAAAACATTTCCTCGAATTTTCACATATGGGTATTTCCATACCCTGCTCTAAGCTAAAGCTTCTGAGCTCTCTACTTCCACTGAGTAATGCTACACTTACTTCGCATGACTTAACTTCAATATATGGTCCTTGTCAAAGACCCTTTCACACTTTTTCCCCAACTTAACTTCAGTGGGTAATTCAACTTTAGCACCACTCTCTATACTATAGCGGTACTTGGATACTCATAACTATTATACTTTAGTAGTCATTGCAATAATTTGTGAAACCCCGACTAATCAAATACCGGGTAGATACTCCTTTATTCAATTTAATACAAATTGTCAAGTTGGTTCAGTTCATATCATCACTATCGAAAACATTTTTAACCATTTACTTGCCACCTAATATTTAAAAAGTGAATTGTCAAATTTTACTAAATTAAATTTGCATGCAACCGATTAAATTATTAGCTAACGACACCACAATCACATCACAGTCACAACAGAATAATAATGGAATAATAAATGAGTCTGGAGTAACACTCCTCTGAATAATCCAATTACTCAATAAAAACCAAATAAAAAGTCTGAATAGTTAAATAACTCCAAAACTGAAATGAAACTGAAAGTATGAGAAATGTGTCTCTAAATGGAAAAGGGAGACATGCCCTAACAGATGAATGACTTCGAAATAGAATCAATGTAGAATGTGGAGGCATCTACTATCGAGATCATGTAAATTCCACAGCAGCTACAACACGTCAATGGAATGGAACTCCTATGCTTGGCGTCCCTGTGGCTGGGCACCTAAAAGGTTTTACAAGAAAAATAGATTTGAAAGCAAACGGGTCAAAGCCCGAGGTGAAAATAGTTTAAAAATAGCAAGCATTTAATTGCATTAAACAGTGAATATTATATACATGTTAGTTACGTGCTCTCACATGAGTTCCTCACCCCTCAACTAATGTGCACGCCTAACGTGTATCCTTAACCCGTCCTAGTTATGTCGTTCACTATTTAGCCCGTACCACTTGATGTCCCCACATTAATGATATAGGGGTTTATTCACATTGTTATAATATATCCTGCGTGTAACTCACCTTTCCACTGATAAGATTAATTTATAACAATTACGATAGAAAATTCTCATTTTTAAATCCCATTCAAAATGCCTCAATAATTTATATTCACTTTTTAATAAGGAGTCCATTATAATCACTAGTATATTCTTCTCAGCAAAAATATACAAATAGGTCACCCCTAAGCTAAGCTGCGGTGCACACATACTCTTCTATCGAATCCCGGTACATCACGTACATATGGACTACGTATTCCGAATCTCTCTGGAACCGTTTAATTAAGAAAAATCACACATATTGGAGGCAAACATAGTTCACATACCCATGGGTCACACACATACCTACGCTCCCATAGTCAGCTAACTTATTAACTCACAAATAAGTCATTCACAGCCCTATGTCCTTGAGGTACCAATCTAAATCCCCCCGTAGGCACACAAATATTAGATGGCCCTATTTCGAAAGCCGACCTCCCGTGATAGCAAGTATGGTAGGTATGTCATACACATAATAATCCATATACTAAGCATTAACACAACTTAGATAACTTAATTTATTATTAAAGGTATGTTCTCAACCCTATACTATTAATTCAATTCGTACACTATCATACTTCCGGATGATATATAATATATTTCGCCGATACGTCTTACATCGTATAGTTTCAAGTACTTAAAACCTAATCGAAAAGGTTACTAAGTCTCCTATTATTCTCACATATTAATTCAATACTCTTAAGGTCCATATTTCTCTCTCTAACCTTAGATTATCAACTATATAAATTAATTCATTTACTCACTATCTCTAATAGCACCTCACTCGTCGGACCCTAGTAAGTCTATCATAAAGTCCTAATTCAATTCTGATATAATCCGGGCCCTATAAACATCCTACTGGCCTTCCTTAAATCTAAATGTGTTCACAAGGTCCCCACCGATAACTTCCAAGGGTAAAAATTGCTTAAATTCAAAAATGGGAAAAATATCACGATTTTTGGGGAGGTCGATCGATCGATCGAACAGTTACAACCCATGTTTTTCTGCATTTTTAGCCCTAGTTTTCTCTCCAATTTCCATTACATGAATCCATTATCCAAAGTAAACATATTACATGTTATACCGTCCTAATTGTCACCTGTCTAACGTTCCAGAACAATCAAATCATCTGAAGAACAACATATATATCGATATATTCATCAAGCTTTTCTTTTTCAACCCTAGTTTAGTTTCTTCCAATTCAAGACAGCCCAAAACTAAATTTTAATCCAGGATTTCTATTACTAAGGTTCCTATTTCAATCTTTATTAGTTCTAGAATTTAACTACATGCAAATCCTACCCATATTCAAGATTTACTTCTCCCAATTCATGAAATTATCAATCTTTCAAGTCTAGCCTTCAGTTCTAATCTACATGGATAATATATTTGTTGAAACTTAATGAAATCAAATCACTTTCCATATAATTGGTGTTCTGATATGCTGCTGATGTTAAAGGTTGGTTCTCTACCTTTCTCCGATCACAATTTCCGTCGAAAAGTGGTGGTGGGTGGTGGTTATGGCTTATAGCCCTTTTGTAACCTCTCCTCTTTCTCACGTTGCCCACTTCTTTCTTTTTGGCTGATAATGGCCCTAATGGTCATCATAATAGCTACTAAATGAACCCTAAAATTCATGGGTCCAAATCCCTTAAAATTTAAAATGACTAAAAAAAACCTCCCGTCTTGCCGGTTTGGCCTAAAAATTTCCTGAGACCCAAACTAAACCCCCGACTAGTTTTTTCTGATTATTTTGACCCCTCCGTACACGTTGGCGCACTAAAAATGACCATACAGATAATAAAATTATAATTTATTTTTAAATCCAATTAAATGGATTCCTAACGCGACTGACACGCGCGTCCCAACCAAATTTCTAGAATTGTCTTATTTATGACTCGCGACAATTTTAATAAATTCAATAATCATATGTTACCACAGATGTCCAGTAATATTCAACATTATCATCATAATCAAATACCGCTCACATCTCGCTAGTAGTTAAATCCTAATTAATTCCCTTTTAATTTAATTAATCACATTAAATAAAATCACGGGGTATTACATACTTCCCCCTTAATAATAGAATTTTGTCCCGAAATTCAGAAATAAAATATACCTGGAAAAAATAACTCTGGATAATGCCCGCGCATCTCATCCTCGCGCTCCCAGGTAGACTCTTCGGCATTATGATGACGCCACTGAACACGTACCAACGGTACTATCTTCGACCTCAATTTCATTTCGCTATGGTCTAGAATAGCAACCGACCCCTCCTCATAGGAACTATCAGGCTGTAGATCGATATCCTCTAAAGCAATGTGAGTATGGGCCAAATCATCCCTAAGATATATCCTCAGTGAGGAAATATGGAACACGTTATGGACCCTATGCAAGTGTTCTGGTAATCCAAGTCTATACACAACCGACCCAATTCAATCGATGATAGGGAATGGCCCCACATATCTAGGCACCAACTTCCCCCTCTTGTCAAAATGCATAATCCCCTTCATGGGAGACACTTTGAGAATCACCTGGTCCCCCACATTGAACTCTCGAAAGAACCTCTTGGCATCAGTATAACTCTTCTGTCAGTCCTGAGCTACCTGAATACGACTCCGTATCATCTCTATCCTCGTCGAAGTATCCTAAATTACCTCTGGACCAAGGAGTTTGTTATCCCCCACCTCTAGCCAACACACCGAGGAACGATAAGGTCTATCATACAATGCATCAAATGGAGCCATACCAGTAGTGATCTGGTAGGAGTTATTATAGGCAAACTCCACCAGTGGAAGTTACTGCTCCCAACCACCTCTAAAGCCTAGGATGCATATACGCAACATGTCTTCCAACATCTGATTTTTCCGCTCGGTCTGCCCATATGTCTGCAGGTGATAGGCTATACTCAATTGCAACTCCGTTCCCATGGCTTCCTGGAAACTCTCCCAAAATTGTGATACAAATATCTTCTCCCTGCCGGACACGATATCGAGAGGCACCACGTGGAGTCTCACTATCTCAGCTATGAAGATGTGGTCATATTGTCTCATAGTTTAGTCTATCCGGGATGGAAAAAAGTGGACAACCTTTGTTAACCTATCCACGATCACCCATATGGAGTAGTGGTCTCTCAAAGATGTTGGTAATCCCGTGATGAAGTCCATGGAAATGCTCTCCCATTTCCATATAGGAATCTCTAATAGATGTAAAAGTCCTTTCGGCCTCTAATGGTCCACTTTTACTAGGTGACATATAGCATATTTCGAAACGAATTCAGAAATATCTCTCCTCATCCCGCTCCACCAGTACTGTCGCCTCATATCCTTATACATCTTATCCTCACCAGGATGTACTGCGAATCACGAATAATGCGACTCTGTCATTACCTCGTGTCTCAAGTCTTCCCCCTCGGGAACAACTAACCTCCGATTGAAGCATAAGCCCCCATATGAACTAACGATATAAGACTTATCCCCCTATGCTAATAATCGTACTATCTGCTCTTGACAGAACGGGTCTGCTGCCTGGGCCTGGGCCTGTACCACTCTTGTAATAATCTGGGGCATAACTGTCATCACAAATATGAATGATTGGGCCACTGCGTCCTGGTGTCCTAACTCCTTCCACTTTTCTATCCACACCTTGGCCACCTCACTTACTGGCCTACGGATCAACGCATCTGCTACCACGTTAGCCTTCCTTGGGCGGTATTGGATATCGAATTGATAATCCTTCATGAACTCAAGCCACCTACGTTGATGCATGTTCGGCTCCTTCTGTGTGAAGACGTACTATAAGGACTTATGGTCCGTGAATAAATGGAATTTCTCCCCCAGGAGATAATGTCTCCGAATTCGAAGAGCAAACACGACTACAACTAACTCCAAGTCATGGGTGGGGTAATTCTTCTCGTGAGGCTTAAACTTACAGGAATCATAAGCTATGGCCTATCTCTCCTGTTGTAGTACACCCCGAAGTCCTTGTAAGGACGCATCTGTGTAGACTAAATACTCCACTCCCAGCCTGGGCATTGCTAACACTGGTGCTGAAGTTAACTTGTACTTTAACGTCTAAAGCCAACTGGAAGGCATCGCTCCAGATAAATGGCACACCTTTATGAGTCAGATGTGTCAAAGGACCCGCTATCTTTGAGAACCCCTGAATAAACCTCTTGTAGTATCCTACTAGGTCCAAGAAACTACGTATCTCAATCGGTGTCGTGGGCTATCCCCACTCCATCATCGCTAATACCTTCCCCGAATCAACAGATATTCCCCTGTCCGAAATGATATACCCTAAGAATTGAACCTCCTTCAGCCAAAATCCACACTTCTCATATTTTGCATACAACTTGTTCTGACGCAGCATCTATGAAACCTACCTCAAGTGCTCGGCATGCTCCTCCTCTGTCTGGGAGTAAATCGGAATGTCATAAATGAAGACAATGGCGAACTGGTCTAGGAACTCTCTGAACACCCTATTCATCAAATACATAAACATGGTTGGGGCATTGGTTAGGCCATAAGGCATAACCCTGAACTCGTAGGAACCATATCTCGTCAAGAAGGCAGTCTTCGAGATGTCCTACTTTTTGATACGCAACTGATGGTATCCTGACTTCAGATCAATCTTTGAGAAGATGGCAGCTCGTCTCAACTGGTAAAATAAGTCATCGATTCGGGGCAATGGATACTTATTCCATATCGTGACTTTATTCAACTCCATGTAATCTACACACAACCTCAAAGATCCATCCCTCTTTTTAACGAACAACACAGGAGCACCCCTCAGCGAAGTACTCCTACGGATAAACCTCTGACCCAACAACTACTCTATCTGATCCCGTAGATCCGTCATCTCCATTGGATCCATACGGTAAGGTGCGCGGGCTATCGCCCGAGTGACCGGCATCAAATCGATAATAAAGTCTATCTCTCTACTAGGAGGTAATCCCAGAATATCCTGGAATACGTCAATGAACTCCCTAATAAATAGAATCGAATCAAGTGGTATCACCAGCTCCTTAGAGGTCTCCTCCTCTATATAATACAAGTGAGTGGACGATCCTCCCTCAGGACGAGGCATCGCCACTAGGAACATTTCCTGCTCGGGTATGGTAAAAATAATACTCCTACTGAAATAATCAATCATGGCTCGATACACAATCAACCAATCCATACCAATGATCGCATCGTACTCAGACATGTCTAACACTAACATATCGGCAAGTAAAGTAAATCTCCCAATATTTACTCGCACATCTCTACATATATGAGAAATCACAGAACCCCTACTCAACGGTGAGTCTACACACGTAACAGTGCTCTCCCCGGTATCTAATAACCCCATAGAGCGTGAAAATATCATGGTAATAAAATATTATGTGGCTCCTATGTCAAATAAAATACTCCCAGAGTCCCCTAAATAGAATAAATACCCTCAATAGCGGGTGGAGCTTGTGGAACTGCGACCTGCTAGAGTTGGTAAACTCATCCATACTAAAGTTATCCCTGCTGGACTGGGACTGCTGGGATAGGTGGTAATGATGGCATCTGCGGTGATGCTGGGAGGGCGGCGAGAAACATAGGTCTCTGAGGCTCATGTCGAGCACCCTGCTGCTGCTATCGTGGGTCCCTGCGCCTTTTAGGGAACTCCTGGCATTTGTGGCCAATCTTACCACATATAAAACATTTCCCCACAAAGTTTCCCCCTCTCTGACCCTGCTGCCCATGACCCTGATGGCCGTTACCATTCCTACCCTGACCATGCTGGCCCTGATGGCTGTGCTGACCCTACTAGCCATGCCGAAAACCTCCCTGACCATTTTTGAAACCTCCTAATATAAATCTCTTAGAATCCCCCTGGTGGCGATCCTGATCACCCTACCTGTGCTGACCCTGAGTTGATTATGCCCCACTGGCACCATTTCCCCTGTCCTGCCCGAATGGCTGGACTCTTCGGCTCGCTTACCCTCTGACAAGTGAAAGTGGTGGTCCTGGTAGTGAAGCAATTCTGCATTAACCATATCAGAATAAGTGGTCAACGAGATATTACCTAGCAAGTGCTAACGAATCCTCCTCGTCAACCCATCCATGAACTTCTGGATCTTCTTATCTTTAGTAAGGATCTCATCGGGAACGATGTTCAGAAGATTAGTGAACTCGACCTCATACTCTGCCACTGTCCTCCCCTCTTGCTTGAGGTTCATCAATTTTTGCCTCATCTCGGTGTGAACTACAGAGGTAAAATACTTGCGATCGAACCACACCCAGAACTCCTAAATGGAAAGAAAATCTCTCTCCTCTGCGGCGGTAATAGACTCCCACCACTGTAATAATGATCTTACCAGCTTAAAAGTAGCCAGTATCTTCCTCTACACATCCGTATACTCGTACATCCTCAAGTTCCTTTAGATGTCCGTCTTTCACTGACTAGACACCACGACGTCGGTGCTACCTGCAAACTCCGGAGGGTGAGGCCTTCTGAAAGTCATTCCGGACACATTCCCAAGTAGACAGGAATGCACGAAC
Organism: Sambucus nigra; assembly: GCA_949130495.1. Classification (NCBI taxonomy): domain Eukaryota; kingdom Viridiplantae; phylum Streptophyta; class Magnoliopsida; order Dipsacales; family Adoxaceae; genus Sambucus; species Sambucus nigra. The sequence goes on from OX422210.1 coordinate 289,149,128, forward strand.
CTGAATTGGGGCTACCACCGGTGCCTGAGGTGGTGCCTACTGCATAACTGCTAAAGAGACATTATCCGCCTGGGCTAAAATTGCGATGACTTCCGATGCGTTCATAGAACCCTGAACTGGTGCAGGCCGTGTCTCGGGCTGGGCATCCCTGGGAGCTCACTGTGCACGTCGAGGAGGCATCTGAAATGAGAGAGATGTTTTATAAGTCCACATTTAATATCTTAAAATAGTTGAAGAGCGTAAGATACACAAAAAAGTACAACAATCCTAAAATATAGGGCTCTATATCAACGGGCGCTACGCGAAAACTTAACAAGATATATAGATCCTACGGACACTATAACCTAATGCTCTGATACCACCTATGACACCCTCACTAATTAAATATCGGGTAGCTACTCCTTTATTCAATTTAATACAAAATGTCAAGTTGGTTCCGTTCATAGCATCACTATCGAAAACATTTTTAACCAATTACTAGCCACCTAATGTTTAAAAAGGGAGTCGTGAAATTTTACTAAATTGAATTTGCATGCAAGCAATTAAATTATTACCTAACGATACCACAATCACATCACATTCACAACAGAATAATAATGGAATAATAAATGAGTCTGGAGTAACACAGCTCTGAATAATCCAAATACTGAATAAAAACCAAATACAAAGTCTGAATAGTTAAATAACTCCAAAACTGAAAGTATGAGAAAGGTGTCACTAAATGGAAAGGGGCGACATGCCCTAACAGATGAATGACTCCAAAATAAAATCAATGTAGAATGTGGAGGCATCTACTATCGAGATCCTGTAACTATTACAACAACTACATCACGTTAATGGAGTGGAACTCCTATGCTTGGCGTCCCTGTGGCTAGGCACCTAAAAGTTTTTTCAAGAAAAATAAATTTAAAAGGAAACGGCTCAGAGCCCGAGATGAAAATAGTTTAAAAAAATCAAGCGTTTAATTGCATTAAATAGTGAATATTATATACATGTTAGTTACATGCTCTCATATGAGTTCCTTACCCCTCAACTAATGTGCACGCCTAACATGTATCCTTAACCCGTCCTAGTTATGTCGTTCACTGATAAGATTAATTTATAACAGTTATGACAGAAAATTCTCATTTTTAAATCCCATTCAAAATTCCTCAATAATTTATATTCACACTTTAACAAGGAGTCCATTATAATCACTAGTATATTCTTCTCAGCACAAATATACAAATAGGGCACCCTTAGGCTAAGCTGCGGTGCACACATACTTTGATACCGAATCCCGGTATATCACGTACATAAGGACTATGTATTCTGAATCTTTCAGGAACCTTTTCAATAAGAAAAATCACACATATTGGAGGCGAACATAGTTCACATACCCATGGGTCACGCACATACCTACGCTCCCATGGTTAGTTGACTTATTAACTCACAAATAAGTCATTCACAGTTCTATGTCCTTGAGGTACCAATGTATATCACCTCGTAGGCACACAAAGATTAGATGCCCCCGTTCCGAAAGCCGAACTCCCGTGATAGAAAGTATGGTAGGTATGTCATACACATAATAATCCATATACTAAGCATTCACACAACTTAGATAACTTGTAATATTATTACAAGTATGTTCTCAACCCAATACCATTAATTCAATTCGTACACTATCATACTTCCGGATGATATATAATATATTTCGCCAATACGTCTCATGCCGTAGAGTTTCAAGTACTTAAAACCTAACTGAAAAGGTTACTAAGTCTCCTATTATTCTCACATATTAATTCAATACTCTTAAGGTCCATATTTCTGTATCTAACCTTAGATTATCAACTATATAGATTTAATTCATTTACTTGCAATATCTAATAGCACCTCACTCGTCGGACCCTCGTAAGTCTAACATAAAGTCCCAATTCAATTCTGATATAATATGGGCCCCATATACACCCCTATTGGTCTTCCTTAAATCTAAATGTGTTCACAAGGTCCCCACTGATAACTTCCAAGGGTCGAAATTGATTAAATTCAAAAAGGGAAAAAATATCACAATTTCTGGGGAGGTCGATCGATCGATCATGAATGTCGATCGATCGAACAGTTACAACCCACTTTTTTCTGATTTTTTATCCCTAGTTTTCTCTCCAATTTCCATTACATGAATCCATTCTCCAAAGTAAATGTACTACATGTTATAGAATCCTAATTTCCACCTTTCTAACGTTCCAGAACAATCAAATCATCTCAAGAACAACATATATATCGATATATTCATCAAACTTTTCATGTTCAACCCTAGTTTAGTTTCTTCCAATTCAAGAAAGCCCAAAACTAAATTTTAATCCGGGATTTATATTACCAAGGTTCCGATTTCAGTCTTTATTAGATCCAGAATTTAACTACATGCAAATCCTACCCATATTCACGATTTACTTCTCCCAATTCATGAAATTATCAATCTTTCAAGTCTAGCCTTCAGTTATAATCTACATGGATAATATATTTGTTGAAACTTAATGAAATCAAATCACTTTCCTTATAATTGATGTTCTGATCTGCTGGTGATGTTAAAGGTTGGTTCTCTCCCTTTCTCCGATCACAATTTCCGTCAAAAAGTGGTGGTGGGTGGTGGTTATGGCTTATAACCCTCCTGTAACCTCTCCTCTTTCTCATGTTGCCCACTTCTTTCTTTTTTGCTGATAATGGACCTAATGGTCCTCATTATATCTGCTAAATAAATCCTAAAATTCGTGGGTCCAAATCCCTTAATATTTAAATGACTAAAATACCCTCCCGGGTTGTCGGTTTGGCCTAAAAATGCCCCGGGACCCAAACTAAACCCCTGACTAGTGTTTTCTGATTATTTCGACCCCTCCGGACACGTTGGCGCACTCAAAATGACCATACGAATGATACAATTATAATTTACTTTTAAATCCAATTAAATTGATTCCTGACGCGACTGACACAACGTCCTAACTAAATTTCATGAATTATCGTATTTATGACTCACGACAATTTTAATAAATTCAATAATCATATGTTACCACATATATTCAGTAATATTCAAAATTATCATCATAATCAAATACCACTCACGTCTCGCTAGTATTTAAATCCAGATTAATTTCTAATTAATTCCCATTTAATTTAATTAATCCCATTAAATAAAATCAATAAAGTTACGGGGTATTACACAATCCTTGACAAATTCTACAAGGAGAGTCACCTCTACTGCGGTCCTGGTCTCCAACTTCAACTAAAAGCTCCAACTAAGCCCTGCCTCCTGCTGCCCTCATCACGGCCTTCTCTGGTCACTCTTCATCAATCAGCACACGAATCTCGAACGGGAACGCAAAAGATTGACTATAATCCTATATAATGGAAGGGGAACGAAATCTCATGAGAGGAATCAACAATCCTAATCATAAAACTCTATATCAAATCGAGAACAATGATAAAAGCATAGTACGTCAGCACAGATTCCTAAAGAAATTAGAACCTGATGCTCTGATTCCATCTGTGACACCCCGCCTAATAAAATATCGGGTGATCAATTCTATACCAAATTAAAATAGGAGTCTCATATGGTTCATTCTCAGCATCACTTTCGAAAATGAAATTAATTACTAATAGCCTATTACACAGGCGTCAAAATTTTATTTAGCTAATATTTTCAATCAAACCAAGAAGGTAAAACAATCACACATTTTATATACGCAAAATTAAAATGAAATAAAATAACCGAACACTCGGTTTAATAATATATAACCAAATTTAATGCCACACTAAAAGGAGGTAAAAGAATAAATGAATACAATGGGGATTTTAGCCCGAGTGTTACTACAATGCTTCCTATCTAGATGATAAGAATAAAAGTGTCTAAAAATAAACCTGCAGGCATCCACTGCTACTGCAGCAACCGTCTGACTCGAAAAAATCATCATCTAGGTGTCCCTTTGTCTGGACACCTAATATATATATATATATATATATATATATACCAATAGAGGGGAAAATAGAGAAACGGGTCGGAGCCCGAGTTTTGAAAATATTTTAGCAAGTGCTTAAATGCCATATTTAAAAACATGAAATATCTCATATTTAAATTGGTATCGCACACTCATGAGATACCCCTCACCCCTCTTCTAATAGTGCACACCTATCTCATACCTTTTTTAAAACCTAGTTAAGCTACCCTACGTTTTTGACAATCTAATAATGCACACCTATAGCGAGAGAGGGGAAAATAGAGAAACGGGTCAGAGCCCGAGTTTTCAAAATATATTAGCAAGTGCTTAAATGTCATATTTAAAAATATGAAATCTCTCATATTTCAATTGATATAACACTCTCATGAGATACCCCTCACCCCTCTTCTAATAGTGCACACCTAGTGCATACCTTTTTGACAACCTAGTTAAGCTACCCTGCCTAACTAATCTATCCACGCATCTACTAAAATTCCTTGTAAACCTAAGTACTAAGGACTAAAATCTTCCCCATTCCCATCATTGCTCTACGTTTCGTACGTGGGGTGTCTCGCGAAGCGAGATCCAAACAAGGACCCCTCCAATATACTACTACCTAGCAATGTTGATCGTCGATATTCATTAGGCCCTTAGCACATAATATATATATATATATATATATATATACAGTTCTCACTAGAACCTATGATTCATATTCATATAAATCAGGATATAAATCTATCGTAAGGGGAACGACTCCTTTTCATTCTTTTCCTTTTATACACGCATACTTTATATGATATCTCATCTTCATATACAAGAAATATACTATACGCAACAAGTATAATTATACCTCTCACAATCATAAGTATAATAACTATCCCTCCGAGATATAACTCGAGGATGAAGTCTCATAGTGCCTATCCAAATCCGAGTTTACTCACTCAACCAAGGTACCAAGCCAGACTCACTCATTGTCACGGTAAAAATACGCAACGGTGGAGGCGGTCATGTTCCCTACTGGAAGTGGAATACACACATCGCATTCGTACATGAGACGATATGACCTAGGGATATACTCTCCCTTCTCCTCAATCCAGGGGATTCACCCGTATCGCGCAACCTCCCTGGATTGCACTAAAGAAAATATATAATATAGCTGTCCAAACCTACGCCTAGGGAATCCTGTGGAACCAGCCTCTAAGATACAAATACACCAATCACACACACACATATATATATATATATGTATTTCCTTATCATATTATATATACTATAATAACGTCGTATATATAATCAATATCACTTCTCAAATATATATATGACTATAATTGCCAATCTCATATATCGATAGCTAATATTCTGACTATTCCCATTCGTAATAGTATCTAAGTATTTGCACACTTACAATACTAAACTTATAAGTATTCTCTTACTTAATATATGACTCGCACCTTAATCACTTTTAAGGATTTATATATACTCTCTGAATATACGAACTCATAATAATTAAATAAGTATACTCTCAACTTATTTTAGTCCATATGTATCGCATTACCTAATAATTGTCGTCAACCGACAACGGATAGTCACTCAAGCATATCTAGCCCCTATCCTAAATTTCAACCCTATCCACATCCTAGGATTTACTCAAACATATAGGCGGTATATAAGCATATTTTCAACACGCATAATATATATGTAATCTCCCGTTGAAATACTACCCCGAGTGTTACTCGTCCCAAACACCCCTAAATAAATAAGTCATGGATTCTACTTTCCATGAACCCAAGGTTTACACTTCATTCAAATAATAATTTAGAGGTCCCCACTCTATTTTTCGGAACCCCTAACATCTAACTCCACAATTTATTTTTCTAAAAACTACACATTTAGTGCCACACCATTTTGCACCTTCCTAACCCCAATTAACTCCCTTAAATGGCTAGGAATAATTTACCCTAATTGGATATTTATTTCCTCAAATAAATAAGCTAAAAATCATTAATCTAGTAATTTATACCATTTAACTAACACAATTTGAAACTATCAAAAATCTTGAAGGGTCGATCGATCGACCCTTGGCAGTTGATCGATTGATCGAACAGGGCAGATTCTTCTCCGAGACTCTATTTTGGCCATTAAAGCACCCCCAAGCTTTTTATCTCCTCTCTTATCATCATCCAACCTCAACCAAACATATAATCACAGATAAAAATGGTTCTAATTATCCTAGAACCCATACCCAATAATTCATTTCTAAGTTTCTTGAAATGGATATTATCCGAGGTTTATTTATTAATCTTCCGAAAAACCCGTTTTGATTCATGAAAACCCAACCCAAAAATCTTTATAGTTTTTCACACCAACTATAATATGAGAAATAAAAACACTAAATTAATAAAGAAAGTAAACACTTGCCTCGTGGATAAAATTCGGCGACCTCGAGTCGAATCCCGCGGAGTTTGACCTGAATCTCCTTTCTTCTTCCTCTCTTCCTTCCTTTCTTCTCCTCTTTCTTTTCCCTCTTTTTCTTTACTTCTGTTTCCCTCTCTCGTGCCTTATATAAGAGACAAATACGGGTTTATCCCTTATAAACCCAAAAATGACTCGTTTACTCAATTGCGAGTCCCTATTAGTCCAAAAACCCCTGGAATGAAAACACTACTCCCGGATACTCTATTCTGACTATCTTGGCCATTCCAAAACTGATCGCGCACTTGAAATTTCCATCCGAGTCACTTGACTACAATTCACTAATTAAACCCAACACATCTTAATATGGGTTTTCATATTAAAATATTATCCTTTGTCGCTTTACCCAGCTGCGACATGTAATTAAAATAGTCCCATTCATTTACTTAATCCGAAAAATAAATGTAACACACATCGAAATTCATCTAACCCTCATAAACTCCAAATATTATTATTTAGAGAAATTCCTCAAATCTCCAAATTACACCCATTTATGCAATTTAATTATCCATAAATGTGCGGGGTATTACAAGTTCTCATCCTCTTAGTGGATACCTTCATCAGTGCACGCCTTCAACATGCTTGGGGGGTACATTAAACCCCCTAAGACCTATAAGTACATTTCATCTTCTTCATTGTAGAGGATCGCTTAGTGAAAACCCTGGCAAAACTTTGTCCATTTATGTTGAGAAGAGAGAGAAATGTTGAGTGTTGTACCCTTGGCCATCAAAGCCATATTTATTAGTGGACTTCACTCACACGCACACAGTGGATGTCGGCTCTGGCCGAAATACTTAAATTCAGGTGTTCATATCCTTTGCCTCATCTCCTTGTCTACTGTTATACTATTTATTTCCTGCCATTGTTGTATATCTGTTTGAGCTTCTTATCACTGTGACTTAGTGGTGCCATTTTCGGTATCATCATATGCTGATTAATCCGTATTGATTAAATAAAAATAATTGTGTTAAGAAAGATGTGGGTAATTATTAATTAAATTAAATTCAATTGTGCCATCGCAAATATATTTGTGATATTGTTTATATGTGTTATGGGATTATGTGATTTATTGATATTTATATTCATCATCACGGGTATGATGGAATTTTGGTAGTATGCTCTCACATATATTTTAGGATGCTTACTTGGTATGGTACTAGTGGGTATGCTATAGTGCGATTGATGCTTTCTTGGTATGGGACTAGTGAGTACAGAATTTTTAGGATGGATGATTTCGGGATGGATATGATTGTCATCGATTCGCTAGCCTAGGAATAAGACTAGGAAGATATTATTAATAGAAATTCATCATATACATAGGGTAAGACGTATTTGTGTTTTGGGGACCCTTAGGTATGGGACTAAGAGGTGTCTTGAGGATATCACATCGATGATATGGGTGGGGTAGATTTAATAAAATAATGAGAAAGATGAGAAATTGAGAATTAATACCTAAAATAATAAAATGGGTATTAAAAATATATTGGCGTCGTTAATAACACACATGATCGACAGTTTGAAACGGGTTGACTGGATATTGCGATGTGCGGGTATGTGGCGTCTGAATAACGTGCAAGGATAACCGTTTAAACTGGCTAGCTGACTATGAAGACGTGTATCCCACAAATTGATGTTTATAATGAGGAAAACTAAATAGTTGGAATAACTAAAATAAAGATAAATAATTGGATAATTGGACTTAGATGATGAGATGACATATTTGAGTATTTCTATTATATCTTGTTTATTTACTCGCATCGTTATTGATTATCTTGTTTAATTTAAAATATTATATTGTGATATTTATCATGTATAATGTTACTATCTGGGTTAATGGAATCTATTTGAGGGGAGTAGTGTGTATTCATGCTCGGGGCTCTGACTCGTGCATTGACTAACCTTTTTCAGGAATAAGTATCGGAGTAGCTGCATAGGACTTATTGGAGATCATCTTGAAAGTGAAGTTCGAGTATTTATTTTATACTTAGTAGTTTTCTTTTCGTCGCATTTGATTATGAGACTTTTATAATGGATTTGGTGGGTCACAGTTGTTACGATTTTATTCAGATATTTCATTATGGATTCAATTTATTAGAGTTTTATTTAATTTGACATTTTGGATATTATTGGATTTTAGAATGGTAATGGATCTTATATCACTTTGATGGTAATTATTTTTGTGATCAATTTCATTATCATCTTGTGGAATGAATATTACATGTCTGATATTTGTCACATGCTAAGAACGATATTTAATTTAGTGACCCCCGGCTTAGTTTTGGTGGCGGCCGATGCCAAAATTAAGCGGGGTGTTAAAAATGGTATCAGAGCATGGTCTTAGGTCTCATAGGTTGTGAGTCCATTTTAGCTTTCACGTTTCATATATTTGATTACTTTTGATAATTTTTACTCTTAGTTATTCTGGTGAACACTAGGAGAGATGGGAGTGGGAGAGATGATTCCGTTTCTGGTCCCGCGACTTAGGTGAGGCAGCGACAAATTTTTTTGATGTCGAGGAGTTTGTGGCTATCATACGTGAGGCCACGAGGGTTGGTATGGAGATGGGGAGACGTAGATGGGTGACTTTAGAGGCACAGTAGAAGGGTACACCCGTTTCAGTTGGGATAGGGTGAGGACCAACTTCCATAAGGGTAATCCACCCTTCTTCGCATAGGGATTTGTCCCAACGGTTGCTCACCAGTTGAGGAGAGATATAGAGCGACACTTGAGGATGGTGTACTGCACAAATGTGTAGAAGCAGATGATGGATACATTCAAGCTAACTAGCAATGCATTACTGAGGTGGGAGAGTGTCACCACATCAAAGGATAAGGACCGATAGAGCTATGTAGATTTTCTGATAAAGTTTAATAATGAGTACTTTTTGTAGCTATTAAGAGCGCGAAGAATAGAGAATTTATGGACTTGGAGCAAGGTTCAAAGCCGATTATTGAGTATGAACATGAGTTCACTAATTTATGTATGTTTGTACCGGAAGAGGTTAGCACTGAGGTGAAGAAGATGGAATTCTTCATTAAGGGATTATCATGGTCGATTAGGCAGATGAAGTTGGGAAATCCGACATACACGACTTATGCTTAGGTGGTGGATGTCGCGGTGTTACTATAACAAGAAAAAGCTAATTATCAAAAGAAGTTTGGAACGATATAAGAGCCTAACGAACTAGGAGCAGAAAATAAGGGTCGCAATGACCAAGCATGGAAGAAGTAGAGAACAAATCAGGAGCAGTAAGGGAAGATGGGGGAGCAAGCACCAAATAGGCAGTTCAGACCTTATAGAGTCACATGTTTTGTTTGTGGATAGGAAGGACACAAGTCATCCTAATATCCAAAAAGGGTGGGCTAGTTGGGCCAAGGAACTCAGGGCCAGTAAGGCTAGGGACTTCCATCACCAGTAGAGGCAGCTGTGCGAGGAGCTCTAGTAGCATCGACTGTGACAGGTGGACATGGAGTGGTCGTAGCACCGATAGGGACCGGATTTAGGAGGTGCTACCTACTTCAGCCTTTGGCGGAGAAGCATTTAGCGGTAAGTAATTATTTTTTTAGATACTTATATACATAGGTGATATGTATATTGTATTTTATCGAGGGGTGTGCGTATAAGATTAGGTGTATAAGGGCCTAATCGTGGGTTTTATGGGTAGGCATTTGTGCACCGTATTTTTATCTTGAGCATTAGGCTTTGTTGAATTTCGAGGACAAAATTTCTGTGTTAGTGGGGAAGTATGTAACACCCGGTAATTTAAGTTTGGTAATTATTTAATTAATTGGAAAATTTGGAAAAAAAATAAAATTTTGGAATTTATTAATTTTGAGTTATTTAAAATGTTATGTTTTATTAATGAAAAGTAGGATTTTAATCAAAATTAAAATCAGAGTTAAAATGGGGATTTCATAAAATTTTACTTATATATGAACTAGCGGACCTCAGCAATCTGCCAGGGGAAAATCGATTCGGCCTCATGATGAATCAATTCAGTCGATACCAGAGGCGGCGGATCTGCTTGTTAATTTTGTAGAGTTTTAGTAGGTTTAAAATTCTTAATCACTATATAACACTCCAAATTCGTGGGTAACTGTTCATAATCCATTTTTCTTCAAGCTTTACACCAGAGGGCTCTTCCAAAATATTTTCCTCTCAACTACAAACCTTAAGCTCCAACTTAATCAAAGTTTTGACTCAAGATTTGAAGGCTTAATTGGGGTCACTATTTGTTAATTTTTCGAGAGGAATTCAACTGTCTACTCAGATTAATTTGATTCAACTAAGCTCAGACATGAATACTCTATTCTCTTTCTTTAGTATTATGCATTTTAAGTGTCGCCTGCACCCTTAATTACATGCTTTTATTAAAAGAAATTAGTAACTTAATTAGAAAAAGTGAGAACTAATTTTGGTACTATTTTTATGAAAACTTTTTATATGTTAAGAAAGACCACAATAATGATTAATTAAATTAAATTAAATTGTGCCATCACAAATATATTTATGATAGTGTTTATATGTGTTGTGGGATTATGTGATTTATTTATATTTATATTCATCATCGGGGGTACGATGGGATTTTGGTAGTATGCTCTCACCTATATTTTAGGATGCTTACTATGTATGGGGCTAGTGGGTAAGCCTTAGTACGATTTATTCTTTCTAGTTATAGGACTAGTGAGTGTAGAATTTTTTGGATGGGTGATTTCGGGGTGGAGCTGATTTTTACGTCGGGTTGTCGATTCGCAAGCCTAGGCATAAGAGTAGGAAGAGATTATTAATAGAAACTAGGTGTAAGCCCGCACGATGCGCATGCGAGGGGCCATGTGCAACATTTTTGGGATTTCAAAATAGACATTCTCGAAGCTTGAAACATACCATACACACAACTTATATTCATGTAATAGAATGATAAATGATGTTCAGACCCTTAAAAAAGGCTCGAGTATCATTGTGGTTCTATTCCACTTGAATTTGAGAGTAATCTTATGGAAATGTAAATCTATGTGCTTTACTCTTTGATTAAAACATAATTTCATACATTAAAACATAATTTTATATTGGTATTGGAGTTATCCTTTTCAATGTATTATAAAAATGCTAGTAATAGAAGATATTTACATGCAAATACTAATTACTCAAACCTTTTCCCTGTTTTAAATTCAACCAAACATCTGGGGTACAATTCAAAAAACCCATTAGATAATATTAGTTATAACTTATTTTTCCTTATGTTTGATTATTTACAACTCAACACAAAAAATTGCAGTAATGAACTAAATTAAAAAATGAATGCTATGAGATGAACCAATAAATATATCAACAAAGTCCTTTTCTAATGAAACAATTTGATTGGGAAAAAGGGCATTAATACTAGTCACTTAAAAAAAACCACAGTGAGGTGGATCACTACATACTAAATGTTAACTCACCATCACACCCAATCCCGTCATTTCATCATACTGATCCTAACTTCTTCCACCTAATAGAATTTTAAGCTTTCTAACCCTACTTAGTGTCCCAATAAACACAACAATTTTCGACCATCGGGTAACATCCATCAAATGTAGATTTTAAATTGGGAGGTTGGTAATCACCGTCGGCATACACTCCTTAGATAGGGCCTCACCAATCCACGATATGTTTGGGACATCAGACAATCATTTTATAGTGTATTAATGCTAAAATTAATATATACAATCTACATAAAGCTATGAAATTATAAAAATGATGACAAAATTAATCTATTTAATCGATTACATTAACAGTTACTATGCATAATTATTTTTTCCTACAAATCAATAGTATAGTCTATACATTAAGATACTACAATAACATAAATTGATATCCATTACCATAAAAAACATAAAAAAATATCATCCATTCAATTCCCCATATGGATAATTACAGTGGCAAAATTCAGATATCAAAATAAGTCAATGAATTTTACTCCATTAGAAAAAAAATCATATCATATATATCTCCTATCTTCAGACTCTATAAATTCTTTACACATAAAGAAATGGTTATTTTAGTTCTTATCTTAGGACTTCCGTCCAACATATGGTACACCAGATCCCATCTTCCACAAAAAATGTCCCTTATGACCTTTAATGCCCCCATCTCGAACACATTATATCACTTAAAACCATTTTTATAAAATGCAATCATGAAAATAAGAAAATGGAGGGAATATTTAGGATTGTTTGTGTATATAGGAATAAGTTGATAAAGATACAACAATACATATGATGCTTCAATCTTCTTCATGCCGGTTTATAGAAAAATCAATTGTTTCAGGTAGATCTACTAAGAATATTAAGTGGGTAGTGCTCATAAAAAGTAAGAGAGATATCAAATATGATTGACTAAAAAACCACTAAAAATGAGGCCAAACTCCCAAATAAAAATTGAAATGCAAAAATCTCACTAAATATTGAAAAACTAAATATGACAACCCCAAAATAAACCTACATTTATCGAATAAAAAAATGAAGGGGTACATCAATTTGAAAGTTACTTTTTACCAAATAATTTCCTTGAAAGTTTATTGAGTCATGTGTTATGATTTGTGGATTTACAGAGGAGGAGTAAAGAACTATAAAAATTACACATTGAGCCATGTGCTCTGTTCTATGGAACTTTGCTCGTGTATTACTTCTAATAAAAAACAATCTTGCAAGATGCACACCAAAGGTAAGAACTAAGAAAAAAAATTAAAAAGGTTGATATTCTGTAACAAAGTAAATCGAGCCAAGAAAAGAACAATCTTGGAAGATGAAAACCAAATGCAAAATAATTATACCCATTACTAGGATATCTCCCAAATCCCGTTCTAGCATGATATTGTAAGTTTTCATACATTATTTGTACAAAAGTTCATACAATTTTTTTTTAAATAAAGATATCTTTACATCTCTATAAATAATGTATTTACTGTATAAAGTAGCATACTTACGCCAGAAACAAACCACCCAATCACCCATTACAACTCCATACAGCACAAACTAAGCACCCAAATACTTGATGCCATGCAACATATGGGTTCTCATGCTCCTCCTAAGCTAGCTTCCTTCCCACAAATCCTCTATCCCATAACACACACTTATCACACAACTGATCCATACCCCCCTCACTTCTTAACATAACCATCATCATCCATTCTCCCTCACCCTCTCGTCAATCTCATACAGTTGCCCAGCTGGAACTACACACACATACGTATATTATGTATATATATAAACACACATACCAAATCTTGAGATTTGAAACCCAAATATCCCGTTTTAAATAATAATAAATAAATTTGGATAAATAAGAGGTACAAAAAGGGTTTAAAAGATAAGAAACATCTAAAAATTTGGGGATATGATCAAAGAGAGGTAGAGGCGGATACGGGGAAAAAGTTTGAAAATATATTTCATCATTTTAAAGTAGAAACTCTCAAAACATCCATTGAAAATTCCACCTTTAAACTCACATGTAAGATGAACATAAGCAAGAGATACTAGTCCAAAATATTGTGCCAAAACATAAGCTTGAAAATAAAACATACGTACGAAGGGTAAAGATTAGGGCTGTGTTTTTTTTCTGAACATTCCAATTTTTCCGATATCCGATCCGATATTTTCCGATTTTGGAACGTATATAAGGTTTCCGATTTTTCGATTTCCGATTTTTCCAAAAAAAATCGGATCGAAAATTGGAAACAATTCTGAATTTCCGAATTTTTGATTTTTCCGATCCGATTTTCCGAAACCATGCCGATCCAATTTTTCCGAATTATTTCCGATTTTTTCCTAAATATTTTTTGATTTTCAATTTTTCTAATTTTTTTAAACATTCTCATGTGTCCCACATTAGCTAGGAGAGGAAGAGAGGTCCAAAAAAGTCCTTTTATATCCCTCTATCCTCTACACAAATGAAAAAAATGGTTAAATCCTTACATATTTACATGTTGGGCTAAATCTTTTTTTCGATTTCTTTAAAATGAGAATTTCGAGTAATAAAAAATCCTATATTAATTTTTTTGAAATTTTGGAATTTTCAAAATTTCTGAATTTTTAGTATATGTTTTGAATTTCCGAATTTTTCTGATTTTTTTCCGATTTTCCGATTTTTCCGAATTCGGAAACTTTTTTGATTTTCCGAAAAAATTGGATAGGAAATTGGAACAAATATTTTATTTCCGAAAAAATTGGAATTTTTTTCGAAAGGTCATTTTCCGATCCGATCCGGCCGAAACACAGCCCTAGTAAAGATATATGAGGTCAAAAGATAACCTAATTCAGTCTCAGCATCCAACCATAAGGATAATGTATATTATAATTCCCGGATAATTCAGTAAAGGCCTCTAAAAGTTTGTTGTCAACTAATTTATAAAAGAATAAAGAAAAAGAAAACTATTTTCTATTATAAGAGAAGAGAGAAGTTTGTATATTATAATTTAACCAACAAATAATTCACCAAGCAGGATATTTACAAAGATCATTAACAGAGAAATATTTATTATTCAACCAAAAACCAAGACTTTAATCAAATTCACTTTTTTAAAACCAAGAACTATAAATATGTGCTAAATAAAAAGAAAATCCTAATAAATTGATTACTAAAAGCCTGTCAAATAGCAGCAATAACAGAATCTCTCATGAGAAATGTGTTTTGGGAGAATGATAGTTGGTGCGATGGGGATTGCAATAGTGGAGTCCTATAGTAGCAGTGACTTGGATATGATGTTTAGCAACGGATGCAAGTGATGTGTTTGGTGGCTTGTAATGTGTTTTTGGTTTGAGTAGTGGTTGAGAGATGGAGATAAATATCTGGAGTTGCCCATGATGGGTGTCGATTTATGGGTGCCCTTTGTGATAGGTGTTGGTGTGAGGTAGTAAATGGTGATTTTGGGTTTAAATAGTTAATTTTACATGGATGGGAGGATGTGTTCTCTATGAATCCAAGAACGATTTTTGATTAATGGCAGGTGTAAACGAAGTCTAAAGCATCGACCAAAGCATCCACAAGATTTCAAGGGCAGGTGTAAATGAAAGGCCATTTCAGGTGGAGAGAATGTGAGGAGGCATGAAAGAGAGGGAGATAATGAGCCTATTGCTTTCTATTAAACTATATTGGCAGAAGAGATAGGTAATTTAGCTACAATACCCTATGTATTCCATTATTTTTTACGAAAGTATGAGGCCAGCGATATTATCAGTCCAAACCTTGGGACTTTTTTTATGCAGAGATGTTGTAGAAAAATGATTATTACCTTTCGTTGAAATATGGAGGGAGAGGAAGAGGAAACATATGGGTAGAGGAAGAGACACGGGTGTTCATTAATGCGGAGAGAGAAATAAGGTTTTTGGTTTTCGCATAGAGCATTCGAAGAGAGATAAAGAGAGACTATGTACTTAGTTTTAGATGGATAAATGAAAATTAGGTTGGTTTTCTCATATGCCATCTGGACACTTCCAATGTTTATCAGAATTGAAGGCTTGTGAAGATTTTTATAGTAATAATATAGATTCATCATATACATAGGGTAAGACGTATTTGTGTTTTGAGGACCCTTAGGTATGGGACTAAAGGGTATTTTGAGGATCTCACATCGATGATAAGGGTGGGGTAGAATGAATAAAATGATGATAAAGATGAGAAATTGAGAATTCTTACCTAAGATAATAAATTATGTATTAAACATATATTGTCGTCGTTAATATCGTGCAAGACCGATAGTTTGAAACGGGTTGGCTGGCTATTGCGACGTGTGAGTGTGTGTCATCTGAATAATGTGCAAGGCTCACAGTTTAAATGAGTTGGCTGGCTATGAAGACGTGTCGAGCGTGGAACCTCGTACATACTGTGTAGGGTCAACTGTTTAAATGGGTTGGTTGTCTATGACGAAGGGAATGTGTGTGGTGTAGAACAACGGGAGTACCGCAACCAAACAAATAAAATGAGATAAATATTTAAGCGGGAATCCCACAAAGTGATGTTTATAATAAGGAGAACTAAATAGTTGGAATAACTTAAATAAAGTTAAATAATTAGTTAATTGGACTTAGACGATGAGATGGCATAGTTGAGTATTTCTAATATATCTTGTTTATTTACTCGCATCATTATTAATTATCTCATTTAATTTAAAATATTATATTATGATATTTATCATGTATAATTTTATTGTTTGGGTTCATGGACCCTGTTTGAGGGGAGTAGTGTGTATTCATGCTCGGGGCTCTTATTTGTGTGTTGACTAACCTTTTTCGGGAATATGTATTGGAGTAGCTGCATAGGACTTATTGGAGATCATCTTGGAGGTGCAGCTTGAGTATTTATTTTATGCTTAGTAGTTTATTTTAGTTTTCTTTCCTCCGCATTTGATTATGAGATTTTTATTATGGATTTAGTGGGCCTTTTGGTTCCACGGTTGTTACGATTTTATTCAGATATTTCATTATGGATTCAGTTTATTGGAGTTTTATTTAATTTGAGATTTGGATATTATTGGAGTTTAGCATGGTAATGGATATTATATCTCCTTGATGGTTATTATTTTTTTGATCGATGCCATTATGAGATTGTGGAATGAATATTATTTGTCTCATATCTATCACATGCTAAGAATGGTATTTTATTTAGTGATGCCCCACTTAGTTTTGGTGGAGGCCCCTGTCACACCTCGACTAATTAAATACCGGGTAGATACTCCTTTATTCAAATTAATACAAAATGTCAAGTTGGTTCAGTTCATAGCATCACTGTCGAAAACATTTTTTAAACAATTACTAGCCACCTAGTATTTAAAAAGTGAGTTGCCAAATTTTAATAAATTAAATTAGAATGCAACCAATGAAATTATAAGCTAACTATACCACATCCACATCATAATCACAATAGAATAATAATGGAATGATAAAATAAGTCTGAAGTAACACTCCCCTGAATAATCCAAATACTGAATAAATCCCAATACAAAGTCTGAATAAATAAATAAATCCAAAACTGAAATGAAACTGGAAGTCTGAGAATGCTATCTCTAAATGGAAATGGGCGACATGCCCTAACTAATAAATGACCGTGAATAGAATCAAATGCAGAATGTGGAGGCGTCTAATATCGAGATCCTGTAACTTCCACAGCAACTACAACACATCAAAGTAATGGAAATCCTATGCTTGGTGTCCCTATGACTGGGCACCTAAAAAGGATTTTACAAAAATAGATTTGAAAGAAAATGGATCAGAGCCCGAGGTGAAAATAGTTTTAAAATATAGCAAGTGTTTAATTTCATTAAACAGTGAATATTATATACATGTTAGTTATGTGCTCTCATATGAGTTCCTTACCCCTCAACTAATGTTCACTCCTAACGTATATCCTTATCCCGTCCTAGTTATTCCCTTAACTAACTATTCTGTACCACTTCCTATCCTCACATTCTAATATAGGGGTTTATTCATATCATTCTAATATATCCTGCATGTATCTCACCTTTTCATTGATAAGATTAATTTATAACAATTACGATATGAAAATTTCATTTTTAATCCCATTCAAGATGTCTCAATTATTCATTTCACACTTTAACAAAGAGTCTGTTATAAACACAAGTATATTATTCTCAGCATAAATATACAAATAGGGCACCCATAGGCTAAGCTACGGTCCCACATACTCTGCTATCGAATCCCGGTACATCACGTACATAAGGACTATGCATTCCGAATCTCTCAGGAACCGTTTCAATAATCAAAATCGCACATATTGAAGGTGAACATAGTTCACATACCGATGGGTCATGTCATGCACATACCTACACTCCCATGTCCAGCTGACTTATTAACTCACAAATAAGCCATTCACAGACCTATGTCCTTAAGGTACAAATCTAAATCCCCCCATAGGCACACAAAGATTAGATGGCCCTATTCCGAAAGCCGACCTCCCATGATAGCAAGTATGGTGGGTATGTCATACACATAATAATCCATATACTAAGCATTTACAGAACTTAGATAACTTGTTATATTATTAAAGGTATATTCTCTGCCCTATGCCATTAGTCTAATTCGTACACCATTATTATTCCAGATTATATATAATATACTTCATCTATACGTCTCACGTCGTATAGTTTCAAGTAGTTAAAACCTAACCGAAGAGGTTACCAAGTCTCTTATTTTTCCCACATATCAATTCAGTACTTTGAGGTCGTTATTTATGTCCCCAAATTCTAACTTATCACTCCTAAGAATTTAAATCATTTTCTCGCATCATAGAATAGGAAATTACTCGTCGTACCCTCGTAAATTCAACACTACCTTCCAACCAAATTATAGTATGTTCGGGGCTTCAAATATATCCCTACTAGTCTCCCTTAAGTCCTAATGTATGCACATAATCCCTAACTACAACGTTCGATGGCTGAAAACACTTAAAATCAAAAAGGGGAAAATGTCACAATTTCTAGGAAGATCAATCGATCGGCCTTGAGGATCGATCGATCGATCAAGCCCAGTCTATCAATCGACCTGTGAATGTTGATCGATCGATCAAGCAGGTGCATGCTACAATTTTCCTTCGTTTTCAGTCACAATTTTGTCCCAAATTTTCATTACATGATGTTAAATCCTAAAGTAAACATATTGGGTCATTATACTACCTAATTACATGATTCTTAACATTCCATAACTCTCAAATCATCATATTATCATAAAAACGTTATTTTTCTATTTTCTTCAAGGACCATCATACTTCTCTTCCTAAATCCATTTTTAATTCATCAAGGGTTATGATTTTGTTAATGAAAAACTTCCGGAATTAAAATATATGCAAATCCTATCCAAAATTTAGGTTTCTTCTCCAAATTTCGTGAGTTTCAATCATTGTTCATAGCTATAATCAAATCCTACACTATCATGGATAAATTATTCACTGAAACTTAGTGAAATCAAATCACTTACCTGGAAATTGATGTTGTGATATTTTGGTGATGTTAAGGGTTGGTTCTCTTCCTCTCTCCGATCACAATTTCGGTGAATAGTGGTGGTGTGTGGTGGTTATGGCCTTGAGAACTTCTTGTAACTTCTCCTCTTTCTCATGTTGCCCACTCCTTGCTTTTTGACAGATAATGGCCTTAATATTGGCTGATAAATAAAGCCTAAAATTCGTGGGTCGAAATCCTTTAAAAATTAAAATGGCTAAAATACCCTACCGGGTTGCCGATTTGGCCTATAAATGCCCGGGACCCAAACTAAACCCCCGGCTAGTGTGACACCAGAAATAAGCGGGGTGTTACAATTTATTAACACACATGTTCGTTCTTTAGATTTACTTTATAAGCTTAAGCTTGACTGTTTTGTTTCTTTGGAATAATGTTAAAATTAGGTCTTATAAGTCTATATTAGTATGTAAACAAAATGATGGTCATTGATTTTTAGTGGTTGTTTGGATTAATTTTATTAAGACAATTAGAGTTGATTTAGGTTGTCACTGGTTGATGTGAAGTTTCATGTGAATTTGCTAGCATATTATAGTGAATAATCTTGTTCTGTGTGTTCATTTTATTTTATTTTATTTTATTCTATGATTCTATTCTTCACATAAATTTAGGTTATCCTTTATAATGAGAATGCTTAATTAGTTAATTTTATTATGCCATCTTGGTTTATTGGATATTATTGTAGGTAAATTCTATGCAATTAAGTAGTCAATGTTAGTTTTAGTGATCCTAGTTGAAAACATCATTCATCAATCAAATTTAATGAATTTATTTTGTAGCAAGAATTATTATGAATTTTGTGATTCGAGGATTGTAAATTATGTTAGTTGGAATGATAATAACATTTCTACTGGTAATAATTCTAGTATTAATAGGTACATTTAAAGAAATAGGAATAGACAAGTCGTGGATTTCTATGCATAGATTATCACACAATTACTTGTAAGGGTTATGTAATTTCGCTCTAGGTTTTGACTATATGGTAATTCCCTGCTAAAAGTCCAATTGTTGTAAGAAAATATGTTTCCTTAAGAGCATGAAGTACCTAATTTTTGTTATTTTCTTACCTCATTTTTTTCTCCGTCCTTAATACACATGTTTTTCATTGATTGATATTTAATAGGAAGTTATTGCTTGCAAAGCAAATTTTTAATTTCCGTGTGTTCAAGTTACAATGATATTGAATTGGTATGAATAAGTGGTAAATTTAATTCTACATTACTAATATTTATTATTATTATTTTTGCATTTGATTTATAGTGGTGACAAAAAGTTGAGGGTGAGATAATTGAAAACCCGGATTGATTTTATAGTGGTGATAGGAGTTTGAGGGGAGCCAATTGAAAACTTGGATTACCATAAATGACTATGCCCTTATCGGACAATCGATTGCCTAAATTGAGTTATATACCTTTGTTCTAGGGTTAAAATGGGACTATGGGGCAGATAACATAATATTGAAACCAAGATACTTGAAAACAATCACATACACCTTATGAGGTTCGAAAGTAACTTTTTTGAGGTGATCGTGTTTTATTTGGACACCCATTTTAGTAAATTGAATGTTATATGCTCATGTTAGGGTTAAGCATGGTCTTTAGGTGGAAAATATTAAAAAAAGCAAAGAAGTGTCCCATACAAAAAGACACAGACAACCTCAAATTTTTAAAATAAACTTTTAAGAGGTAATCGTATCCTCCCTGGACACTCAATTTTATAAATTGATTGGTATACACTTGTTTTATGGTTAAAATGGGGTAATGGGACGAAAAACTAAAAACAAAAATAAAGAATTTTGGAAATAGGCAGAAGCACCTCATAATGTATCGAAATGATTTGTCAAAATTAATCTTGTCCTCATCCGATAATCGATTTCCTAATATGCAACTATAGGAAACTATCAACAAGTTACAAGATTATTCTAATTGCATTCATCAAAATGCTGTCGTCTTGGATTCTTCTCTTACCTCGCCGTATATTTATCATTCACATAAGCATTTTCCTCATCGATCTAAATGGACTTCAATATGATGAATTTTCAAGCATGCACAAATTAAGGGTATTCGAACTCAATAATGTACAAATCATTAAAGACTATGAATATTTTTGTTTCTATAATTCTACTAAGATTTAGGGCTTGAAAGGTAGAGAATAAGAACGCTATAGGTGTAATGTATAATTGGAATGATGGTCGATCCTAAAGAGGTAATGGAAAATGAATGATACACTTGCACTAATAGTGAGGAGACTATAATTTTATGATACGTTGCGTGTGCATCTTATTTTATTATCGTTTATATTAAAGTGATAATCTATTGACTTCATGTCGTTTGATTTTTTTTGAATCTATGTACAATGACGGTAATATGTTGCTTGTTTATGATGTTAAGGTTATCAAAGTAGATGAATATTGTAAATTGATATATTATTTAACAATTACTATTTTGAATACAATAGTATTTATTGGTACAATGGTATTTGATGGAAAGTATTTGATTGACCAATGGACTGTAATTTAAATGTATAATTTAGTTTGGGATTGGGATGTACTAATCGATATACTAAAGATGAAGAGGATTTTAACTAATGAGGGTATTTAGTTGATATAGTGTGATACTCTAATGATTATTTGTAACTAATTCTCTTTAATTCTTATTCATTGTGAATCTTGACTTTCTAATGAGGTAAATTTTTTTGAATATATATTGTGTGGTTATTTTGAACTGATCTGGTGATTCTCTACAATTAATTTTTGTTAATCGATCTCATATATGTAGTTTATCTGATATGTTGTCGTTAGAATTGGTCATATACTAATGAATATGTAATATACTAATTAATTATTCTCTATACAACTGATTTAATGTGGTGATTTTTACGTGGGGTGGTTTTTAATTCATATGTCGATTTTTAATTGATGGTTTGTAACTGATGCGATCATTTTTAACTAATGTTTTTTTAATTGATATGTACAATAAGATGTTTTCTAACTGATCATAGATGCAACTCATATGGCCATTCATATGCTTATTGTATATGTAAAATATGCTAAATAAATATGTTAATTCATAGTTAGATGTTTTAGTTTGGAATTTCTAATTCATGAGTTTTCTATGTTGACAAAACATGACATGTTTATGCAAGGTCATTTGACATAATGACTGAATAAGGAAGCTAGGATGTTGACATAATGTACTAAACATGCCACATATATATTTGACATAGGAGTAAGAAACGTAAGGGGAATTTATCAAGGTTATTGTCTTGCAATAAAGCTAGGGTCCTGATCGAGTAACTAATAGTCCTATCTATCCACTTCTCCAGACGTAATATCTTGAGTACCTATGATGGTGACCACATCTACTATCAAGTGATATTATGACTTAGAATCGAGTCCTTGTGAATTGTCAGACTCAACAAGCTAATTAACGAAAGTGGAGGCAGTCTTTGTTTATTAAGACTTCAAAATCTCGGGGTCGGGTCGACGAAGTTCTAATAGTCGAGCTCAAAGTCGAAGGATAACTCAATTCGAGTATTACGTGAACTTGATCTTGCTTCTTGACGTAAGAAAGATTGAGACTTTTAGAGAAGCTTGATGATCCAAGGATCGGTGATTTTCAAAGTCTATTGGGAACACGTAAATGGGTTGGGTCTCGTTGCTATGTTGAATAACACCACTACCGGCCATATTAACACTGTTTCGGGACACATGATTCATAGATGGATAAAAAGAATCTTTAAGGTAAGATTATTGTAATGTAAAGTGATAAGATGCGTTTGTGCTGAAGATAGATATATTATACACTTTCATTTATGAGAAATGGCATGTTCAGGGTAATTTTTTTGTCATTTGTCGGCTATTCTAATAGTTCATCAATGTGCATAGAATGTGGTATATCACAAGTATGTAATGCATGCACTACTATTTTATTCAGTAATACAAGATGTGATTTTGAAATATTAGTGTGTTATTAAATTATTTAGTTTATACTAATATGTGCATGTATGTTTTTAAATTTTAGTTTCATTTAGTATTTGTGATGTGGATGTGATTTTGTTAATTTTTCGGGGGGAGGGATGGTACCCCCATGTTCATTAGATTATAAGGGGAGAAAATCCCTCCCTAGGTGTCTTTTATATAAATTTATATTTATATAAGATCCAATAAATAAAATAAAAGTTTTGAGATAATGAAATGAAAAAAAATTGGGGTAGTAGAATCCCCCACATTACAAAAAAGGCAAGAACTGATCTTAAAAAAAAAACCTATCCAAACTAATGCTTATCCTTCCTTTAGGAATGCCTTTTTTTGTCTATACTTTAAATACCTTTAACTATAGTAGGTAAGTCATTGGAGTTTAGGAACACCTTCACTTCATTACCTTGAGCTCCTTAATTCTCTAATAAATCTTCCAACATGTTTCCTTCTCTATAGCAGCGAGTAAAGCTGGCATCCATGTGCTCTTACATAGAAAATATCTCCTTAATCATTCTAGTTAAATTCCATGGGGAGTTTTCAAAATTTTCCTTTAAAAACATCAATACAAAAAATAGAATTGGATTCTATGATCACAGTAGAAAAATTATGCTCGACACAAGATTGTCGAGAATGAATGGAGGGATATTAGGTCGAGTTATAGCTAGATTGCCATGGGGTGGGAGAGACTATAGACACAATAAATGCCTAAGGAGAGACTAGGCGTGGACTCCCTTCATACACCCTCCTCGCGTCTAAAGATTTTTAGAATATTGACTTAAAACACAATATATAGATACTTATGATAAGTTAAGCAATTAAAAAAAATTTAAAACAGTTTATTTTAATGTAAAGTTTAAAAAATAATAAAAAATATAAGATGATTTCTGTTATCCATTAAATGAAGGTGGTATGGGTTTCACAAAGATAGAAGATGTTTGTACAACTTCATCTATGAAGCTCCTATGGAAAATTAAAGTAGAAAAGAGTTTATGAGTATATTTCTTGACTAATAGGTATAAGAGATTTGTAAGGAGCCCTATATCTTCAGTCTACAAAAGGATCAAACATATTCTTGCTTATATGGAAGTTTCTATATCAAAATGATGGAAATTTTAACTTAAAACTATTATGGAATTGATGAGACTGAATAGGCCTAGGTGAAAACGTCTATCTAAAATTTGGAAAGTAAGTTACTAACGAAAAAATCACTTTCTTATGGAAATGTATAAACCATATTGTTATACTTGAGGATAATGTGAAATAATTAATGGTTTATATGGTCTCTCAATGTAAATGTTGTGAAAGTAATGAAGCAACTTTTATTCACCTCTTCTTAAAAGGTCTTTTGGAAGATACTATTTAGGAGTTCTTTGAGAAGATATGCAGTGTGAGAATGTTAAATTCTTCTATATCATGGTGGTTAAAAAATTCTAACATAAACTATTTAGAGATCATTATGCATATTCCTCCCGGGATCATTTTGTGGGAATTATGGAAGAGGGAAAATAGAAATGTGTATGATGGGATAAAATTGAGCAGTTAGATTATTATCAATGAGGTTTTCAAAACTTCTTCAGATCTAGTAGCTATTAAAATTTTTACTCATCATGGTACATTACAAGACAACTTTCAAAATGTCCTCTTTTGCTCATAAAAATATTATGTTAGTTCTTATTCTTTTTATAATTTTTATAGTATAGGCTTCATAAACTAAGGGTGACTTTGATATGAGGGTGTGTCAATTACAGATACATTCATATTTATAAGAATGTCCCTCAACTTCTTCCATCATCATCACTTTGCTTCAAGTTAGTATGATATTTTTTATAACATGCTTATTATAGACATTTTTTACTAATAATTATCCCATATAAATTAATAACACAAATGTTTAAACACGAGTCAAGAAAAATCTTATGTTGTTTCATCCATTAGAGAACAACATTGAGACAATCCAAAAATGTAGGTTAGATGATATATAATATGTCAATTGATGATCTTGAAACATATACACAATTACAACCTTGGCTAAAAATAGTACATTAAATAATTGGTGGGGGTAGAAAATTAAATTCATTGGTGCTTTTTAGCTAATTTCACTCGTTTCTCATGCAGAATTGACAATATACAGAGAAATTTACATAAATAATTGAATTCTCCTTCTAATCTAATATATGTTTTCACTTCAAAGTATTTGATGGTTATGAATGATCATGGACAATGGGTGTATTGGTCAAACTGAAATCCTATCTACTAAATCTGGAAGTTAATATACCAATAAAGAGTAATTGTTTATGTATGCACAAGAGAAAATTTTGTTACATTCAAGCCCCTTCCTTAGGCATCCATGGGACTTCGGAAAACCACCGTAGCCTTCTCCATTCTTTAGTGTCGGTGGAAGAGTAATGTGGTTATCACAATTATACATTGGAGGAGAGCTTGTGCAACTCATATTTCTCATACCTATCACTAGTCATTCATCGAACAAGGAGTCAACAGAGTGGATTGGATGCGGAGTCAGACATAAGTTTTCCAGTGATAGGGATATCATAAGACATACATTTTTTCGATGCGAGCTTTAAGGGTAGTGCTCCGGGGCATTGTTATAAAAAATGGTCAATGACCCTGCCTCATTTTAACCAAATAAACTCTTGGGTTGAATCTCCAAGGGTTGCATTCAGTTAAATTTTGTGAATGGTTTTGGGCACTATTAGCTCACTAGAATAAGGTGCTATGTTCATCTATGTTAACATCCACCCCACACGCACACAACTACATAGACAAAAACATAACCCACAACATACTGCTTATATATATTAAAGATTACCAAATATTTAAACCATCCTCTCGTCTCCGGAAAAGCTGGCGTAGTAGTGCTGTGTGTTCCTCCTCATGAAATGATATTAATGTCAATGGAGGCGTAGCCCCTTATTAAGATGGGGATTAAGGTCTCGAAAAATCACCAACCACAATAAGTACAAGTCGCAACTCAACACATTCACTATATATAACTCATGTAATAAATGTGTTCTTGAAACATAAATACTATAATAATACAATCAATGAGGGAGATCCCACAATTGAATTGGTTAGAGGGAGTAGGAATAAGCAGCTTCAGTGTAATAAAATCAAGGCAGTAACCTTAAACACAAATGGATGCTAAATAACGACGTTATTGGAGTAAATGAGATTGGTCACACAATAAATGTTCTCATAACAAACTCCCGTATCTGGGAGTATTTTTGCAGCAGTTCTAGGCTAGAAAAGTGCGATCCTAGAATTGTATAACTATGGGGTATTTATGGGAGGGCAGGGTCATTTGAGTTACCTTGCCTACATTAAATGCGTCTTACCTTTTTAGTGTTCATAATTAGGCCCAAGAAATTTCATTAAATGCGCTAAATATGACATTTTGGCAGGAACACTGTTTGGGCTCTTGTAGATGTGAAAGCATTAATTACAATGTGATGTGTCAGCTACGAACTTACCATCCTAGGAATATTTTCACTCTAGTGATGCTTTATCATGTTCCTAAATGTCAGACATACTAACATCAAGGAGTTAGTAAACAGTAACTTGCAAAAGGACGTGCTGTCACATCACTCAAAAAGGTATTTCATCGAATGGAAGGTTACTCGACTGATAATTTCTTGAGCAACTTGTGATCTATATGTGGATACCAAAGGCTAACATTTGGACAATTGTTTAGGACTGGGATCCCTCGAGGAGGTTCCCCAGAGATGGTGTCTCGATCAACTATTTAGCCCTATTTATCTAAACCAAGTTTTTTCCAAAGTACCCTAAATGGGTTGGAATCTTCCAACGTTGCCTTGCTCCCAATCCCCCAAACCAAATCCCCACGAGATTCCCAATGCGAGGTTTCTGGATAGAGCTTGTTAGCTCTTCCCTGCCTACCAGACAAGGTCCCTCGAGGGTACCGTACATCCTCACCAACATTACAGATTGGATTTTATATTTACAAGGAAAGCTAAATACAAGTACATCATACTTCTTGTTACAAGTTGTGTTTTCCATGTTTGTTAACTGTGCTTGATCATTATGGAAGATCTTTCGAGCTGCTGCAATCTTATGTGGGTGACCATATTTGATCTTTACTATGAAGTGTTGGTGTTTCTTAATCAACTTTAGGCCTCGACCTCCATCTACATTTGCCCCTTCGTATATATATTTATTTGTTGAATAAATATCTATACGAAAAAAAGATTCAACATAGTATCTCGGATCACATGTGTACATATGTAATTTTAAACATATAGTCAAATATAAATTTGGGCCAACATTTTATTACACACGAGTAACCTTAGATCCCTTCCTCCTCTAATGATTTCATACTTTTAATGGCCTCTAAGACTTAATAACTTAATCTTTGGGAATTATAATGGTTTGACCAGAACATTACCCCCCAAACCATTTATTTTGCCAAAGTGTATAAGGGCAAGAAATCTCTCAAAACACCTTTTGAATTTTCCCAAAACTTCATCATTGTTGCGTCGCTTCGTTTTAAATGCAACTGATATCCATTCCCCCAACTGTACTCATGTCAGCTAATGATCCGTGCGTGTAGATCACATGAGGCACATGCGTCAATGGAATTTTCCTTGTGATTATTACATTTCGCCAAGCGCACATTTTTGTAACAGACACACCTTTTTTTAAAAATGAGATTCCCCTTATAAAAGGGTTTCTTCTCATATCCATCTCTTTCAACATTTTGGGTTTTGAGAAAAGCGTTTCTTTAGAAGCAAGAGAACATAGTATTCCTTTGTTTACCAAATTGCCCAAATCTTTTTCTTTTATTCTCTTTGATCTTTCTATTTACTTGCCATAGCACTTGTTATTCTCTACTGTTACTAGGTTCAGAATTGAGACGGGAGACTATCCCTATTCTAATGTGGAATTTGAATCGACTGGTGTGTCACGTGAAGGTATGGGTGACTGGACATATTACATTCATGGAAAATATGTTGTATATTTGTTGGCTGTTGGTTTATCGTGCACCAAGTGGTTTGGAAACTTGATTGTGGCCAAGAACAATAACACTTTGAGGTTGTTGGTTTCTCATTAGAGCCATCAGACTTGTACTTTCATTGCTTAGGGTGAGTTTATGATTACCTTTGAGGATTTATGTGAACTCCTTGGTCTAAAAGTAGCTGGCACTGACACTTATTTCAAGGAAGCCATCTCAAGGAGGAGGCTACTAATCGCAGGGAGCTGAGGGGTGTGTTCAAGAAATTTATGAAGATTTACAACAAGTGTACTTGTTCGAAATTATAAGATACTTCTATTATATGGAAGACATAGAAAGTCCCTTACTCGCGAGAAAGAAAAGAACGGTCCAAAGGGAAAATATATGCTCGAGATGTCCCTACTGGGGAAGGATATGGGAGAAAAGTTGAGCTTGTGGGGTATATCAGCTGGATTATCATATCGAGGATCTATCTTCCCGGGAAATCTCGTAATTTCTCGAGGAGGGATCACATCCATCTTTTTGTTTGGCTTGCATCTAGGGTGAAAGGCCCCCTAGCTTCCATTACACTTGGTTCCCTTTAAACTTAGCTTGACAGGGTACAGACTGATTCTGCCAGTTCTCTTGGCAGATTTGACATATCAAATTATACGAATGATATTCTTCTCACAGCGTTCATATATGTCAGGTTCCCGACTATGACCCTGTTGATTTACTTCCCACTTGTCATGAAATCAAGGTTCCTCAAATTCTTTCTTGGAAGCATAATCAGTCTAAGAATCTTTTCATTCATTCATTGACAATGTTAAGCGTTTCAATTTTTTCCCTTAATCTATAACTGACTAGTTTTTAACCAACACTATCTTTGAGGATGTTTCTCGAACAGTTCGAGCTTTTAAGAAATATTTTACCCTTAATATCCCTTCTTTTAACATTCTTTTAGTTCTTTCTCCCTCTTATCTTCCTTTATGCATTGAATCATCGAACTTTTACACATCCTACTCACCCCATCAAGTAGACTTGCAGTTTGGTTTTGATCGGGGGTGGCCCTTCTTGACCATAATACTACTAAGAGACCTTCCAAATTTTCCAAGATGTGTGGGTATTTCCTCACCGAGACCATATCCATTATATCTAGCCAATTGCAAGGTTAATGTGTTATGGCCTAATACACTTGGCCATTTTCTCAAAGTTATTAAGTGAGAACCCGTTCATCCTACGGTTGAACGTTTTCCTCTTTCTGAGTTAGGGTTACAGACTTACTCTATCAATCATGCCCAGTTTCCTCAAAGTGATACTAACAACACCATGCCTAAGGAAATCCCTCCTTTGGCACCTCCAAATGGAGCCATTCTAAAGAAAAAAGGAGCTTTTAGTTCCCAGCTGGTTGAGGAGAATATAGACCCACCTTCTACTTCTCGAGTTGCTTTTAAAAAGGAGACCCCAATTGAGAACTCGAGTGTTGCTGTGGTTAAAGCCAAATATAGAACTTCGAGTAAGAAGAAGAAAGTTGTACCATCTATCCCTTCGTCAGCATCTCAATTCTAGTTTTATATTAACCCGTAGTTGGTTGATCAATGCACAAAGCTAATTTATAGTTTGTTAAGACAATTTCATCTAAGATTTACAGATGCACGGGCCATTTTGTCCTAATAGATGGTAGGGAGAGGTATCTCTTTTACTCCCCCTGCCCCTATTATTAGCTGAAAGAGGGCTATATCCATCCCTGAGGTTAAACTTCCTCTTGAGGATATCAAAGATGAGTTTCTTCCCAAAGAGGTTGAAGAAGTGGAAGAGGAGGAAGAAAAGGCTGAGGAGGAGGATTACCCTTTAATTTGTCCATCGAGACGGCTGCATCGGATGTACTCGACTGAGAAGCCTAGTTCTAAACCTATGGATAACACTATTCTTAATGACTTTAGTGATCATCTAGATCATGATAAGTCTAAAATGATGACTAGTGCCTGAGACCATTCTTCCCAGAACTCTACCAGTGGTGATCTCCATTCATCATCCCCTACTCACAAGGAGAGTGTTCCCCTAATATTGGAACCCAATCCTTTTTTATAAGTTATTCCTGAGGAAAAAAGAAATGGTTGATGTAGGACAAACAATAGCTACTGGTCCCAATACTGTGGTGACTATGCATTATTCCTTAATGTTTTCTTTTGTGTTTTGGTTTTATTATTTTTTTCATGTGCTTATTATTCTTTACATACTCTGGTATTTTCACAGGCTGCCCCCATCTAGGAAGTTAATGGCAATACTTATAGGGACTTTATGGTTGTTCCCCATAAGGCCACTATTACTGAATAATTTTTGGTGGGGTTGTTTAGGCCCTATATTTTGGAAGGTAGAGCATCCACCCCCGAGGAAGGACAAGTTAAAGCTGAAGTTAAAGTAGTGGGGAAGATGGTCATTGCTATAGTTTAGATTCTCGAGGTTTCTCGTGATCAAGTAGCTACTAGGGAATCTTTCCATGATGAGGTACATTTGTACATATAGATAATTGGGTTTTGATACCCCGATGCCCATTTTTCTTAGTCAAACAACCCTTTCTTTATTTGAGTAAAACTCTATCTTTTAAGCAACAAGTAATTCAACTTGTCAAACGAACATAAAGGTGCTTTAGGTAAACATGGAATTTTGAGAATGCCCAATTTTACTTAGTCGAGTTAAGTCAAACTGGGACTTTTAAGCGATAACAATTTACCTATTCAAGCAACCATATATATGCTTTAGGCAAACTGGGGCTTTGAGAATGCCCAATCTTACTTAGTTGAGATATCATTTAGGTGCTTTAAGTAAAACTGGGACATTTTAAAGCAGCAATAATTTACCTCATCGAGCGACCACAAAGGTGCTTTAGGAAAACTGGGGCTTTGAGAATGCCCAATTTTACTTAGTCGAGCTACCATTTAGGTGCTTTAAGTAAAACTGGGACTTTTTGAAGCGACTATAATTTACCTAGTCAAGCAACCACGAAGGTGCTTTGGGCAAACTGGGGCTTTGAGAATGCACAATTTTACTTAGTCGAGCTACTATTTAGGTGCTTTAAGTAAAACTGTAACTTTTTGAAGCTACAAAAATTTACCTAGTTGAGTAACCACAAAGGTACTTTAGGAAAAGTAGGGCTTTTGGACATCTATTATCCCCATGCTTTATTTTCTTGCACCTTTAATTTTCTCCTCATTTTGATGTTGAAGTGGAGTAGCTAAACACTTTAGCAGATGTTGTTGCCTATGACGAACAAGTGTCCCGAGAGGGTGCCCCATTGGAGTATGATGTAGGTGGTGTGGCGATTAGGGTTTTATTGAATCAAGCGTTGTGCCCATAACTGCCCAAACTGTTGAGGAGAATGAGCGAGATACAACTCCCATTTTATAAGAGGGTGACTTGACTTCAAATTCCTTCTTTCTTTCTTTGAGTGACAGTGCTTTTAGTTTGCATCCTCCTGAATTGTAAGCTATTGGGGTTCACCACAGTCTTAGGTGACGTACTCTATACCCCCTTGCAGTCTTTAAGCCCCTCGAAGGTCAAGGAGATGATGGGACAAATCAATGTCCTTGTTGGTTATGGATTTTTTTTAAAATGGCTCATCGATTTGTTCAAGGCATTCAAGAAAGTTGACATGCCTTCCTTTTATGCCAAGATCTAGACCTACTTGCTCATAGAATGCTCTAGCTGAAAAAATGTCCCCTTTAAACTCTGATATTGCTAAGGCTGAGGAGGAGGTTCTTGCTATCAAGGGAACTTTGATCAAAGTTGAGGTGAATTTTCGCGCCCCAACTTAATTAGCTTAAAATCAACCTTTTATTTAGAGATAAATCCCCATTAGACAATATGGTACTTGAAACCTTTTGAAAAATAACACAAGATTTTTTTTCTTTTCTTCAAGGGAATGTTTGGATGAAAACATAGCTACCTTTATGCACAACTTAAAAGTACCAAAAAAATTTACTTACATAAGTTCTTTTGTTTAACATTTACCCAAAAATTTTGTTGATATAAAACTCACGTTATTTATCCTCCACTCTCCCATTTAATGTCCTAACTTGGCAGTGAGCTCCAAACAATAGGCATACCTGAAACATAACATTATAGGAGTGTAAGCAACACAAGCTTAGTGAATGACTATATTCCACACATACATCACATATATATAACCAATTTGAATAACAATTTTATTTTCTTATGTCATAACCCAATAGGAATTGTGTAACTCTCGCAAGCCTGGACCCGCCAGTCCAATTAACTCCCAGTTATTGGGGATACCACATCCCATAATTAGGCCCGAGTACAACAAACCTTTAAGTTGAGTTAACGGGACCACCACATCCCGTAGGACCCACCACAGTCCTTAACATTAGATAAAGGACCCACCTCAGTCCATAACATTATATAACATCACATAACATTCTTAATCATATGCATATGTTTCATAAATACAACATCACTCCCATAAGCATCTTAACACATGAGTTTTACTACACATTTCCATATGAACATATAAGCATCTATATTTCATAGGATAGGTCACTCACCTTTAATTTGGTACTAAGATTAATACCAAAACTATTTCCTTGGTATGGTAGTGTTAGTCTCTTCCCCACCTAACAATTCAACATCATTAGTATTTGAATACACCAAATCACATTAAACTCAGTAACAAATCACATCAGTTGGTCAATATAACATAACTGAAAACTAATTGAATATGATACTTCACATTTCTATAACACCTTATTCATTAGGGTTCTAACGCAATTTACGGAATTAAATTATGAATTCTCTAGACAAAGTTATGCCTGTTTTATTACAACATTTTCCAAATAATTTATGGAGAAAAATAACAACAAAAATTCAACTTAAACACAACCCCCAAGCCAAACCAGAAGGTATTTTATTCTCCCCATCAAGTATATCATACCCATATATGTTCTCTAATATTTCCAATTGGAATTTCTTGATTCCAATAAGTATTCAATGATTTATGCCACTTTTAATACATCTAGGTCTGAGTAGACCATCAAAGCATAACTTAACATTTTTCAAGCATATATAATGTCCTACTCGGTTATAAATCATGGAAACATATATTAAACATATTGAATAATATAAAATTGATGTTGCATAATTTTTAGAGTTCATTTACTAAGTCAAGCAAAACATCGAACACCTGGTGTGCGCACTTATGCTTTTGGGGCAGATTTCATACCCAAACTTCAAACTATCACCCAAGATTCAATTCTTGATATTTTTACATAATTTTCGGATATGACATGTAATTATAAGCTTAGTTTCATATCCAACTAGAATCAATCGATTCCATTGAGTATTCACAAAAATACACCAATTTGATTAACATGATGATTACACCCTTAGTTGTATGAATTCAACATACTTCATATATACAACCTAGACATACCCACCTACACGTAACAACACGTATTATATCATCCTTAAATATGATCTTTAATATCATATAAAACACCCTATATCATGTAAAGAATTAAATTTATAAGTTAAATCTTACCTAAGCACCTTTGGATACATAAGCTTGTTTATCTCTCGATAATCTGCCTTAATCCTTCACTAATTCATCATAACCTTGCTTTCTTCCAAGTAACTCTCAACCCCACTTGAAATTCTGATTAAAATGAAGAACAAGGGGCATTTTTAAGCTCTTTAAGTCGGCATAAGGCACCTCCACTTGGTCCAATCAAAACAAGCCATGTGTTCCACTAATAAGACAAAATACCATTTAACGAATAGACATATTTGCCCTTGTTTCGTAATTTCAGCATTACTCCTTACTTGGACCCCTGTTTTACACACCGTTTGTTATGTTATAAACTTATCTCATATATCTACAACTTTGATATTTTGTATTTTCCACAAATCATAAAACTAGTATGCCTATTTTGGGCCCGAACAGAAGGGTAGCAATTTACCGAAAATCTCAAAACTTTCACATTTGGCGACCTAACAATGCCAATTTCGGACCAACACCTTGGTTTAATTTTTTTATAAACATAATGATGCATTAGAAACATATTTTCATGATGCATTTAACCACATAACTAATCATATGATCTAAACAAGTTATCCCCGATCATAAGCTTAATTAACATCTAATGCAACCAACACATATATCACATGACTATGCATCCCCCAAATATAATAATTAACGTGTTTAACACCCCTCATCAACTTATAACATATAACTTATACTTAATCATATAATTAAAATTCCTAATCATATTTAGGGCCTTACAATTCTACCTTTCTTACAAAAATTTCGTCCTCGAAATTTAATGCATAAGAACTTACCAAAAGATGAGGATATCGTACCTTCATGTTATTTTCTCTTTACCAGGTGGCATACTCCACATTTTGATTTCTCCATGCTACCTTAACTAATGTAATGGTTTTTCCTGTTCTTTTCAATCAAAAATAACAATTGGTTCCTCCATGTTAGTCAAGTCATCTTTAAGCTCTATCGGTTATAAAATAAACACATGTGAAGGATCAACCACATATTTACTTAACATTGATACATAAAAAAAAACATCATGTATACGAGATCGTTATTGTATCAAAGCCAATTTGTAATATAAAACTCCAACTTGTTTCACTATTTCATAAGGCCAATGTACCTAGCCCTTAATTTGCCTTTTTTTTTCTCAAATCTCATAACCCCTCTCTAAGGAGAAACACGTAGGAAAACTTGATCACCTTCCTCAAATTTTAATTCCTTCCTTACGTTGTCTGGATAACCTTTTTGTCTACTTTGCACCACCTTCAAGTGATTACGAATAAAATTTATCTTCTCAGTAGTCAGTTGCACAATTTCTGGCCTAAGTAGTTTTCATTCTTCTACTTTTGTCCAACACACTGGGGTCTTGTACTTTATCCCATACCAGGATTCATAAGGATCCATCTCAATACCTGAATGATAACTATTATTATAAGCAACTTAATTAGTGACAAGTGTCCATCCCAACTGCCCTTTAACTCTAATATATAAATTCGTAACATGTCTTCGAGAGCCTGGATCATTTTCTGTTTGCCCCATCAGTCTGAGGATCAAAAGTTGAACTAAATCTCAATTTAGTCCCCAAAACTTATTGTAAACTAGGCTAAAAGTGGGAATTAAATCTAGGATTTCGATAAGAGATAATAGAAACAGGTGAAACATGCAATCTAATTATCTCATCCACATATATGTTGGCATATATATCCATGGAATAAGTAGCTTTAACAGGAAGAAAATGTGTCGAATTAGTCAATCTATTAACGACAACCAAAATAAAATCAAACCCTCATGATAATTTTGGCAAACCTATAACAAAATCGATAGTAACATGCTCCTATTTCCACTCAGGAATAGGTAAGGACTATAGTAGCCTATTAGGCTTTTGATGCTCCGCCTTCACATGTTGGCAACCATACATCTAGCAACAAAATCGGCACTATCGTGTTTTATTCCCGGCCACCAATAACATTATTTCAAATTTCTATAAAGTTATGTGTTTACTGGATGCATAGCATATAACTAAGAATGGGCCTCCTTTAAAATCGTTCTCCTTAAATTAGGCACATTAGGTACACACAAACGGTTATCATACATAACAATGTCATTATTATGAATAAAAAATTCATTTTCTTTACTCATTTTCATATTGTCTTTAATTTTATCCAATTCTATATGTCCTGCTTGTGATGGTCGTATCCAGTCTACTAGCATATGTCTAACATTTAAATGCACTAGTATTCCACAACTCATTTAACGTTAACTTCTTCCTTATTAAAGTTAACTCTCTCAGCAAGTTAACTCGAACATAGTAAATATAAAATACTCTGCCTAGAGCTTTTCTACTCAAGGCATCAGCAACAACATTAGCCTTACCCGGATGGTGATGTATTGTGTAGTCATAATCCTTTATAAATTCCATCCATCTTCTTTTCAACCAACACAATTACCATCAGCAAAAATAACATTCCCCAAAACACTACTTTGGTCTAGTCAAAATTCACATTTAGAAAATTTAGCATATAATTGCTTCTCTCGTAAGGTCTATAAAAAAATACGCAAGTGACATTCCATTCCCCAATAAATTTAAATTCAGGTTCACACGGTAACCGAAACACTACCTTCCTTCTAAAGCAATCTAAACATACATGATATGAGGACGACCAGTCCGTACCCAAAATCACATAAAAGTCATGCTTACTGAAAGGTAGTAAGTCAACCAACAACTCATTTTCACTTATTCATACCATACCCTCCCTACACACCCTATCAATAAAAACAAATTTCCCACACTGGAGTAATAATAGCTAAACTAGAACTAATGATGATAGTGGTTTATTAAGATGCAATAGATAAAGCAAGACATAAAGAATGTGTAGAATCAGGATCTATCAACACATAAGCATCTTTATCATTCATACGCAAGAATAATCGTCTAGTGATTTCTTATCAATAACAGTCAATTCCCAACTCATATATTACTCCATACCTTTATATACGTATGTCGAACATTCACACATAATATATTATCGATTGTATCCTCTTATATTAACAATGAGTAAACATTCTTAATAAACCAAACATCATTATGTACATTTCTCACTTCATTCATATAATCTATCCTTATCATCGTGTAACATTTCAAATAACAAATATTCTATTACAAGACTAACTTCTTATAGTTCATCTCCCTAACTTCAATTCATTACTTCAAATGATAAACATCATCATATTATAATACTAACTTACTATATGACATCTTCTTATCTTCCACTCAATACCAAACTCATGTGTTAGACTTGGACTACTATTCGTATCATCTCTGAAGTTTTAGAGTATGTTAAATATCGTTCTTACGCTCCTTAATCTAAACATAGCGTCACTACTTTCCATATATCAATAATGAACAATAATTCACCAAATGTTTACTTTTAGCCAATATCACATATTCACTTTCATGTATATTGTGTAGTCATGGACTATGAATTCAATATAACTTCTCACTATGTTCCCTTTTTTTTAAGTAACGTTTGATTGTTCTTTAACTAAACATACAATGACCTTAACAAGTCATTTATCCAACACAATAACTTTACAATCATAATCTTACTCCAATCCTTATTAACATGATAGTCTTACGCAACATCATTAATACACTCATCTTAACCGTTTGATAACATGGATGTTAAACGTAACCTCACCACTTAGAACTTTAACCATACTTACCAAACCCATAATACTTCTCTAACTATTATATATCGTATTTCTTTCAAATAACTTGTACAAATACCTCAATGTACCACATTATGGTATCTCACATAGCACATTCTCCTTACACATACTTCTTGGTGACTCCGTATAATGTCAATCATATTACTTATATAACACTCTTAGTGGTAACACATACGCATAATGACAAATACAACTCAATATTCACTCAAAAGTTGTAAGTATTTCCTGACAAACATCTTTCCCATACTCATCCACAACACATATTCTTAAAAGGACTCCTCAATATTTTTAAACTTCTAACTCTTTAACACCTCATCTCAACTTTACTACTCTTATAAGCGTTTCAAAACATCACAAGAGTAATATCCACTAT
Organism: Sambucus nigra; assembly: GCA_949130495.1. Lineage (NCBI taxonomy): Eukaryota > Viridiplantae > Streptophyta > Magnoliopsida > Dipsacales > Adoxaceae > Sambucus > Sambucus nigra. The sequence goes on from OX422210.1 coordinate 289,187,181, forward strand.
ATGTACTCACATTATTAAAGACGTACATCTCAACTCTTATTACTCTTTATTCTACTTTTAATAATTCATTATGAATTCACATTCTGATCACTTGTGATATATCGACTAGTTATTAAATTTCATACTTATTTCACATGTTAAATATAAACATATATAACTACTAACCTTATCATTTAACCTCTACTATGTGAATCTTCATTTTTATTTACACTCCAACAATTTAAGTCTCATTATAATCATGTAATAATATTTCTTCTCATTTCTCATCCTTTAATTGAATATTTGTTCCCGTACATCACTCTCCCATACAGATGAGGAGAGAACCCATTCATAATGATACACGAAACATGACTTAAGTCCACATATACCAACATAGGAAGCGATCACCTCCAATACTTTATAATTTCTGCCAAGTTTACATATACCAGTATAAGGAGAGATTACAACTTTTTTATACCACATTGTGTCTTTAAATATTTTCCTTCAATGAAACATTTGTTCATACAACATATAAAACAATGCAATGCTTTATATTAAAATACCTGTATTCGTTGCCATCCCCGAATAAACCTTAACATCTTATTTCCTTTCCTGCAAGATCCTTGCATTTCATATCACGTACAACAATATATATGTATAACTGACAGATGTTAGTCAACAAAGCCAATTTAAAACTTAATAACAAAACATTCCTGTCCACGCCTCAGGAATCTAACATACTTAAATGTATCTCTTGAAACTGAATACTTATGACTCAAAACAATTTCTACGTCCACTGCCAATCTAGACCCTCACACCCTGTCTAGAACCTAATAACCATGCTCTGATACCAAGTTGTCGCGCCCCAACTTAATTAGCTTAAAATCAACCTTTTATTTAGAGATAAATCCCCATTAGACAATATGGTACTTGAAACCTTTTGAAAAATAACACAAGATTTTTTTTCTTTTCTTCAAGGGAATGTTTGGATGAAAACATAGCTACCTTTATGCACAACTTAAAAGTACCAAAAAAATTTACTTACATAAGTTCTTTTGTTTAACATTTACCCAAAAATTTTGTTGATATAAAACTCACGTTATTTATCCTCCACTCTCCCATTTAATGTCCTAACTTGGCAGTGAACTCCAAACAATAGGCATACCTGAAACATAACATTATAGGAGTGTAAGCAACACAAGCTTAGTGAATGACTATATTCCACACATACATCACATATATATAACCAATTTGAATAACAATTTTATTTTCTTATGTCATAACCCAACAGGAATTGTGTAACTCTCGCAAGCCTGGACCCGCCAGTCCAATTAACTCCCAGTTATTGGGGATACCACATCCCATAATTAGGCCCGAGTACAACAAACCTTTAAGTTGAGTTAACGGGACCGCCACATCCCGTAGGACCCACCACAGTCCTTAACATTAGATAAAGGACCCACCTCAGTCCATAACATTATATAACATCACATAACATTCTTAATCATATGCATATGTTTCATAAATACAACATCACTCCCATAAGCATCTTAACACATGAGTTTTACTACACATTTCCATATGAACATATAAGCATCTATATTTCATAGGATAGGTCACTCACCTTTAATTTGGTACTAAGATTAATACCAAAACTATTTCCTTGGTATGGTAGTGTTAGTCTCTTCCCCACCTAACAATTCAACATCATTAGTATTTGAATACACCAAATCACATTAAACTCAGTAACAAATCACATCAGTTGGTCAATATAACATAACTGAAAACTAATTGAATATGATACTTCACATTTCTATAACACCTTATTCATTAGGGTTCTAACGCAATTTACGGAATTAAATTATGAATTCTCTAGACAAAGTTATGCCTGTTTTATTACAACATTTTCCAAATAATTTATGGAGAAAAATAACAACAAAAATTCAACTTAAACACAACCCCCAAGCCAAACCAGAAGGTATTTTATTCTCCCCATCAAGTATATCATACCCATATATGTTCTCTAATATTTCCAATTGGAATTTCTTGATTCCAATAAGTATTCAATGATTTATGCCACTTTTAATACATCTAGGTCTGAGTAGACCATCAAAGCATAACTTAACATTTTTCAAGCATATATAATGTCCTACTCGGTTATAAATCATGGAAACATATATTAAACATATTGAATAATATAAAATTGATGTTGCATAATTTTTAGAGTTCATTTACTAAGTCAAGCAAAACATCGAACACCTGGTGTGCGCACTTATGCTTTTGGGGCAGATTTCATACCCAAACTTCAAACTATCACCCAAGATTCAATTCTTGATATTTTTACATAATTTTCGGATATGACATGTAATTATAAGATTAGTTTCATATCCAACTAGAATCAATCGATTCCATTGAGTATTCACAAAAATACACCAATTTGATTAACATGATGATTACACCTTTAGTTGTATGAATTCAACATACTTCATATATACAACCTACACATACCCACCTACACGTAACAACACGTATTATATCATCCTTAAATATGATCTTTAATATCATATAAAACACCCTATATCATGTAAAGAATTAAATTTATAAGTTAAATCTTACCTAAGCACCTTTGGATACATAAGCTTGTTTATCTCTCGATAATCTGCCTTAATCCTTCACTAATTCATCATAACCTTGCTTTCTTCCAAGTAACTCTCAACCCCACTTGAAATTATGATTAAAATGAAGAACAAGGGGCATTTTTAAGCTCTTTAAGTCGGCATAAGGCACCTCCACTTGGTCCAATCAAAACAAGCCATGTGTTCCACTAATAAGACAAAATACCATTTAACGAATAGACATATTTGCCCTTGTTTCGTAATTTCAGCATTACTCCTTACTTGGACCCCTGTTTTACACACCGTTTGTTATGTTATAAACTTATCTCATATATCTACAACTTTGATATTTTGTATTTTCCACAAATCATAAAACTAGTATGCCTATTTTGGGCCCGAACAGAAGGGTAGCAATTTACCGAAAATCTCAAAACTTTCACATTTGGCGACCTAACAATGCCAATTTCGGACCAACACCTTGGTTTAATTTTTTTATAAACATAATGATGCATTAGAAACATATTTTCATGATGCATTTAACCACATAACTAATCATATGATCTAAACAAGTTATCCCCGATCATAAGCTTAATTAACATCTAATGCAACCAACACATATATCACATGACTATGCATCCCCCAAATATAATAATTAACGTGTTTAACACCCCTCATCAACTTATAACATATAACTTATACTTAATTATATAATTAACATTCCTAATCATATTTAGGGCCTTACATGAATGTTGATCAACTTCAGCAAGAAATGGGTCATTACCAGTAAGAGAGGACATGTCTATCCAACGAGGAGTATTATTTGGCCTATCTATTACCCCATCATCATCACAAGATGATAGATTCTTCCATCTTGTGGTTTGTCATAGATGACCCAAGTGATTATTGAAGGGACATTGTAATTATATTTTTGCTGCCCCTTTTTATTTTCTATGTATCCTAAGGCTGTAAATCCTCTTTTGTAATTGTGGATGGACTGTGTATTTGGAATGCATTAAATTAAAGTGCCTCTTATTTCTCTTTATTTTCATGCAAATTGTCTATGAGAAAAAAAAAACTATTTTGTTTGATTCAACATTATCTTCATGGTATATATAACCCCAAAATTGCTATGTCTTGATAAGTTATGAGAACATGCTCTCTTCTCAACTTTTTAATATCTACAACGCTAGCTAAAGGCTCAACAAAAAGAATGAAAGACAAATAAACAACTAAATGAAATAGATTTTGAGCCACTTGTTGTTATGTTTAAAAGTTTCATCATCTTCAACCTTCGAGATCTCACAATAGCTTAAGTCGTGGGCCTTTTGAACAACATAGGGTCCTTCCCAATTTGCCTCGAACTTAGGTAGCGAGAGACCACGGATGTGTCATGTGCAAGCCTTCAAAACTAGGTCGGCCTCCTGGAATTTTTTTATATTTACCATATGGTCATAAGATCTGGATAGTTGTTTTCTATACATCTCAAAATGCTTTCTATACATTTTTGTGCTCCTCTAGTGCTTCCAATTTTACATGCTAGATATGGGGGAGCATTGCACTTCATAGGTTGTATCCTACAAAAGGTACCTCGAGATCCACTTGGAGAATAGCTTCAGCGCCAAACACTAAGGATAAAGAAGTCTACCCCGTAGGTTTCCTATTTGTAGTTCTGTATGCCCACAAGACCTCTGGTATTTTTCGTCCCAATTTCGTGGGAAATCTTCTAACATCTTCGAGAGGATAATCACCAAAGTCATGTTGGTAGCTTCAGACTGCCCATTTCACTTGGGGTATGCTACCGTTCATTTGTGGTGGATAATGATATACTTCTTTGTGAGCAGCCTCACATTGCTATTCACAAATGGGGTACCATTATCTTATAGGAACACCTTCGGGATACCAAACCAACAAATAATTTATTCCTTCATGAAGCACACAACCACCCCTGCCGTAGCTTTTTCAGTGGTATAGCCTCTTCCCACTTCGTAAAACACTTTGTGGACACAAGTATACAGATCATTCCCCTCGAGGAGGGTTGATTTCCCCTATTAGATCAAACCTCTAGGTGTGAAATGGAAAAGGAGTGGAAAAAGAATATAGGTCCACTGAGGGAGCATGAATCATATTCCCATTGTAAACACCCTATTCTATCACCCCCTGCATCACTACAAACCTAGGTCATATTCTGAATACTAACCTAGAGGTCATCGAACGCTCCCAAGATCCGTTTGAACAAAAATCAAATTCTTCAGCTCGACTGAGACTGAATGATTCTTCAAAGGTCACTAAAACCCCTTTTCAACGGTTCTCCCGTGTGTGATTCTGACTTACGGTACGAACGAATGACCCATTTTCCTTTGAAACTTGATCAGGAGGCCACCGGATTCTCTCGAGCTTTGTTTGACTAAATTCAACTCTTCAGCTCAATCGAGACTGAATGAATCTTCAAAGGGCACCGAAACCTCTTTCCAACGGTTTGCTCCGAGCCCAATTCTGACTTACGAAATGTCAAAGTTCATCTCCTAACCTTTCCAACGGTCTACCCCGTGCGCGATTCTGACTTACCTATAGGAACGAACGGTCCATTTATGTCCGATGATCCCCCGTCCAAAGGACCAACGAGCTCTTTCGAGCCATATTTGTCCCAAAGTCAACTTCCGGACCCGGGAGTAGTCCAAGGACTTTCTAAGGTCCCTGAAATACCTTTCTATAGGTATACCCCATACGTGATTCGGATCAACGGATTGCATTTTATGACCGTTTTCCAAAGGAATCTGAACGAGACTGCCAAATGGTAGGTTCAAAATCCTGCCTATGGCAGTGTGCCTAAAGACACCTACCGATTGGCAGGACCAGAACTATGCCGATCGGCAATACCCTGGGCCTATAAAAATGAGTGCCTAACCTCATTGCAAAGAGGGTTTGCTCATAAATTCCAAATGGGAATTCGCACACTTTTCTCATACATTTAAACCCCACCCCTCATTTGGCATACGAACTACATGGACTTTGATGCCTCTATAGGCTACGTAGGCGTCTCGAGGTAAAACTCTAGACTCGAGTCCTATTTTTTTTTTAATTTTCTATTTTCAATTTTTCTCATTCTTTAACTTAATTCTCTTAGATTCTACACACACACACACACACACACACACACACATATATATATATATATATATATATATATATATATATTTGTTCTTAGTGGCGTATTATTCCATACTCGTTATCGTTCCATTATAACGATCAACACAAGGATAATCGCATAAATCCTATTTTCTAATATTACTTTTAAGAACATTCCTACGGATGACTCGCTTTATCTCTTCTATGATAAAGTCAATGATTCTTATCTCCATTACATATACACATGCACACATATCACGAATAAATAGAGGAAAATAACAACAAATGCATGAGAGACCGCAAGGACATAATGCGTGCCTAACACCTTCCCATTCCGTAACTTAGCCTCCGAACCCTACTCGAATCATTTTTTGGTTTTGTATATATCATTATGTCTTTGATGCTATCCTTCGGGATGGATCCACCTTCTTTTGTCTATTTTTAGCAAAATATAGTGGCGACTCCATCTCTCTATATTTTTCACCTCACACATCGCCGTCAACGATCGAAGCGCTCCCGAAAGGGATGCGTGGGACCAAGATTCTTTCACCAGACTTTCTTTCTCTCTCTCTCTCTCTCTCTCTATAAGGATCGGGGATGGCCATAGAGGAGACTCCGCTGGGGATGTTGTTTTGAGGTCCAGACTCTGTTTACATGAGTATTTGTTAATATATTCCTCTCTCTTCTGCTCACTAAGCACACACCTTCACACTCATATAAGTCCATGCTTAGTGTATATTTTCTTCTCATAGTCATACTTACCCCTATTTAGCATGATGTTCATTAAGGAAAATATACATCTCTCCTTAAGATACTGATAAAAAGATCATGCATTTCGCACACTACTCAATTAAAGAGCATTTCTATTGACCAAATTTTTCACCGTAACTGGAGGGTCACTTCATGATGGGCGCTGGTTCAGCAGGGCGGTTAGCCTAAGCGATATGACTTTCACCTTCCATTGGACAAGTACCTTCGATGTCTATCAAACGGTTCCCCAACATCGTATCACTTGACCGAAGTCGTGAGGGGAGGTATATCGCAGGGAAATCGTTCACGTATGTCGAGTATATCGAATTCTCTCTCACACGTACCGTGGGTACCCAAAATTAAGACCATGGGCCTGGACGAGTATCCCAATTCTGGCGTCCCAAAGTCCAGGCCCCCCACCTCTTATTCTGAATATGATCCGGTCTCTTCCACATTCCCATTAAGGGAGGTTATAGGGAGAGATGGAAGACGTGGGGGAATCCATCACCCCCACTTACCTAAATGTACATGTATATATATAAAACCCTAGGTCCGGGGTAAAGAGACAAGTTGTATTCTCTGTAACCACTCTTCGGAGTATATACAAATAATACCGACTGCACCACCGTGGACGTAGGCACATCTTTGTTGAACCACATACATCATTTGTTGTGTGATTGTCATTTTACATTCTTTGTTCTTATTTGGTGCTTGCCTTTCCCTTATTCATTGATCCAGTTTGCTTTCATATCATTCAGTCTTTTCTTCAAGCCATTTAGCAATGTTCTGTTTGTCACCTCAGTTTGTCCATTGCTTTGGGGATGGACTGGTGCCGAGTGGATTTTCAAGATACTTGACTGATGACAATAGGCAGCGAACTCCTCGTTGTCAAATTATGTTCCATGGTCGGTGATGAATGCGTGGGGAAGACCATATCTACAAATGATATTTTTCCAAATAAATTGGTACACCTTTTTGTATGTCATGTCTACAAGAGGCTCGGCTTCTATCAACTTAGTAAAATAATCCAGTGTGACAACGAGATATTTAAATCTTCCTCTAGTCGTTGGAAGTGGCCCGACCAAGTCAATTCCTCACATGGAAAATGGCCAAGGGGAAGTAATGGGTGTCAACAATGCTTGGGGAGTTCTTTGGATGGAGGAGAAGCGCTAACACTTGTCACATTTCTTGGCATAGGCTATACAATCAGCCCTCATCACTGTCCAGTAGTATCCCTGCATTATTATTCTTTGCAAAAGCGTCCGACCTGCTACATGGGCTCCACAGGACCCTTCATGGACCTCTTCAATCAAGTCTTTCACCTCGGAGGGATGCACACATCTTTGCAAACCTGCCATAATTCCTCGTCTGTATAGAATACCATTAGTCAATACATAACGAGAAGCTTTAAACTTTAATTTCTTGGCCGCGAGTTTGTCAATCGGTAATTCTCCCTCCTCATTATATTCCCTGATGGGATCCATCCAAGATGGCCCTAAATCAAGGGTAATAAAGTTTATCGTCAGATCTTCTTCTATGCTCCGACCAGCTAGAATTTCAATTGGGATTGTTTTTCGTAGCTCGGTACGAGTAGCTGATGCTAATCGAGCTAAAGCGTCAGCTCTTGCATTCTCTATTCTTGGTATTTGGACCAGTTGAACAGTGACAAATTCCGATACCAACTCCATCGCCTTTGCATGGTACTTAATCATCAACTCTCCTTTTTCTGCATATACATCGAGCATTTGGTTTACAATCAACTGTGAGTCAGTGCATACGATTACCTGCTCTTCATTCATAGTTCTTGCCAGACTAAGACCTACAATCATCGCTTTATATTCGGCCTCATTATTAGAAGCTTGAAATTGAAAGCGCAGAGCATATTCTTTATCGACCTCGTCTGGACTTTTCAATATAATCTCGACTCCACTTCCTGAGGTGCACGATGAGCCATCCACATACAAGTTCCATATAGGTATCTCGTCCTCAAACTTCCTATTGGACAAAGTTCCTCGATGGAATATTTTTTGCTCCTTTATCTCCATTTCTACCACACTTCGCTGCTCGCCGACCTTCTCCTCTTGCTCTCCGACCAACTTAAGTTGATCGGGGTTTAAATTTGATGATCCTGTAACATCCACAGGTTGGTCGGTGTTCAACTTTTGCTCCTCGGGGGTATCAGGATAAGTGAACTCTGCTATAAAATCTGCTACTGCTTGCCCTTTCAGTGACGATCTAAGCTCATAAATTATATCATATTCACCGAGTTCTATTTCCCAATACATCAATCTCCCTGATTTTTCTGGTTTATGAAGAGCTTGCCTCAATGACATATCGGTATATACGATTATGGTATGAGGCTGGAAATATGGCTTCATTCTTCTACTCACTTCGATCAGCGCTAGTGCTAACTTTTCTAGCTTTTTATATCTGATCTCTGCTCCTCGGAAGATCTTACTAGTGTAATAAATTAGTTTTTGTACTCCATCCTCTACTCTTATTAATGCCGAGCTAACTGCATTTTCCGAAACTGCCAGATATAAGTACAACCTTTCTCCCATCATTGTTGTGGACAACAGTGGAGGTGCTCTCAAATATTTCTTCAATTCTTGAAAAGCTTTCTCGCATTCTTCATTCTATTCAAAAGTCTTTCGGAGCGTTTTGAAGAATGGGAGGCATCTATCAGTTGCTCGTGATACAAATCTGTTAAGTGCTTCTACTCGCCCTGTAAGACTTTGTACTTCTTTCTTCGTCGTTGGAGATCGCAGTCCTAACAGAGCTTTGATCTTTTCAGGGTTTGCTTCAATGCCTCGTTGATTGACAATGTACCCGAGAAACATGCCTTCTCGTACTCCAAATAGGCACTTGGTCGGGTTTAATTTCATTTGATATTTATCCAATTGATCAAAGGTCTGGCCTAAGTCAACTAGATGGTCAACAAATTTCTTGCTCTTTGTCAGCATATCATCAACATAGACTTCCATATTGCGACTGATTTGTTCTGTAAACACCTTGTTCATCAGCCGCTGATATGTCGCACCTGCATTTTTCAAACCAAAAGGCATAACATTATAACAATAAGTTCCCCTAGGGGTAGTGAAAGAGGTACTTTCCTTGTCTTCAGGTTTCATTTTAATCTGGTTGTAACCAGAATAAGCATCCATAAAGCTCAACAGCTCGTGTCCCGAGGTAGCATCCACTAGTTGATCAATTAGGGGTAAGGGAAAATGGTCCTTTGGACATGCCTTGTTGAGGTCGGTGAAGTCTACGCACATCCTCCATTTTTTGTTCTTCTTTTTTACCATTACTACATTCGTTAACCAGTCTGGATATTTAACATCTTCAATAAAGCAAGCTTTTTGGAGCTTCTCAACCTCCTCCGGTATAGCTTGGTTCTTCTCGGGGCTGAACACTCTTCTTCTTTGCTTCGCTGGCTTGATTTCCTTATTCACATTGAGCTCGTGACATAAGAAATTTGAGTCTATTCCGGGAATATCTTCATAAATCCAAGCAAAAGTTTCTTTTCTGCTTTTTAAGAAAACTATAAACTCCTGTTTTAATGAGGCATCTAACGACGAACCTATCTGAGTTGTTCGTTCAGGGTGCTCGTCGTCCAGAATGATGTCTTTGGTAGCTTCAACCACCTGACCTTTCACGAGTTGCGACTCGTTTCTAGGATCCAATGTTTCAATTTCTGCACCCTCATCCACCTGATAAGTAGTAGTCTTTTTCCTAGATTCCTCTAGTTCCTCCTGTTCGGAAGATGAATAGTAGCATTCCCGAGCTACTTTTTGATCACCCTTCACAACTCCTACTCCAAAATTGGTTGGAATTTTTAGGCATTGATGTACCGTAGATGGTACTGCTTCAAACTTCTTCAATCCTACCCTTCCCATGATGATATTGTAGGCTGATTAAACATTCTTATCCATCACGAAGAAGCGTACTCTTTCTGTTCGACAAGCAGGCCATGTACCAATGAACATATCCAACTTGATCGTCCCAAGTGGAAAAACTTTCTCGCCAGCAAAACCGAGGAGGGTCCTATGATAAGGCTCCAACTGAGACAATTTTAGATTTAAGCTGTCAAAGCATGAGTAGAACATAATATTAGCTGAGCTACCGTTATCAACCAGTACCCTCGATATAATCACTTCCTTCATTCTCATTTTGATCACTAATGGGTCATCATGAGGATACAACACACCTGTGAGGTCGTTCTTTGAGAAACCGATGACCGGTTTTTCTTTGTTGGCCTTCCTCGGGCGATCATCTTCAGCCAAATTTATTCGTTGAATATATGAACAGGCTTGAGCCTCATTGAGGTAAGCTTTTCTTTCTGCAGTAAGGTCTCCAACTCCTGCATCTCCACCTGTAATAACATTACAATCAAATGATCCAAAACGTATTAAAAATACCTCACGTTCTGGCTGCCTTAGTCTTTTGGGAAGATCGGGGTCGTCTTCTGGATCATCTTCATGGTCTCTTTTCTTGTTCTCCTCTGCTCGACGAGGAGATCTAGATCTCTCTCTTTCTCGGTCGTTGTTTCTTCTTTCATTTCTACGATCAACATACTTTGCCAGTTTTCCTCGTCTAGTGAGTGCTTCGATCTCATTCTGAAGAGCTATGCAATTTTTGGTCATGTGGCCATGATCCTTGTGGAACTCGCAATATTTGGCCTTATTCCTCTTGTCAGGGTCTGACTTCATTTTTTCTGGCCAGTTTAACTCCTCGCTGTTATTGATTTCTTCTAGAACATGGTTGATGTCTGCCTTCAAAGGAGTATAATTTTCAAATTTCTTTAATACCTCCCATGATGGCTTTGTTTTTGAGTGCTTGTCACCACCATTGTTTTTATGTTCTTTCTTTTTGGCCTTATCACCCTCCACCCTGGTTTCTTTGGTATCCATATTCTTCTTTGCAGCCATAGCCTCCTCGGCATTCATGATCTTGGCCGCTTTTGCCATCAATTCTGACATGGTTCTGGGTGGATATTTAGCCAAATTGTAGTATAACTTATTGGGAAACATCCCACTCATCAGAGCAGTAATCGTTGTTTTTTTCTCGTAATCAATAACTTCGAGTTTCTTGTTATTGAAACGAGTTACATAATCCCTAGTGCTCTCACCTGCCTTTTGTCTAACACTTAACAAGTGTGTTACTCGTTTAACAGGTTTTGCTCCAAAACAGAAGTTTCCAATGAAGAGCTCGGCCAGTTGAAAGAAAGTTGAAATCTTACCCCGAGGAAGATTATTGTACCATATTTGAGAAGATCCTATAAGAGTTCCGGAGAATGCCCTGCAACTCATCTCATCTGGCACAGCATAGATGTTGGCAGCAGCTTGGTATTTCTCTATATGAAGGATAGGATCGGTTTTTTCATCATATTTAGGAGTCACAACAGGTGCTTTGAACTTTGATGGTGTGGGAAAATCCACAATTGCTTGGACAAAAGGTGTCCCTTGGACAAAAGTTCTTTGTAGAGGATTCTTGGCCTTGGCCATTTCCCCTAATCTATCCTCCAGCCTCTGAATAGAGCCTTTCCACGCATCATTTCCTTCCTCGGGCCTGTTGGTTCGAGCAACTGATCATGTGGATGTGGCTTCTTGGGATCTATCTTGTCGAGTAGCTGGTTGTGATTGGGCAAAACCCTCTCTTAAATCAAATGGTCGTCGAAAGTTTCTCGACACAGCCTTAGGAGGACTTTTATTCTTCCTACGGCCCAATCGATCAAAAGGAGAGACCCTACTCAATCTTTCTAGTGCACTGGTCCTTTTCGAAGAGTGAGTGATGTGTTGTTCAGTATCTGTGGCTCATACTGACGAAGTTCGACCCGGTTGATAAGAAAAATCTTCAGATTTATCAGTGCGATATGAATCGCTTTGCCTAATGCGTGAAGAAAGTAAATGAGTATTTCTTTGACCACTTCGTTGTCCTGAATAGATTAATGCTCCACCTTGGATAGTTTGCATGAGTTGTCGCATTGTTTCCTGCATGGTTGTCTAACCTTGAGCCAAACTGGCCATGATTCCAGCCAGATCTTGGATATTTGGAGGAGCGGATGGATTTGAGGGGTTTCTAGCATTTCGATTGCTGGATTCAGGATTTTCTGCCATTAGTGATGATTTGTTTTTGGTGAAAACTGAAAATTACAGTCGTTTCCCACAGACGGTGCCAATCTGTTGATGTAAAAAATTAGATTATATCTAATTGTTTAATCACAGATAAAAAATAAATAAGACAAGAGATTTTAAAGTGGTTCAGCCTTGAACGAATGGCCTACGTCCACTGTTTATGTTATTATTGACTGTTTGGGAATTCTTGAGGTAAGATTTATCTCCAGAAATTCCCGTCCCCTACAATGAGGATGATGCAATGTATTTATAGCCCTGAGGCTGTACATGAGAATGGATCATACATAGCTGTCCAATAAGCGTATACATCTGTATGATAATAAGCAGCATTTAATGCGCATTTAATCCTTTTAATTGTCTGATAATAAATGCTCTGATCGAGGTGCAGCTCGGACCGCCTAAGCTTCTCGGACCGCCTAAGTATCTCGGTATCTATGAGTTGCTCGGTGAAGGTAAGTTCCTCAGAGAGCACATACTGCTCGGAGTGTCTGAGTTGGTCGGGGAAATTGAGTTCCTCGAAGTCAAGGTGTTGTTCATAAGTATTTGTTATTGTCATGCAGATTGCCACGTGCCTCCACTTCATTGTGCCATGTCAACAGACTAAAATTGGTATCAACAGGTCGTCGAAGACCTGGTAGAAGTTACGGCCGGAGAAGGCGACAATAACAGAGTCTTCTTGATTGGAGCATCTCTCACCGACCAAGAACAGAAGGAATTGACAAGCTTACTGAGGCGCAACATAGATGTTTTCGCATGGGAACCATACGAGCTGCCTAGAATCGATCCTAGTATGGTCTGTCATCAGCTGCACGTTGACCCCACCTTCAAGCCAATCACGCAGAAAGCACGACGAACTGCACCCGAGAAGGCTAAAGCGGTTGAAAAAGAAGTGGAAAAACTGCTAGATGCAGGATCCATACGGGAGGTACAATTCCCCAAGTGGTTATCCAACCCAGTAGTAGTTCCGAAGAGAAATGGGAAGTGGAGAGTTTGCATCGACTTCACTGACCTCAACAAAGCATGCCCTAAAGATAGTTTCCCCCTCCCAAAATTAGACCAACTAGTAGACGCCACCGCAACTCACGAGCGAATGAGTTTCCTGGACGCATACTCAGGGTATCACCAGATCCCCTTATATGCCCCAGACCAGGAGAAAAAGGCGTTCATCATGACAGTTGGGTTATTCTGCTATAAGGTCATGCCTTTCAGGCTCAAGAATGCAGGGACAACCTACCAGCGGCTGGTTACCAAAATGTTCAAGGGTCAGATGGGAGACACCATGGAGGTCTACATCGATGACATGCTCGTTAAAAGTAAGAAGAAGGAAAATCACCTCTCTGACCTGTCAAACACCTTCAAAATCCTCAGGAAATATCGAAAGAAACTTAACGCGAGCAAGTGTTCCGTAGGTGTCCAGTCAGGAAAATTTCTTGGGTACTTGGTCAGTAAGAGAGGCATAGAGGCTAACCCAGACCAGATCGATGCAATCAACAGGGTACAACCCCCTCGCACAATCTGGGATGTACAAAAGCTCACTGGTATACTCGCTACCCTGAATGGCTTCATCTCTAAATCCTCCGAGAAGTGCCAGCCTTTTTTCCAGCTTCTAAAGGGAAGCAAAACGATAGAATGGAGCCCAGATTGCTCACAAGCATTGGTCGAACTCAAGTCTTACTTAAGCTCTCCACCACTGCTCGTCATACCACAACCAACAGACTCTTTGTACATGTACCTCTTCGTTTCCAACCACACTGTCAGCTCTGCGTTAATATGCGAAGTTGCTGAAATCCAGCACCCTGTTTATTAAGCAAGCAAGACCTTACTGGACGCCGAGCAAAGGTACCTACCATTGGAGAAGCTCGCCTTTGCACTAGTATTATCCTCGAGGAAGCTGAAGCATTATTTCGAAGCTCACACTATCATCGTCATTACATCACATCCCCTTAAGGCAATCCTAAGGAAAGAGGGTTTATCGGGCAGACTGTCTAAGTGGTCAGTCGAGCTCGATCGATTTGACATCCAATTTCAACCAAGGACAGCTATCAAGCGTCAAATCCTTGCTGATTTCTTAGCCAAATTCACGGGCGAAGAACCCTCTAACCAGCCTCAACCAGCAAGGCAAAAGGAGAAACAAGCCACAGAAGAAACCTGGAAACTGTTTGTTGATGGAGACTCCAACTCAAAGGGGGCAGGGGTAGGCATTGTCCTTATTACTCCAGAAAATACAATCCTTGAATAAGGAATTAGGCTTGGATTTGCAGTCTTCAATAACGAAGCGGAGTACGAAGCCTTAATAGCCGGCCTCCAAAAGGCGCACACTTTGGGAGCAAAACATTTACATGTGTTCGGAGATTCCCAACTAGTTTCCAATCAGATAAGTGGAGATTACAATGCAAAATATGAAAGGATGGCAGCTTACCTCGCCTTAGTGAGAAAACTAATGTCGAGATTTGAAGAGATCAACGTCCAACAGTTTCCCAGGGGGCAAAATAGTCATGCTGACGCCCTGGCAGCCCTGAGTTCGGCAGTTGACTCAGACCTAAAAAGAACCATCCCTATCGATTTCCTCACTCGTCCGAGCATTAACCACAATAGCAATCCACCAAATATGGAACAGGTACTCCAGGTGGGATCAGCCCCCAGCTGGATGGACCCCTAAGGGACTATTTAAAGGATGGCACGCTCCCGGATGACAAGAAGACTTCCCACCAGATAAGAGTTAAAGTAGCTCGCTTTCACTTATCCCCAGAAGGCAACTTATATAAGTAATCCTTCTCTGGACCCTACCTCCAATGCGTCCACCCAGGAGATGTCGAGCAAGTGCTACATGAGCTTCACGAAGGAGTCTGTGGAAGCCACTTCGGGGGAAGGTCTCTAGCCTTTCGAGCAATGAAGGAAGGCTATTGGTGGCCATATATGCAAAGGGACTCTGCGGTGTATGTCCGCAAATGCCTGAAATGCCAACTTCACGCTCCTATGGTCCACCAACCCGCCAGTGATCTAAAATCCCTGTCCAGCCCATGGCCATTCGCCCAATGGGGAATGGACATCGTGGGACCACTACCTACCGCCACCGGCAATCGCAAATATCTGTTGGTTGCAACTGACTACTTCACCAAATGGATCGAGGCGAAACCCCTGGAGAACATCCGAGACGCTGATATGATACGGTTCATATGGAGGAATATAATCACTCGTTTTGGCATCCCCAGGACCATCATCATCGAGAATGGGACACAGTTCGAAAGCGGCTCCTTTCAGAATTTATGTAATGAACACGGCATCAGACACCACTTCAGTTCTGTGGCCTACCCTCAGAGTAAAGGCGCATGGGTAAATGAACTACCCCATATCCTATGGGCATACCGAACCACTCCTCGATGAGCAACAGGAGAAACCCCATTTTCGCTGACATATGGCATAGAAGTAGTCATCCCCCTAGAAGCAGGTTTTGCCAACAATGAGGTCCAACCTTGTCGACCAGGGCCATAATGATGCAGCATTGCTCGCTGAGCTCGACCTAGCCGACGAGCGTCGGGAGCTAGCCCTAGTGAAACTAGCGAGCTATCAGCAACATCTCACGAGGCATTACAATAAGAGAGTTAACCCGAGGACATTCTGAGTTGGAGACTATGTTCTAAGGAAAGTCCTGGGCAGCGCAGTGAAACCATCAGATGGCAAGCTAGGCCCAAACTGGGAAGGACCCTTTAAGATAACCAGAGACGATCTGCAGGGAGCCTATCACTTGGAAAAGATGAAAGGCAGGGAAATACCACGAGCATGGAACGCAGACAATCTCAAGAGATTCTATTTTTAGATTTTTCTTTTATTCTTTTGTTATAAGACTAGAAGATCATTTCCCTTATCATTAATGAAAGTTATTTAATTGGTTACATTCTGATAAGTAACAACTGCATTTATTGCACACCTTTTTCAATTAACAGGCACATTGATCACCACACTATAGCAGGGGAATACCCCTCCTCAGGTCATCGTTATGAGACACGAAGGACCTCTTAGCATTGCCCTTGGCAATATATGAAGCCCTACAGGGGATCCTTAGGTAATATGACCAAATTTTATTCTGGTCATCAAACCTTCTTTGGTTAAATAAAATCCGGATTAGATAAAGCATCCAACACCAGGTGTGTCCTCGCCAATTGCCCCATTTAGGCCTAAGGGAGTGTGACGACACAACCTAAAAGGTAAAGCGGTGCATAATGGTATCTCGGTATTATACTGGATTGGGAGGACACTCGTATGACAACACAAACTTAGAAGATCAAAAAAAAGAAAGAATATAAAAAGTATGGTGCACTTGTTTAGTCCGCAAAATTGCCCAAAACATAAACTTTTCATTAATTTATCATATTTACAGCAATGGTGATACATGTTTAGTTGGCGAGCTCGCCTAAAGCATTTACATTACCAATAATACAAAAAAAAAACTGGCAAAATCTCAATGGGGGTGAGGCCTCTGAGCGAGATAATCAACCACTCGAGCCCTTCGTCCGTCATCAGGAGCAGGAGCTAACTCTTCCTTAACCTCATTCGCATCCGACTCCAATAATTGCAGAGGGATGGCATCAATGGGGATCCATCGATCATCCCTCCTGAAGGGGTTAGGCATCAGGATAGAGGGAGAAATCTCATGGCGATACCAAAGCATCGAGTTCCTCGGGACTTACAGCTCCTTCAAAGCACTCAGCCATCCCCTGACGAAGGAAAGCTCTTCGAACTCTGTCAACCATGTTGGAGCATCTGACCAGCCCTGGTCGTAGCCATCAGACCACACTTACCGAGGACCTTTTTTGAACAAGTACCGGAACCGAGTGACATCCCTCTGAAGCCCAACAACGATGACATATGCTCGACGGACGTCGCCACGAAGCTCATCCATCTCCCTCTCACAAAGCTCTTTCATTTCCCTATCTCGGCTCCTGGTGCTCCTGCCAGCTCGTGCCGATGAAGAACCCCGCAGCACAGGAGGAATATCACTTCGACCAGCTCTGGCTCGCTATGATGAGGAACCCTGTAATACTGTTGGAGCAGTGCTCGACGCATGCTCCTTAAGTCGTGAGACCTCTCTCCTCAGAACCTCATTCTCTTGCTGAAGAATCTCGCCAACTTGGCTGATCTCGGAAGCATTAAGAAGCTTTGCCCTCAACGTATTCACTTCTTCTTGCACTGAAGCACCAACCTCTTCCATCTCCTAGAGCCTGTCCTTCAGCTTGGCCACAAGTTCAGATTGCTCCTTATACTTCGGATTCCTAGACCTAAGGGATTTGCAAAGCCTAACGAAGGCCTGGCGAACCTCAGGACTCGTATTAGGACCAAGGGTCCTGCTCAGTTGAGAAGTAGCAGGAATGTAATCATCAACATCAATCGACTACAAATAGTGAAAAGACAAGGGAGAAAAGAAGACAAATCAGTGCATAAATAAATATAAGCCTTTTTCATTAATGAAGGTTGAAATTACATCGAACAGTAAAAAGAAAGTTTACAGACAGAAAAAACCAAAAATACAGAGCAATCCTAGCAAATAATTAGTTAGCAACATCGGGAGGCCCAGAGGTCGATGATCATTTCCCCTTGTCGGCATCAGCAGAAGCACCGCCCTCGGCAGGGGTAATCTATGTTGCCACAACTAGGGAAGCATCAGCAGGGGACACCTGGGGGACAGGGACAGCGCCTTCAATAGCTGGGGCAAGGTCCTCATCTATAACTGGCCTCGGCCCTGGATCGTGCTCGTCAAACAGGGGAGATGCAACATCTACTCCGGCAGCTATGAGGGCCTTGTTCCAGCCCTTCTTGAAGTTCAGACAACTAATATAGCCTATCTGAACCTCCGCGTCCTCATATGCTGCAGTCCAACCAGAATTGTATGGGTCTTCCTTGACAGTGACAGCCTCAGACTCCTTCTTCTTTAGCTCCTCAGTAAGGACTCTGTTCTTCTCAACTACAATAAGTTTGCTCAAGCAAACTAGGTCGTATGCCTATCGCAGCTCTTTCAAATCCTTGACTGCCACGTCCTTCCCCTTGTTGGCAGTAGAAAGAGCCAGGTCGGATGAAATTCGAGCAGCATCAACAACTTTAAAATTAGCCTCGAGCTCTTTACCCTTCAGCTTCAGGGCAGAGTTTTCTTTTTCCAGCTCGCCATTTTTCTTCACCAGCTCATCGCGTGAACGATATAGCATGGCAAAGTCAGTAACAAACTGCAGAAAAAATAAGACATTAGAAGAGGGAAATGAGGGAATTCATAAAAACATGGGAGAGAAGGGAAAAACCTTACCAGAGCTAGCCTTTGACTAGCCTGAAGGGCCAATTGCTCGGACCCTACCGCCCTTTGGCGATCAGTTGTGAGGATAGCTCTCTCAAGTAGAGCGGGGGCCAACTGGGGGGAAATTGCAATAGAAGCCCCCTCGGGCAGCGTGGATACCGGGACCAAGGCCTACCCGACCTTCATCCTCGCTTAGGCCCTCCTCTTATCCTCCTCTCTCTCGTTCTCTTTCTTCTTCCTCTCCTCTACCCTCCTCTTCTCCACCATCTTCTTCTTCTCTTCCTCCTTTTTTCTCTCTCTCTCCCTTACCTGCTCATCTTCCTTCCTCTTCTCTCCTTCTCTTGAGCAGAGGACCGGGAACTAGTAGCCACAGCCCCAGAATTAGATTTTTGCTTCTTTAACCTCTGTGAAAGAAGCACGTGGTCCTCATCATCATCATCCCTGATTAAGTTCTTCCTTGGAGGAGCCATCTCCTTGCTCGAACTCCTAGAAGTGCTCGACGACCCTCGAGCTTCAGAAACCTCCCTACTATCAGAGGAACTGCTACTGCTAGAGCTCTCTCCTCGTAAATTGCTTACAGCACCTACGATGTCACTTTCAGAACTGCTTTAACTGGATAGGATCAACAACAGTCTCTTCGAAGGAATCAAACTCTGGGATACTGTCCACAGGCCTTGCTATGAAGCTGGAGCCAATGTTCTTGTACTAGAGCAGAAAAGCAGCAGACTTGGGATGCTCACTGTCACCCAAAGGCTCCCTGATATTCCAAGCCTTAACCAATTCCGAGATACGAACCTCGCTGAGAGTAGGTTCCAAGCTCTTTGACCTCGACATGGAAGAAAAAGCAAAGAAGAGTTACAAAGGTCACAAATCAACAAAAGTCAAAACAACAGAGCGATGTCTACCTATATATTCTTCCCCATAAAATGGAACAGTTAACCTCTCAGACCTCAACCCTTCCAACTAGGGAGAAAGTTGCTAGTTTCTAGCAAGGAAACCGTCTTGCCAATAATCCTTATGGAAATCAGGTAGATTTACTACCATTACCCTGTCAGGGTTCCTAGCTTTGAGGTAGAGGACACCAGAGCTAGTTCGAGAGAAGGAATAGCAAAAACAGACCTCGACGAGCCCTAACCTTGTACCATACAACTGGTTTATTCTATGAACGCCATTAACTATTTTCCACACATTGGGCGAGCATTGTGCAGGAACAATATTAAAATAGGCAAAGAAATGCAAGAACAAATCATTGGGAGGAAAGTGAGTCCCCCCTGAGAAAGTAACAAAACGTGGATCCAGTGGGAATCATCTATCTCTCTAATGTTTCTAGGAGGGGAGGCACAACACTCAATATCTACCCACTCAGGGATGTTATAAAACTTGCTAAAGTCATAGACTGACCTATTCCTAATTTTCTCCATTGGAAAACCCTAGAAAACTACAAACTCAGAGAGAAAGTATAAAGAAAAGGTACAGGAAACGTACAAGATAGAAGATCGACTCGAATGATGAAGAAGCACAGGCCTAAACGATAAGGAAGCAACGTGAATGGAGATTGAGAGAAAAAGGTACGAAGCGCTAGAACTCACAGAGAATGGAAAAGTGCTGGGAAGATTGAAGCGAGAGTAGAAAAGTAACTATCCCAAGAAACCTTCAAATTTTGCTAATCATAGTGCACAAGGTACGAAGCGAGTGCTGCCAAAATCAAGTTCACATCGTTCGAAGAATTGCAAAAGAGCCATTATGGCTAATCATTTAAATTTATTAAGCCCATAAACATGGCCCAACAAACTTAGGGGCAATTGTGGGTACCCAAAATTAAGACCATGGGCCTGGACGAGTAGCCCAATTCTGGCAGCCCAAAGTCCAGGCCCCCCACCTCTTATTCTGAATATAATCTAGTCTCTTCCCACGTTGCCATTAAGGGAGGTTATAGGGAGAGATGGAAGACGTGGGGGAATCCATCACCCCCACTTACCTAAATGTACATGTATATATATAAAACCCTAGGTCTGGGGCAAAGAGACAAGTTGTATTCTCTGTAACCACTCTCCGGAGTATATAGAAATAATATCGACTGCACCACCGTGGACATAGGCACATCTTTGCTGAACCACGTACATCTTTTGTTGTGTGATTGTAATTTTACATTCCTTGTTCTTATTTGGTGCTTGCCTTTCCCTTATTCATTTGTGTTGCACAATAATTGTCACCACACGTACTATCCCCATGAGGTATATCGTGAAGCAATTCACGTATAATCAGGTATATCAAATGGCTTGTCCATATGTACTGACTGCCCTCAAAATCAAGACGTATATCATGGAATCCATTCCAAAGGGGAGAACCCTTTACAATTCACCCAACAAGACAGTATACACGCATATTGGCGTCAGACCTAGGCCACTCATGTTAATCTTTCGATTTTCACCCTAAACTCTGTCGAAATGATGGGTCAGCATGCCACCCAAATTCTCGAGCGATTTGGTTTTTTTCAAAATGGGATCCTTTCCATGAGCTTGGTAACAAGTCCAAATTTTTCATTTCTTAATTAAAACTCTAATTTTTCAAAGCTCGGGTCCTGTCCGGCATTTCCTTTTTGCATTTAGGTAAACCTAACACAAGAGAGAACGTAATAATTATAACAATCATGCTGAGACCCGTCTCCCATTCATTACCTCCTCTCTTTATCAAAAATACCAAAATAAAAAATAAAAATCTCCTTTCTTTATCAAAAATCCAAAAACATTTCTCCTCTCTTTATAAAAAATCAAAAAATATTTTGTCTTTCAATCTCAAAAATAAAAACAAATGTCAAAAATATTTTCATTCCTTCTTCAAAAATAAATCCCATTTTACGCCTTCTCAGGTCTATTGCACGCCCTTGGCCTCGCTCCTTGTTGGCTTCGGTCTTCCGTCAAATCACCCCGAAGTTCTGTTTGTTCCCCTGTTACTTCTTCCGAGTTTGAAATTCATTCGCTCTCCACAAAGAACACAGATCAAGTTGTGCATCCAATTCTGATGACAGTCTTAGCTTAGCTCGTATCCAAGATTGACAACCTCCAGACTGAAGTTCGCGAGATGAAACAAAACTAGATTCCTATTCCTCAAGGGCCCGAGGTCCTATTCCCTCGTGCTATGGGTCCACCCGAGCCTATCTAGGTTCCCGAGGAGTATCAACATGCTCCATGTGCTCCTCCTGCTAATGGGTCACCGCCTGCCTAGCTTCCTATGCCAAGCCTTGCCCAGCCTGGGGATAACTTACCTATGATCATGGATCCAAAAGAGGAAGAGTTGAACAAGGTTAAAGAAGATATCAAGATGCTAACTAAGAAGTTCGACCAAGTCAAAATCTCTGTAAATTACATGGACTGCACCCACATGTCTCCTTATCCTAAAGCGAGGTTACCCGAAATATTCAAGATGCCAAATATCGAGAAATTCGGAGGGAGTGGACCCTCGATTGTTCATCTTCACAGTTATCACAATTCTACGTCTCTCCTAGGGGCTTCTGAAGAAGTGATGGCCCAATTATTTCAGCAAACTTTGAAGGATAGCTCCCTACGATGGTTTTTTGTCTCCTGAGAAGTCCAGAATCCATAACTAGGAGGATGTAGCCCGAGAATTCATGTCTCAGTACAAATACAGCGAAGAGATTGAGGTCACCCATCGTGATTTAGAGCTACTCAAACAGAACTCTGGGGAATCAGTCAGTAACTTCATAGCTCGATGGAGGGAAAAAGCAGCCACCATGACCAATCGACCATCCGAAAAAGAACAAGTTAGCATAGTGAAGAAGAACTTCTTACCCCATGTCCGAGCAACAATGGGAGGACAATACTATCCCCACTTCCAAGCTCTCAGAGAAGCAGGAGTAGAAATCGAGGAAGGTCTTGCTAAAACAAAAGTTAAACCAAAAAAAGTGTCCAGACCGTTCACTTCGAGAAAATATGATAAACTTGCCAATGCTGCAATCTCAACCATCAACAACATCTCTCAACCAACCACCTCATGGGCACCAGAAAGTTTCCATGTCCCAGTCTGAAAGGAATACATCGAACTCCATACGCCCCTCTCCAAAGCTTATCAAGCCCTATTAAGAAGAAGCCTTATCAAACCCTTAGACCCCTGTCCATTGCCGAATCCACTCCCAAAAAACTTCAAGGCTGATGCCCATTGTGCCTTTCACCAAACTGTTGGCCATACCACCGACCAATGCTTCCACCTTTGAAACATAATCCAAGGTTTGACTGACCGGGGTACCATTGCCCCACCCACCAATCCTAAGCCAAACACTACTAACAATCCACTCCCAAATCATTCCAATGTCATCTTCCTAGAAGAGAACCCATAATTTTATCCCTCAACTCAAATCACACCCATATACTCACCCAAACCTCTCCTAACTTGCCCGTATGTCCTCCTACACCCTGATAGCCTCGCTGACTAGGCATTGTCACTCCTTACCAGAGCATGCATCGTTGTCTGTACCCGTTCTGAAAATGGAAGTATGGAATTATAATAAGTATTAAACTAACTCCTAGAGTTTGGGCTAAAACTGCCCTCACAGATGATCATTGATTACCAGAGGTTGAGTACGTTGTTCTTGGAAGCGCAAAAATGGGCTCGAGAGTCAGACAATTGGGTGGTACTAATTGATGAAGTCAGCATAGATAACATTGTCTAGATCTTGGCAGGATTATTCAGGCAAACCAATAATGTTTGCAGTATGATTGAGTTACTTGATACTCTGAAGTTATAAGGGCACCTGGTCCCTTCACCCTTACATCTCCTTGAATAATGGGAGGACTTGTATGAAGAAGCCATTGAAGTCGTAGAATGCATTTATTTTACATGAAGAGACAAAATCGTTTCCACCGGATGGGGGGAAGAATTCAAAGATTCAAATGGAGAGCAAGCTTCAGGGAAAACTGGACCAGTATCTGACATGTGTGGGATGATATCATTTGAAGAAATCCTTAGAGAAATAAACAAGGTGGAAGAACAACCCGAGATTGACGAAGAATAGGGTTCATGTTCTTCCATTCTTCTGTAAATCACATAACCAGATCAGGGATGCATTACCAGATCCTAAGCTTACTACCAACCAATGACAAAGGGAAAGGCGTTGAAAACCTTCCAATGCCCCTTGAGAGAGCAAGATCCTCGATCAACTGAAGAAAACTCAAGCTAACATAACTTTATGGGGACTTTTCATGTCTTCCTAGCTGCACAGAAATGCTTTGATCAAGTTGCTCACTGGACCCACAATTCCTCCTTTTACCACACTAGAAGAAGCAATAAATTTAGTCGGATCCTTGACCTCTACCCGAAGGCTATCCTTTTCTAAAGAATAAATCCTCAGAATCGAACCAAATCATAATCATGCACTCAACATCTCCGTCGAAGTTATGGGGAAGATTGTACCACTCTCTCTTGTCGATAATGGATCCGCCTTGAATGTATTCACATTAAGAACCTTCAAATGCTTAGGACTGAAGGAAAGTGACTTTGCTCCAACCTCCGCTACTGTACGTGCCTACCCATCGGGAAGTGATGGGATCCATAAAACTTGTAATAGGGGATGGACCTATAAACCCTATCAATGAATTCCAAGTTATTGACATCCCATCTTGTTTCAACCTGTTGCTTGGACGACCATAGATCCACATCATCAAGGGTGTGCTTTCCTCTCTCCATTAGAAATTGAAGTTCTTCACCGATGGACGAGTCATAACCATTTTGGGCGATGACGACAATACAGAGAGTGCAAGTAACAGCAATCCAATCCTTGAGATACAACACGGGTTAAATGATATGCTCCTATTAAGATTCTGAGTTGATACACTTCTACTCCCGACAGGCGATGATTTTAGAGAAAGGGTTTGTCCAGAATACGACCGTCATGGCAACGTCAATGTGATTCAAATGTTTAAAAATGCACTTCATGCCCGGACTGGGGCTACGACAAAGACATCAAGGGATAATTGAACCCATTATACTGAAAAAAGCTTTCCCTCCTTGTGGTTTGGGGTATCAACCATCAGAACAAGAGCTCAGAATGATCCACTAGTCTCGACCATATAGAAGACTAAACTGCATCCAGACTGTCCCAGGTGACTCCTTGAATGGACAATTCATTAAAGAGGGCAAAAACTTCCCCTTTTATGGCTTTTCAAAACCATGGTATGACCATACAAACAAGAAGATGAAGCCTCGAATGGCGATCTCTTTCCAAGATAGCTACCCATGGGCCGAAAGTTCCCAACACCATGTGCAACTCCTCACCAAAGATACCAAAGATTATGAGTGAAGTGACTCTGAGGATTCATTTAGCTTACAAACACAGCGGATGACACTATGCATGATTTATTCAAGCACTACATCACTGGATCCATCCCACCTAATTAAAGCTGCTGATACACTTCTCCTCAATTGGCATGCTGTGCCAGTTCTACCTATCGAAATGTCACCTAACCCTAATGTTTACCCCATCTCTTCTTCTGTTGTCTATCCTTGCTCTAATGTAATCGATACCTCCTTTGATGAGGTTCTTAATGTTATTTTTCCTATTAATAAAATAAATGAAGATTTTGAGTATCTTGTTGTGCCTTATATTAATTGTTTAGATTCTAATCAAACTTTTGATGATGATGATTTTGCAAATGAACAATTCTTAACTGATCTAAATAAGGTTAATAACAAACAACATAACCATGTTAAAGTTAATGAAGAAGAAACTATTGTTGTTAACCTCGGTTCTAATAACCAACTATGCGAGATTAGGATAGGGGATACCCTTGACGAGCATGAGTGTGCACAGCTCAAAGAATTACTAAAGGAATTCGTGGATGTCTTTGCATGGCCCTATAACGATATGCCCGAAATTGATCCTGAAATAGCTCAACATGAGATCCCCACTCTTTTACATTACAAGCCGATTAAACAAAATTTAAGAAATATCGGCACCAAATGGTCTCTTAAAGTCAAAGAAGAAGTGGTCAAACATCTGAACGTGGGCTTCATTCGCGTGATCAAATAACCCACATGTCTAGCCAATATAGTTCCTATGCTAAAATCAGGAGGGAAAGTTTGGATGTGCATAAACTACCAGGACTTGAACAAAGCCTCTCCGACGGATGATTGCCCGCTACCCAATATCAACATGATCATGGACAACACATCCAGTCGTGCTCTCAAGTCATTCGTCAACGGGTTTGCCAAATACAACCAAATAAAAATGCATCCATATCACCAAGAAAAGACCGTATTCATCACCCCGTGGGGAACCTTTTGCTACACTGTTATGACATTTGGTCTCAATAATGCTGGGGCTACCTACCAGAGGGCTGCCACAAGCATCCTACACGATCTGATGCACAAAGAAGTCGAGGTCTATATGGATGATATGATTATCAAATCCAAAACTAGAGAAGGTCAAGTTCCTCCTCTCCGGAAGTTCTTCGAATTACTGCGACGGTATCAGATGAGACTCAATCCACAAAAATGTGACTTTGGAATTACTAAGGGGAAACTCTTGGGATTCATGGTTATTAAGAAGGGGATAGAAGAATATCCTACCAAGTTGAAAGCCATACATGAGATGCCACCTCCCCCAAAAGAGAAAGAAGTTCGTGGATTCCTTAGGAAATTACAATACATCAGCCGGTTCATCATCCATCTAACATCCATTCGCGAACCTATTTTCAAACTCCTCCAAAAGAATTTAACTAAGGTTTGTAACGAGGCTTGCCAAGAATCCTTTGATCGAATCAAACAATATCTGACCTTACCTGCGCTACTCATTCCACCACAACCTGGTCTCCCCTTACTCCTATACCTAACCATAACCGACACTGCAGTTGGGGATTTCCTAGCCCAATACCTTGAAGAATCCTGCAAAGACAGAGACATCTATTTTGCTAGTCTCAAATTGACCGGATACGAAGTCAACACTGCTTTGGAAAAGGCATATGTCACGCTTTTTTGGGTCACCCAAAAGTTGCAACACTACATGCTCGCCTTTCCCATCAAACTTGTATCCCAAATGGACCCCATCAAGTACCTTCATGATAAACCCACCTTATCCAGCCGAATGTCCCAATGGTTGATGCTCCTAGCCGAGTTTGATATCGTGTATGTCTCACAGAAAGCCATGAAAGGAAGAGCCATTTGTGACTACCTCGCTGACTACCCCATGGAAGAAGCTGATGTTTGGATCTCTGAATTCCCAAATGAAAACATCCTTTTGCACCACTCAAGACGACCTTCAATGATAGATGTTCTTTAACGGTGCTGCCAACAAAAAAGGATATGGCATTGGGATACTTCTGATTTCCCAAGATGACTCCCACACTCCCATCGCTATTAAATTAGATTTCCCCTGCACCAACAACATGACTGAATACGAGGCGTGTACGATAGGCCTCAAAGTTGCTCTCAAAAAAGGTATTCAATGCCTAGTTATCTATGGGGATTCTGCCCTCATCATCGATGAAGTGCTTAGAAAATGGAAAGTAAAGGATGGAAAACTCCAACCCTTCCATGACCGCTTAAAATAACTATCCTCCCAATTCTAAGATATTACCTTCCACTACCTACCTTGAATAAAGAATAACCTAGAGGATGCCCTTGTTACCTTAGCCTCCATGGTCGACATGCCCGAAGGAATAATATTGACCCCCTTCCTAGTTCAAAAGCAAGATAAACTAACCCACTACTACCACATTGAGCTCATTACCAAAGAAGATCCCGAGCTAGCCAATTACTGGTACTATAATATTTGGTACTTACTCAAGCATGGTAGGTATCCCAAAGGTTCCAATAAGAAATACCGAATAACCCTCCGAAGACTGGCCGCCCAGTACATCATCTGTCATAAAGCGCTGTTCAAAATAAACTTCGATGGAACCCATCTACACTGCATCGCAGCAGCTGATATTAAAGAGATAATGCAGAAGATCCACAATGGGGAATGCAGATCCCACATGAATGGCCACATGCTTGCCAAGAAGATCATTTGACAAGGCTACTACTGGACCACCATGGTCCAAGATTGTACCGCCTATGTTCAGAGATGCCTCAAGTGCCAACAGTTTTCTAACCTTCAACACCTGCCTCCATGAGAATTATACACATGACTTCTCCCTGGTCGTTTTCCACTTGGGGAATCGACATCATAGGGAAGGTTACACCCAAGGCTTCTAACGAGCATGAATTCATCCTAGTTGCCATTGATTACTTCACCAAATGGGTCGAAGCCAAGTCATACGCAGTTTTGAACGTCAAGAAAGTGGCTAAATTGATCAGGAAGAACATCATCTGTCGATATGGGGTCCCACATGAACTAGTGTCAGATAAAGAGTTGCACTTTGAGATGGAAGTCATAGAAGTGGTCAACATGTATGGGATTCAGAGACAAAAATCTTCTCCCTACCGACCTCAAACCAATGGTGCAGTTGAAGCAGCCAATAAGAACCTCAAAGCCATCATCAGTAAAATGACCGAAAGCTATCGAGATTGGGCGGACCGAATCCCTTACGCCCTTTAGGCCTACCGAACCTCAATTTGAACCTCTACTAGGGCTACCTCTTATTCTTTGGTCTACGACATGGAAGCAATCCTACCTGTTGACCTAGAAATACCTTCGCTTCGCGTCATGCTCGAAAGACAAGTCAATGAGGAGGACTGGCATCAAAGTTGTCTCGACGAGCTGTCACTCTTAGACGAAAGGAGGTTAAAAGCATTGTATCACATATAAGGGTACCATAGTAGAATAGCGCGTGCATTTAAAAAGAGAGTCAAGGACCGCAGTGTACATGAAAGGGGCTTAGCCCTTAAGGAAATCATTGAACCCATCTGGGACCCCAGAGGAAAGTTCAAGCCCAATTGGAGTGGCCCCCTACATTATAAAGAAGATGTTGTTAGGAGGTGTCGCTATGCTCACCGACCTTGATGGAGAATAGATGGATCGTCTAGTCAACCTAGACCGTCTCAAGAAATTCTACCCCTATTCCGAAACCTTGGCACGCTACGACTCTTCCCATCTCCCTTCTATTCTAAAAAAAATCTTCATTTCCTTCTACCCAGAACTACGTGGGCCTAATCCTTTACAAAACCATTTTCTTTCAGAAAAATTAAAACTTTTCAAAAACCCCCAGAGGTACGTAGGCAACTCATACATCTTACATGAGCACGACCCTTTATTTTTCATAAAAAACTATTCTTTTCTTATCTCCGAGAACGACAGTTCATTCTAACATATACTTGAACTAAAGGATTATGCATTCCTTAGCGATCGGTATAGGCAACTCAAAATACAAAATTCATTAAAAGGCACAAATGGATGATCAAAAACTTATTTATTTCACTAATAAGAAATTATATTGCAAGTACATATGAAAAGGGACGGATAACTCCCTTTCCCCTACCTTCCTAAAACGCTAAATAAACTTTCAAATTTATTCCCCATTTATAAAACAAACTCACCAAGGGTCCTACCCACAGCTACCAGAGGATCCCGATCCATTATCATCTACATCCTGGGGTCCTCAAGCTTCCCCTGTCAGAATATAGTGCCACAGATGCTCCATAGACTGATAAGCTCGAATCAGCCTAAAAAAAACCACAACACCTCCCTCCATGGTATCGGATAAGACAAACCACCTTTGTCCAGGCTCCACTACCAACAACTTTCTAACTACTCTTCTCCACAACCACTTCATATAATACTCGAGGATGTGCCAAACTCTCCCAACAGACTGAGAAGGATGGGTCGACAGACGCTGACTCTCCCACAAAGAGCCAAGTCGCATGCGTAGATGCTCTGTCAGACCTTATAACGGAAAAAAATCCAGTGTCCAAGGTGGAACAATTTGCTCCCATCCAAATTGGCGCAGAAGTCGTCAAGGAAAATAGAAAGAGGTATGTCTGAGACCAACAAGCCGAACGTACGAGTATTCCCCCAATTCCAGAATAGGTAGCAGCTGTCCCCACCAAGGCACTGAGTAATGCAGACTTACATCCCTGTGCTCCATAAACCAGTTCTCCCGAATCTCTATATCCAGGAAAACATTGATGAAATGGAGCAAAAAGAAGTTGGGAACAAATGACAAAGGATATTCCGGAGGAGTCACCAAGCGAAATCATTCAGACAACCACATGAATAGCATCACATGGCTACCCCTCAGAAAGTCAGAACGACATTCTCACCAGGCATCCAGGACATTCAAAGTCCCCAGTTACTAGTAGTAATTTCGAAACCAAGCCCAGAACGACGGCTCTAGCATATCCAGCATCACAAACCTCCTTCAAATGCACAGACCGCAACACCACCGGGAGGGAAATCATTCCTCTAGTAACTAAAACTCTATTTTCCCAGGGCGACATGTGGAGAAGTCCAGCCAATAGCTCCCGAGGAGACCGAAAAAACTCAGGCATAGTAGCCTCCACAATAGGATTTACCACCGGACGGACTTCTTCCAAGACAAAGAGGAATACATGGTCTTTGAGGTACCAAAATTGAACTGCCGCCATCAGTATGTTCCACACTATGGGTCGATTACGCCATAAAGAGACTCGACGCATGTTGAAAGCATCGTAGTCGACGTTGTAGGAGCACATCACCTCTAAAGTCTCGAGGTAGTTGGCAAACTCAACACTACTAGGGAGAGCCATCTCACAAAATATGAAAGCAATAATTTGAAGGTGTGATGAAAACACTCCACCCTTACGCCTTTTTATACTTGAAAACTCTCACGAAAGACACAACCCGCAAGAAATCAGAGGGAATCCTGCCCGACAAGGTACTAAAAGCTTAAGGGAGTACCAATCAAAGCCTTAATTTATTAGACTCGGCTGACCTACCGATACGCAGGACAAGGGGCTTGCTGATCGGCAACCCCATATTTTTGGAAACTTACCTTTTTCCTCTTTTGCCAAAAAAAAAAAACTCAATAAAAATAAATTGATATTCTCAACAGAATTTCAAAATCCCCTTCCATCTTTATATAATTTCTCATAAATAAAACTTTCCTTCAATTCCAAAAATATTTCTTTTTTACGGTCTCAGTAGCAAAGTAAAAAGCGCATATGCATTCATTCATTCATTACTAACATAAGATAATAAAAAAACTCCATTGCATTGTATAGATATTTTTCTGTGTTACATCAATTTTGCAGGAAATAAAGAAAATTAGAAAAATAACGGGAGTCAACCTGAGCCCACATTATCTCTCACCTACCATTCCCCTCTCTCTCTAAGAGCTTCCATCCCTATGACGTGCTCTCTTTCCCCTACGGTGAGATGACGCACCACTGCTACCTGAACCAGACTCCTCCCTGGATGAGGAAGATGGCACCAATCAAGAAGGAACAGGAACTGCGTACAAAATATTGGTAGTCTTAGAAGATATCCAATCCCTAATGTCCCTCCGCTAAGTGGTGGACACCCGAACTTGCTGCAAGAAAAGGAAAAATCAGTATCAAATAAAGAAGACTAAAAGAAATCAAATGAAGATGAACATAAAGGTATACCATAGGATGAAGGACCTTCTCTATCAAGCCCAAATCCTCCGGGTCCATCGCATGAGGATGATGCAACATAATCATCATCCCTCCATCAGCCCGCTAAATTTTATAGAAAATGGTATACAACAGCATAAAGGGAACCTCTAAAGTCTCCGTCGACGCAGATGTTGACGGACCACCACCACTGTGGGAGGTCCCCTCTGGCCGACTCGAACCCGCATGAGGGAAAGGCAACGCATCATATATGATAGGTGCCATCAGCCAACTCGCCATGAAACCCATATAATCATATAACACAGCCGTGTCGATGTACAACAAATAGGACTCGCCAATCATTGCCGCAATTCTCGCATCCTCTGGAAAAATTCGCTCTCACCTCATAGACATAGGGGGTCTCGCAGGTGGCACCACCACCTCCTCCTCAGTAATCTGTCGAACCACCCTCTCCCTGAGATACCAGGAGTGGCCAAACTCATGCGCCAATAAATACATCATCTGTGCATTCACCCCAGTTGACCCGGTGTCTTGAAAAACCATCCCCCAAGGGTAAAAGGTCACCTAAAAAATCCCCAGAAAATATAAGTCAATATGGAATCATAGTATATAGAGATCCACACTGAAGAAGGAAAAGGTCTTACCCTATCACTGGTCAAGCAATTCAAGACCTGACGCACCACCTGCAGAGAAAGAGACTTCCTCGATTGCCGATTGGCCTTTCGCCATCGATATAATCGAAAAAGTCCCCAACGGTCTCGTCCTTCAAAGCAATTAGCTGAGTATTACACCCATTCACCTCATAGAACCACGTCTGCCAAAGATAAGAATCCGTGATCAAAAAGAGATGCGCAAGGAAAATGCGAATGCATGAAAGGAAAATGCGCAAACTAAAGAATACCTCAAGAAGAAACGTGGTTCGAGTAAAAGTATGCTGGTAGCACTGACTAAATGCGTCAAGAGAAAAATAAAGAGTCGCCAAAGTCAGGCTCCCCTAATCATAGAGAAGGATGTTAGAAAACATCCTCAAGTATGGTAAAAACCATAAGTGGACAATGCCGCCGCTCGACACCACCAGAAATCCCCCCAACACCAGCAAAATAAACAGTTGAGCCATTTGCCTCACCTACATCCCCTCCCCCACATCAATCACCCTACTCATCAAAACATCCCTCAGCAGAGACAAACGAATAGATTCCGCAGATACTATCCTACTCACATTAACTAGTGCCGCCTGCACCGCCTCCGGCCTCACCCGTAAAAAGCGATCCACCTCTATTTGCTCTCCATCAAAATCTATCCCCAGTAGCTGCTGCACATCTATGGGAGTCACAGTCATCTCGAAAGGTATGGGTAGTGTCCCACCACCTCTCCCCTAAAGCACATAAAACCTCCGTCGAACGAGGCATCTCATCCAGCACAATGCCAGCCTCCCAAAGCCTGCTGACGATACTACCGAACGCAACACAAGTGGAAGGTGCTCGTAGACATCCTTAAGCCCCTTCGTCCCGTTGGCACGCAAAGTCAAAAAAGAAACATCATACTGTCAAAGAAAAATCATATCAAAATCCAAGAAAAAAGAAAATCACCAAAATAAATGCCAAAAGTCAATATGTACTTACATGACCACCAGGGTTCACCACCCTAGAAGAGGGGTGATGTGATGGATCCCGTAGTAAAGTCCGCTCATCCGCAACCGGCTCAAACGCATCAAAAGAATTCTCACTCCCCAAAGCAAGAGGAGCCCTTTCCCTCCACTCCACATTTGCCCTACCATCAATAGCTAACCACTCCCTATGTGTCATAGTGCTCACAAAAGCGGCCATTTTTGAGGTTGCGGAATGTTAAGACGATTTGCAAAAGAAAATCGCAGAAGCTGTGAAAAATGAGGGGAACCAGCCCCCTTTTTATAGGAAGCCAAGGGTCATGCCGATCAGCACTACACCCCCACCTACCGATCGACACTGATTTTCCACCTTCTCGAGACAACCCAAAAGTCCATGCCACTGCCGAATGGCACCCTCCACGCCATGCTGACCAGCACCCCCCTTTAATTTTCGTACAAAAACTTCGAGAAAATACCAGAAAACCTTAAAAAATCCTAAAAAAATTCCTAAAAATCCTGGGGAAGATATAGAACATTTTCACCAAGAAAATTTATTTTATCTCAAGCAAGAACTCTCAAAGACAAGCGAATCTCTCCCCAGCAACATCCCTAGAGGACCCCTAAAGTATGCAAACTTCAGGTTATCTCCTTTCCCCAGTGGAATCCTCAAAAACCATTACGACAAAAGTCTCAAATTTCCCCGAGAAAAACAACCAAACCATGGATCACCTAATCACTTCCCCAGTGGAATCCACAACATCAAATTAGCTATTCCCCCACAAAGTCTCCAAAAGATATGAAAGTTTCCCCAGCGATCAGCTCCCCAGCATAAATTAAAATCTTGAGGTAATCTCCCGGGCAGAGTACCCCGAGAACATA
The DNA here is from genome assembly GCA_949130495.1 of Sambucus nigra. NCBI lineage: Eukaryota > Viridiplantae > Streptophyta > Magnoliopsida > Dipsacales > Adoxaceae > Sambucus > Sambucus nigra. The sequence continues at coordinate 289,221,072 of OX422210.1, forward strand.
TCAATTTAAGCCCTCAGAATTGGCTTTGACCCGCAGAATTGGTCATCTCGATTTAAGCCCTTAGAATTGGCTTCGACCCTCAAAATTGTTCATCTCAATTTAAGACCTCATAATTGTCTTCGACCCGCAAAATTGGTCATCACAACCTAAGACCTCAGAATTGGCTTCGACCCACAAAATTCGTCATCATAACCTAAGCCCTCATAATTGCTTTTGACCTGCAGAATTGGTCATTTTGATTTAATCCCTCAGAATTGGGTTTAACCCACAAAATTGGTCATCTCGATTTAAGCCCTCAGAATTGGCTTCGACCCACAGAATTGGTCATCTTGATTTAAGCCCTCAGAATTAGTTTCGACCCATAGAATTGGTCATCTTAATTTAAGCCCTCAGAATTGTCTTCGATCCACAGAATTTCTCATCTCAATTAAAGCCCTCTGAATTGGCTTTGACCCGCAGAATTGGTCATCTCGATTTAAGCCCTCAGAATTCACTTCGACCCGCAGAATTGGTCATATCAATTTAATCCCTTATAATTGTCTTCGAACTACAAAATTGGTCATCTCAATTCAAGCTCTCAGAATTGGCTTCGACCCGCAAAATTGGTCATCTCGATTTAAGCCCTCACAATTGGCTTCGACCCACAGAATTGGTCATCACAACCTAAGCCCTCAGAATTGGCTTCCACCCACAGAATTGGTCATCATAACCTAAGCCCTCAAAATTGGCTTCGACCCGCACAATTGGTTATCACAATTTAAGCCCTCATAATTGACTTCGACCCACAGAATCGGTCATCCCCAGCATAGCTTTAGGTCCTCAAAATTAACCTCAATATTTGGTCATCACTTCCTTTAAAAAATTCCTAGTATGCCCCTTAGGTCATCGGAATCGTCCTCGACCCTCTGAATCGATCATCCTCATCCTTAGGTCCTCAGAATCGTCCTCGACCCTCTGATTTGGTCATCCTCGTTTCCTTAGGTCTGCAAAATCGACCTCTTTTAAAGGCATCATGCGGTGTTTATTCGACGGCTATCGTTTGTTCCAAACTCATCCGTCGAGGGGATCTCTAGACACCCCATTCTATTACCCCCTACATCACTACGATCCTAGGTCATATTCTTAATACTAACCTAGAGGTCATAGAATGATCCGAGGCTCCATTTGACCAAAATTCAAATACTTTAGCTCGATTGAGATTGAATGAATCTTTAAAGGGCACTAAAACCCTTTTTCAACGGTTTTCACCGTGTGCGATTCTGACTTATGGTGCGGATGAACGACCCATTTTCCCCATCGGATGCTCCCAGGCACCGTTTGACCAAAGTCAACTATCCATCTCGACCAAGACTGAATGATAATTCAAAGGGAACTGAAGCCTCTTTCCAACGGTCTTCTCTGGGCCATACAGACGAACGATCCGTTTTACTCCGAAAGGTCATCGAACGCTTCCAAGCCACGATTAACCAAAGTTATCTCCCTAAACTGATTTAAACTCTTTGGAATGTCAAAGTTTATCTCCTAACATTTCCAACGGTCCTCCCCGTGCACGATTCTGACTTACCATGCCGACGAACGGTCCATTTGCGTCCGACGATATCTTATCCAAAGGACTGACAGCCGGTTCCGAGCCACTTTTGTCCCAAAGTCAACTCTAAGACCTGGGAGAAGTCCATAGTACTTTCTAAGGTCCCTGAAATACCTTTCTAGTGGAATGCCCTGTGCGTAATTCTAATAAACAGATTGCATTTTATGACCGTTTTTCCAAAGAAATCTGAACGAGACTGCCAAATGGCAGGTTCAAAATCCTTCCTATTGGTACTGTGCCTAAAGCACCTGCCGATTGGAAGGACCAGAACAATGTCGATCGACAATACCCTGGGCCTATAAAAAGGAGTTCTTGACCTCATTGCAAAGGGACACCAGATCTGAGATCCATCACTCTCAGCAAACTCAGAAAACCTCTCTAGAAGTCCGCATGATTTCTACATCCAAATTCCTTTCCAACTCTCACTTTTCATCATATTTTTCACCAAACTCAATGAATTAAATACCCATCATCATCATCCAAGTGAAAGGGCTGCTCTCCAACATTCAAGATCATGCTCAAGATCTTCGAGAAGGCCCAACTTTCTCAACTCTCTCTTTAAATTCTCCTAAATTCGCATTAACTTGTTTTATTACTTAGCACTTTTTTTGCCCATCTCACATATCCTAATATACTTTTTTTATTCTAGTATTATTGCGCATCTCTTATTTTTCATATAAAAAACCCAAAAAATATGAAAAAGGGGCTTTGCTCATAAATTCCAAACGGGAATTCTCACACTTTTCTCACACTTTTCTCATACTTTTCTCACACTAAAACACCTTTTCACACACACACATAAGAGAAGTCCCCGGTTGGATTTATGGGATAAACCCCACCCCTCGTTTTGCATACGAACTACGTGGACTTTGATGCCTCTATAGGCATAGGCGTCTCGGGGTTAAACTCGAGATTCGAGTCCTATTTTTTTTTAATTTTTAATTTTTTTCATTCTTTAACTGAATTCTCTTAGATTTTACATATTTACATATACGTATATTTGTTCTTAGTGGAGTAATATTCCATACGCGTTATCGTTCCATTATAATGATCAACGCAAGGATAATCGGATAAGTCCTATTTTCTAATATTACTTTTAAGAACATTCCTACGGATGACTCGCTCTATCTCTTCTATGATACAAGTCGATGATTCCTATCTCCATTACATATACACATGCACACATATCACGGAGAAATAGAGGAAAATAACAAGTCCATGAGAGACCTCAAGGGCGGAATGGGTGCCTAACACCTTCCCATTCTGTAACTTAGCCTCCGAACCCTACTCAAATCATTTTTTGGTTTCGTATGTGTCAGTATGTCTTTAATTCTATCCTTAGGGATGGATCCACCTTCTTTTGTCTATTTTGAGAAAAATAGACTAGCGACTCCATCTCTCTACATTTTTCACCTCACACATCACCGACGACGACCGAAGCTCTCCCGAGAGGGATGCGCAGGACCAAGATCCTCTCACCAGACCTTTTCTATCTCTCCGCAAGGATTGTGGATGGCCACACCCATGAATCTAACACAACTTGCATTTTCGCACAAACTCTGTCGAATATTTTTCCATGGTGGGCCAAAAATACCCCAATGTCATTAGTTGATCATAGAGTTTTTCTACCCCAATGAGGCCTGGCTCATGTGATTATTTAATACCTCGTCTTCTTCCTCCATCCTGATGCATCTTAAAGGTCTGTTGCGGTTACCCCTTAAATATAGTTATCCCTCCTGAACGTAGAATATGTACACTCGTCGCTTTAGTCTTATGGCATCATATTTATTAATGGGGGCAATCCCGTCGACTAACATATCAATGTATGGCTATCTCTAATCTGATGGTTGATCTATGAAGTTACACTCAACAACTTGGTAATACAGTGGGAATTTACCACAATCTCTCTACAGTAACGCGACATCTTTACTCATCACGGGCCAAAAGTAACCTGCCCTATGGGTTCTTCCATACAAAGAGATTTTTATGGTCTTAACCTTTCTCGTGAATTTTTATCATACTCCTCTTAGCTTCTTCAGGTCCCACACACCTAGTTAGATGACCCCCTTTGTTTTTGTAGTACGAATTGCTCGAAGTGGTAAAATATTATGCCAGCTCGACCAACTTCATTTACCCTTAACTAGTTTTAAATTGTTTCGTTGTTCCCCCTTCCAATTATTACTATCATCATAAGGTAACATTTATATTACCGTTGAGGGTTTCGTTCTCTTTGGGATTCGAACAACTATTGATTCTCCTTCAAAAGAATGTTTTTGAGCAATCGTAGAGTAGGCATCGACATGTCTGTTCATCATTCTGGGGTGCCTCTTAATCTTCAATTCATGGAACTGGTTGGGCAACCTTTGTACAATTATTCAGTAAGGTGCGAAGCTCATGTACTAAAGAGCGTACTTGACATTCAATGCTGCACCACCAGGTTGAAATCCCCTTTTATTGTGAGCACATGGATACCTTTTGCACAAAGCTTGTAACAACCCCAGTACTATGACCTCATACTCGGCTTCGTTATTTGAACATCTGAAGTCCAACTTGAAGGATAATCAGACCTCTTCTTCCATGTAAAGACGTCCTTCAATTCTCAGAGCAACCATACTAGATCATCTTTGGCTAGATCACCAAGGACTTTCGAAACAAATATAAGAATAGGATTATCACCTTCGTCTGCCAAGTCTATCTGCTGTAATTCTTGAATTTGGGGCTTTGGCCTATCCATCATGCATTATGGTTCTTCCTCGACCTCTTCCATAAATTCCTAGATGTTAGAGTTATCAATTATCAATCACTGGCCTAAATTTTCCACCAAAAACATTCGTATACCTAGTCAGCCTCATCATCCAAGCCTTCAGCTGCCCGCTCACACCTTCAGAGTTTGTAGATAATCTTTCCAGTAGTCAAAATCACTCTTTTGCATTGACGGGGATTTTCTTCCCGGAGGGGTCTTTTGCGCCTGTTTTCTTCTAACTCTCTCATTGAAAATCATTTGAGCACACATTGATAGTAGACATGGTGTTTGATTAGTTCAATATAGGCTATCACCTGGTCACGAATTTGTCTAGACAGGATAGGAGGCCTAACTTCCTCGCGCGCCATCTCCTCCTCCTCGTAAACCACGATCGGGAGAGCTTATGTGCGCACCCTTTCCCTAGTGCTAGGGATCTTGATTCCTACTTTGTACTGAGTGAGTATAGTAGCTTCTGCAGCCAACTCTGTGTAGATTGCTGCATCCACCAAGTGTGCTTTTTCCCGTGTAAAAGGCTTCATGGATTCCCAAATGACTATCTCTTTCGCTTTAATATTTGTCATAGCATATTGGTGATATATGGAAGGTACCAAACCATGATTATGCATCCATACCATCCCTACGAGCAACTGGTAGGACAACTCACAATCAATGAGATGGAATTTAATGTGAGAAATGATATTCCCCATCATGATTCCCATATTCACATAGCCATTGAGAATGGATTTTACACAATCCTTGTCTCAGAGATGTTGCAGACATAGAATGATGCCTTAAGAATGATATTGATAAGGTAAGACACGGTTAAAACTACAGCCGTTCACACTCGTCGTCACATAAAGTGGCCTGTTATGGGAATATTGTACCAATCAATCTGCCTCTGAAAAGGTAACCTACGAGAGAAATTTCCTCACTAGCTTGGCCGTTGGCCCTTTCCATCGCAAGTTTAGGGCCATGTTTTTCTTGGAAATTTCTAAGATTTCTCGAGTAACCTCCAATTAAGAATCCTCTGGTAGTCCCACTTGGTCGAAGAACTAACCAAACTTCTATGATTGCAGCGCATTCTACCCAAGGGTCAGTTTGTTCTTCCTCTAGCTCGTATACTTCCTCCACATTTATGTATGATAATTCGTCATATGCTATTACAATATTTACCACTCCTAGGGATCAAGCCTCCAGTTTCTTTCTCAAATCATTAATCGAACTCCACTCATCCTTCGTTTCCTCTTCCAACGTCAAATAAGGCATTTGGGATAGACATTCCTCTAAGGAACCCAAAATATCTTCCTCACAGAGCCCATTATCGTTCATTATTCATTCTGCCTCCTCATCAAAGGCACTAGCCATGTTTGCTCCATGTACTGGCAAAGGATTGTTCTTTACGTTGGCTTGAAGCAGATGGATATATCCTTTCTTGACATGCCTGCTTAATATTTTTCGGAGCACAAAACACTGGCTCATTGGGTCTCCCACCCTGTTGTGTACCATGCAGTACTTTGGGCCTTCTCTATCTTCTCACATTATAGGTGTTGTGTCGACCATAATGGGCCAGCACATGTTATCTTAGATCATAAGATCGTAGGAATCAATAGACTTTTCCCCTGTGTAAGGAAACTCCAAGGTAACTTCCTCTTGTTTCTTCTTCCCCTTTAGCTGTGATTTTCCCCTTTTTGCTTTCCACCTTCATCATTGGCATATTTCACATGAGGAGGCAACACCCTCCCCGATCTACTCGACAGCTTCAATAACAAACTTGACAAGGCTGGTGATGGTAATAGCAGTGGCTCTCAACCAAAGCAATATTCCATATGTATTTGAGAAATGAGTCAAACATACCCTCCTGAGTTTTATTTATCAGATGGCATATATATTCAGGCAACAAACCCTCTGCAGAAACTTATAAAAGTTTAGCCTCTCGTATCTCCTCTCTCACGCCCAGAGAGCACTTGTGGAACCTCCTGATTTATGTCACCACATCCTCGTCGGGCTTCTATTTTTATCGATCCATTTGCATAAGGGTGAATTCATCTTCTGCCAAGAAAAACTTCTGTACAAACTGAACATAAAGATCCTCCCAAGTGGCCACACTGCCAAGAGCCAAATGGGAATACCTCGGGTTAGCCTTCTCGATTAGAGACTTAGAGAACTCTCTCAAGCTTAGCCTCTTATTATTGCAGTGGGCCCCAAGATAATTCACGAACCTTTTAATATGCTCTTTGGGATTCCTCCCTTATCATGTGTATTTTTCAAAGATAGGTGGAATATACCCTATTGGGCAAGGTTCGTTATTATACTCTTCTGGGTATGGGGTACGGAAATCATGGTACATCGAGGAAGCTTTTCCCTCAAATTTAGAGGCCACCATCATTTTCAAGAGCTCTTTTTTCATTTCCTCTATTGTAGGTGGAGTTGAGCGATTCTGCATAGGATACGTCGTCACTAGATTTGCCTTAGGTGGGGTGATTGGTGTGCCACTTCCTAGATATGTAGTCGAAACCAAAGTTGGCATAATAGTGTGTGCATTCCTCCTCCTACAATAGAGGGAGCATTCAATGGTTGTGTTGAGGGAGCAACGCTATTCGTCATCATCTGAGCCATTTCGCCCAAGATAAAGGGAGCCTATAAAGTTGTTGGTTGGGTTACGAACGAACTAGGCCCCATTGTAACCCCTAACAATGCCTGAGTTGTCGGAGTCTTAATGAACTCAGTGAACATGCTCATTACCCCTACCATCTCTGTAGAACCCGTGTCGGTCGTCCTATTAATGGTGGGTGCATTAGTCTCATTTTACCCTGCTCCCCTCTTCCTCACGTTGTATAGCATCGAAATCAATGTTCTTCGCCACATTATCGTTAGTTGTCTCTCAAAAGAAAATACCTCCCCAACAAAGTCACCAAATGTAAGATTGGGGGGGGGGGGGGGCTCTTGAAATGATATTAATGTCAATAGGCTTAGCCCTTTATCAAGATGGAGATTAAAGTCCCAGTAAAATCACCAACCACAATAAGTACAAGTCACAACTCAGTACATTCAATATATAAAACTCCTGCATTAAATGTGTTCTTACAACATATATGCTAAAATAATACAATCAATGAGGGGGATCCCATAGTTGACTTGGTTGGAGGGAGTAGAAACAAGAACCTTTAGTGCAATAAAGGCAAGGTAGTAACCTTAAACACAGTTGGATGATAAATAACAAGGTTAATGGAGTAAGTGAGATTGGTCACACAATAAATGTTCTCACAACAAACTCTCTTATCTGGGAGTATTTTAGTAACAATTTTGGGCTAGAAAAGTGTGATCCTGGAACAGTATAACTCTGGGGTATTTATAGGAGGGAAAGGTCATTCGAGTGACCTTACCTACATTAAATGCGTCAGACCTCTTTAATGTTAACAATGATGCCTAATAAATTCCAAAGATATTACATTGAATGCGCTAGATATGATATTTTGGCGGGAACACTGTTTGGGCTCTTGTAGCTGTGATTGCATTAATTACGATGTGATATGTGAGCTACGAACTTTCCATCCTAGGAATATGTTCCCTCTAGTGCTATTTTATGGAATTCTTAAATGTTCGACACGCTGATGTCAAGGAGTTGGTAAATAGTAACCTGCAAAAGGACGTGCTATCACATCACGCAAAAATTTAGTTCATAAAATGGAACGTTGCTCTATTGATAATTGCTCGAGAAACTTATGATCTATATGTGAACACCAAAAGCTAACATTTGGACAACAGTTTAGGACTGGTATCCCTCGAGGAGGTTCCACAGAAATGGTGTCTCGATCAACTGTTTATCCCTATTTGTATAAACCAAGGTTTTACCTTAGTACCCTAAAGGGATTGGTATCTTCCAAAGTTGCCTTGCTCCCAATCCTCCAAACCAAATCCTTGCTAGATACCCAACGTGAGGCTGCCTGAGAGAGCATGTGAGCTCTCCCCTACCCTTCAAGACAAGGTCCCTCGAGGGTACCGAACAACCTCACCAACATTAAAGATTGGACTTTATATGTATAAGGAAAGATAAATACAATTACATTATACTTTTTATTACAAGTTGTGTTTTTCATGTTTGTCAAATGTCCTTGATCTTTGTGGGTGATCCTCCGAGAAGCTTCCGTCTTATGCGAGTGACCATCCTTGATATTTCCTATGAAGTGTTGGTGTTTCTTAATCAAATTTAAGGTTGGACCTCCCTCTACATTATCAGTGATTATGGATTGAAGTTTTCAACAAATATGTTGCAACTCTTTTCAGTATTATTGAGAAATGACCAGTTTACCATCAAATGACTTCCTTTTTGTGTTTTTTTGGGAATGGGAGATGTATCAAATCTCAAAGATAATAATTAACCACCTTATGATTGGAAAAAGTGACCATTTTGATCAAAACTTCATGTATGACTTTGTCTGTGATAAGTTACAGACAAGAAGTTCCTAATTCTAAAACTTCCTATATGAGCTAAAGTTAACAACAAGAAGTTTTACCTGACCAAATCCCAGAAAAATCCTATAAAATTTGGTCGCCAATGGTAACTAATTCAAACACTTAAGTAAAAAAACAACAAGATCCGTTTGGACAATTACAAGTGCATTAGTAGAATCTAAGGTTGGACTACTTAAGTTCATCCAAAATGGTAATCAGTTAAGAAGATTAGTTGGCCAATTGCTGACAATAATGAACAATGCTATGACACTGGTAGGCCACAACCATGTATGTTAAACATAAACAAAAACTTATATTTTGTTCAAAATCTAGAGAACATAACCACATTATAAGTTATTTCTTATCTATTACAAGGTCAAAGCAAAAGGGAATTTTTGAAGAGCTTTATCCATCCTTATAGTCGGAACATCCAGAGAAGAAGGTAGAACAGTTTCTCCCAATTCCCAGAGTTATTCTTGCCTATTGGAGCTAGGCTTATCCACCAAATGCAGAGGTCAGACAAGCGTACCCTCAACACGAAGGCCATAATCACCCAAGTATTTTCTAACAAAGCTAATGAGAATAGCATCGATCGAGATCCCGCTAATGTCCAGTTTGAATGGAAGAGTACGATGATATAGGCATCCTGGTTCATTTTAATACCATAAAGAATTTTTTTTCAGCACCTTCATAACTATCAAAGCATTCATCCAACACCACTTATATCCATCTATCTTGGCTTGCTCTAGCTCGTCACCCATGTGTACCAAGACTTCGTCATAACTATTAATCCAAATGGTTCGCGGTTGCTTGTGAAAATTAAAGGTAAGATAATCAACCTTCTCATTTAAGTTCTTAATGATGGAAAAATAAGTCTTAATCAGAGTGGCCTGGTCATCCAAAGTTTTCTTCATCCTTTCCTCCTCAATGGTGGGCCAAGCAACCACCACCTACTTTGACGACTAGCAACCTTTGGACTTCTTAAATTTTTTCTCTCCTCCATCAATCTGGCGTTCTCTTATTCTAGAATGGATACACCCTCATTTCAGTTAACATTTACTGATTTCTTTAGACCTTTTAATTAATTTCTTAACAAATTTTCTTCTTCTTCTAGCAAACTAGCAACCTCTTGAGCAGTAGTCAACTCACAATTCTTTATAAATTCCTTCTTGCTGTAAGTCAAAGAAAAATCTTGTAGTTTTTTATCAAAACTTTTCTCGCGGCTCAGCCGGGCATATTTTGCTTCATAATCAGAATGCAGACTAGCAAGGGATGTTTTGTGATCCTCCTTCATCTTGAGAGGCATTGGTCGACATGACCTGACTAAATAACCTATGTAGATGAGCATAACTTTCCTTGACCTAGTTAGAGGCATCCAAGTTGAGTAGTTCCTCTTGTTCGGCTTCCTCCAAATCTTTATCGTCTACCCCAAAAAGTTAAACATTTATTCTGAAGAGATCTCTTTCAGCTTTTGTTATAGAAGACCTCATGGATTTGAAATTAATAAACAAAATACGATTACAAAAATCAAAGAGCCAATTCAGCAAACATCAACATTGTGGAGAGCAAACCGATGGCGATCTTATTAAAATTTATGAAAAAGTATACGAAAAGTATAATTGTTATAAGGTACAAGAAAACCAAGAAATACGAAATAAAAAAGCTAAATAAATGAAACGGTCCTAAGGTGTTTACACCTTCTCCTTGTCTTGGGATACCTCATCTTAAGGATAAGCAACCACCAGACATCTCAGGCCCCATGGAGGACTTAACAGTCCCCTTTTCATAATATATTTCCTCATTGATGATGGGAGGAGTACCAGGGTTAAACTATTGGAAGAGATCTGAATCATCAACAGTGTCAACCTGCTTAAAGGAAGTATCCCAACCTTTTTGAAAGAGGTATCTTCAAGTACTCAATCTGCATAACCGCAGTTGCGAAGGCTTTGTCTTAGCCACGGGTGTAAGTATCCTCTATCTCCTTTTTCAATTTGGCCTTAAGTCCCTGGTACTTCCCCTCGGCATCAGTAGTAGCCTTATTATCATCTTTAATAGCCTTCAATGTATCCTTCTTATCTTGCCCAACCTCATCTAGTAGGCCCTTCCATTTTTCTGATCTTTTACATGTGCCTTCTTAGAGTCACCCAAGGAATCCTTTAAGCCTTTGAAAGAAGCTTCAACATCAGTAGACGACTCCCTTAGCTGGTCCACTCTCCCCAGGATTTGGTTGTAATCAACTAAGAACTGCAAAAGTCTAAAATATAGAAAATTAGTTAATTATAGAACTAAAAGTACAAGTAGAAGACATAGAATAAAAAATTAAGGTATTTATAAAGGCTATATTATGGTTGGCCCTTTCCAGAAACCTTATCTTAGACAAAGTAGTAGCAATAGACTCATTGGAAAGTGGCACTACCGAGCCTATTAAGACTTTAGCTAGACCAGGGTTCACTTCCATAAAAGTAGCATCCATAGAGGCATCATCGACCTGGATCTTCTTTGCCAATTCCTACCGATCTGTAGGACCTTTCCACAACCTATTATACTGAGGCTCCAAGTTCTTTATGTCATCGAGCGCCACTAACACTGGGCTCTTAGAATCACCTTCGCCTACATCCTTTTTTTTCTCGAGAAGACGAGGAGACATGGCTCCAGCAAGAAAGTTGGGGATCTTCCTATTGACCATCTTTGCATGCAATGAAAGTGTAACTCTGACAATCTAAGGATTCAAAAGAGGAGTAGGTTTCTCCAAAAGAACTATTCCCTTCTTCTTGAGAAGGGAATTATGAAGAAGTAATGGATGAAGACGAGGTCAGCTCATCCAAGTGTATGTGGCCTATGGGAATATCATTTGTAGGTCGATCTACAAAAGAAGTGATGGAACTCTGATAATTAAGAAAGACTGAAGTTGAGAGGGGATGGGATTCCCCTATCCTCTGCTGGATTGACTAAATACGTTTTAGGTCAGCAAAATTCACTTTTGAGTTAAGGGTGGATACTTCTTCCTTCTTTCTGCAAAAAATAAACATGAACATTCCAATCTGCAAACTAATAGAGTGAGAAGCAAACCTTTTATTAAGTACAATAACGACTGTTAAAATTCGAGATTAAAAATGATTAAACATACCATCATTTCAGATATTGATGACATCCAATATCCCCAAGTGCCTAAAAGACTAGCGTACCCTTAAGCGTTTCACTATTTTTCAATTTATTTATAAAATTTCACCCGTCTCAGTACGATTGAGTGAAAAAATATAAGTCCTTGAGGTCGTTCGCCGACCACTACTTTTCTAAAATGCTGAGCAATTTTTTAGATGAATACTCCACTCTTTTGTTATCCCTTTAAGTATGAAGTATTGAGGGCTTTTGTTATAGCCTAAATTTGTTAGGCTATGTGGATCAATGAGCTAGTGACACCTGTGTACATATCCATTAGACTTTCTACAACGAGTAAGCCTGATCACCCTTAGAAGCCTTTGGTTGGCCACCTAGCCAGCCATAACCAAGAAGGTGAAACAATAATAAGCTGAAAACAAAAGACACACGTAACATTTTCAATAGTCACCATGCATATGTATGTAAATAATGTCTAGATACATATTATCATGTAAAGGAATAAATCCCTAAGTTACAAAGGCAATCAATCTCTTGAGCTTCTTCAACTATAAATAGACTACTACCTCCAATAGAAGGGGGAATCATTATAAACCCTAAAGATTGTAAGTAAGAGACTAGAACAAAACCCTAAAACCTTAAGGGCATTACCCTGTGGATGTAAGCTCCGTTATTGAGTTGAACCACGTAAAACCCAAGTGTCTCTTTCTATTTTCTTTATTTTCTCTGCGTGTGATTATTATTTTGGATAACTAAAGCTACGATCATTCCTCAAATATACCAACCAAATTTAGCAATCTATAGGGAAACTTAAGGAGATACTTCTTTAAAGATCCCTATAATAGAAAATTAGGAAAGAAATTTGCAGATAAACCTCCATTGAACCTTACATTGTCTAACTAAATCTTATTGAACATGTTTTTAAAACCAAGGTTGTTTGGATTTAAAATGGTGAGGTTAATCAATTAACCCGAAATATTATTATTATTGCTTATAATGCCTCATATAAAATATGTCAATGGTACCTTGACTCTGGGTGCTTTAGACATATGATCGAGGATAAGTCCAAGTTCTCCTCCCTTAACCCTTTTTCTGGAGGAAATATGACTTTTGGAGATGGACAAAAGTCCCAGATCATATGTAAAGGAACCATCCAGTGTGAAGGGTTACCCACTCTCGAAAATGTTCTTTTGGTTGAATGATTAAAAGAAAATTTGTTGAGTATAAGTCAATTCTGTGATATCGAACATACTTATAACTTTTCAAAATCAGGCAATAAATTTTTAAACAATGATGGAAAAGTAATTTTGTATGGTGAAAGAAATCCTGATAATTGTTAAGCTGTAATTCAGAATGCCAAAATTGAAACTATTTATATTCTAGACTTAGTGATATTGATTTGTGGCATGAGAGGCTTGGCCATATTAACTATGACAACCTGTCAAGGTTGAATAATCAACAACTAATTCATGGTCCGCCCAAAATGTCTAAAGAAAAATATTCTATTTGTGGACCATGTCAAATAGGTAAAATGCACAAAGCCCCTTATAATAATACAAAAGATGTTCTAACAACACAATCTTCAGAAATACTTCATATGGACTTAATGGGACCTTCTAGGATAGTTAGTTTATGTGGTGATTTTTACATCCTTGTCACAGTTGTTGATTTTTCTAGCTTCACTTGGGTTGCCTTTATAAAGTAAAAGTTTGAAATGTTTAAATATTTTCTTAAAATCCTTTTGAGAATTGAAAATGAAAAGGATATCCAAGTGTCTAGAATCAAAAGTGCTAGGGGTGGAGAATTTAAAGATATAGGTGTTGTAGAATACAGTGTAGGTAATGGATACAAGTTCGAATTTAGTGCACCTAAAACCCCATAATAAAATGGTATTTCTGAAAGGAAAAATTGCATTATTCAAGAAATGGCACGTGCTTTACATAATGATAAAAAATTTCCAAAGTATTTATGGGTTGAAAAAACCCAAATTGTGTGTCATGTTATTTATCGTGTCTTCATTAGAAAACACATAAATGACTTCGTATGAATTATGGTATGGGAAAAAGCCCAATTTGAAATTTTAAGAGTATTTGGTAATGGATGTTATGTGTATAATGATAAAGACCAACTTTCAATGTTTAACAGTAGAGGTGATAAAGCCATATTTTTAGGGTATTCTCAAAATAGTTGTGCTTATAGGGTATAAAACATAAGAACTAGGACTGTTATGGAGTGAATTAATATTGTGGCTAATGATAGTCTTTGTCCTGTGAAAAAGAATGAGATCATACTGACAACACACTATATGATTGACTTACTTGAGTCTATATCATATATAAGTTCCATCTAGTTTGGATATTGAGACAAAGTAGATTAGATTTTTAAGAGTTTCTCTCATTCTCAAAGTATCCAAGCATCAAAGAAGAAACCAGTCCAAGAACCTTACGATCCACCTAAAAGGGAAGTTATTTCTACCTCATGACCACATTAGGACACCTACACTTCATATTATTGATATTATGTGTGCACAAGGGTCATATTAATTTTTAGGAATTTTTTTAACATTTTTAAATCACTTAAACTATTTTTTGAAAATTAAAAATGATTTTTCAAAATTAATTAAATTGTGATTTTAAATGTTTGGGGTTAATTTGCAAATACTATTTTCCCTAAAAACTTGCTTAGGGTAGAATCTGAAAGTGCTTGAGACTTATGGGGATCAAAATTATATTTTAATAACATAAAAACATGTGTTTTCTGTTGCATCTCACCCATCCACGTGTTGTCTTTATATCCGTTATATTTGTGTTTCTTTTAAGACTCAATTTGAAGAAGTGATCGTATCCTTTGGATCATATTAATAAACATTCTGCATGCGTCCTTACTTAATCCAAGTGAACCTAAATGGACCAATCATCAATCGTTTAATCACCACCTGTGTTTAACCGTTAGATTAAGAGTCCAATAGTCAGCCTTCATCTCAGGCACTGATTTGAGTTAGTGTTTTCGATCCTTCTAGGACCAATATAAAAGGATGCCGTTGATCTTCATTTGGGAACTTTTACTCATTCATCTAAATTGGGAGAAAAACCAGAGAAGAAAGAGAAAAGAGAGAAGAAATAGAGAGAAGTGAGGAAACCCTATTCATCCAAAGTTAAAACCTCCTTTGTTTTCCTCATAAACACCATACATCCAAACCTTCTTATTTCATATACCAGAAAAAACCATAATTTGAGTGTTAGATCTAGGGTTTCTGTGAAGTAAGGGTGTAGGGTTATTTTGGAGTTTGAAGGCCTCTTCAAAATCGGTTGTCTCTCTTAGAACCTATCTTTAAGAAAAACTTGAGTTTCTTTGTAGAAATCTTGAGTTTTTTAAAAGAGAATATCACACATCCATTTATAGGTTTTTGTCTCTCTTGGATCTTTATATTTGCAGTTATTTTCTAAAAGATCCTTCTCTATTTTTTTCGAGATGCTTTTTGAAAAATAGACTTCTGATTTTTCAAAGAGATCATAAGAACGTTTATGTCTCTCTTTCATCATATTTCACATTTTGTGAAATAAAGTTGTATAAAAATAAGAGTTGAGGCATATAGGATATTGGTTATTTTTTATACCAAGATTGTTTTTCTAATCTGAATGGAAAAAGAAGTCTAAATTTCAGAAATAGTTCTTGCATATCATATAGAAGTTTATGATTTCCAGGATCCAGTCTGCATAACAATTCTGAGAGGTGTGAGTTTCATTTTTGCATTAGTTCACATGACAACCACCTACAGTCTCACGCGAACACTTAGTATAGTGGTTCTTTTTGAGAAACTGGGTGTTGTAAGAGCTGCTACAATCAGTGGACAAGGACAAAGAAAGGAAGTCGATGTGGGAGATCAAAATCAAGTCAGAAGACTTTGAGAGTGGAGTAACTCGTTTAGGTATATATTCATGACTTAGATTTAGGATCTTGACTTGCATTCTTAGTGTTGTAACTTGTATTGTGATTATTTCTAGTGGATTTTTCATTTTGCTCCGTAGAGGGGACCATGGATGTTTCCCTTACTTTAGGGTTTTACCACTTTAAAAATCTCGTGTTCTTTTACTTGAATTTTCTTAATTTTTTGTGTGAATGGGTCCTCACTTAAGACTTATTGTTAGGTTTTAATTTTAAAACCTAAGTTAATCAAACTAACAAATCTAGAAAACATATACAGAACACTGTTCAACATATCTTGTGTTATATTTCAAAAAGGGTTTTGTCCAAGTTTATTTTTGGAGTTTTGTTAATATATAATATTTTGTTATTAATTTAGTAAACAAGTTTTTCAAGTGGTATCAAAGCGGGTTTTTCATATATTTTTCCTTGATCCTCAAACTCTAGAAACTGTTTTCAAAATCTTTAAGTTTTAAATATGGATGAAATATTTGAGAAGTTAGGTAACCTTTCCCGACCACCTCTCTTTGATGGAAACAACTTTTCTTACTGGAAAGTACGAATGGTTATTTTCATTCAAGGACCTCTTGGTGATGATTTCTGGGATATAATTGAAAAACGGTATAAACATCCAACTAAGTCTTTATCTGAAACTGATCCCACAAGGGTTAAGAAACTTCTTAGCGAATTTATTACGACAGAGAAAAAGATGTGTCTAGATAATAGTAAGGGCAATAATGCTATCTTTATGTCCATTGACGAACAAAAATTCAAATTAATATCTATTTATTCTACGTCTAAGGAGGCCTTGGACACCTTAGTAACCGCCCCCGAATGTGATGAATGTGTTAAGGATGGAAAAACCTAAATGTTAATCCAGCAGTATAATACATTGATCATGGATGACAATGAATCTTTTGATGATTTCTACATAAGGTTAATTGATATTTTTACAAAATTATATGAAAATAGTCTAACCTATAGTAGAAAAGAAATCGTTCAAAAGATTCTCAGGTCATTACCTGTTAAGTTTGACAATAAGAGATATGTCATAGAAGAAATGGACGACCCAAACTTGACTCCTGAGTTGCTAAGTAGCAAACTAAGAACTGTTGAGATAGAGTTAGAGTTTAATAAACAATTGACTGCCCAAAACAAGAGACTCACTGCTTCTAATGTTGTGTTTTCATCTCAATTGACTTCACCTCCAGTCAATCCCTTGGACTATGGCCTTGACTTTAGTGATGACTGTGACTTAAATCACCTTGACAACTAAATAGCTCTTATGAGCAAGCATTGAAAAAATATTATCAAATTCATAAATGTAATAACCTCTAAATAAGGCAGACAAAATTATCAAGGTAATCAAAATTACAGACCTTATGAAAGACACAATGACAACAACCCTATGAAAAAAATAAACATGTGAGGTACTTAAAAGATGTGAAATGTCATATATGTGGTATAATTGGACACTATGCTAATAGATGCAAAATAAATTTGAATAAGAACAATATGGAATATATATATAAGACATGGAACGACTCTAGTGATTCTAATTCAGATGAAACTGAGTCAACCCATAATGATGAGTATTGTATGTCATTTGTTGCTAAGATCGTATATCACGATGATGATGATGATGAATGCTTGACTAATCATGATCCTATTGTGTGCTGATAATGTTCTTATTATATTTGCAAATGATAACATAGTGTCTACTAGTGATAAAAATAACACTGAAAATGATAGTATACGGGTGTGTCTGAATGAGAACATTCTAGACAAATTTAAAGTGTGTGTGAGTCCCACAGAAGAAATGAGTTCCATAGGGGACACTACACACGAGACACATAGTAAGTCCGATGATGATCTTCCAGATCTTTAAGATCAATAGAGAAAAACTCTTAACAAAAGTGCCCGTCTTGATAAAATGGTGAAGATGTTAAATGAACGTGTAGATTTACTTAACCAGACTATTAGGAAGAATGCTGAAGAATTTACATCATAATATGTTTCCCATGAGACTGAAACAAAAGAATTTTCTTTAAAAATCAAAGACTTGTCTGAGACAAATTATGTTTTAGAGCAAAAATATAAAGTTGCTCTTCTTGAACTTGGAGAATAAAAAAAACTTCAAATGGTTTTAAAAAAATGTTAACATTTTGAAACACAATGAAAATCTTATGAAGAAATTGTTGAAGTAAGTTTGATTCTGAAGAAAAATCTATCTTAGGTTTTGGAGAAGAGGTCATTACTAGTAAATATGTTTCTATTTAAAATGTTATTTTTGTTAAGCAAGGCCAGAAAGTTCAAGAAACTCAGAAAGGGCATATTTTTAAAAATGTCTTTAAGGATAAACAAAGTGTCTATATTCAACATCCCAAATATAATGGTCCAGCTAAGTATGTTTGTCCCCCTCTTAGAAATCAATGCCAGAAACCCCAAGCCAATGACACCTGGACGACCATACTTGTTAGGGATAAACCAATCTTCAAAGACCTTAACAGTAAAGTCAAGTCATCCACCCTTCAATATTGTTCAGACTATGATGTCTATGGCCACATTGTTGCCGAATGTTTTCAAAAGAGACTGCATACACCTACATATTCAAACTTTAACTATTATAGGAAGATTAGGAATACTTATGTTCTCCCAAGGCAGACCACATAGAACTCTAACTACAAAAAGAAGGGAGGATCTAAAACTAAAAATAAGCCATTTAAAAACACCAAACCAAACTTTTCTAAATCAATAGGCAATAAATCTTTAAAAACTAGGCCCATTTAGATTCGAAAAGATGACTTGTTACCCTAGCTCAAGTGCAATATTGTCATAACATCTTTCAAGGCACAACTCACTTCACCTGGTTGGTACTTGGACTCCGAATGTTCTAAAAATATTGACCGGGGATGAAACCAAATTAATAGACAAAACCAACTTCTCTGAAGGTAGTGTTGTGTTTGCTAATGGGATTTCATCTAAGATCATAGGTACGGGAAAATGAAATGAGTAAGGTCTTCTTAAACTAAACGATGTTCTTTTAGTTAAAGGTCTCACGCCTAACTTACTGAGTGTGTCTCAATTTTGTGATTCCAAACATACTGTTACATTTTCAAAAACTGATTGCAAAATTCTTGATGAAAAGGGAAACTGTATGTTAATAAGAAACATAAATGAGGATAACTATTACACTGTCATTCCTAAATTTTAATTCTATAACATTTCCATATTAGAAGATGTTGATCTCTATGGCACAATCGATTGGGACACACAAATTTTGATAATCTTCATAGGTTAAGTTCCCAAGAAATAGTTAGAAGATTACCAAAAATCAAAAACTCCTTTAATCATGTCTGTGATCCTTTGGAATTAATCAACATGGACCTTATAGGTCCTTCTAGAATTGTCAGCTTCTTTGGTAACAGTTATATACTTATTATTGTGGAGGATTTCACACGATATACATGGGTGGCTTTATGAAAAACAAATCTGATACCTTCAGTGAGTTCTTAAAAATTCTATTAAAAATTGAGAACGAGAAGGAAACCCAAGTATGTCATATCAGAAGTGACAGAGGTGGAGAATTCAAATAATCTGCTGTTTCAAAATACTATAGAGGAAATGGTTATAAACACAAATTCAGTGAGCCTAAGACACCACATCAGAATGGAATTGTTGAACATTATAATAGAACCCTCCAAGAGATGGCTCGAGTGATGTTACATGCGAAAAATCTCCCCAAGTATTTCTGGGTTGAAGTCGTTCAAACCGCTTATCATATCATTAATCATGTCTATCTTAGGAAAAATTACAAACAAACTTCATATGAACTTTGGTTCCACAAAAAGCCTAACCTAAAATATTTTAATACCTTCGGTAGTGTGTGTTATATTTGTAAGGACAGGGAACATCTTTCAAAATTTGACACCCGAGGAGAAAAAGGAATATTTATTGGATATTCTAAAAATAGTAGGGCTTTTCGTGTCTTTAATTATCGAACAAAAGTCATTATGGAATCTTTTAATGTAATTGTAAAGGATACTAGTGCTGAGAGCAGTGTCATTCAACCAGTCGTCCTGTATAATGAAGAAATAAATTTTATTCCTGCATTTCCAGAGATAACTGATTCACTGTCACTAGAAACTCCTTTTGTACCAACCTGGGTTTCTAAAGCCCATCCCATTAATAAAATTATTGGTAATCCTTCTGAGCTAGTTATGACTAGATCCCAAGTTCAAAAGGTAGCAAATTTTTCATGTTTTGTTTCTCTTATAGAATCAAAAAATGTAAATGATACCCTTTGTGACTCATTCTAGATTAATGCTATGAAAGAAGAGTTTGTCCAGTTTTAGAGTCATGATGTTTGATATCTCATTCCCGTGCCAGAAAATAAGAAGGTTATCGACACTCGATGGATTTTTAAAAACAAAATTGATGAAAATGGGGAGGTTATTATAAATAAGTCAAGGTTAGTAGCATAAGGATACTCTCATACAGTAGGAATTGACTTTGACGAGACTTTTTCCCCCGTCACTCGTCTTGAGTCAATTCGTCTTCTTTTAGCTATATCATGTCATTTACAATTCAAAACTTTTCGAATGGATGTTAAATTCTCATTTTTAAATGGAATTTTATCTGAGGAAGTATACGTAGAACAACCTAAAGGTTTTATCGATCCCTCTGGTCCAGATCAAGTGTTTAGATTTAAGAAAGCCTTATACAGTTTGAATCAAGCTCCTAGCACTTGGTATGAACGCCTGTCTACATTTTTTTTCTCTCACGGATTTATTCGAGGTGGAAATGATCCAACCTTATTAGTTAGTAAATCAGACAAATACCTCCTGATTGCCCATGGTTACGTAGATGGTATCATTTTTGGCTCACCCAGTCCTAATCAAGTCAAAGATTTTTCTGTGATAATGCATTCAGAATTTCAGATGTCGTTAATTGGTGAATTACAATGTTTCATAGGACAACAAGTTAAACAATTCAATGATGGTTTTTTATAAATCAATCCAAATATGCCTCTGATCTCATTAAGAAGTTTGGTTTAGAACACTGTAAACCTGCATGTACTCCCATGAGCACAACTACCAAATTATCCAAAGAAGAAAATGGGAAAACTATTAACCCAAATCTTTGTAGAAGTATGATAGGGAGCCTCTTATACCTTACTGCTTCCCGACCTGATATTACCTATGATGTCTGTGTTTGTGCAAGATACCAATGTGCACCCAAAGAATCACACATGTCAAGTGTCAAACATATCATCAAATATGTTGGGGGTACACAAAATTATGGTATTTAGTACACTAAATACACCACTAGTGCTATTGTAGGATACACAGATGCCGATTAGACAAGGTGTTCGGACGATAGTAAAAGTACTTCTAACGCATGATATTATGTAGGACGTAATTTAGTAGGATAGAGTAGTAAGAAACAAAATTGTATATCTCTATCATCAGTTGAATCCGAATATATTGCAGCCAGTAGTTGTTGTTCTAAACTATTATGGATCAAGAAGATACTTAGTGACTACGATATCGTTGAAGAGAAATTGACAATGTATTGCAATAACCAGAATGCCATAAACATATAAAAAAATCCAGTCTAGTACTCTCGAACTAAACACATAAAAATTAGACATCATTTCATTCGTGATCTTATAGAATATAAATAATTAGACATTAAGTATCTTAATACAGAAAAATAGCTAGCTAATTTGTTTACTAAACCTCTTGATAATATTACGTTTGAGTATATTCGTAATGCCATAGGTATTATAGTTCTTACTTAATATAAGAGACCCTTGAATCTGATTATGTTATTTTTTGTGTTGCTTTCATAATACATATTCTCCTGCTTTATATCTTTTTACCCCATTGTATATTTGAGCAAAATTGAGGGAGAGGAACTTGAGTAGTTGGCTTATATTTTATGTACATATGTACATGGTTTAGACTTTATATATTATTTTGTACTAACTCAACTAATATGCCACTGAGTGTTTATTTGTTTCAAGAATTTTTTCAGACCTGATTGTATAACTTGTCCTATTTATTAGGGTATTGGTTTTGTTGAGTGCAGAAGCCCCCAAATTTTAAATTTTAAATTTCCAAATACGGAATAGTTTTAAATTCTTAAATTTAATGTGATAGTTCCATTAAATTCCCAACTAAAATTTCAATTCAAAATTTTAAACAAAACAAACTTCAAATTTTAATTTCTTCAAAATTAAAATTAAGTTAAACATAAAGTTTAATTAAACTAATCAAACACATTAATTTCCACTTAAACAAAATTGATTCAACCCCAAGTCCTAAAATTTGCCTAACAAGGATTTATTCTAAGTTTCAATATAGGTCAAACCAAATTTTATCAAATTAAATTCTGGACATGAGTTAAATTAAACTTACCCAAATTATCCAAACTTAAATTAGCACCAAATTAAACAAGTGTGATGATTAAATAAATTTTTATCTTATTTATCCTAGCATGCATCTATGGTGATTTTTACAAGATGAAAATATACACAATCACACTACGCCGCGATGTACGAGAAAAACCCACAGTGAGAAACACCTCGGATGGCCTTGCCTAACAAATCCACTAGGTACGGTATGTTTAGAAAGACAATGACAAGAAGTCTTACCACACTCGATTCGACTCGACTCCTTCAAGTCCCGCCACATCCTTTGTTCTTCAACCTCTGCCTTGTAGATAACTCTGGAGTCCATCGAAATCTTTGATTCCACCAATGGAGGCACAACAATATTCAACCACACATGGTGCCTTTCACCATGTGATAATGTTACAGCAAACTTTTTCTCCTTTTGGGGGTAAAAAAGAACCCAAACTATCTTCTTTATGGGTAAAGAAGAAAAATCGGTGCTAAACACTCTCCAAGCAAAGATATATATATATATATATTGTGGCCACCCTCGATCCTCGTGGCAGGAGAGGATCCTTGGTCCCGTGCGTCCCTCTCGGGAGCGCTTAGACCGACATCATTAATAAGGTGAAAAATGTAGAGAGATGGAGTCGCAAGTCTATTTTACTCAAAATAGACAAAAGAAAAGGGAGCCGTCCCGAAGGACAGCCTCCAAATACATACTGATACATATGAAACCAAAATGATTCGAAAAGGGTCTGGAGGCTAAGTTACGAAATGGGAAGGTGTTAGGCACCCATTCCGCCCTTACGGTCTCTCATGGGTTGTTGCTATTTTCCTTTATTTCCCCTTGGTATGTGTGCATGTGTATACGTAGTGGAGATAGGAATCATCAACTTCTATCATGGAAGAGATAAAGTGAGTCATCCATAGGAATGTTACTAAAAAATAATATTAGAAAATAAGATTTATGTGATTATCCTAGCGTCGATTATTATAAGGGAATGATAACGCATGTGGAATAATACACCACTAAGAACAAATATAAGTTTATGTAAATATATAGAATCTAAAAGAGTTAAGTTTAAAGAACGTGGAAAAAGTAGGGAAAAGGTAGGAAAAATGACTTGAGTCTCAGGTTTTACCCCGAGACACCTACGTAGCCTATAGAGGCATCAAAGTTCACGTAGTTGGTATGAGAAATGAGGGGTGGGATTTACCCCATGAATCCAACCGGGAGCTTCTCTTATTTGTGTGTGTGTGTGTGTAAGAAAGTGTTTTAGTTGTGAGAAGAATGTGAGAATTCCCATTTAGAATTTATGAGCAAATCCTCTTTTTTCTAATTTTTTGGGGTTTTATTTATATGAAAATAAGAGATGTGCAATAATACTAAATAAGAAATATATTAGGATATGTGAGATAAGAGAATAAAAGTACGAAGTAATAAAACAAGTCAATGCGAATTTAAGGGAATTTAAAGAGAGAGTTGAGAAAGTTGGACCTTCATGAAGAGAAGCCCTTGCACTTGGGTGATGATGGAGGGTACTTAATTCACCAAGTTTAATGAAGAAGGTGATGAAAGGTGAAGGTTGGAAAGGGATTTGGATGTGAAAATCACGCTGACTTTGAAAAGGGTTTTCTGACCTTGTTGAGAGTGATGGATCTCTGATTCTCCTCCTATTTGGAATGAGGTTAGGACCTCCTTTTTATAGGCCCAAGGCATTACTGATCAGCATAGCCCTGGTCCTGCCCATCGATAGGTGTGTTTAGGCACACGACCGATAGGCAGGGTTTGGAACCTGCCGTTTGGCAGTGTCTTTCAGATTCCTTTGGAAAATTGGTCGTAGGGTGCGAACCATTAATCCAAATTGTGCACGGGGTGAAACATTGGAAATTTATTTTAGAGACCTTCAAAAGTCCTTCGGACTGTTCCCGAGTCCAGGAGTTGACTTTGGGTCAAATGTGGCTCGGAAGCGTTCGTTGGTCCTTTGGACGGGGGATCGTCGGACGCAAACGGATCGTTCGTCTACATGGTAAGTCAGAATTGCGCACGGGGCAGACCATTAGAAAATTTAGGAGATGTAATTCAACATTCCAAAGAGTTTGACCTGGTTCGGGGAGTTGGCTTTGTTCAACCAGGGCCTAGAAGCGTTCGGTGACCTTTCGGAGTAAAAATGATCGTCCGTCCGTACCGTAAGTCAAAATCGCACACGGGATGAATCGTTGGAAAGGGGATTCAATGACCTTCTAGGATTCATTCAGTCTCGATCGAGCTGAATATTTTACTTTGGTCAAACGGAGCCTGGGAGCATTTGGTGACCTCCTGATCGAGTTTCGGGGGGAAATGGGTCGTTCGTCCACACCGTAAGTCAGAATTGTGCATGGGATAGACCATTGGAATGGGGATTCAGTGCCCTTTAAAGATTAATTTAGCCTCATTCGAGCTAAAGATCTGAATTTTGGTCAAATGGAGCCTGAGAGTGCCCGATGACCTTTAGGTCAGTACCCAGGGTATGACTTGGGTTTATAATGGTGAAGGGCGGTGCTAGGGACCTAAAGAGATGTTAGGGTGGTATTAAAATGGGGTGTCTATATATATATATGGGGGGGGGGGGGGACTTGGATTTAAACACAAACAAATGTTGGGTGTAAACTTGGTTTTGTTCTTAAGATAATCAATTTGATAAACAAATACCAAGGAAACTTTTTGTGAAAAGTATTTTTCTCCGAAAGGGCCTTTGAAAGTTCTGAAAAGTCTTACCAAAAAGTTACTTCCCGCACTAGATAAGTCTGTTAAAAAGTAGTGGGGAAAAGAACTGGGAAAATAGATTAAAACTGTAAATAACTGTTCCCGCTGAAATCTCATTCGAATGACTTTTTGATGTCGTTTGAACATCGAACGACTATGTTCGAACCAGATTTCAAACGAAACTTCGAACGAAAATGTAGAGAAAAACTCGTGGGATAAATCATTCGAATGAAACTTCTAAATGAAATTCAAAAAGGATCTCGTTAGAAATGTTGTTTAAACGAGAAAAATGTCGTTCGAATGACTTTTCAAAAATTCGAATTTTTCTATTTAAGCCGACAAAATTTTATGTAAAGTTTTAAATTTTATTTATAAAAAAATAAAAAGTCGTTATAACAAAACTTTATAAAAGAACACCCAATAAGTATTCCAAGTCTCTCTCTATATATTTAATGCATTCATACCTTTTTTGAGACCTTGGAAAATGAAACAATGTTGAGGACGCTAAACATGGCACTTGAAACCGAAAATGATGTGTACTATAAATTATGTCCACTACGTCTTCAAATTCTTCAAATGTCATAGTCTTGACGGTAACAAACTTCTAACCTATGACTCAAGTGGTTTTATCCAAAATTGAGCCAAAACTACATATGGACTCAATTGAAATTTTGTGTCCTTACTGGTCTGTATTGTAGTTGAGTGATGTATTTTCTTTCTCTAATTTTTGGTTCTAGGATGGGAAAGGGTAGTTAAATAATTTGTATAGGAAATCTAGGATTTTTTTCTCCTTACCCACGAGTATAGGTTACTCAAGGGAATTTTGTCTCTAATATCCAAAGGGGGAGATTGAGAACACACTATATGATTGACTTACTTGAGTCTATATCATATAAGAGTTCCAACAAGTTTGGATATTGAGACAAAACATGTTAGATTTTTATGAGTTGCTCTTCCTCTTAAAGTATCCAAGCATCAAAGAAGAAACCAGTCCAAGAACCTTATGATCCACCTATAAGGGAAGTTATTTTTACTTCATGACCAATTTAGGACACCTATATTGCATATTATTGTTATTATGTGTGCACAAGGGTCATATTAATTTTTAGGAATTTTTTTTAACATTTTTAAATCAATTAAACTATTATTTGAAAATTAAAAATTATTTTACAAAATTAATTAAATTATAATTTTAAATGTTTGGGGTTACTTTGCAGATATTATTTTTCCTAAAAAGATGCTCAGGGTAGAATCCGAAAGCGCTAGAGACTTCTGGGGGTGAAAATCAAATTTTCAATAACATAAAAACACTCATTTTCTATTCCATCTCAGCCATACACGTGTTGTCTTTATATCGGTTAGATTTATGTTTCTTTTGAGACTTAGTTTGAATAAGTGATCGTAGCCTTTGGATCATATTAATCAACGTTTTGCATGCGTCCTTAGTTAATCCAAGTGAACCTAAATGGACCAATCATCAATTATTTAATCACCACCCGTGTTCAACCATTAGATTAAGAGTGAAATAGTTAGCCTTAATCTCAGCCATTGATTTGAGTCGGTGTTCGCGATCCTTCCACGACTAGTATAAAAGGATGCATTTGGTCTTTATTTGGGAACATTTCCTAATTCGTCTAAATTGAGAGAGAAACTAGAGAAGAGAGAGAAAAGAGAGAAGAAATAGAGAGAAGTGAGGAAACCCTATTCGTCCAAAGTTAAAACCTCATGTGTTTTCCTCCTAAACACCATACATCCAAACCTTCTTGTTTCATATACCAGAAAACCCTAACTTGAATGTTAGATCTAGTTTTTCTGTGAAGTAAGGCTGTTCGATTATTTTGGCATTTGAAGACCTCTTCAAACCGGTTCTCTCTCTTAGAACCTATCTCTAAGAAAAACTTGAGTTTTTCTGTAAAAATCTTGAGTTTTTCAAAAGAGAATATCTATTGGAATCAATTTCCTTTTGGAGATATGCGGAAGCGAAGATGATGGTTCAATTAAATCCCAAAATTTAATTTCTTTCCAAATTAAAATTAAACAAAGTGAAATAAGATAAAACACACACTTATGTTAATTTCACTTAATCCAATTTAATCCAAGTCCTAGAAATTTGCCTAAGTCATATTTTCAATATTACCAAATTAGGCCAAACCAATTTTAACACATTAAGCAACGACTAGAATTAAATTAACATAAACATTACCCAAATTAAATTTGCACCAATTTAATTAAGTAGTGATTAAAACCAAATTTTATCTCGAATTACCTAAGCATGCGTTCTAGGTGATTTTGCAAAAGATAAAATAAACAATAAATCACTACGCCACGATGTACGAGAAAAAACCCACAAATGGGAAACAACCTCGGACGGCCCTAGCCATAAGTCTACTAAGTATGGTATTTTAAAAGTACAAGACACGAAAGACTTACAACACACGACTCGACTCCTTTCAATCCCCGATGCTCCTTCTTGTACCGACCTCCGCTTAGTTGACAATACCGGACTCCACCAAAACCTTGGAATTCACCAATGAGGAACTAGGAAGCAACCGTCAACCATATATGGTGCCTTTCACCATATGAGAATGGCGTAATAAAAAACACCTTCTTCTTCTTTGTGGGATTTAGAAGCAAACTCAAACTTCTCTTCAAATGGTAGATGATATACCCGTTTATACCCTCAGCCTGGACGAGGATTACCTCCAATACGGACGACCCTACGAGGGGACGACCCTTCACCAGGCCCCGGCTGACCACCACCAGGCCCAGACGACCATACGAGGGGCCGACCCTCCGCCAGGCTCTAGACGACCCTACGAGGGGCCGACCCTCCACCAGTCTCCGGACGACCCTACGAGGGGCCGACCCTTCCCCAGGCTCTGGACGACCCTACGAGGGTACGACAGTACGAGGCCAGAATCAAGCCAGGCTCACTACCGGAAGAAACTTTGCCCTCGGCCTCGGCTCATAGGCCGAGGGTGACATCATGACAGCGCGTGGTTTGGGAGACGCGTGGAACAGTGTGCGTCGGGCTCACATGACACGTGGCAGACCGTTATAACCGAATCACACCCTCACGTGAGGGAATATTATGTCATCATTTGGCATCTACAGGTGTCAACAGGGGATTTGTTAGATCATCATTCACATGCACCATGCTTACTTGGGGGGTATACTACACCCCCTAAGACCTATATATACTTGTCACCTACAACCCCACAGGAAAAATTGATGGTAAAACCCTAGCTACAAACCTTCTTAAATACACAGTAGAGAGAGAGAGAGAGTGAGCTTATGTGCATTGTATCCAAGGCCATTAGTGCCCATACTTAGAGGATCACACGCTCACAGTGGATGTAGGCCTAATTGGCTGAACCACTATACATCATTGTCTTTCTTCCTCTTATACTCATCCCCTTCTACATACTTAAACACTTATGCATCTCTATGGCTGCCATGGCTACTACTGTTTGAGCTCATTATCACTTATCCAGTGATGTTAAATCACAACATCATCAGTTTGGCGTCGTCTGTGGGAAAGAGAAGACATCTCTTCCTTTGTACAGCTTGACCTCACTGGGCACTCTGGTGGTGAACCAACGCTCCCCCCTGAGAGGAGGTGTTTCACCATTGAAAGAGACCCACTAAGGTTCTCAAGCTCACCAGTCTTTTCTTCAGTTCAGCTTTTCACAGCTCAAACACATGGCACCTGAGATGCCACCACCACCTCTTCCCCCGCCAGATGAGGGGGGAAGACCCAGTTCCAGCCAGCCACCGCCTCAGTCTGAGATGGCTGATGTGGCAGCAGCCCTAAAGTCTCTGGCAGCCAGCCAGCGGATGATGCAGGAGCAGTTCACAGCTCTAAGTCAGAACATACTAAGACCACCAGGAGTCTCACCTGAGATGATTACTCCGGCAGCAGCTCCAGGGCAGCATGAGGCCAGGGGACCACCCCAGGCACCACGTAAAGACCTGCCACCCCCTCAGCGGAGTAGGGATGTTGCTGACCCCCGGCGTTTACGCCTGGGGAGGCAAGGAAACCCTTGCCCTGAGGACAGGTATGACGATCTGGAGGGAGAAGAGGCTCCAGTAGAATGCTGGGAGCCATATGAGGTCTCCAACAATACTGTACGACCTCTCCAGGACAGTAGAGGAAAGTACGGGAGACCAAACCCTGATGATCGTCCGAGAGGCTCTGCTTTTGACCGCCTGAGCAGGGGGTCGGCCTTCGAGAGGCTGGGCCCAGTAAATGACCTGCGGGATAAGTTGTCCAAGTCAAGAAGTGCTGCAAGATCTAGGAGGGAGGCACCAGAGGGCCGACCCCAAAGACGGGATGACGGCCAAAGGGAAGTAAACAGCCGACATAGGCCTGCTGCAGCGGAACCCTCCATCCACCTCTAAGAGGCAGCGGGGGATAACATCGGTCACGCTGATCCTGTGAGGCCCTGGAATGACTCAATCCAGAGGTTAGAGGATAAGATTGGCGACATACTGAAGAGCCGGGATCCTCTTCAGAAGGGATACACCATAGGCTCACCCTTTGTGGCAAAGATAGTCAACTTCCCCACTCCATCAAAGTTCAAGCCTCCTGTGGTCACCCCAAGATACGATGGGAGCACCAACCCTGTCCACCACGTGGAGATGTATCAGTCAGCGGCAGACATATACTCTATCTCAGATGAGATGAGGTGTCGTGCCTTCTCTGGTACCCTGACAGGGGCTGCACATGTCTGGTACACGTCTCTTCCAAAAAATTCCATTGAAAACTTTAAGCAGATGGCCGACATGTTCATCCATAATTTCTGCTTTGGGGTGAGACCACAGAAGAAGACCACACACCTGCTCTATGTTAAGCAGGGAAAGAATGAGAGTCTGGGGGACTACATAGCTAGATTTAATAAAGAGAAGCTGGAGGTGGAAGACTACGAGGAAAGCATAGCTATGACAGCCCTGATTGGAGGACTCCAAAAGGGGAAGCTATTATGGAAGCTTGCCGAAGACCCTCCAAGGACGATGGCTGAGCTACTGTCAACAGCAGGAAAAGTGATGAACGCCGAAGAGGCAATGGCCGCGAAATATGAAGACGAAAGAGGGGGTGCTAGTGGGAGTAAATACCCTAAGAAGAACAAAGAGGGGAAAAAGAGGTCCTCGGATGACAAGTTCGCTGGGTACACCCCTCTGATGGTCAGCTGTGAACAGATCCTGAATGAGATTAAGAGTGACCGGTCCCTGAAGTGGCCTGAGAAGCTGAGGGCAGCCCCCGGCAAGAGGAATAAGAACCTGTGGTGTGAATTTCACCAAGACCACGGCCACGTAACAGACAAATGCTTTGCTCTGAAAGATGAGATTGAGAAGATGCTGAAAGAAGGGAAGCTCAGAAAGTACGTGGACAGAGAGGCCTTCAAGAGGGGCCGAGGGGACGACCCCAGAAAAAAGCGAGTTGATACATGCAAAGAAGGTCCTCAAAAAAGAGGGGACGACCCTTCCGATGATGAGGACGACCCTGACCTCCCGCCGAGAGATGACCACGGCCCTGTCAAGAGGCTCAATATGATCTCGTTCGGGGTGGGGATGATCTCCGGGGGTCTGGAAGGAGGAGGGTCGGAGGTAGCCGACAGGAAAGCCCATGTCGCTGAGGCCAAGGCAGTGACAAAGACGGTGCACTCAACCTCCCTAGAGGTCAAGTCAGAAAAAAGGAAGAAGGTTGATATGGACACTTTGATCGTGGGATTTTCAAGGATGGACTTCAAGGGCCTCTTGGCCCCGCATGACGACCCTCTTGTCATCACCACCAGGGTGCACGGGTGCGAAGTGCCGAGGATCCTGGTGGATGGGGGCTCATCCGCAGATGTGATGTTTTGGCCATGCTTCAAAGCCTTGGGTCTCAGTCGTGCCAGGCTTGTCCCATACCATCATCCATTGATTGGGTTCAGTGGAGAGAAGGTTCATACCCTGGGGATATATGAGACAGATGTCAGGATGGGGGACGAATGGCCGAGATGGCTCACCAAGAAGATCAGTTTCTTTGTTCTGGATGAACATGTGTTTTCAGCATACAACATCATACTGGGACGTCTGGCCCTCAAGGGGTTTGAAGCTGTACCATCTACGGTCCACCAGATGATTAAATTCCCTACCCCGTA
This sequence comes from Sambucus nigra, assembly GCA_949130495.1. NCBI lineage: Eukaryota > Viridiplantae > Streptophyta > Magnoliopsida > Dipsacales > Adoxaceae > Sambucus > Sambucus nigra. The sequence continues at coordinate 289,252,185 of OX422210.1, forward strand.
CGGGGTAGGGGAGGTTCAGGGAGACCAGACGACAGCGCGAGAGTGCTACTACAACTCTGCTGAAGAAAGGGAGGCACACAAGAGGGCTACGACCACTTACAACATTGATACCCTAGACCCCAGGGATGAGACGAAGCTCAAGAAAGGAGAGGCCGCCGAGGAGGTAGAACCCATCATCCTCGATGAGGATGACCCGGGAAAAACCATCCAAGTTGGCAAGTCTCTGAAGCCCGATATCAAGGAAGACCTCATTAAGCTGTTGAGGAGAAGGCGAAGCGTCTTCGCTTGGAGTCATGTAGATATGCCAGGGATTGACCCTAAAATCATGTGCCACAAGCTCAACGTGGTAGATGGAGTGAAGCCGGTAAAGCAGAAGAGGAGGATTTACTCTAGAGAGAAGTACGAGGTCATCAGGGATGAGGTTAAAAAATTACAAGATGCTGAGTTTATCAGAGAGGTCATCTACCCAGAATGGCTGTCCAATGCAGTCATTGTCCCAAAGGCCAACGGCAAGTGGAGAATGTGCGTGGACTTCACAGACCTCAACAAGCATTGTCCCAAAGACAGCTTCCCTCTTCCCCGCATCGACCAGATGGTAGACGCTACCGCAGGCCATGAGCTCATGAGTTTCATGGATGCCTACTCAGGGTATAACCAGATTTTCATGGACCCTGAGGACTCGGAGAGGACAGCCTTCATCACTGACAAGGGGACATACTGCTATAGGGTCATGCCTTTTGGTCTAAAAAATGCGGGGGCAACGTACCAGCGCCTCGTAAACAGAATGTTTGAAGATCAAATTGGGAAGTCTATGGAGGTCTACGTAGACGACATGCTGACTAAGAGTTTGAAGGCAGAGGATCATGTGGCAGACCTGGAGAGGACCTTTAATACGATGGACAAATACAAGATGAAGCTTAATCCGGCCAAGTGTGTCTTCGGGGTCGGAGCAGAGAAATTCTTGGGGTTCATTGTCAATCAAAGAGGCATCGAGGCCAATCCTGAAAAGATAAAGGCCCTTATTGAGATGAAGACCCCCAAATCCATTAAAGACGTTTAGAGGCTCACAGGGAGAGTAGCTGCCTTGAACAGATTTGTGTCCAGGGCCACAGACAAGTGTCTACCATTTTTCAAGATCCTCAGGAAGGCCTTCGAGTGGAGTGAAGAGTGTGATGAGGCTTTCAAGGAGCTAAAATCATACTTAGGGTCTCCCTTGCTGCTGTCACGACCCGTGCAGGGTGAACGACTTTACGTGTACCTCGCCGTCTCAGAGTCCGCTATCAGTGCAGCAATCGTAACAGACGAAGACGGGATACAGAAGCCCGTATATTTTAACAGCAAGGCACTCTAAGGGGAAGAGCAAAGATACCCGAGGATGGAGAAGTTGGCCTATGCCTTGATCCATGCCTCAAGGAAGATGAAACCGTACTTCCAGTCCCACACTATGGTCATCCTTACTGACTCTCCTCTTAGGTAGGTCCTACACCAGCCTGAAAAATCAGGAAGGCTAATGACCTGGGCTATAGAGCTGGGGGAATTCGACATTGTGTATTAGCCTAAAACAGCCATTAAGGGGCAGGTGCTGGCAGACTTCGTGGCTGAGTTTACTTGGGAGAACGATGAAGCCGAGGGTGAGACCCTCGGGGAGACAGACATCCAACAAGGTAGGCTCACCGACCCTCCTGCATGTACGGCTGAGACAAGCACCGCTAGAAGAAAGGTGGCTGAAAACGAAGAGGGAAGATACATCTTCCGACAGGGATCCCTCTCTGAGGGAAATTTCTCAGAAGAACAGACCATGTGGAGTCTCTTCGTCGACGGGTCCTCCTGCGAAAGCGGGAGCGGAGCTGGATTGATAATATCAGCACCCGACGGCACAGACATCAAGTACGCCCTGAGGTTCAATTTTAAAGCCTCCAACAATGAGGCTGAATATGAGGCCCTGATAGCTGGCCTTTCCTTGGCCAAATCTCTTAGTGTCGGCCAAATTTTGGTTCACAGTGATTCAAGGCTGGTGGTGAATCAGATACTAGGAGACTATGAGGCCAAAGATGAGAGGATGGCTAGGTACCTTGGGAAGGTGAGGTCATTGCTGAAAGACTTTAAAGAAGGGAAATTCAAGAGGGTACCTAGGCTCGACAATGGCCGTGCTGATGCCCTTGCAAGGTTGGCCTCAGCTACTAGGACAGACATAAGGAGGACAGTCCCGGTAGAAATCTTGCTTCGACCAACTATTGAAGACGACGAGGGAACACTTGGCATTTGCATGAATGTTTCTCAAGAACCTTCATGGATGGACCCTCTGATCAGATACATTAAAGGGGGAGAGATGCCAGAAGGAAGCCAAGAGAGGAAGAAGCTGAGATACAGGGCTGCAAAGTTCACTGTCATCGGAGACACGCTGTACAAAAAGGGGTTTTTGCTCCCCTTACTTAGGTGCGTACATCCCTCAGAAGTCCCTTCCATTTTGCGAGATGTGCATGAAGGGTCATGCTCAAGCCACATTGGGGGAAGATCCTTGGCAAAGAGGGTAGTGACCCAAGGCTACTGGTGGCCGACCTTGGGGAAGGATACCGCAGCATATGTAAAGAAGTGTGATAAGTGCCAAAGATTTGCCACCATTCCTCACCAGCCCCATCAGCCTCTTACCTCCATTATGTCCCCATGGCTGTTCGCAGTGTGGGGGATTGACCTGGTAGGACCCTTACCGAGGGCAGTCAATAACTATCGGTTCCTCATCATAGCAATTGACTACTTTTCAAAGTGGGTAGAGGCCGAGCCAATGGTTACGATCACAGAGCAAAAGACCTTCCAGTTCATCTGGAAGAATGTGATATGCAGATATGGTCTACCCAACACCCTCATCTCGGATAACGGGACCCAGTTCAAGAATGCCTCTCTGCAGAAGTACTGTGAGAGGGTAAGTATCAAACAATTTTTCTCCACCCCAGGCCGACCTCAGGCCAATGGGCAAACCGAAGTTACGAATAGGACAATCCTAGATGGGATTAAGAAGAGGCTTGAGGAGGCAAAAGGAAGATGGGTTGAAGAGTTATATGTAGTGTTGTGGGCATATAGGATGACAGTAAGGACCTCTACCGGGGAGACCCCATTCATGTTGGCTTTTGGATCAGAAGCTGTCATCCCCACCGAAGTCGAGTTTCCCACTCACAGGGTCCAAATGTACAACCCCCAGGGAAATACGGAAGAGAGGAGACTTGACTTGGACTTGATTGAGGAAAGAAGGGAGGATGCTGAGATAAGGCAGGCTTCCTACCAGCAGAGGACCGCAAGGTTTTACAACCAAAGGGTGAAACAGAAGCCTATTGCAGTGGGAGACTTGGTTCTTAAAAAGACTTGGCAGAAACCCAACAAGCTCCATCCTAATTGGCATGGCCCATATAGGGTCATCGATGAAGTTGTCCCAGGGACCTACAGGCTAGAAAACTTAGAGGGGGAACCTTTTTCAAACCCCTGGAATGCAAATCATTTGAAGAAATACTATCAGTAGTGTTGTAAGGTCTTGAAAGGCCATAATTGTAATAAGGGTTGCTCCAACAGAACACTTGGAAAATTAATGAGAAATATCAGTGTTTCCTTCATCCTGTTGTCAGTCCTAGCATGCATGGAAAGTTGATCCCTTGGCTATAATGGGGACCAGTGGAGGGGACGACCCCACCACTGTCCTCAAAAAAGGCGAGGGAAGACATTTAATCCATTAATTTGGAAGGTTGACCCCTCGGCTGTAATGGGGACCAGTGGAGGGGACGACCCCTCCACTGTCCTCAAAAAAGACGAGGGAAGACTAAATTAAAATTCATTAATTTGGTTAATTGATCCCTCGGCTATAATGGGGACCAGTGGAGGGGACGACCCGTCCACTGTCCTAAAAAAAGACGAGGGAAGACTAAATTAAAATCCATTAATTTGGTTAGTTGATCCCTCGGCTATAATGGGGACCAGTGGAGGGGACGACCCCTCCACTGTCCTAAAAAAAGACGAGGGAAGACTAAATTAAAATCCATTAATTTGGTTAGTTGATCCCTCGGCTATAATGGGGACCAGTGGAGGGGACGACCCCTCCACTGTCCTCAAAAAAGACGAGGGAAGACTAAATTAAAATCCATTAATTTGGTTAGTTGATCCCTCGGCTATAATGGGGACCAGTGGAGGGGACGACCCCTCCACTTTCCTCAAAAAAGACGAGGGAAGACTAAATTAAAATCCATTAATTTGGTTAGTTGATCCCTCGGATATAATGGGGACCAGTGGAGGGGACGACCCCTCCACTGTCCTAAAAAAAGACGAGGGAAGACTAAATTAAAATCCATTAATTTGTCCAATTGATCCCTCGGCTATAATGGGGACCAGTGGAGGGGACGACCCCTCCACTGTCCTCAAAAAAGACGAGGGAAGACTAAATTAAAATCCATTAATTTGGTTAATTGATCCCTCGGCTATAATGGGGACCAGTGGAGGGGACGACCCCTCCACTGTCCTCAAAAAAGACGAGGGAAGACTAAATTAAAATCCATTAATTTGGTTAATTGATCCCTCGGCTATAATGGGGACCAGTGGAGGGGACGACCCCTCCACTGTCCTCAAAAAAGACGAGGGAAGACTAAATTAAAATCCATTAATTTGGTTAGTTGATCCCTCGGCTATAATGGGGACCAGTGGAGGGGACGACCCCTCCACTGTCCTCAAAAAAGACGAGGGAAGACTAAATTAAAATCCATTAATTTGGCCAATTGATCCCTCGGCTATAATGGGGACCAGTGGAGGGGACGACCCCTCCACTGTCCTAAAAAAAAAGACGAGGGAAGACATTACTTAAAAATCATTTGGTTACTTGAACCCTCGGCTATAATGAGGCCACATGAGGGGACGACCCCACGGTGGTCCTCAAAAAAGACGAGGGAAGGGTTAATAGCATCAACAACGAGCAAGCCATAATAAAATGAAATAAGGAAGACAGCAAATATGGAAGAGACTGGTATTAATCAAATATAAGTATCAAGTGTTTTTACAAGGGCTTTGAACAAAAAGTACAAAAATAAGGGTATGGGTTACAGGCAGCCACCCTAGGGGACGACATCAGAGGGCAGGGCCTCAACATCAATAGGGATGGTCTCCTCAGTTACTAGCACCGGATGATCTTCAGATGTACCGACCCCCTCGATCTGGACTTGGGCCTCCACTTGGTTGAGGGCCTCGGCAATTAGGGGGTCGTCCAGTTGAACACCCTCCAGTGATGGGCGAACAGAGGAGACGACATCGCCAAACTTGAGGACGACCCATCGGCAGGCCGTCCTAATCCCCCTTTCCAGATATTCAAGGCCGAAGCCCTGAAATTCATCTAAAGTCTTGTATGCCTCCACAGCATCAGCCTCAGCTTTCTTGATGGCTTCTTCCAGATCAGTCTTATGACAGGCCTCCAGGTTGATCAGAGCCTCATCCTTGCCCTTGATCAATAAGTCCTTGTCTTTGATCAACAAGTCCTTAGCCTGAAGATCGGCATCATGCTGCCTCGTCAGCTCATCAAGGACTCTAGCATGCTCAGTCCTTGTGCTCTCCAGCTCGGCCCTCGCAGTGTCCAGCTCTGGCCGTAGGTCAGCCTCTTGTTGAATGGCCCTCTCGGCTTCATGGAATTTCTGTTGATTCTCAGCCATCCACTTGGTGGCAGAGGTGAAGGCACAGACAGACTGCAAGAAAAATGAAGATATATCAAGGGGGGCCGAGGAAACACTTAGTGAAAGAATGAAATTAAAGGTTAGGGCCAATACCTGAGCAAGGGAGTGCAGACCGTAGTCATACACTTTGGCTGGAGGCATCTTCGCCAAGAACTCGAAGTCGGAGGCCGACGGTGCAGAGAACATCGAGGCCTTTGCTGCCCTCAGGTTGGCAATAAGAGATGAGGGGTCGGCCCTCAGATGGGACAGATTTTGAGACCAGAAGGCCCCCATGCTTGATGAAGAGGTTGCACCCTCAGAGGCCTCGGCCCTGGACCTCGTCTTAGGGTCAGGACGAGGCTCGACTGGAGCCTCAGGCTCCTTCCTTTTGTGGCTAACAGCTGTCGGCTCAACAATTGTCGGCCCTTGTCTTCTTGGGAGCTTGCTGAGGCTCCTTCCCCTTCTTCTTTGTCAGACCAGCAAGAAGGCTTGGAGCAGTCATATCCCAGAGGTAATCTGACACGCCTGCAGGACGACCTGAAAAGGATACGATGAATCAGGAAAGTTCAGAGATAAAGAGAGAACACTTCAAAAATAAGTAAAGAAGGGAAAATGTTCAGTATAACTCACATAGTTCTGTCAGAGGGCCGACCCTCAGACCAACTTCTTTAAGGAAGCGAGGGGTCATCAAATCTTCGAACTTTGGGATCTTACCCTCTCTCCCTCGTCCCCTCAGATACTCAACAATATCCCTCTCCTCCAAGCTAAGTCCGGGGTCTGACCTAGCTTTCATGGAGGGGTTAGACCATCCGTTAGGAACCCTCGGAGCATCGGCAGAAGGGGACGCCTCGGTGGAGCTCTCCCATGCCCCAGATATGAAGAAGAACCTTTTTTTCCAATCATGATTGGAAGTTTGAGCTACATGGAGCAGTTTCTTCTCAGACCTCCTCGCCCCTAGATGATAATATCCGGGCTGTTTAGATGAAGAGGTGATATTATAGCAGGCCAAGAATACGTCGGACGAGAACTCATCGGTAAAAGAGTTTTTCCACAGGGAAATGTAACCCAGAATCGTCCTCCATGAGTTGGGTGGAAGTTGAGAGGGGGAGACGCCCAGAGCCGACAGAATATTTACAATAGCAGGATGGAAGGGAAGTCTAACACCTACCTTGAACATTTGCTCGTAGACTGCAATCTCTCCCTCTTCTCCCTCAAAAACTCTCTCGGTATCAGAGGGAGCCCTCATAGTCACCCCAGATGGCACTCCGTAAATATGCCTCCATATCAGAAGGTCCCTATCCCTAACAGAGGAGATAAAAGACGAGGCATGGGAGGTATCAACCTCATCATCTGTATCTTCGTCCTCGTCCTCCTCATCACCTGCAGAAGGACCCTGAGGAAAAGCCACTTGGAAGGCGTTGGGAGATAGGGTTGTCACAGGGACAGCCTCAGAGGGGATTGTACCCTCAGTCTCTCGTCCTAGGCTAAGGTCAGGTGAGTCCCTTCTACCAGAAGTTCCAGCACCAGTTGGAGAGGAGTTTCTCTCGTCCATTTCACTTGGTTTGGGAGTATCGGCCGGACGAGATGACGACCCACAAGACTCAGAGGGTTCAGATGGTCTTATGGTGGCAAGAGGAATGGGAAATATGGGTCGTACCCAATTAGGGTCGGCCCCTCGTCTCCTCTCTTCCTCTTCCTCTATTCGTCTGATCTCGGCAGAGAGTTTTTCTCTTAGGGGTGGGAATTCAGACACTAGGTTGTAAAGCCTCCTAAGCATTAAAGGGAAGACCCTACACTTGGAGAAATTATACTAGACTTGGCTAATATAACCACAAACACTTGGGGGATTGACCAGGTTTGACCTTTGGATTAAACAAAGAACTCAAAGGTTTTCGCCAAGAACGTTCGAAGAACCAGTGACCGGAGAAGACACCGGAAAAAGCTATGGGGTAACTCAAAAGAAAGTGCCGCCCTACGACCCTAAAAAATAAACAGAAATGAAGGCAAAAGAAAACGCTGGGTGAAAGAGGTTACCTGATGAGAAGAGGGAAGGAACGCTGCTGAAACCTAGGAAATCGGAGGCTGAAATGGCAGTGGTAACTGGTTCTAGAGAGAGAATAATCTTGGGCACGAAGAAGAAGAAGATGAAGAGAGAGAGAGTTTGAAAATCTCTTAAGTACTTTGGTAATGAGTGGACCCATTTACCAAAGAAAGGTATAATTAGGGCACAAGGCCCCAAGCGCACTGCGCAGTCGCCCTGCCTTGGAAACTGGAACAGCGATGAGTACCTGCACAGGTGTCACTAACCTAACTGATCACACGCGTCTCAAATTCCGCAAATATCCCTCAGCCATCTCGATGACACCTATGGCTAAGGGCTGGGGGGTGATTGATATACCCGTTTATACCCTCAGCCTGGACGAGTATTACCTCCAATACGGACGACCCTACGAGGGGACGACCCTTCACCAGGCCCCGGCTGACCACCACCAGTCCCAGACGACCATACGAGGGGCCGACCCTCCGCCAGCCTCTAGACAACCCTACGAGGGGCCGACCCTCCACCAGTCTTCGGACGACCCTACGAGGGGCCGACCCTTCCCCAGGCTCTGGACGACCCTACGAGGGTACGACAGTACGAGGCCAGAATCAAGCCAGGCTCACTACCGGAAGAAACTTTGCCCTCGGCCTCGGCTCATAGGCCGAGGGTGACATCATGACAGCGCGTGGTTTGGAAGACGCGTGGAACAGTGCGCGTCGGGCTCACATGACACGTGGCAGACCGTTATAACCGAATCACACCCTCACGTGAGGGAATATTATGTCATCATTTGGCATCTACAGGTGTCAACAGGGGATTTGTTAGATCATCATTCACATGCACCATGCTTACTTGGGGGGTATACTACACCCCCTAAGACCTATATATACTTGTCACCTACAACCCCACAGGAAAAATTGATGGTAAAACCCTAGCTACAAACCTGCTTAAATACACAGTAGAGAGAGAGAGAAAGAGTGAGCTTATGTGCATTGTATCCAAGGCCATTAGTGCCCATACTTAGAGGATCACACGCTCACAGTGGATGTAGGCCTAATTGGCTGAACCACTATACATCATTGTCTTTCTTCCTCTTATACTCATCCCCTTCTACATACTTAAACACGTATGCATCTCTATGGCTGCCATGGCTACTACTGTTTGAGCTCATTATCACTTATCCAGTGATGTTAAATCACAGCATCATCAGTAGATATCAAACCGGTTCCAAACTCCAAGAAAAGTATATATATAGAGGAACTTGGATAAACAAACTTTAGGTGTAAATAATAGTGTTTAATTAATTTTTCTTGAAAAATAGGCACTCATAAACATGAACTTTTTCTTAGAAAATTGAACTCACAAAACTCTCTTTTGGAAATGGAATAGTAGGAAAAAGTTAAGTTACAAAACTTGGTTCCCGCACTTACATATTTACGTAAAAAGTTAGTGGGAAAAGAAGAGGGAAAGTGGGAAAAAACTGCTTAAAACTGCCAATTAACTGTTCCCGCCAAAACTCGTTCGAACGAAGTCTCGTTCGAACGAGCCTTCTAACGAAGTTCCAGTGTGAACTCGTTAGAAATCTCATTGGAAATCTCATTCGAACATCATTCTCGTTCGAAAGACACTTCGAATGACATTCTAGTGGCCAATGTGGGAACTCGTTGGCAAAACGTTCGAACGACATTATTATTCAAACGACAAACTCGTTCGAACGACGATTCGAACGAACTTCCAGAAAGCTAAAATTTTTATTTTTAGCCCAAAAACTTTATATAGTTTATTTTAGAGTTTTAATAAAATCTTTCTGAAAATAAACAACAGTTTAAAAACATACACCCAATATAAAATGTTCCAAACTCCTATATATGTTTACAATGCATTTATACCTTAGGAGCAAACGAAAAATTGTTGATGATGTAGAAACTAGGCACAATAAACTCACCATTTTGATGGAACTTTAAAATTGACCGCTACGTCTTCAACTTTAATATGTCATAGGCTTGAAGGATGGCCAATAACTCTATCATATGAATCAAACGTTTTTGTCCGGAATTGAGCCAGAACTACAAATGACTCAATTGGAAATTTGTGTCCTTACAATCTCCCCTTTTGGCTATTCCGGGACAAAAACCAACAAAAATCCTAAAGGGATGTCAAGCTCTACTAGACTGACAAAAATGTCCCACCCAAAATAAAAATGCAATGCTTTACTCAAACAACCCAAGGATCAAAATCTTTGCCGGTGAAAGTTGCCACTTAGAATATAATTCCTACACACTTAAGCAAACACATTAAACGCATAGGGAATATCATAATATTAAATGTAATAAATTCTCCCCTTTATCAACTGTGATCTACCTAAGAAGGTCGCGACTCCCGCTACGTTAAATCTCCCCCAAACTAAGATACGATTATAATAGGATTAGATACCATTTCTCCCCTTATCATTCTCCCCCTTTTTGTTCAGGAATAGACAAAGGATAACAAACTAATTTAAACATGATGCTTAGAGTAATAAGAACCTGAAAGCTTATGGGCAACAAAAGCACAACTAATCCATGCAAAAAATAACGGATACTAACTAAGATGCAAGAAAATGATACCAATATGATACATAACTATTAAGCATGTGATATCAACAAAGAATGCAACAAAAGAGATACCAATTATGAATTAAAGCATAGATGGACTAGAGAGCAAGACAAAGACCAAATAAAAATATCATATATATACATACTCTAGATATACCAAAGATGCACGCGCACATATATATATATATATATATAAACACAAATGACACAAAATGAGATAAGCTTTTCACACTCGTATGGCAAAAATGTGTCATATGGAAACTGAAGTGTTGGGGTGTGAACTAACAACAATTAAATTTAGACTTCTTCACTTAAAACATGATCACGGAGTTCTCAATTGATTGTAAACTTCATCACATTTGAATATAACCTCATGTGATAATATAAATTGAACTCAATGAACAAACATACACAATGCATATAAACCTATACTTTTGATGATTCTATAAACCAATAGAGTTATGACAATTAAAGTATAACTAGGATAAACGGACATTGTGGAAACCGTTGATATACCATCCAATCTCCCTCAATAAGCATATATGTTTGAAGGAATATATCAAACAAAAATAGACCTTGGCAATTATTTTTCTTTTTAATGCCATATTTCTATTTTTAGGCCTTTGGACCACGTATTTCTTTTTAGGTCCAAAAAAACGGTGGCTTACTATTCGCAAAGGATAATAAATCCTTTCGGAGCCCTTCCCCGTGCACATTTAGATACATCATTTTTTTATATCTCACACAAATCTCACGTGCAACGGATTTTGACATGCACTAGTCCTCCTAGGTCACAAATATGTAGATGACAAGATTGGTAGGAGAACATATCACAAAGCTCAAATATAACATGTGACGATTAAAATTCAAAATAGCTCGTGCATGTGTGAATAGAGGCATATAAAAAATAGAATCCATTTAAACAACACAAGATCCAACTACTCCATATAAGCATGGTAAATAACATTTTAAGGATTGACAATCTTAACCAAAAGTTCTAGCCACAAGGAAGCGTAAAAGATGGGATTCTAACACAAATGTATGCCACATAAAGTATGTCAAACTAAAATACACAGAAAAATAAAAATCTTTTTGAGTTTTTGAAATTTTTAACCAAAAATAAAAATATTTACTCAAAAGACACACAAAAATCATTTAAATTAAATAAAACACAGATGATACACCAAAAATCTTTATGTATTTTTCATTTAATGCAAATAAAATAAATATAATACAAAAGATAAACAAAAATCATTATTCTAGCATGTGATTGATCATGAAGTATAGACTAGAAAATGACTAAAAATGCATACACCTAGCAATGATATATATAATATGAAGCACAAAAAGCTAGAGTATGCAAAGAAAACTAACACATTCAACCTTTAGATTTAGCAAGTGAGGAAGCATGTGATAGTAAATGAGGATCAAAAACCCTATCTTGTAAAGATACCAAGTCGGATATCATAACCCAAACTAATGATGAATAACTATCTCGGGGTGTAGGAATCTTGAATACATTGGTTTCCTTACGGTGGGATTTTCTAGGACCTCGTTTAAGATCAAAACAAAATTTCCTAAGATGACCTTTTTGACCACAATGCGCACAAGTAAAAACATGTCGAAGATTGGGACCTAAGGATTGATCTCTAAAGTCTTTCCTAGCTGATTCACTTAAAACATTGGTTTTGTCTTTATAAGTAGATTCATTACAAGTATCGAAGCCTAAACCACAAGTGTCATTTTTTATTTGGACCGTTCCTAATATTTTATCTAATTTTTCCGAACGACACTTCAAATCAAATTTGACTTTACTAGAGTCTTTTGATTTATTTTCTAATTCTAGGATGTTAGACTCTAATAAAGCATTTCTCACTTCAAACTAGAGAAGCTCATTTTTCAAGGATTCCACTAAACCTCTAAGGCTATCTCTCTCCTTCTATATATTCAAGCTTCTCTCGAAGAGTCCTCTCATGTGTGCTAAGGTCTTCCACTAACACACTCTTATTAACGACCTTGACACACTCTTTTAAACAAGATTTTAACTTCAAATTTGCTCTTTTTAATTTAATAGATTCTTCATATAATTCTTGAAAAGCATTTTGAAGTTCACTCACATTAACCTCTTCTTCAATTTCACTCTCTCTCTCTCTCTCTCTTCTTCACTCTCACAACCATAAAAATAAGGGAATTATAAACATTGACCTTGGAAGTGTCATGTGTTAAAATTTCATAAATTGATGAGTTCTCACTATCACTCACATGACTATCCATAAAAGCTACAATGTTGGGCTTAGAGGAGAAATTGGGTCCCTTTTCATTATCACTATCACTAAGGGTTGCATTAAAAGACTTTGGTTGCTTACCCCCTCTCCTTAGTTTAGTGGTCACTCAAAATACCTATGGCCATACCCTTCACAATCAAAACACCTATTTGACTCGTCCCTATTTAAATTTTCATTAATAATTTTAGGGATCTTCTCGGCTTTGTCATGCGTATATTTTTTTAATTTCTTAAAATCATTTTTAAATTTATCTTTGTTTAATTTAAGAAATTTTTGAAATTTTCTAGCAAACATAGCCATGTCATCCAAGTCATTATCACTATCACACTCTACTACTTGTTTTTCCTCTTTTCAAGCTTTTAAAGCAACGGCCTTTTCGATTTTCTTTTCAGTTTTAGAGGGAAACTTGTCCAGTTCATAGGTTTGTAAATCACCTACGAGCTCTTCTAATTTCGTAGAGGCTAAGGTTGTTAAATAATTTAAAACGGTCACTTTTGGAATAAATCTATCGGGTAGGGACCTTAAAATTTTCTTTACTACTCGGTTGTCGAGTATTTTGTCTCCCAAATTAAAAGATGAATTAACAATATCGGAAAGTCTAGCATAAAATTCATCAAAAGTTTCTTTTCGTTCATTTTGATAGTTTCAAATTAAGTGGTGAGGTTTTGGAGTTTCGAAGCTTTAACGACACTAGTGCCTTCATGAGTGAGTTGTAAAATATCCAAACCTTCTTTAGCGATTTCAAATGTCATAATGCGACGAAATTCATCCGGTGTGACTGCGCTAAAAAGGGCATTTAAACCGCGGGAATTAAAATTTGAAAGTTTAAATTCATTATCACTCCATCTATCAGCCGGTTCGGGAACACGCACATTATCTACTAAATGTGTAGGTGGGGACCACCCATTAGGGACAGACAACCAAACCCTCTCGATGATAGATTTTAGTGCCAATTTCATTCGCGCTTTCCAATACACGTAGTTAGAACCATCGAAAATAGGAAATTTTGAAAATGGGGAAAATTCCATTTTAGCAAAAAATAATTAAAGGATCTTAATGAAGTAATTTATCGTTTTGGCTCTAATACCACTTGTTGGAATCAATTTCCTTTTGGATATATGCGGAAGCGGAGATGATGGTTCAATTAAACAAATTCCCAAATTTTAATTTCTTTCCAAATTAAAATTAAACAAAGTAAAATAAGATAAAATACACACTTATGTTAATTTCACTTAATCCAATTTAACCCAAGTCCAAGAAATTTGCCTAAGTCATATTTTCAATATTACAAAATTAGGCCAATCCAATTTTAATAAATTAAGCAACGACTAGAATTAAATTAACATAAACATTACCCAAATTAAATTTGCACCAATTTAATTAAGTACTCATTAAAACCAATTTTTATCTTGAATTACCTAAGCATGTGATCTAGGTGATTTTGCAAAAGATAAAATAAACAATAAATCACTACGCCGCGATGTACGAGGAAAAACCCACAAACGAGAAACAACCTCGGACGGCCCTTGCCATAAGTCCACTAAGTATGGTATTTTACAAGTACAAGACACGAAAGACTTACAACACACGACTCGAGTCCTTTCAATCCCCGATGCTCCTTCTTGTACCGACCTCCGCTTAGTTGACAATCTCGAACTCCATCGAAACCTTGGAATTCATAAATGAAGAACTAGGAAGCAACCGTATGGTGCCTTTAACCATATGAGAACGCCGAAGCAAAAAACACCTTCTTCTTCTTTGTGGGATTTAGAAGCAAACCCAAACTTCTCTTCAAATGGTAGAGATCAAACCGGTGCCAAACTCCAAGCAAAGTATATATATAGAGGAACTTGGATAAATAAACTTTAGGTGTAAACAAGAGTGTTTAATTGATTTTTCTTGCGAAAAATAGGCACTCATAAACATGAAATTTTTCCTGGAAGCTTGAACTCACAAAACTCTCTCTTGGAGATGGAATAGTATGAAAAAGTTAAGTTAAAAAACTTGGTTCCCACACTTACATATTCAGGTAAAAATTTAGTGAGAAAGTGGGAAAAAACTTCTCAAAACCGCCAATTAACTGTTCCCGCCAAAACTCGTTCGAACGACATTTTCGTTCGAATGAAGTCTCGTTCGAACGAGCCTTCTAACGAAGTTCCAATGCGAACTCGTTAGGAATCTTATTGGAAATCTCGTTCGAACGACACTTCGAACGACATTCTAGTGGCCAATGTGGGGACTCGTTGGCAAACTCGTTCGAACGACATTATTGTTCGAACAACAAACTCGGTCGAACGAACTTCCAGAAAGCTGAAATTTCTATTTTTAGCCCAAAAACTTTATATACTTTATTTTAAAGTTTTAATAAAATCTTTCTGAAAATAAACAACAGTTTAAAAGCATACACCCAATATAAAATGTTCCAAGCTCATATACATGTTTACAATGCATTCATACTTTAGGATCAAATGGAACATTATTGATCACGAAGAAACTAGGCACAATAGACTCGGCATTTTGATGAAGCTTTAAACTTGATTGCTACGTCTGCAAGTTTAGTATGTCATAGGCTTGAAGGATGGTTAATAACTCTATCCTATGACTCAAATATTTTTATCCGAAATTGATCCAAAACTACAAAGGACTCAAGTGCAAATTTGTGTCCTTACAATATCACACAACCATTTATAGGCTTTTGTCTCTCTTAGATCTTTATATTTGTTGTTATTTTCTAAAAGATCCTTCTCTATTTTTTTCAAGCAGTTTTTTGAAAAATAAACTTCTGATTTTTCAAAGAGATCTTAAGAACGTTTATGTCTCTCTCTCATCATATTTCACATTTTGTGAAATAAAGTTGTATATAAATATGAGTTGAGGCATATAGGATCTTGGTTGTTTTTTTATAGCAATATTGTTTTTCTAATCTGAATTGAAAAAGAAGTCTAAATTTCAAAAATAGTTCTTACATGTCATATAGAAGTTTATGATTCGTAGGATCCAGCCTCTATAACTATTCTGAGAGGTGTGAGTTACATTTCTACATTTAGTTCACAATATGACCACCTACACTCTCATACGAACACTTAGTATAGTGGTTTTTTTTGAGAAAGTCGGTGTTGTAGGAGCTGCTATAATCAGCGGACAAGGATAAAGTAAGGAAGTTGCTGTGGGAGATCAAAATCAATTCAGAAGCCTTTGAGAGTGGAGTAACTCGTGTAGGTATATTTTCTTGACTTATATTTAGGATCTTGACTTGAATGCCTACCGTTGTAACTTGTATTGTGATTGTTTTTAGTGGATTTTTCGTTTTGCTCCGTAGAGGGGGCCATGGATGTTTCCCTTACTTTAGGGTTTTACCACATTAAAAATCATGTGTTCTTTTGCTTGAATGTTCTTAATTTCTTGTGTGAATGGTTTCTCACTTAAGACTTGTTAGGTTTTAATTTTAAAAACCTAAGGCAATCAAACTAACAAATCTAGAAAATTTATACAAAACACTATTTAACACATCTTGTGTTATATTTCAAAAAGGGTTTTGTCTACAGAGTTTATTTTCGAAGTTTTCTTAATCTATAACATTTTGTTATTAACTTAGTATTCAATTTTTTCACATGCCTGCAGTTATGGAAACTGATTCTGAAAATTCTTTTAACAATACCTCGACTGATGGTATTTCTAGTTCTCTTCCACCTGTTGAATGCGATGTTCCAAATTAGGTTAAAGCTAATCACTCTAAAAATAACATTGTTGGTAGTGTATAATATATCCACTACCACAACTATGGTAGTATATCCTAGTGTCTTCAAGAACTTATAATGTTAAATCATGTGCATCAAAATCCTTTACCTATGGTTGGAACGGAAATACCAACCGAGATACCATAGAACGAATGTCGCAAAAGAATTTCTTTTGCAATGACATCCAACATTTCATAAAAAAACCCGATCAGAAGAAGGATGATGGTTTATGAAAACACTGAAGTTACTAAATGGTGTAGGTATAATACCCAAGAGTAGGGTGGAATTGGCAACAAATTTGCTTGAGGGAGAGGCGGATCACTAGTGGAAATCGGTAAAATGTACTCGTAACATAGAAGTTTTGATGTTGGAATAGTTTGAAGATATATTATTCAAGAATTATTTTCCAAAGCTGTACGTGATCAATTAACTGTAGAATTTTTAGGATTGAAACAATTGAGAATGACGGTCGCACAGTACGAAGATCGATTTATGGAATTATATAGTTATGCCCAGGAATATATAGATATGGATATTAAAAAGTGTAAACACTTTAAGCACGGATTAAAAGATAATATAAAAACCTCCATTATTCCCTTAAAAATTAGTGAGTTCAAAATAATGATCGAAGTAGCTAGTCTCATAAAAAAATAACCGACTCCAAGTAGTACTTCTCGTAATATCGCTCCAATTTCTCGAAACAATTTCAACAATCACGTAACAACTGCTTCAATTAGGAATCACATAATTTTTAAACCTAATGAGGGTCGAGCATACAATCGAATTCATCACTATAATAGTGTCACCGTGATTTATTCTGATGAACACAATGCACCAACATATATCAGGCTCCAATGCCCTAATCTTTGTAAACCTAACTTCAACTAAAGGCTAGCCTTAAACATAGGAAAGAATGTTGAATACCTACGACACATAGAAAAAACCATATTTTGTAGTTTGCACAAAAATTAAAGTAGGTGAAAATGTTTTTAAGGGTCCGAAATAAGGATGTTTTTAAAAATGTGTCTCAAGAAGTGAAGAAGGAAGTGGATAGTTTATTGAGTTTAAATTTAACTTTTGGCCCTAATGAGGATATTTTACTGTTGTGTATGAGAATTTGGCCCTAACTGATGAAGATGGTGTTAGGGATGGTTGCGCAAGTTATACGACCATAAATTACAGTTATTAGTGAAGGTGCTTTTCTTTCTCTTTTGTATTGTCCGTATTTGATTATCAATTATGTTTGAATTCAATAAAGACTTGATTTTTAATGTTTTATTTTACTTTCAGGGAATAAACAAAATGGAAAATATGTTGGGAAGCATATCAGCAGAATTGGGGCAGCTTGAGAATGAAGTTGGTGTTCGACTAGTGCGTGCAAATGGGGTTTGCATGCAAACAACCATAGTTGAAGCAAAGCTTGATGACGGTAATATTGAAGGGGCAGAATCTCCCTTGTGTGATGGTTTGTCACTCAATTTTGATTTTAAATCTTCCTTTTCTCTATAATATATCTATTGTAATTTTCTTACTTTTTCTCTTCTAAACTACAGGTGGAGTGGGGATAGAAAGTATAGTTGAAAATATTGAGAATCGATAGTATATGGAATTTGATAGTCTCTCTTACCGGCATCGATAAGATGCTGAAGATAGAGACGATCGACATCGACATGAGCTCGAAGAATTAGAGATTAGCCACCAACAAGGACTACTGTAACTAAAAACTGACGTGAGATGCAAAATGCAGAGTTTGTTTTGAAGCATTATCCCTCATCATGCTTCTATTACCTCAACGACCCATACATATTAGGTAATAACACATCTTTATTTTATTTCTATATATGTATATGATGGAGTTTTAGGTAGGATATATTTGGTGGCTACTCTGCCTTTAGTTGTTTATAGTGTTGTGGTTATTAGAATTGTTATTTCTGAGTTAATTTTTATATTTAAACAAGTTAGTTTTCATGAATAAAGAAAAGAGATTTTGTCGATTTTTTTTATAAATATCAAGTGTAAATTAATGTGGATATATACAAAATTGATAATGTTTTTAAAGATTGTCATCTATAGGAACTACTAAAAAATACTTCTTTATTTAAGGTACTGACACTGAATAAATTTTATTACGGGTGGAAACCTTTTATGGACAAGTCTGGTCATTGAAGTCATTTTGTTGGAGGTCGTATGCTTGAAGATGGCGAGTTTACTTTGCGTACATCATTTTATGTTAGGAGTAAATGGTTTTTTATCTATCGAGTATTTACCATCCATTACGTATTGTAGGACATTACCATTTGAATTCATGAAATTGAGGATGCTTAAAACAAACTTAGAGAGGACCCATACTGACTAGGTAATTACACATCTTTATTTTATTTCTATATATGTATGTGATGGGGTGTTAGGTTGGATATATGTTGTGGCTATTCCACCCTTAGTTGTTTACAATGTTGTAACTATTTCTGTTATTTTTGAGTTAATTTTATGTTTAAACGAGTTGGTTTTCATGAATAAACAAAAGAGACACTACTGATTTTTAAAAAATATTAAGTGTTTTAAAATTAATTAATATGAAGATATGCAAATTTGATAATGTTTTAAAATATTGTCATCTATAGGAACTATTAAAAAATATTTCTTCCTTGTTTAAGGAAACTGACACTAAATAAATTTTATTGCAGGTGGAAACCTTTTCTGGACAAGGCAAGTCATTGAAATCATTTTGTTGGAGGTTGTATGCTTCAAGATTGAGAGTTTACTTTTCTTACATCATTTTACATTAGAATTTCATGAGTTTTTATGTATCATTTCTAATGAGATGTGTGAAATTGTGTAGAGATATTTCGATTGGTGGACACAATATTAAAATTGCGTATTTTTTTCTTTATATGAACTCTAATTATAGTTTAATAGAAGATTGTATGTTATATATGTTGAAATGGGATGCCAAATATGTCATATATTTTTTTTAAGAGGTTTTGTTTATAATTATATAAAATATATTATGAAAAGACTGAAATTATAATTTTGGTGCCAAAATTATTAAAGACAACTTCTTTGCTCTCTCAAAAGGGTTCCATAAATGAGGAACTATTGAGATGGCTAAGTTACTATCTCAAAAAAAATTGGGATGGCTATTGCCATTTCAAAAAATAAGTTGAAAAGACGGCATTTTTGCCGTCTCAAAAGGGTCCTATAAACAATGACCTTTTGAGATGACGTATTTCCCATCCCAAAAAAACTTTTTGAGATGGTTGCAAATCACAAAAGCCGTCTCAAAAAGATTTTTAAATGGGGGTATAATATTCCCTTTTCTGTCTCAAATGGTGTCACAAGAGCTTTTTGAGACTGCCAGAAGACGTTTTGAGATAGCTTGAGCACCATCTCAAAAAACAGTTTTTTTTGTAGTGAGTTCAAATTACACAAACCAAATTAAACATGAATTTTGCCAAATTAATTGCTTTCTTAAACTTACACAATCCAAATTAATTAAGAACTAATTACTTTATTTTTGTGGTTAAAACAATTTTATATTATTAAACCTAAGCATGCATCTAGGTGAGAATTTACAAGATAAATACCCAATCACAATGTCGCGATGTAAGAGGAAACCCATAATGGGAAAAACCTCGGATGGCCCATCCATAAGTCCACTAAGTACGGATTTAATACAAGGACACGACATAAGACTTACTCAACGACTCGACGCCCTTGCAATCCTTGATGATCTTCATTCCTTCAACATCTGCCTAGTGATAATGTAGGAAACCACCACGTCTCAGAGTCCACCGATGGGGCATTGTTATCATAACGCATGCAAAGTCCACCATATGTACACCAACGAACATTGAATCCTTCGCAAGGAACAATCTCAACGGAATTGCGAATGACAAACCCAGTGCCAAAACTTGATCTTAAACATATATCATATTGAATCTTGGATAAAAAAAATAATTGGGTGTAAACTTGTGTTTAGTTTAAAGGATTAAACCATGAACCTTAGACAAAACCTTCTTAGACTTTTCTAAAGGTTTCTCACTTTTTGGAAGATGGAAAAGTCTCTCTAAAATAGTGTAATCCCTCACTACATAAATGGTTGGGAAAAGTAGTGGGGGGTTATTGGAGAAAACTGTTTTGAAAACATATATTTTTTAAATAACTGCTTTGGTCTTTCGAATGACATTTAATCTTGTTTAAAAGACATGGCCATCTCGTTCAAATGAGAAAAGAATGAGACTTATAACGAGAAATTATCACAACCCAAAAGTGACCTCGTTAGATGGTCATTCGAACGAACAAGGAATCTCATTTGAATGACCTGGTAAAGTCGTTATATTGACCTAAGAAAATCATATTATTTTTCTTAAAAAATACAAAGTAATTTTATAATATTTTAGGAAAAATTCTAACACCCAATAAAAATTTCCAAGTCCTAACATAATATAAGAATTCATATATGAGATCTCCATAGACTGTTTTTGATGAAAACAAGGCATGGAACTCGACATAGGATGACATCTATTCGACTTTGCCGCTACGTCATCAACAAAAATGTAATAGGCTTGAAAGGTCACAAACACAACTTTTATCCAATGATACAAAGAGTTTTGTCCGGAATTAACCCAATACATACAAATTGACTCAATTGAAAATTTTTCCTTGAAAATCTCCCATTTGGATATTCCGTGACAAAACTAAAAATAAAAACCCTATGGGTTGTCAAACTCATCTAAAAGACTCAATCCTAATCCAAAAGGAAAAAAATACAGACGCCTGGATGACACATACTCTGAGAAGTTTTGCTTGCATTAAAACTTTATCGTACGATTTAAAACCAACACACTTAAACACACCATAAAAGCATAGAGAATATAATAATACAAATTTCATAATTAAATCCTCCCCCTTTGTCATATAATATCTACCTAAGAAATATGTCTCCCCTAAGATAGATCTCCCCAAATGTGAAGAGTTGGATACCATTTCTCCCCCTTTTTTTTAAAGAATAGACAAAGACTAAGGTGCATAAAATAATTAATTTCTCCCCCGGTTAAAACAATTTTCCCCTAAATGAAACAAGGGCTAAGAATAAAGGAAAAAAACTAAAAATGTTATGTATTAGTGAATAGTGATACAATAAACAACAAAACAACTTGGCCACATAAGAATAACTAATTCACATAAGGAATAATAGATACCAACTATGATGAGATAGAAAAATGATATCAACTAGAATGAACAAAAATGAGCATGGGATACCAATGAAAAATCGCAACAAGATAGATATTGATATTAAAAAAATACCATATAAGGACTAGATGTAAAAGCAAATACTCGGAACAAATAATACCATATATATAAATATAAAACATATCAATGAAGCATAATCACACACATATATATAGGTATAAATACCACACAAGAAACTAAATACGATAAGCTTTCCACACTTATATGGCATAAATGTGCCTAATAACATGTGAAAAATAGAGTGAAGGGGTGTGAACTAGATACAAAAGGGTTATGGACCAATAACTTAAACATGTTCAAGGAGTTCTATTTGATCGCAAAACTTTATTGACTAAGATTTAGCCTCATGTGATAAGAAAATGTGAACTCAAAGAACAAATAAGCACAATATACACAAGCCTAGAATTTTGATGATTCTACAAATCAATAGAGTCATGGCATAACAAGCATAACTAGGATTCATAGTACTGTTGCATGACCACTATTCATGTGTGAGGATAGGGGTTGCTTTCAAGTCTGGTTAGGCATGATGTAGTATGGTTGTCATCCCCGGATATATGTTTATGACTGCCTCCACTGTATATATTTTTGTTTGGGATTAATGGTGAGATTTTAACTCATTGGCTCAGTATGAGGCGTGATGCTTGGAGTCGGATAGCACACGTGAGGTCCTAGTTTTGGGGATACGATTATTCATATATAAAAGAGCGATAAATATATATGTTTTTTATGATATAATGTATATATATATATATATATATATATATATAGCACAGGTGTAGCTATGTTATTTTTATTTTTTATAGCTAGTGTGTCGCTACAATATTTGTTTATGAACATATACCTAGAGAAGGTAGTATTACTTAGCTAATAGAGGGTATTAGCGGGATTGGACTTAAATAGAAATTATATGTCCTAATTAGACCGTGTAGTTTAATTAGGATAAATAAAATGAACATGTTATGTGCACATTATAGTTGAGAGGTGAGGTTTATCGCATGTGAATGAAATCGGTTAATTATGAAAGTTATACACTATTGTTTTAATAGATTTAGCTTTGACCCGCAGGCTATTATTTTTTATTGCTTTTGTTTTTATACCCCAGGTGTGAAGTAGCAGTAGCCAGAACTATAACGATAGATTCATTCTTGTCGGACAGTAGTTGTGGACATTATGTCTTAGTTTAGATGCCTCAGCTTATTTTATTTAGCTAGGAATAATCATTTCAGTTTCAGTATGAGTGTGTTGCTTGTAGATGGACGGACTTTTATCTTTCTATCAGACATTTATATTCAATACTCAGTTTTATTATTCAGTTTTATACTGTGGATGTTTTATTTCGCGACTGATAGTTTATTTGGTTCACCCTTATTATTTATCTATGCAAGATTATTATTCATATTGTTTATATTATATTGTGATTGCGATAGTGATGGTGATAATGAATCATAGTGAGATTCTTATTTTATTTTGGTAGAGGATTGACCACCAGGTATTAGGATAGGCAAGTTATAACAATTGGTATAAGAGCATTAGGTTCTAGTGTCATTAGTATCTATGCAGACTTGTTATGTTTGTAGATTTGACTTTTCTTTGACATAGAGCTCTATGATTAGGATTGTTGGTTCATATTGCGTATTTATGTTCCTTTTCTATTGTTAATATTTAAAATGAATCTCATACAACTTTAGTTCGATTTCAGATGCCAAGCATAAGAAGAGGTGGACCAGCACGTGCCTCTAGGAGGGTCGTAGAGCATTAGGCTCAACTGAAGACGCAGACCACTCAGGGGATGGTAACTACAGTAGGGGCCATAACTATTCTTGTACAAGATATTAATGATGCAATGACTATCCTAGAACAACATTTTCCCTAGGCACAGCCACAGCACCCAGTGGCACTAGTTCAGGCTCACCTAGTGCCATCAGTTTGGGAAAGAGTCAGAGAGGCCTTCCAAAAGGGCTATCTGCTAGAGTTCCAGGGGAGTGCGAACGTTGTAGAAGCTATCCAGTGAAAGAAGGATATCCAGAGTCATTTTCATATGGTGGAAAGTAGTGACAATCAAAAGCATGTACTAGCTATATTTAAGCTATTCGGGTAGCTCTTCAATTGTGGGAGTCAGTTACCATGTCAGAGGAGAGGGACGTGATTACTACGTAAGATTTTTGGGTACGATTGGAATGCATGTTCTTTCCATCGACAGTCCAGACGAAGATGAGGAGGATATTCCTATATCTCTCACAGGAGGTGTCGAACAGTGGCCGAGTACGAGGAAGACTTCACTCATCTGGAAAACTTTATGCTAGATAAGGTGAACACTAAGGAGAAGAGGGTCCTCAAGGTTACAGAAGGTCTTACTTGGAGGATTTTCCAGCATTTATTAGGGAACCTGGTGTTACAGACATACACTAAGGTCGTTAATGCCATACTACTGCCCTACCAAGACCATTGTTTACATCTAAGGGGAGGGGAGAGTACTGGAGTATCTAGCCAGCAGGTCAAGACTAGGAGCAGCAGTGCTAGCGGGGCACCACAACAGTAAGGTAGGTAGCAAGAACAGGGATCCCAGTAGGGGGCTCAGTTAAAAAGTTTAGGCAGGGTAATGGTAGTTACAGGCAGGGACATCAGGGCCAATAGTATGCTCTTTAGGGTCAGCAGGGCCAGGGGAATTAGACTGGAGGGCAGAAGGGGTGAGGTTATGAGGGCAAACAGAGACAGGGGCAACCTCATCAATGTCAGGAGGACTAGAGGTAGGCAAATTTTTTGGGGAAATGTTTTGTTGTGGGGAGTAAGGACACATGCGACCCACTTTCCTAAATAGGGCCAGGGGTTCGTAGCAAGATGCCCAGTCGGGGTAGCAATTACTGTAGCTTCTAGACCCACCAGTAGTTCCAGCATTTATGCCTATACAAGGGAGATTTGGGCGTGTGTATCATGTTCGTGGATCATCTTTACATCCAGCCTTGTTAGCGATTAAAGTATATTTTTTATTCATGAGAACTTAGGGCGGGTATTATTTTACACGAGTGAGTCACATTCTTTTGTTATCACTAGATTCACGTGTGAGACGGGTTTGGTGGATACAACATTATATATTGTTATGATCCGTTGGGGTAGCGAGGCTCTCATTCATTCCATCTGTAGGGGAGTGGGTGTGGACATTAGGAGGTTATGTTTTAGAAAATCTTCTCGTTTTAGAGGTGTATGAGTATGATGTTATCCTAGGTATGGATTGGTTAGTGATAGTTAGAGTGATGGTGGACTGTTATAGTAGGACTATCGTCGTTGTTATACAAGGACGTGATAGGTTTCTTATGGCGATGCCTCGTCCGGAGGGTCAAGAACACATAAGTGTTATATTGAGGAAGAGACTTTATAGAGTATAGCTGTCGTGTTAGATTCGATTCCTATGAATAGGGATTTTATTGATGTAATTCAGGGGATACCAGGGTTGCTGTTGAGCCAGGAGATTGAGTTTGTGATAGACTTATTGTCGGGGACTACGTGATAGTGAAATCAACATATTGTACGACTTCTTTAGAGATGCCATATCGAGAGTTCAGATTTAATAGCTTTGGGGGCAGGGTTTTGTCCGTAGGAGTACATCACCTTAGGTGCCCCACTATTGTATCTTGGACCAACAGATCTCGATAACCGAAAGAGCTAGGCGATAGTGTATCATGAGGTTCCTTGTTTGGATTTTAGTAGGGTGATGCTATTTTATTAATTTAATTGGTGAGAACTTAAATTATTTAAGAGTTGGGGACAAACTCGGGATAAGTAGGATAATGCTTCGGGTGATAGCACGGGTTAGCTGAATTTAATATATATATATGAATAAGAAAAATATTTGTGTGTATGATATTTATGGGAGACATACCCATCCTAGCAGATACGCTATCAAGGAGGTTACGCATCGTGGGAGGTCACTCTGGCGAATCTCAATAGAGGTACTACCATTCTCCTAGGTCATAGGTGTTGTGCATGCCCATGTGATGTAGGGATGGAGTCCCACGGACTTAAGGCCATAACCACCTCCAATGTTCGTTTAAGATTTTTGGGTTTCGTGGTGAGATCACGACCCAGTTGCCCAGAATGTGGAGGACATTCCTGGATCACGATTTCATGCTAGTGAGCTCACGTCCAGAATGTGGAGGACATTCATGAATGTGATTGCATATATATGTATATGTATATATGTGTGTGACATTTCTATTGAATGTAAATAATAGTTTAGTTAATTGTATATGGGCGTAATAAAAAAAGTGCGGATGTGTATTATACAACTAGAGTAAAGTTATGCGAATAATTAATGAAAAGATAAGTAACTAAGCGATTGAATAAGATAATTGAGAAATTAAAGATAGACAATACTCGAGTAATGGTAGTGTACTAGTGAGAATTGTAATAAGACTAGTTAGGTGGGGTAGAGTAACCAGTGGGTTAAAGTGAATACGCTAGATGCGCACTACAGTTGAGAGGTGAGGAATATCTCATGGGAGTACGACACCGGATCAAATATGAAAAGTTCAACTGCATATTTATTAACGCATTTTAATTACTTACAAATGTTTTTAAAAGGCTTTGGGCTTTGACCCTTGTAAAATTATTTTCCAAAAACTCATAGGTATCCAGCCACAGGGATGCCAAAGATGATTGTTCCTTTTCAGGGACACATAGCTACAACTGATGTGGAGGCTTGCAAGATTTTCGAGTAGTTGATTCTATTATTGACTTTCAAGATTAGATTCTCTATTCCAGTATTAGTTGGGTTTGTTGCCCCTTTTCATTCAGACTTATGCATTTCAGATTATTTTAATGAGATGGGTTGAATGTATTGGATTTTTTACCCGATGATTTACTCGGGGACTTTGTTTACTTATCTTGGCTTCAGACTTTACTTTGTGATTTCATTTATATTGAATACTGTGTATGGGATTATTGTAAATTGATTAATATTGTTGTATATTAATGAAAGATAAAATTTGGCACCGGATTATTTAATTAATAAGTGTTTAGTATTTTAAAATGTTTTCAACAGTGATTCTAAGAATGAACTAGATGTGATTCCTATTTTATTTTAGTAGAGGGTTGATCACCTGTTATTGAAATAGGTGGGGTGTCAAAAATGGTATCAAAGCATAAGGTTCTAGAGTCATTAGGATTTGGGAAGACTTATGGCATTTTCAGCATTGCTCTTCTTTGATATAGAGCCCTAAGCTTACGATTGTGAATTCATATTATGACCTACATTCGCCTGCTATTGAGTGTAGTTAATGCGATTAATATAAGAGTTTAGTTGGGCTTTGTATACTTAACAATATAGGATGACCAGTGAGGGTCGTTAGGAGGACTAGAGGAGGAGAGGCTCAACCAGAGCCACATGGTATTCTAGGAACGGTGACCGCAGTAGAATTCACCATTATTATTATTATTCATAAAGTTGATGCTGTGATAACTATGAAGGCGCAGTAATTTCCCCAAGTACTACCATGGAAGATGGTGACACAAAGTTAGACTCACCCAATACAGTCGATAATGTAGATTGCTAAAGAGGATTTTCAGAAAGGCCATCTGTAAGAGTTCGAGGAAAGTGTGAAAATTTGATTGGTCAATGGAAGGAAATCATCTAAAGGAAATTGTGTATGGTAGAGTGTAGTGACACTCATGATTAAATTTTGGGCAAAATTTAGTGTTTTGGTCATGGGAGTTAGTCACCACATCCAAGGAGAGATACCATGAATATCGACAATTTTGGGGTGCGATTTGACAGAAAATCCTTCAATCAGTTGTTTAAACAAAGAAGAGAAGGAAATTTAAATCCTTATCATAAGAGGGTCGAAAAGTGGCCAAACATGAAGGATAATTTCCTTGTTTAGCAAACTTCATACCCGATGAGGTGGATATGAGGGATAAAAGGGGTCTTTGAGTTGATGATGGACTTATGGGTAGAATACGCTAGCATTGAGGGGGAAATTCATCTTGAACGACTTATGGTGATGTCATCAATGTCATACTTTTGCAAGGGAAATATCAATGCTTCCATGTGAAGGGAGATAAGATATTGGGGAGTATAACCAGCAGAGTAAGAATGAATGTAATTTGTGCCAGTGGGGCACTACCTAGGAGAATAACCAATAGAGGGACCCATTTAAAATATTCAGATTAAGGGATTTTTTACCTAGTGAATGGGGATTTCGATAGGACAACCAAGACCAGCAACAAAGAGATTTTTTCAGTCGTTATTCACTTGTGAAGAGACTGGCCGCAGGAAGAGGGATTGCCCAAAGTGAGGTACAAGCAACTACGGGATGGTGTCCTAGAGGTACAACCATTACAATAATTCTTGGGTCAATTTCGATGTGAGAATCATGTTTAGGAACCCGTTGACCAGGCAACGCAGTTAGCAATTAATGGTAAACTTTTTGCTTTATTCGTATGAGATGGGATAAGTTTTAGGTGACATGGGTGCATCATAATATATGATTATTAACAGAAAAATTCACGGGTTACTCGAGTTTAGTGGGTGCATTGGTAGTGTTAGCCTTATTATTAGGCATATATTACTGTTTGGTAGTGGGGCTCTTTGGTGCCGTCCACAGGGGAGGGACACTAAGAGGATGTTTATATTGTGTGATAGTTTTTCTCATTTTTATATTTATGAGGTTAGAGAATAATATTATCCTAGGTATTGACTGGTTAGAGAAGGTTTGAGCGATGGTGGATAGTTATATTAAGAATATAGTATTCGCTGTTCTAGGGTAGAATGTACTGTTTTGCAAGGTACCACCTGAAAGAGGTCGAGCCTCTATAAGTATTATATTGTAAAGGATACTTTGGGGAGTATAGATGTCTCAATTTTTTCAATCCCGATGTGTAGGGACTCTACTAATGTGATTCAGGGGATATTGGGTTTATTTTCGAGCGAAGAGGTTTATCTCATTATTGATTTAGCGTTGAGGATATAGTGATAGTGAGAACACCATATTTTATGGCTCCTTGACTGATGTGAGGGTGGACAATTAAACTTATGTGTGGGGTAACATGACTTAGGGCATCCTAGTTAAATGCTTTGGGCTTACCGATCTCAGTGACCGACAATGTTAGGTAGCTTTATATCCAGGGGGTTCCTTATTTGGATTTTTCTTGCGAGACATCCCACGAATGAACCTCAGTGAGCATCAGATTTTAGGATACATGTGGTTGATAGGACATGGAATTAGTACTACAGTTATTGCATGAGTACGTGGAAATTATTTTTGAGTTAGTTCTTTTGATTTAAGGCTAATGAGGTCGGGTAGCACTATGTGGGGAGAACTGGGTAACATTTATACCACTAGTGGTTAGTTGGGATAACATCGAGGATATTAAGTAATGATTGATAGGGTGACCAAATATACCCTTATTTTGTAGCCATGCAGAGTGTGTGGGGCCAAGTTGGGCATATTATTATTATATTTTTACAATTTCACAGATATGCGCGGGAGATAGGGTGTATGGGCACCCTGGTTATTTTGATTTTTAGTATCATTCACGATAATCTGATGGAATAATGAATATGTTTAAGTCGTATTCCAACGAGGCAGTTCGAAGTCGAGTTATGAAAATGGGATTGACTGAACTTAATTTGCAAAAAGGAGATAGTCCAATTATATACATCAAGGAGAGCTATCGCAACGAAGAAGGGCCGAAAGATGGTGGAGATACATATGAGGAATTTTTCTAGCTAAGGGAGGATCGAACAGTTTTGGGAATGTGAGAACAGTCTCACTCAGGCAAGTGCTGAGGATGCCTTACACATAAATGGGAAGATAATTTTAATAGACAAGGAAAACCCACAAAGGGCAGAGCAGGTGCATGTATCATGATTTTCTTTTTGGCATACCCTAAGATAGAGGACTAATATGTATCGTATAGCATGGGATAAATAATACTCAAATCGGAGTGGGGCGTGACATAACGAATTTGTCTCCGATTGCACCACTTGTTAGATGAGAAAGGGGTGGTCCAAGACGATCGACCATAAATTTTCCAAGATGTAGAAACTCCAATGATGGAATGAGTAGGAGGACTAATGTAGTCAGTGATGGGTTATTAACATCATGAAAGGATTTAAGTGTCCTTTGAGTTGTGGAATTGGCTGACTAAGATGGACATTATGGAAAATTTGGGGTGAGTTACTTTATCGACTAGTGTGCTCGTTGTTTAATAGGAAATATGGATTGAGTCGACACATATTGAAGCACAACGTTGTTGTATATTAGGATGAGTAAATGGGGACGAAGTTGTGTTTTGAGCTAGGCGTATTATCCAGAGATCGAGGAGTAGACGAAAAGGGCAACTAAGATGCAGGAGAATTTGAGGAATGTATATTATGAATTTTTGGGCTTAATCAGAAGTTACCTTGTGTAGAAGAGAAATTTCGCAAGAGTTATGTTGTAATGAATCAAAGATTTTGAATTCTGACATGAGTGGTCAGGTACGATTCTGGATGTCTCTTACGAAAGGAGTGATGGAATCTGGGAAAGAAAATAGAGGAGTTGGCACCTAGTGATGTTGGGACCTTTCCATAGTAGAGAGAAGGATATAGCTGGTAGAGTATACACTCATCATATTGGAATATTTTTTTAGATAAGTGAAATGTGTTGTGAACTCGTCGAGGTGTAATGTTAAGATAAATAATGTGGTATTTCAGTATAAGTGACTAGAGCGGACTAGTCACTAGTTTTGAACGGTAGTGTATAGACCGTCGGGCTAAAGAGTACCTTTAGTGGAATGTAGTGGAAACAGCATAATGTTTCCAACTTTGGGAAGGTAAGGATGCCATGGGAGGAAGTATTCGAAGCTATTAGTACCAGACTGATATGAATTTTGATGAAAAAATTCCTTTATAAGAGGGGAAGTATGTAACACCATGTATTTTTGAATAATTATGGATTAATTATTTTTAGTATTTTTAATTACTCGTGTGTCGTAATTTAATGAAAATAAAAAATATTGCGTGTTTAATAAATATTAATTTATAAGAATGGGATTAATATTTATGTGGTAAATTTAGTAATGTGATTATAGTAAATAAAATTTGGTCAATTGTTAGTATGCCGTAGTGAGTAATAACAACGGGAATTTGACGGTATCTTAATCGGGCTTTCTAGTAGACTATTTTAAGGTTGAGATAGGAAATTAATGTATAGTGACTCCAATAGCAATTTCGAGTGCACGATTGATCCCAAATAGGATGAAATAGTCAGAATTAAGTACCCGAGGGGTAGTAATTGAGTTCCGGGGATTTTTAGACTAGTATGTACTCATGTGGAGGTAATTGGGTTATTTTAAATTAGCATAATAACCTAATTCAAGATTAGGCATATAAAAAAGGGGGTTAGTGTGGGGAGGCAGCCACTTCATTATTTTAAAATCCTAAGAGAGGAGGAAGAGAGGAAAAAGAAGAGAAATCAAGAGAGGGCCCTAGAGGAGGCAAAATAGGGAGGAGATTAAGGACTCTTGGCGTTAATCAATCACACACGAGGACGATTCAAGACCTACGAATAATTTAAGGCAATTAAATAACTTGCTTAATCATATTTGTAGTAGTTTCAATTCGTATCATGGATGGTGCTATGAAAACCAATTTTTGGGTGAGGGTTTGCATGTAAAGTGGATTTTGGGTGAAATAAATTCCATATATAACGGTGTAAATTGATGCATGATGTTATTGAATGAATCCCATCTGATAAAGATAAGATTTTGATAGAGATTTATAGGTTTGATCATAGTTAATTGGGGTTTTGAAATGAAACTAAGTTAAATTGAGGTGTTCATTATTGAAACTCATAGGCATGGATTTATTTAATGATTAAATAATATAATTAAGATTAGTTTTAGATGTTAAAATGATTTAAAATATGTCCCTTTATGTTCTATATTTAGTGGGTGGTGTATAATAATATTTTTAGGGTGATTGGGACCGAAATTAGGGAAGAACATTAGTTAAATTTCGTCAGAATCAAAACTACAGCGTTTTGGGGTCTCTCTAAGAAAGTGAACCGGTTTGCTTTTAGGACGCATTGGTTCGGATTTCTAGAATTTTCAAATCTTGGGTTATTTTAAGGATTGGGTTAATTCGGGGGATCTCGAGCTGGTTTAGGAAACCCATAAAATAAAAAAGACCACTAGAAACAACTTTAGAAGGTTTTACGTTACCTTAGGATGATAGGGTATCCTGAATTAAATTAAAATTAGTGGAATGAATTATACTTTGAGTATTTTCCATAATTAATTTTTTATAGAAGAATTCATATGATATTATTTACAGGCTGGTTGGGTAAGCTTGGGTATTTTAGTAGGGTGATGTATATTATTAATTGAATTCGGGTTGGTTGGGTAAGCCCGAGTATTTTAGCAGGGTGATGCTATTTTATTAATTTAATTGATGAGAACTTAAATTATTTAAGAGTTGGGGATAGACTCAGGATAAGTAGGCTAGTGCTTTGGGTAATAAGCACGGGTTAGCCGGATTTTATGAATATATATACAAAAAGTCTCCTGTAAGGACTCCTTATTGTGCAGACCTCGGTACATACCATTCTTTTAAAATAGTAAAAAAATAATTTTTTATTAAACTTCATGGATATGATCTTCACGGTGAGAAGATCATCTCCAATTTTTTTCCTCAAAAAATTCAATAAAAAAAACCGTTGACATGAGGTGATATGTCAAGAAATTGTATAAATATGCATTTTTTAGCATTCAACTTTTGGTTCGGCTCCAGCCACTTGATTGATTGAATTTTTTGATGAAACTTCATGGATATCATCTTCTCACCGTTGAGATTATATCCATGAACTTTCATAAAAAAAATCAATCAAAAAGTGGGTGAGATGATCGTCAAAATTTCAATAGTCGAAAATGCTTATTTATACCATTTTTTTTACATATCACCTCATCTCAACGAGTTTGTATTGAATTTTTTTATGAAACAAATTGGACATAAACTTCTCACCGTAGAGATCATATCCAAAAAATTCATTATTCTAATATTTTAAAAAAATGGTATGTACCGGAGTCTGCACCATAAAGAGTCCTTATATGAGAGTCTCTCTCTCTCTCTCTCTCTCTCTATATATATATATATATATATATATATATATATATATATATATATATATATATATATATTGGTATATAGATAGTATATATATGAATAAGAATAATATCTATGTGCATGATATTTATGTGAAACATACCCATCCTAGCGGATATGCTATCAGTGAGGTTGCACGCCATGAGAGGTCACTCTCGCGAATCTCAGCAGAGGTAGTATCGTTCTCCTGGGTCATGGGTGCTATGCATGCCCATGTTGTGTACGGTTAGAGACCCATGGAATAATTTAGTATGGTTATGACGACGGACTTAAGGCCATAACATCCTCCAAAGTTCGTTTAAAATTTTTTGGTTCGGTGGTAAGATCCCGGCCCAGCTGCCTAGAATGTGGAGGACATTCATGGATCATGGTAGCATGTTAGTGAGCTCGCATCTAGAATGTGGAGGAAATTCATCAATGTGATTTCATATATTATGAGGGATATATATATATATATATATATATAGAGAGAGAGAGAGAGAGGCTCCTGTGCACACTAAGTTTGCACACTAAGTTTGTACATTACCTTTTTAAAGTAGTAAAAAAAAAAATTTTGAGTGCTGGCGCACACCAATTTTTTTATGTGATATTTTAACATTTCAACGGACTCACATAAAAAAAATTAGCTCAAAAAAACTTTTTTTACTATTTTTAAAAAATCGGTCAAACTTTTGCAGTTTTTAAAGGGCTTAAAAGCATAGAAAGTTTGACCGGTTTTTTAAAACTAGCAAAAAAAGTTTTTTTGAGCTGAATTTTTTTATATGGGTTCCTTGAAATGTTTAAATATTACACAAAAAAAAACAACTCAAAATTTTTTTTTTACTACTTTAAAAAGGTAATGTGCAAACTTAGTGTGCAAACTTAGTGTGCACAAGAGCCTGCCTCTCTCTCTCTCTATATATATATATATATGTGTGTGTGTGTGTGTGTGTGTGTGTGTGTGTGACATTTCTGAGTTACCGAGTTACAAAGAAGTATATTCGAACATGATAGAATTATTGAGTTACATTCAACAAAAGTTCCAATGCAATAAAAACATAAAAGATGGGGAAATTAAGAAGAGTGGATAGTTAGTAGGGGTATCCATTATGAACCACAAGTTGGTTGAGCTAAAAAGATGGTGATGATGTTGGGGTAGTCTTCTCGATATTACTCTGGTCAGCAGCTAAATTAGCCAAATCTAACTTGGCTTCCGCTTTGATAGTGGACCCACGAGCAGCCTCAACCTCTTGCTCAGACTTAACTAAAAACTCATGCAAACTTATGTATTTCAGACTATTTTAATCATCTAGGGGTATTAATTGGGCGTGTTTCCCCTTTTTATTCAGACTTATGTATTTCATACTATTTTAATCATATGGATTGGATGTATTGAATTTTTTACCTGATGTTTTATTCATGGACTTTTTAACCTATCTCTGCATCAGACTTCACTTTGTGATTTTATTTATATTGGATATTTTGTATGGGATTATTGTGGATTGATTAATATTGTTGTATGTTAATGAAAGATAAAATTTGGCACTGACTTATTTCATTAATAGATGGTTAGTGTTTTAAAATGTTTTCGATAGTGATGCTAAGAATGAACGAGATGACAATCTTGATTTATTTTAGTAGAGTATTAATCACCTATTATTGAAATATATGGGATGTCACAGCCTTCTAAGAAGCGGCCAGAACAGATTCAGAGTTCTTCAAAGTGACGGTGAAATCACCCACCTTGGGATAATCGGAGCACTTCTATAAAATAGTGACAAAGTTCGCCACAAACTTGAAAGAGAAGAATAAGAATTATGTCAAAATTTTAAGAGATTCAACAATCCAGACGGGATACAAGAAAATTTCATTTACCACCACCAACGCCTGAGATGCATGGGTATAAAGTTGATCATGAGTCTTCTTGCCAACTTGCTTGCGTTCAATCACGGGCACTCCCTATTTTAACTGGAAAAAGTTCAAGGAAGTATTTTTGGCCACCGACATCCCTTGGTGGCCTTTTCAAAATTTATAGGTGTCACCCTTCTTGGAAGGCGTTACAGTAATTAACGATGAATGGGTCTTTTCCTTCTTATTTTTCTTTCAAACTGAGAAATCTGATACAGGTATGGGGATAGAAGGACCCTTAGGTTCAGTCCTCTTGGGAACCTTATTCCTAGGGGAAATGGAAATCATGTAATTGTCTTCCACCAAAAGAATCCTTCTCTCGGGAGCCATTTTTTTTCCTTAGCGTCAAAGATGCTATCGATGTTCAACGACTCAAAAGTGGAAGAAGTGAAACACCCCTTATAGGTTGAAGGAAGGGGAATGTCAAGGATCTAGTTCAGTGGACAAGTTGTAAATTTGTTGGTGGAATTATTATACTATAGAAGAAAAGACGTCGATCTTAGGTTACCACCAACAACAATCAACGACCTTATTAGATTCCAAACATTGATGAGCTCCTCTATATTGAAATGAGAAGGAGATGACTCTTTCTTCTTTGATTGTGTTGTACAAAAGAAAAGGAAAATCAAGAGTAACGATATTATCAAATTAAGCTTAGAGCAAGAGAAATAAAAGTTAACCCAAGTCATTTCCCCTCTCCAGGCACAGAAATCCGCGATACTACTCACTTATAAAAATAGGTGGGTGTTGCTAATTTATGGCGATGAAACATATATCCCAATAAGCCTTATTGGAATCAGGAAGGTTGAAAACTAATACTATGTCAATATTCATCTCCTTTAGATATAAAGTCCCATCTGTTGTGTGGGATAAAGAGTAGCAATATCTAATCTCTGGAATCCTTATTTTGGCCCCGTACGTCTCATTACTTTTATGGGCTTCGTTGACCATCCGCTATGGGTTTGGGTCATATTTTGGAGGGGGTAATCACCACAAAGAACTCACAAAATTCCAAGAATAGTTGGTTTAGGGGAAATGATATTCCCCCTTTAGCCACTGAGAAGGTATGAATCTAATGAACGCCCTCAACGCAACTAAATCGTTACCCAAGAAGTAATAGAGTATATTTTCTTAAACTCTCCCACAATCCTATCGCTAGCAGCATAAACCATTTTTGTGAAAGCAAAAATAGAATAAAGGATTACTCAACAAAAATAGAAATGATAGAAAAAAGTTAAAAAGTTCAAGGGAGTCGCAAGAAAAAATAAACAAAGACAAAGAGAGCTTACAAGCAGAGTGTGAAGACAAAGGCTCCAAATGTTATTTTTTAATAAAAGAAAGTATTCAAATAACGATGCAAAGTTTTACATTCAACAAAATCAAAATTCCAAAATCTAATTATATGGAACAATGCCTAATATTATTAATGCAACTAACGGTTTATTTTTTAAATTCTGGACTAGGTACCCCTCATCGCCACCGATTAATTACAAAGCATGCCCCCATAAAAACCTAATACTACATTATCATGGTCTAACCAATCATTTGGGCCATGAAAGCATACAGAACTCTCCAGTCCATTTTTGCCAAAGATTTTTAGGAGCAATTGTGGGGTGAAAATCATAATGGTCCAAATCTCCACCGCCCAAGTGTGCCCAACCT
This sequence comes from Sambucus nigra, assembly GCA_949130495.1. Taxonomy (NCBI): domain Eukaryota; kingdom Viridiplantae; phylum Streptophyta; class Magnoliopsida; order Dipsacales; family Adoxaceae; genus Sambucus; species Sambucus nigra. Next base: position 289,288,459 of record OX422210.1, read on the forward strand.
GGAAATATAAAGCACACCACTTAAGTCGAGATTAATTTCATATGGGATAAACATAAAAAGCTCATTCTTTGTATGGATATCGATAAAAATTAGGAAACGAGCCAACCAATAGCTGTAAGAAGTTCAAAATATCTCAACTAGCTTTATGGTTGTAAATACAAACCTCACCTCAGGGCAAAGTGACATGTAATTCTTTGGTTACGAGTTATAAAGAATTGTTATACATGGAGAAACACCACGTGGACGTAGTTAGTGCCGAACCACATAAAATCCTTTTGAAGTGAGATTTTTTTATTCCTGGTTTGGTTCGAAATTGTTTAGATTCATTCATTAATATTATTTCCACTCACAACAACAATATTAAAATTCCAAACAAAGAGCGTAGTAGTATATGGGGGTAAGGCAAGCCAACATTTGCCTCACCCAGTATCTACAGTGAAGCAGGAGTCTTGTGCATTGAGTTCGACCTTTTATTCAAAAATAAGCTACAACCCCAAAATAAATAATTAATATTTTTCAGATATTTAACATTTAAACTAACTTAATAACCTAGTTTCAATATTTCAACATCTCTAAATCAAACAATTATTCTATAAAACAAATACAAATTATCAAACACATATAACATATTTGATTTCAGCCTTCAATATAGATTAGAGATACATAGCATATGTAATAACCTTAATAAATAATAGTTTCTCCAATAAACTACTTTTATAATATAGTAAATCCTTAAAAAAACGCTTACTACTAGAATTCAACAATCATGAAATGAAGAGTATAAGAGGTGAAGCGCAAATTGAGTAGCCGAGAGAGAGAATCGGAGGAGGCTAATGAGGGGGCGGGACGTCGAATGTCCTATGGGCGACAACCGACTTGGTGGTGTGGAAAGAGAGATGAGATTTGCGAGAGAAAGAGTTGTTCTTAGATAAGTTAGGGTTTTTTTCTTATGGTTGGATTGAAATTCAATGTGCATGACGTGCATGAATAGTTTTAAAAGTAAAAAGAATTGGGCTTTTCATCCCTCAGTTTTATTTTTTTTATTTTTATCTATCTTGTACTTTAAAAACTTACATTCAAGCCCAATTTTTTTCACCGAATGTACACTAGAAAATCCCAAAAATAGCCAATCGTATAGATAATGGAGATTACAATTTACATCTACAATTCGAACTTTTTTTTTCTTTTGTAAAATTTTTTTACAATAGAGATATATGAATACAAAAAGATTTTTTATCAATTAGTCTCGTTTATTAAGTATGTAGTTTAATAAGTCATTGTTAACGCAAAAATTCTTTATCTACGATGACCAATCAGAAAATGACACATGTCATCCTACGTGGCAATATTCGACACCCGAGGAGAGTTGGTCAGTACCCGAGGAGAATTAGTCGGCACCCGAGGAGAGTTAGTCGGCACCCGAGGAGAGTTGGTCGGCATACCAACCAGGAAGATCAAAGGATAACTACGCATTTAATGAGCCTTAATGTACATTTATACTGTATTAATAGATGACAACACATAGTATACCAAGAAATTCAACAATTAGATTCGTTGAATGTAGACATAAATGTCTACATACAATGAATCTCTTTATCTCCCATCACTATAAATACATGTATCCCCTTAGCCAAAAAGGAGGAGAACCAAGAAATCAAGAAACACCATACACAAGATACACATCCTTTCTCTCTCTAAACCATATTGTGCTATTGTAAACCTCTGGGAATAAAATAACAGTGGACGTAGGCTTTATTCATAGCCGAACCACTTTAAAAACATTTGTCTCTTATATGTTTGATGTGAATGTTTATCTTCATCTTCAATCTCATCCTTGTCATTTATCTGCTGTTGACGCCACTAAAATGGCAGTGGCCATTTTCTGTCTTCAACAGATTGGCGTCGTCTATGGGAACATGTTACAAGCATTGTTCTCCATCAAAAGCTAAGTTTTTACTTTCTCTACGTATAACTAATTATACATACATCTTTTGATTCAATCATGATTTTTATGTTTATATACATAAATTAATTGTCCAATTTTTATCTGCAAAATATTGCATATCATGATTTTAAAATCATAACTGTTAGATCAATTCTTATTTTGAAATCTGAAAAATAATGGATTTCATAAATCATAACTTTTTGCTTGATTCTCAAGTTTCTATTTTATATCATGGAATAAATATTTTAAATGATTACATATACCAATATATATGACGGTGATAAGATTTTATATAAATTTTGTAAGGTCTTTGATGTCTATTCAAATTCCCATCATATTTTTAATCAGAGAATGGAAAAAGTTAAAATCAAGAACAATTTCTCTCTCGATAATCACAATTCTGACCTAGATCTGCTTTAAAAGTTCTCATCAATTTGATTCATAATATATATATATATATATATATATATATATATTCAGTGTTCGACAATTTTCATCATGAACGTTAAGCATCTATGGCTCTTCTTGAAACTGTTCTGGGCAAACACGTTTATGTAATGAGTTACATCAAGGAAAAAGATTTGACATATGTTGATTCACATATTTCACATCTTCTACAAGGGAGTAAAAATTCAAAACCATTCTTTTTCCTCTTGGATATTGATCATATTTTCTCTTAGATCTGATGATTTCTATTGGTTATCTCTTAGATCTAAGAATTTTGATTTGTTACGATTTATTAATTCTGATAAAGATTGATTTATTGGTTCGATGATTGATTTTTGGTATAATTTTCGTAATGATTTTTATCATCCACCGTATTTTTTATCTCCATAAATGGAAAATAGGAAGGAAACCCAAAATCTTTCTCCTGAAAATTCTCTACCCACTTTCGTAAAGAAGATGAAAAATGAACAGTCTCTCAAGAAAGGGCAATGGAGAAACTTTCCCAGGAAGATGAAGAAATTTTGGATTTATTAAATTCATATCAATCGTTTTGACTTCAACCGTCTACAACAACAAAAATAATGAAACTGGGCGGCATAAAAAAAATAACCGGATGATCATCCACCTCACAACTTGGTTCGGTTTCAAATCAACAAAAAATTTCAATCCTAGGATTATATTACTCTTCGATTCAAAGTCTTCTTTCCTTGGGATCAAAGGTCTCATGAATCTGCAACTACTTTTTATCATCAATTGTGTGAGGATGAAAAATCCAAAAGAAGGTCACCGGATGAGTATTTCTGGTCGGTGAAAACTATGTGAATTTTTGCTCTACTTAATCGGAATAAAGAAGTAATCTCCTCGGTATATCTTATTGACAAGTATTTTTGGTCGGCAGCATTTTTGTTGGTCGGAACCATCTACTATTGGTCGGCGACATCTAGTTGTTACCCGACCAAAATTTGTTTACCAGACCATTTTTGTTGCTCGGTGGTAGGCTGTGAAGATCCATCAACCACATTGGAGTAGATCGGCAACACCTCGGTGGTTGTTTCAAAACAAGAACATCTGGTCGACATCTACTTTTGATAACAAAGAAATAGTTGGTCAACAACTTAAAAGGCCAAAGTTGGTCGGAAACAAGTTTTAGCCAAAACAAAGGCTTCTTGATCATATGTACATGGTCGGCAGATCAAAACGAAGGCATCCCAACACTGACGTCACATGATGCTGGTCGGCGATACCACTGGTCAGAGATGGTTATCACCTATTGACGAGGAATGCTGGAATGTAGGGATGGCAAATTTATTTGCCCAGATTATTAATTTTGACAAAGTCAAAATTATTACCATTGCTACCTATTTATTTTTCTCACACTTCTCTGACAAAATAAATGTTTTAAAATTAAATAAAATATATATGAACTTTATCATAGAATAAATTTTTCGATCCCATATTTGAGCATTTATTTAAAAATAAAATTATTTTATAAAAAGCTCAAATCAAACCTTATGACATCTAGTTGATAAAAAATTGCTCACATTGACACACAATTGGCACAAAACATTTTATTTCATATTTTGAAATTTTTATTGCCTTATGTCTGAGCTGATATATATTATATGATATTTAGCTGAAAATTTTTGCTAATGATAATTTCTATAAGAATCAATCTCAACAAGTGTTCGAGCAACTTATTAAATGCCGCATGTACAAGATTCACCCCCAACAGTTATCCTTTATCATGTATTATACATCAAGAGGAGATCCACGACTTACTATTTGTTAGTCGATGTCATCTATTTCTACTCGGCAGTTCTCATACACTTGGTCGGCATCAAGTCGGCAACAATCCTCCATCGAATTTCAGTTTACCAATTCCAGTCATCAACAAAGAACGGTTGAAAAACTTCTGGCATAGGTCGACTGTAAAAGGTCAGGGGCACCTCATAATTGTAAGTATGGCTGAATGATTATTGGAGAGCAGGTTGGCAACCAGTACTACAACAATAAACATCACCAGCACCAATTGTGTTGGTCCACTATATATAGCTAGTCAGAAAAAATCAAATGTTGGTCGGAGGCATTTCATTATGATCGGTGATGGATATTATGCAATTTGAGGAGTTCCCGAGCTCCCATTCGTTGATCGGCTACATCTATTTCTACTCGGATGTACCTATTGTTGGTCGGCGTGTATATAGTTGGTCGAGAAAATCAATTGTTGGTCAGCAACATCTCAACCTTGGTCGGAGGCAGTAGGAAGCTAATACCATAATTGAAAATTGATGATTCCTTTGGTTCTCTCTTTTTGATTTTGACAGAATCACTACTTCGTTGCCAAAGGACAAGACTATCCCCTTATTCTTATCCTTATCCTTTATTAATTCCAAACATGAAATTCCTAATTGAAAATTTGCATGGAGAAAAATTAAAGTGCATACTTGGTTATTTTCTAATCCACAGAAACTTTATGTGAAAAATATTCCAAGACCAAAAAATTATATTTGAGCATTTATTGAATTTCAAATAATTCCTAAAGTGAAAAATAATTTCTAAAAAACCAATTTATATTTGGTCTGTTAATTAAAATTAAAATGCCTAGCATTTTTATTAAAATTTGCTCATGAAAGACACGTGTAGCACAAAAATATTATTTCTTATTTTGAAATTTTTATTATTTTATGCTGATACACATCACATATTGTTTGGCTGAATAATCATTTTCATGATAATAATTATTTTCTCTAGTCTCGACAGGTGCTCGCGCAGCTTATTAAAATTTCATAGGGACGAGATTCAATCCCGATGAAAGCTCTTGTAAACCTCTAGAAAAGTAGTATTGCTCGACATCAGGCAATTTTGCCTCGACATATCAGCCAACATATATTATTTCATTTTTTGAAATTAATATTTTTATTTCTCAAACATATACATATCATTTATATTGATTAGATGACTAAATTATTCTTATGACTAATTAATTCAGCCTACACATATGGTATGTCAAGTTATTAATTTTTACAGGTACAAGATTCAGTGCCAACGAATATTCGAAAATAATCTTAAACTTCTGGAAAATATTATCATTGTTCGACATTATGAAATTTCACCTCAGCGAGGCATTATATATTTTATTATTACTCGGAGATATCGGCTCAAGCACAAATTATTCTATATCCCTTGGGATTCATATTGTATATTCATCTCAACACGGAACTCGGCGAGATATTCATATTCAGCTCCGAGAAAGAACTATAACATTTATTATATTCACCCCCCAACGAATAGTTGATCGGGATAATTGTTATTTATATTCAGCATGGAGCTCGAAAAATTTCTTCTCTCTCTATATATTCAGCTTCAAGGATGTCTCCAGTATTTATTACATCTTATTCCCAACAATCTGTTGGTTAGCTCAGAGGAGGTCTCCAGCAGTTATTATATCGTATTCCCAACAATCCGTTGGTCAGCTCCGAGGAGGTCTCCAACATTTATATTATCTTATTCCCAACAATCTGTTGGTCAGCTCCAAGGATGTCTCTAGCATTTATTATATCTTATTCCCAACAATCCGTTGGGCAGCTCCGAGGAAGTCTCCATCATATATTATCAAAAATATTTCCCAAAAATGCCAACTAAGGTTGGTTGGGAAGTAAAACTATTCATAAAAATGCCAACTAAGGTTGGTTAGGAAGAAAAACTATTCCTAAAAATGCTAACTAAGGTTGGTTAGGAAGAAAAACTATTCTAAAAGATGCCAACTAAGGTTGGTTGGGAAGTAAAACTATTCCTAAAAATGCCAACTAAGGTTGGTTGGGAAGAAAAATATTTCCCAAAAGTGCCAACTAAGGTTGGTTGGGAAGAAAAAATCCACCAACTCAGGTTGGTCGGAAATAAGAAGCTGTCAACTACAGTTGGTCGGAAACATTTTATGAGTATGTGAAAGCGATTAAGCAAAAAGCATTCAAAGTTCACATTCCACACTTGGGGGCTTCTATTAAAAATTCAGTTATTCATTCGGTGGCACATTCTCATAACATCATACAGTCGAGCACCAAATTCAACTCCATAAACTTACATAGTCGGGGCCCCGACTAATTATCATTCAGAAGTTATTTTTCTTGCTCGAGAATTAGTTCAGGAGGCTATTGAAGTTTGGGAGGTATATTGAAGTTCAGGAGGAATATTGAAGTTCAGGAGGTATATTGAAGTTCAGGAGGCATATTCAGGAGTTATTATGCACATACTATTGAAGTTCAGAAGTCAAATTCAGCATCTACAGCACTGAGATCTTTACTACTACTGTCCCGACCAACATTGAAGAAGAAGTTGTATGAAAATGTTTCAAAGTCCACCACTAGCTTGGTACTAATCAGATTGAAGAGTTGGGTTCAAAAGCTAGTATGTTACTCGACAAAGTATTCAGAGGATCATATATCAGAAGAATCAAGCACGTGAAGTTAGCACTCAGTTGCTCGGCACAGGAGGCAGTTGGTCGGCTAGCAAACCAATCAACATACTTGAAGATTATGACAAGCTACAAGCTGCATACTATGGCATGGCTGCATCCAAATTCCCAGGGGTGATACATAGCACATGGAGTTCCTCAAAAGAAAGATTAACAACCATCGATCAGCCTGCATCATATGTCGTCCAGGAGATAATGCACTTTATGTTGAACAAATCAAGAAGGTAGATCAAGAATTTCACGAGCACCGAGCAACACTGCAGAATAAATACTCCATCATTTCAAGTAAACCATCAAACATGGAGCATTGGGGGCTTCTGTTAACACAAAAATTCTCCATCTACGAGGACCAATCAGAAAAGGACACATGTCATCCTACGTGGCAATATTCGACACCCGAGGAGAGTTGGTCAGTTCCCGAGGAGAATTAGTCGGCACCCGGGGAGAGTTCCCGAGGAGAGTTAGTCGGTACCCGAGGAGAGTTGGTCGGCATACCAACCACGAAGATCAAAGGATAACTACGCATTTAATGAGTCTTAATGTAGATTTATAATGTATTAATAGATGACAACACATAGTATACCAAGCAATTCAACAATTAGATTCATTGAATGTAGACATAAATGTCTACATACAATGAATCTCTTTATCTCTCATCAGTATAAATACATGTATCCCCTTAGCAAAAAAGGAGGAGAACCAAGAAACCAAGAAACACAATACACAAGATACACATCATTTCTCTCTCTAAACCATATTGTGCTATTGTAAACTCCTGGGAATGAAATAACAATGGACGTATACTTTAAAAACCTTTGTCTCTTATATGTTTGATGTGAATGTTTATCTTTATCTTCAATCTCATCCTCATCATTTATCTGGCCACTGCCATTTTAGTGGCGTCAACAGTCATATTATCTTTTTTTGCTATAATAGATCCCATAAAAAAAGATTTTTTGTCTAATAAGTTCTATTTGTAAGCATACAGTCAATATTCACTATAAATATAAATAAAATTTATTAAAAAAAATTATGATAAAACTTATTAAAAAATATTTTATATAAAAAGGACTTATTTATAAAACTACCTAGTACAAAAAGTGGACGGTGAAAGCGTGGGGACATTAAGCGTGGGGACACAGAAGAGAAACAGTTGGGTCCAATTAATCTTCTCTTTCAAATAGACTATGTCGTTTCCTGGAGCCTACCTCCGTTCACAATAAGTCTTCTCTCTCTCCCCCTCACATATTTAATTGTCTATATATATATATATGTACACTGGGATGACATTCCTCCAATCTAAACACTTGCAACTAGTTTCGCTTCTGGTACCAGCGAGAGTTTGTTTTGTTGGGGGTACAGTAGGATAAACTAACAAATCGTACACGATGAAAAACATAAACACTTCTTCCATAAAACCTGATCGAAAGACCATTGAGAGGAATCGTAGAATCCACATGAAAGCTCTCTGCTTCGATCTTACTTCTCTCATCCCTCCCCACCACTTTAAACCATCCAAGGTACTCTCTCTCTCTCTCTCTCTCTCTCTCTCTCTCTCTCTCTCATATTTGGGTCATTATTAATATTTTTTGTCATATTAAGAAGGTGAAAGACAATATATATGCCCTTTAGCACACGTATTATAAGTTTGTTCTGTAAATTTTCTCCCACTCAATATCTTTTCCCTCCTTGGTCAATAATGCAAGTGAGATGATAAATTGATGTCTTTGTATTTTCATGACCAAGTAAACAGAGGTTGTTCGTAGTAGCGACAGTAACCAACGTTTAACATTACAAGACAAACAGCAACTGTCTTGGTTCTCGTACTCCCATTTCCCATATTATTACTCGTGTCGGAATGGATAGGTTTACAATCTCATCTACTTTTCTTTATTATTTTTACAAATATTACTCTTAATATCAGATAGGGATTTTTTTATAGTTTATCTCAGCTTACAATCAGGAGTTTTTCCTTCAATGTCGTCCTTGGGTGGTAAACTCCAATACTAGTTTCCTTTGGTAATTTATGACCTAGTTTAAATGAGTGGGGTACTACCTACCACTGTCTGTTTTTAACCTTTTTTTGGGAATCTTCGTTACAAATTTCTTATTGTTGAGAATTATGTGATTGCTGATATTTTTCTGAATAACAATAAGAGTTCAAAAATCGTTCAAAATCATCATCAAATGGGTTGGAATAACAAAATGTTCCAAAATTATCGCCAAATGAGTTGGAATAAAAAAATGTTCCTAAATGATACTCAAATGAGTTGGAATAACATTAAATGTTATACTTTTTACTCTAATAATGGTACTTTAAAATACTTTAATGTTATGTTAATTCATTAAGTAAAACTCATAGCATTGCTCATATTTTCTACATTGTAATGTCTATTTGTACTCGTGTATCTAACGTGTGAAGTGACGTTTTCATGTTTTGATTTTGAGTTTATTAAGAAGGCAACTGTAAGAAAGAGTGCTAAGTTAATTGACTCACTTTCGCTATTTTGTGTAACCGATTTCAAGCAAGTGTAAGATAGAGGATGATTTTTGAAAATTGACTTGTGTTGATTCGGAAATGAATTATTCATTCAAACATTGACATTTATTACCTATAATTTATTTCCGTTTTCTCAAGTGAAAAACAGTTAAAATTACTATGGATACCATTAGTTCCATATCATACGTTTTCTACGAACATAATCTTTCTAAAACACGACATAATCAACCATCAAGATTAGTAATTTTAACATTAAAGCAAAAAACAAATAAAAATACGATGAACACGACAAGACACAAGTAACACAACAAAACAAGAGTTAATCATGAATTTGATACGTATGTTGGCCATTCATGATTTTATTAATGTTTTCACCCAATATAGATAGAGAAGAACAATAAATAGATGAACACGATATCATATTCTTTCCTCAAACGAACCCAACGCCTTTAAACTATGACATGGTACAAATAATAAGATTCGTAATGTTCAAGGTCATGATGCCTATATCCGTACCAATTTGGTTTTGAAGGACTCCATAAATTAATTACCACACATTAGTTTTTTTTTGTGGTGTGTGGCATTTGCTCCTCAATATTTGAAATCCTTTTTACGACCTTTCATATTTTCTGCTATCCCTGTCCCCCCGACTCTTCCTGCAGATGTTCGCCAAACATACACACACACACACACACACACATATATATATATATATATATATATATATATATATATATATATATATATATATATATATATATATGAGAATTCTTACCTGCATCATGCTCTATACATCACACCTAGTTGTAGGCCTTAAAAATATTTTTAAATTATTTTATTTTTTTCTTGAAATTAACCTTCCAGTAAATTCATGTTAAAAAAAGTAGGTCAAAATACATTTCGTAACTATTTTTTAAAAAATTCACAAAAAACTGCTCAAAATATCTTATTTATAAGGGTATGCGTCAACAGTTTTTTGTTGATTTTTTAACAATAGTTACTAAATATATTTTGACCTAATTTATTGAATATTGGTTGATTGGAAGCTTAATTTCAAGAAAAAAATAAAAAATTTGAAATTTTTTTAGGGCTTAAAACTAGGTGTAATGTATGGTGTGATGTATAAATCATGACGTATGTGAGTCTCTCTCTCTCCTTCAGCTTTTAAGTTCCTACATCTCTAATAATTCGTAAGTTACTATTTCAATATCTTCATCTTAATTGACTTTCCTGTATTTCAGGAGTTGCTATCACAACAGGATCAGCTCGATCAAGCAGCCTCTTATATTAAGCAATTGCAAGAGAAAATAGAGGAATTAAAGGCGAAGAAGGAACTAGCAATGGGCATAAATGGAACTAACAATGATGTCAAAGAAAGCATACTAATTGGGTTAAGACTCCCAGTCGTTGAACTCAGAGACTTTGGTTCAAGTTTTGAAGTGGTTTTGATCAGTGGGCTTAAAAAGAACATGTTATATGAAGTTATCAGTATTCTTGAAGAAGAGGGAAGTGATGTAGTTAGTGCCAGCTATTCTACTATTGGTGACAAGGTTTTCCACACACTCCATGCTCAGGTAATCACTAAATTCTTCATTTCAATTTATCGATGTTTGAGATTTATAAAAATATTTTCCGTCTTAAACATCAAATTTGTTAAAGTCCCTTCAATTTTATGTTGTTTCCTGTAGGCAAGAGTTTCTAGAGTTGGCGTGGACACTTCGAAGGTGTGTCAGAGATTACAAGAATTGATAAAATAAAAAGTAACTATAAGATTATAGTTATTTACCCTCTAAAATCGTACTTTTGAACTGTAACAGTTTTTGCGGCGCATTGCGAAGCATTTTTGCTTTTGTAACATTTTTTTAAGGGAAAAAGTACAATTTTCTCTTAGGACTAAAGTTCCGTGTCAATGTAGAATCCATAGGATGTTGTACGGGGTTCAACTACCTTATCAAATAAATATGTATTGTATATTAGAAGGAAATAATCAATTCATCCCACAATCTTTATTGTGGTTAAGAAACTTTTGAAGAATCTTTATATATTTTAGTTTGTATATATATATATATATATATATATATATAGAGAGAGAGAGAGAGAGAGAGAGAGGCTCAAGTGCACACTAAGTTTGCACATCATTTTTTTAAAATAGTAAAAAAAATATTTTGAGTTGATTTTTTTTTATGTAATATCTAAACATTTCAACGAACCCATGTAAAAAAAAATAAATCCAAAAAAACTTTTTTTGCTAGTTTTAAAAAATCGGTCAAACTTTTGCATCTTGTAAGCACTTTAAAAGCTGCGAAAGTTTGATCGATTTTTTAAAAATAGAAAAAAAAGTTTTTTTGGGCTGAATTTTTTTACACGGGTTCGTTGAAATGTTTAGATATCACATAAAAAAAATTAACTCATAAATATTTTTTTAATCCTTTAAAAAAATTAGTGTGCGCCAGCACTGTGCAAACTTAGTGTGCACATGAGCCTGTCTCTCTCTCTCTCTCTCTCTATATATATATATATATATATATATTGTGAGTCTTACGGTAATATTGGATTGAATAGAATGTCCCACAACTTGTGTCCTTCCAAATCCAATAGGCGAGGTGGGTGGATAAGATATGATGCTTAAATTTTCATGCACAAACTCTAATATTCACAAGAAGAAGAAATTTACTCAAAAGAGAAGCACACACATAAAAAGAAAAATGCTTAAAAGAATACTCAACTAAAGTCTTAAGTATTTATTACTTGGCTTGTTTTATTATGATTATAAACACCGAAGAAGAGAGGTATTTACTGTAAAGGAAATATAATTAAAATCACACATTGTTGTTTAATAAAAAAATACAAAATTAATAAAAATTACACAAATACAAAAACATTAATTACTTGCATCCATCTAAATTGTCCATTATACAACCTAACTTCCACTAATTTCTCGACTTACTTCACCTAATTTATGAAGATTTTATGGGACTCCATTGGGTTTAATGGCTGGCGTTGATTCTTAACACTCTCCCTCAACATCGGTTCTCATTCTTTGCAGCACATTGAGTTGACGACGTAAATTTTTCAACTTGCTTGTACTCAAACTTTTTGTGAACAAGTCGGCATCTTGATCTTCCGTCTTGATCTGTATTATCCCAATATCTTCTTAAAGAACCTTCTTTTTAATAAAACGATATTGCACCTCTACATGCTTACACTACAAGAAAAATACATTTTCATGGCAGTTGTAAAAAGGAGTTTAAGATGATAAAAAAAGTTGTCATTAAAAGTATAATACTGTTACTTACATGAAAAATTATTTTTAAAATGTCATTACAAATTTATTAGTGTTAATGTACATGGTAGTTTAAATATAACAACCATATTTAATTGTACATATTATGACTATTTTTGATAAAATGCCTAAATACATATTTCGTAAGATAACGTATATGATATCTTTTTTTTTCCTCAAACTAACACAACCCATGTGAAATACAATGTGACACGGATAACACGATTCATTGTTTTGCACCCAACTAAACAAAACAAGACATCAAAATACAATTCAAAACAAGATTAACACGATGAGGCATGAGTTCCACAACAAGACATTAGATGATTATTATTTTGACACGTACGATTGCAATTTTTTTGTGTCGGCCCATGTTATTTCCAGTTTGTGTTAAATAATAGTCAACCATAACCCGACACGTTTACCTATTTAACTAATCATGCCAAATGACTTAACACGAACCTAACATGTTTATTAATCATGTCGTGTCGGGTTGACACGTATAATCCATAACTAAAAAATAATAATATATTTTCTCTTTAACTAATCATACAACTAGTTAGTCCGCCATAAACTATTTTCTATAAATGTTAGTGGCAAAAAAATCTAATATCATTTAGTTATATAAATTTTATATGTAATGACATATAAGATATAAAAAAATATTCGAAGCTTCCTTTATAACATATTAGTTATGTGTATACTACTTAATCTTTTGGGTTATTGTGTTTCACATTAACCAACTGTTGTATTAATTGATAAACCGTAATGCTCTAATTTTATTTCTTGTCAAAAGTTGACACACGACACAACCATATGCCACTTGATGTGAAATTATTCAGATTAGTCAAAGTGTACTCTCACAAGTGAATACAAGGTTATGATGCCTATATACGTACATATTTTTTTTCATAATTAAATGATTGTATTAAAAACCAAAATGCTTAAGGGAGCGAATCCGTATACAGGGAGTATACAAAACAGAAGCTAACATAGGATCACATCGACGCCTACTACACGAAAGAATTAAAATGCATTAAGAATCTCCTCCACGAATTAAAGAAAATCCCCAGTAGAAACGTAAATCTTCACTTTATAGCAACTAAGAAGAGTGCTCAGAAAAAGATACTGAAGTCTCGATGGCGCCACCTCAATGCCTTCGAAGCAACGAGCATTTCTCTCCTTCCAAACCGTCCAGAAAATACAGTGGGGGACCATTCGCCAAACCTTTTTGTCACCCGACCATCCCCTTGGAGGGTTCCACGTCTCGAGAAGTGCCCTAACAGATGCAGGTATGATCCACGCAGTTCTCGAGATGGCCAGGAATAAATCCCACAACCCTTTCGTCACCTTACAATGTAACAGAAGGTGATTGGTCTTCTCCTCTTCCTCCTTGCATAACCAACACCGATTCGCTAGACGGTATCTTCTCTTCTGTAGCCCTTCCACCGTCAAAATGGCCTGTCTGGACGCAGTCCAAACAAAGAATCTGACCTTAGGCGGCACCATAACCTTCCAAATTTTCTTCCACGGGACACTGACCCCGCGAGTCCCGCCCATCAAAATCTTATAATACTTACGGACCGAGAATACCCCAGATCCTCCTCCCTTCCACCTCAATGTATCCTCCCTGACCGTCGGGTGGGGTGCCGAACTCAACCATTCATAGAACAAGTTTGCTTCCTGAAGTTCCCAGTCCCAGAGCCTTCTCCTGAGCAGCGGACACCACGCGGCACCTACGTTGGTGGTTTTAACATGATCGACCACCATACTGTCTTGGTTCACTCCTATATTAAAGATCCCGGGAAGTAGATCCTGAATGGACCCGTTCTCGCCCCATTTGTCTTTCCATAACTGGATCTTATCCCCTTTTCCCAGAAGAAACTCAGTATTCTTAGATTAGTCCACCCACTCCCTAGCAATATGCTTCCACATACCCACCCCATGGGCACCAGACCCCACTAACGGCCTCCACCCCGACTGAGAAGTACCCAACCTTGCGCCAACAACCCTTCTCCATAATTTATTGACCTCCGTAGGGAATCTCCACAACCACTTCCCTAACAAAGCTCTATTAAAAGTATTCAAGTTCCTCACACTCGCCCCCTCATCTTGCATGGGCTTGTAAACCTCATCCCAACCTACCAGACTGTGCTTAAAGTTTTCTTCAGTGCCTCTTCACAAGAAGTCTCTCATAAGCTTCTCCATTTTTTTACGCACATTGACCGGTAATGGCAAGATAGACATAAAGTAGGTTGGCAAGCTAGACAAGCAGCTCTAAATAAGAGTAAGTCTCCCCCCTTTCGAGAGGAACCCATTTTTCCACCCCGCTAGCCTCCTTCTCATCCTTTCTAAAACTGGGTCCCAAATTGCCTTAGATTTGTACTTAGCTCCAAGGGGTAGACCAAGATAAGTATTAAGCAAAGTCCCTGCCCTACCAGCAAGAATACCTACAAGCACCTCCACATCTTCCACCCCCCCTACCGGGATCATCTCGCATTTTCCCTCATTAATTCGAAGCCACGACACCGCCTCAAAGCAAATCAAAAGTAACTTCAGAGCCTGAATTTTCCTATGATCAACCTCGCAAAATATAATGGCATCATCAGTGAACAGGAGATATGAGACTGTAAATTGAACGGAGGTCGACGTCCCAAAGACAAAGCCCCTGATCCACCCAGTCGTTTCCACCCTCCCCATCATCCTACTGAATGCCTCCATCACGAGAATAAATATAAATGGGGACAAAGGATCACCTTTACGGAGACCACGAGAACTTAAGAAAAAGCCTTTGGGGACCCCATTAATCAGCACCGAAAATCTAGTTGTAGATATACACCTCTTAATCCACCGGCACCACCGATCCCCAAAACCCATCCTTCTTAATAAGTAAAGAAGGAAATTCCAGTTAACATGATCATACTCCTTCTCAATGTCTAGCTTGCAAGCCATGCCTGAGTTCCCACTTCTTAGCCTGCCTTCCACACACTCGTTAGCCACCAAAATCGCGTCTAAGATCTTCCTCCCCCCAAAAAAATCATTTTGAGTCTCCAAAATCAACGGGTCAATGACCTTCCTTAGCCACACCAACAAGACTTTGGCTAGGACCTTGTAAACACTACCTATCAAGTTGATCGGTCTGAAGTCCTTGATGTCAAATGATTCCCCCTTTCTTAGATATCAAGGTAATGAAGGTATCATTCAACCTAGAGAGAAAGTAGCCACGATCATAAAATTCGTCGAAGAAAGCCATCACATCTGACCTAATAACAGACCAAAAATGCTGAAAAAAGGCCATAGTGAAATCGTCTGAACCCGGAGCCTTGTCCCCGCTCATCGAATTGAGCACCAACACCACTTCATCTTCAGTAAAGTGTGACTCGATACCTTCAGCCTCACTAGCCGAAATACTCTCGAAGTCATCCCCATCTAGGGAGGGGCGCCACTCCTCTTCTTCTTTGAACAACTCTTCATAATACTGAGCAATAACCCCCCTCACCTCTCTATCTTCTTCGAACATGACTCCCCCCACAGATATTTTCCCCATGTGATTATTCCTCCTGTGAGAATTAACCAATAGATGAAAGAACTTTGTAGTCGAATCCCCTTCTTTCAACCATAAAGTCATTGACTTCTGTCTCCAACTAATTTCTTCTTGAAATAACATTTTCCCTATCTCTTCTTTTTTTATCTCTCTAACTCTCCTCTCCTCCTCTGAAAGCCCATCTCTCCTTTCTTTCTCATCTAATCTCCTGACTTCTTCCATTTAGTTTGTGGTCAGCAGTCACACAATTCCGAAAACCTCTCTATTCCATTTGATAATATCTGCCTTAAGCATCCCCAGTTTAGAAGCCAACCTAAAACTAGCATTCCCTTCCACCTCATACTCTGTCCACTAAGTTCTAACTCTCTCACCAAATTCCGCCTCCTTGAGCCACATGTTCTCAAACCTAAAAGGGATCCTTCCTTCCCTCCACCCTCCGCACTCTAAAATAATGGGGCAATGATCAAAAGTGACCCTAGGTAGGCAAGATTGTGTAACCCCAAAAAAATGTTCCTCCCAACCTTGAGAAATAAGAAAATGATCCAGACGGGACATCTTCGGTGATTCCCTACAACTGAACCAAGTGTGCATTCCCCCTTCCAGCAGCATATCAATCAACTCCATTTCGTCTATAAAGTCGAAGAAATCTCTCATGTATCTGCAGATTCTCCCACCACTTCTTTTCTCTGCTCCGAACCTCACCATGTTGTAATCCCCTCTCATGCATAATGGAACCTCCCAAACCCTGCTTACCCCTACCAGTTCCTCCCACAGATCCCATCTACTCGTGTCCTCAACTGGACCAAAAATACCCTTAAAGCTCCACGAAAATCCATCCTCCACATTTTTAAATTAGCAGGATAGGGACCAGGTTCCTACCAGACTCCCTAATAAATCGACTACTGCGAAGTTCCATAAAATAACCACCCCTCTTGAAACACCCACTGCATCCAAACTAACCCATTTGATCCCCTGTCCTCCCCAAATGGATCTAATGGTATAATCATCCATCTCGCTCATCTTGGTCTCTTGTAGACACAATACATCAAGTTTCCATCTAGCAATGCCCTCCCCCCCCCCCCCCCCCCACCCCACCCCCACAATACCCCTTTTGTTATTGTCATTCATCCCCCTCACGTTCCACAAGATAATGTGTAATTTCATCTAAACTATATCTCTCTCACTGCTGCCCCTACTCCTGACTGGCCTACCGCTCCTCCCCCCCCCCCCCTCCACCTCGATATTGATTTTATCGAATAATTCCCATGCCTCATTCGATGACCCCTCAAATTCCACGCCCGCATCTTCCCTAAATGAGCCTAACAAGTCCTCCCTCCACCCTACCGGATCCTCGTCCCACTCTAGTGCCTCCTTACCCTCATTGAACTCAAAATGACTCGGGATATCTAGTTCCACCCAAAGTTTAGAATCCTTTAACGCATCAGCGTGTGTACCCCCACCCCCTAACCCCCTTCCCCGGTCATACGTCATCTCATTAGCCACCACTATAGTCTTGCCCTTAAATTTTGAATCTAAAGACAATTGTTGACCTATTTGAACCTTTTGTTGATGACCCGTAAGATTCTTTTTTTCGTCTCTCTTTTTACCCACAACTTTCTTTTTGTTGTTGTAGCTTTGCTTTACCGTATTTCTGAATGATCTGAGATTTTTGAAGCCCAACATACTCTTGCCGTAGTAAACATATTTCTTACCACTTTTATTATCCTGAACTGCCTTCGAACCGTCTTTGTGTTTGATGACCCGTTTAATTAGCGGTCCATGTCCTAAATCAGAAGACATCATCTCATTGACTATTCCAACCTGCGTTGACAATTCCCCTATCTCTTCAACATCCACTTCCTCTCCCCTGTCATTAATAAATTCATTTCCCGTGAAAAATAAATTACAATGCCCCTTTTCACAAACATAACCCCCGTTCTCTCTACGATATAATCATCAGGATAAAGGCAATTAACCTCCTTAAAACCCTCTGGACTGCCTGCCAAACTAGTCTGCATACCCGCTGACATTCCTTTCGTTGTATATTTTATAAAATGCCAGCTTATTTGGTCAAATTTTAGAGTCAATTTTAATTAAGACACATATGTTAAAAGTGATGTGTCTTAGTACCAATGTGTTCCTTGTATCAAGGAGATTAATTTGGTATACTCACTTGTTTAAAATAGTGAAGTAATGAATGAAAAATTTGGACTTAAAGTGACCCATTTGAGATTAAGCTAGATGGTGTAACATAGTTAAGTGGGTTTGTCCCACATTGGAAAAGTGGTAGAAAAACTTGGAGTTAATATACACAAGTTATGGGACTAAGGCTTGGATGCCTTGGGCTATCCCAACTCTTTGAAGGAGAGATGGCCTACACTATGCATGTGTTGGGCTTGGCCCAAAAGCCCACACGCGCGCGCGCCGTCGCCGCCGTCCGTCCTGCCCGGGTCGTGGGTCTTGGGTCTTTCTTGAGCAACTATTAAATTTTTTGGACAAATTTTAATTGCCCTTTGGGCTTTAAAATTTATTTTCTGAACCAAAAATTATGGATTAATTATTTTTCGCATTAATTAATTACTTAAAAATACTGTCGTTTTTAATTATTTAAAAAACACTGTCGTTTTTAATTAATTAATTAAAACGTTAAGTTGCTTTATTAGAGAGATGCAACTGTTCAAACAGTCATGTCTGTTCTGGGAAAAGCCATGAGTTGCAGCCCTTCACCACTTATAAAAGGGACCTAATGCAGTCCATTTAAAAGATTAGAAAATCTACCCGAATTCCCTACTACTGTCCTTGTTCCCTTCCTACTGTTTGAGAGAAATTCTCCATTTTTGATTCGTGGGACTGTTGCACTGAAGTGCTTCTTGCAACAGTCGTTGACCGTTTCATCCTGGGAGGTAGACGCCCATTGAACCTTCCGTCAGCACCGTAGCGGGGGCATATTCTGTCTTAAGGAGAGATAGTTCAACTTTCGACTTGGTCAAAATTATACAAGTGATTGTTTCAGTCACAAACTGTATGTTCTTCTTATCTCCCTTTACTGTTCTGTTTTTTTTTTAATTAATTTTAATTACTGTTTATATTTATTTAGTGATATATATATATATATATATATATATATATATTCATTTTTCGTAATCCGGTAAACAACAATCTTAAGACAGAATAATATATATAATTTTTGTGTTTTCACTAAATAAATATAATTTTCTTAATTGAAATTAGATTGGAAACGTTTTACCTGTTTTATTTACATACTAAAACGTGTTTACATTGAATATCCTTTTTCTTACAATTTTAATTTTCAAAACAATTTCTATACATTTCATAAATTGCTTTTGTGTTATTCAATATCAGAATAATGGCTACTGGATCCTCTGAAAATGTGATGTTTGTTCCTCAAAATGATGTGACGGTTAGTATTCCTAATACGGTTCCTACTCATTTAACTCATGGAGAAAAATCCGAAAAGTTTAATGGTACTGATTTCAAACGTTGGCAACAAAAGATGTTGTTCTATTTAAATACCATTAATCTTGCGAGGTTTATTAACGAAGATGCTCCTGTGGTTAATGAAAATGAAACGGATAAGACAACTTTGCTAGCTGTAGAAGCATGGAAACATTTAGATTTTATTTGCAAAAACTATATCCTTAATGGATTGGACAATACACTTTATAATGTATATAGTCCAATCAAAACCGCTAAATTGTTATGGGAGTCTTTGGATAAAAAATATAAAACCGAGGATGCCGGCATGAAAAAATTCGTGGTCGGTAGATTTCTCGAGTATAAAATGGTTGATTCAAAGACTCTCATAAGCCAAGTCTAAGAGCTTCAATTAATTTTTCATGAAATACTTGCTGAAAATATGGTCATAAGTGAAACATTTCAAGTTGCTACGGTAATTGAGAAATTACCTCCTTCTTGGAAGGATTTCAAAAATTATTTGAAGCATAAACGAAAAGAAATGGGACTTAAAGATTTAATTGTTCGGTTAAGGATAGAAGAAGATAATCGTAAATCTGAAAAGAAAAATGGTAACCATGCTATGTCTGCAAAAGCAAATATTGTTGAGGATGGACAAAAATTCAATAAAAAGAGGAAGCACAAAAATGAAGGCACAAGTCAACAAGGCGGTGCTAAGAAGTTCAAAGGAAAATGTTTTAATTGCAACAAAGAAGGTCATAGGGCTAAGGATTGTCGCAAGCCGAAAAAATAAGAGAACTTCAAGAAGAAAGCACCACAAGCCAACATGACAGAAGTTGATGCATTATCCGATGATGTTTCCAATATTTCTATCTCCGCAGTTGTATCTGAAGTAAATTTGGTGGGTAATACCAAAGAGTGGTGGGTTGATACCGGCGCTACACGCCATGTATGTTCCGATAAAAGTATGTTCACAACCTACCAGCCAATTGCAAATGGAGAACAATTATTCATGGGAAACTCCTCCACCTCGAAGGTTGAAGGTAAAGGCAAAGTAGTGCTGAAAATGACTTCGGGGAAGCATCTCGCACTCAACGATGTATTGCATGTGCCTGACATCAGAAAGAATCTTGTTTTCGGTTCCGTGCTAAGCAAGAAAGGATTTAAGCTAGTCTTTGTTGGAGACAAATTTGTACTAAGTAAAGATGGAATGTATGTAGGGAAAGGATATATGTGTGATGGGATGTTCAAATTGAACGTCATGACTGTTGTACCTAAAAGTAACGATGATAATAATAAAATGATATCTTCTGCTTGTATGCTTGAGTCTATGGATATGTGACATGGTAGACTTGGACATGTTAATTATAATACTTTAAGTAAATTAATTCACTTAGAATTAATTCCTAAATTTAGCATTGATACAAGTCACAAATGTGAAACATGTGTAGAAGGAAAATTAACAAAAATACCTTTTCATTCAATTGAAAGGAATAGTGAACCTTTAGATTTAATTCACACCGATATATGTGATTTAAAATTTGTTCAAATTAGAGGTAGGAAAAAGTACTTTATTACCTTTGTGGATGATTGCACTAGATATTGCTATGTCTATCTTTTAAGAAGCAAAGATGAAGCAATTGAAGCTTTTAAGCCATACAAGATAGAAGTTGAGAATCAACTTGGTAAAAAGATTAAAGAATTAAGAAGCGATAGAGGTGGTGAATATGACTATCCTTTTAAGGAAATATGTTTAGAAAATGGTATTATTCACCAAACTACCGCACCTTACTCTCCTCAATCAAATGGGATTGCGGAACGTAAAAATCAAACTTTAAAAGAAATGATGAATGCATTATTAATAAGTTCGGGATTACCCCAAAACATGTGGGGGGAAGCACTGCTTTCAGCTAATTACATTCTCAACAAATTGATTCATAAGAAAACAAATAAGATACCCTATGAGTTATGGAAAGGACGCAAGCCTTCCTACAAATACTTAAAAGTGTGGGGGTGTCTTGCAAAAGTACTAATTCCTGAACCTAAAAAGGTGAAAATTGGTCCAAAGACTATTGACTGCATATTCATTGGTTATGCACATAATAGTAGTGCATATCGGTTTCTTGTGCATAAGTTTGATATTCCTGAAATTCATGAAAATACGATCATAGAATCTAGGAATGCATCATTCTTTGAAAATATATTTCCTTGTAAAAATACACAAAAAACAATTTCTAACAAAAGAATGCTTGAAGTTACTAATGGTGAACCTCAAAATATTATTGAGGAAGAACCTAGACATAGCAAAAGAGCTAAGATTTCAAAATCTTTCGGTCCAGATTTTCTAACATATATGTTAGAAAGTGAACCTCAAATGGTAAAAGAAGCTCTATCCACTCCGGAAGTCTCATATTGGAAAGAAGCTATCAATAGTGAAATTGAATCCATTTTGCAAAATCATACTTGAAAATTGGTGGACCTACCACCAGGGACAAGACCGTTAGGGTGTAAATGGATATTCAAACGAAAAATGAAAGCTGATGGTACTATTGATAAATATAAGGCTAGACTTGTAGCTAAAGGATACAAGAAAAAAGAGGGAATAGATTATTTCGACACCTATTCACCTGTTACAAGAATTACATCCATTAGAATGTTAATTGCAATTGCAACAATACATAAATTGGAAATACACCAAATGGATGTTAAAACGGCATTTTTGAATGGTGAATTAGATGAAGAAATATATATGGAACAACCGGAAGGTTTTAGATCTCCTGGAAATGAAAGGAAAGTATGTAAACTTGTGAAGTCATTATATGGGTTGAAACAAGCACCTAAACAATGGAATGAAAAATTTGACAATGTCATGAAGTCAAATGGTTTCAAAATAAATGAGTGTGATAAATGTGTTTACATCAAAAGAACTCAAGCGGGACATGTGATTGTATGTCTATATGTAGATGATATGCTAATAATTGGTAATAATAATAATGTTATCAATTCTACTAAACAAATGTTGACTAGTAGATTTGAAATGAAGGACATGGGATTGGCTGATGTAATCCTAGGAATTAAAATTATTAGAACCCCTCAAGGAATTAGCTTATCTCAATCACATTACGTTGCAAAAATACTTCAACAGTATAATAAATATGATCAAAGTCCAGTGAGAACACCTGTAGATCCAAGTCATCACCTCTTTAAAAATAAAGTTGAAGGTATATCTCAATTAGAGTATTCTCGTATTATTGGAAGTTTAATGTATTTATCAAACTGTACTCGTCCTGATATAGCATACTCAATTAGTAAGCTCAGTCGATATTCGAGTAATCCTGGGAAAGATCATTGGAAAGCCTTGATAAGAGTTCTTCGATATCTTCGATACTCTTTGGGGGATGGGTTGCTCTACGAATGATATCCAGCTGTACTTAAAGCCTATAGCGATGCAAATTGGATATCTGACTCAAATGATTCGAAATACACAAGTGGATATGTATTTACCCTTGGAGGTGCAGCCGTATCTTGGAAATCCTCAAAGCAAACGTGTATTGCAAGATCCATGATGGAATCTGAATTTATTGCTTTAGATAAAGCTGGGGAAGAGGCCGAATGGCTTAGAAACTTCTTAGAGGATATTCCAATATGGTCAAAGCCCGTGCCACCTATCATAATACATTGTGATAGTCAATCGGCAATTGCTAGGGCTGAAAATAATAACTATAAAGATAAATCACGACATATACGTCGTCGACACCAAACCGTTAGACAATTGCTCTCAAATGGAATTATTTATGTTGACTATGTAAAGTCAAAGGAAAATATTGCGGATCCACTAACTAAAGGTATACCTGGAGAGCAAGTTGTAAGTTCATCACGTGGAATGGGCCTAAAACCTGTAAAATTCTAATGAGTAGTCTTAATGGAAACCCAACCTAAATGACTGGAGATCCCAAGAAATAGGTTCAAAGGGACAACCTAATTATGATGAATCAGTTTGCAGTGAGAAGTAATACTTTAATTACTTCCTCCCATTCCGAAGATGAGTCAGTGCACAAACTGTCGCGTGTATAAGGATAAACTATGTTTTTAATGATTTCTATATCTTGAATGTATAGGTCAAGTGGGGTATTAGTAGGATACTCTTTATAGAAATCACCTATGTGAATGAGAAGGGGCCGCTTCTATGAGAATAACGAAGGCTATTTCTCTAGCACACTCATGAAACCAGGAGGTGTCCAAGGCCAAAATGGACACAACAATGAAAACCAATAAGGTTGGAAAAACATTGTGTGAATATTATTGTCTCAGTTTACACAAATGGTCGATCAATTCAAGACATCACGTTCATTGATTGACTAGTAAGCTCGATAGTATCTCATTAGGAAAGATTCAAAGCCACAAGCTATCTTTTTCAATGCAATGTTTTTTCCTAGAACAACTCTCTGTTTGCATCTATATTCGTTTGATTCTTCCAAATTTCATTCATGTGAGGGATTGTTGTATATTTTATAAAATGCCAGCTTATATGGTCAAACTTTAGAGTCAATTTTAATTAAGACACATATGTTAAAAGTGACGTGTCTTAGTACCAATGTGTTCCTTGTAGCAAGGAGATTAATTTGGTATACTCACTTGTTCAAAATAGTGAAGTAATGAATGAAAAATTTGGACTTAAAGTGACCCATTTGAGTTTAAGCTAGATGGTGTAACATAGTTAAGTGGGTTTGTCCCACATTGGAAAAGTGGTAGAAATACTTGGAGTTAATATACACAAGTTATGGGACTAAGGCTTGGATGCCTTGAGCTATCCCAACTTTTTGAAGGGGAGATGGCATACACTATGCATGTGTTGGGCTTGGCCCAAAAGCCCACACGCGCGCGCGCCGCCGTCGCCGTCCGTCCGACCCGGGTCGTGGGTCTTGGGTCTTTCTTGAGCAACTATTAAATTTTTTGGACAAATTTTAATTGCCCTTTGGGCTTTAAAATTTATTTTCTGAACCAAAAAACATGGATTAATTATTTTTCGCATTAATTAATTACTTAAAAATACTGTCATTTTTAATTATTTAAAAAACACTGTCGTTTTTAATTAATTAATTAAAACGTTAAGTGGCTTTATTAGAGAGATGCAACTGTTCAAATAATCATGTCTGTTCTGGAAAAAGCCATGAGTTGCAGCCCTTCACCACTTATAAAAGGGACCTTATGCAGTCCATTTAAAAGATTAGAAAATCTACCCGAATTCCCTACTACTGTCCTTGTTCCCTTCCTACTGTTTGAGAGAAATTCGCCATTGTTGGTTCGTGGGACTGTTGCACTGAAGTGCTTCTTGCAACAGTCGTTAACCGTTTCATCCTGGGAGGCAGACGCCCATTGAACCTTCCGTCAGCACCGTAGCGGGGGCGTATTCTGTCTTAAGGAGAGATAGTTCAACTTTCGACTCGGTCAAAATTAGACAAGTGATTGTTTCAGTCACAAACTGTATGTTCTTCTTATCTCCCTTTACTGTTATGTTTTTTTTAATTAATTTTAATTACTATTTATATTTATTTAGTGATATATATATATATATTCATTTTTCGTAATCCGGTAAACAACACCTTCCCCCATCATAATGGGAATATTTGTCTTCTCCCCTAGAATGTTATATGTTTCCCCCTGATTAAAATTGTGTTTTGAGTAACCCATTGAGGGCCTCACGTGAGTCTCCCTTACACCATTAAAAACTTCCCCCCATTCCTCACTTTGATGTCCATTCGCTTTCATACATACACTCCCTCCCATGCCACCTTCTTTGCTTACGTCAACCACATGTCGCAAACCCATACTAACTGCTCTATCACCCCACTTCCCACCTGCATTCTCTAGGGTTCGACGTGGGACGGTCACCGGAGGTGACGTCCCGTCAGTGTTTGTTTGGTTGGAGGCAACACTTGTGATGCTGCTTCCTTTACGTTTTGCTGACACTGACTCAAAGCTCCGCCGCCTGGGATTTCTGTAGTTGTCTCATCATTCTCGTTCCACTCCTTTTCCCCAACTATCGCTACCATCCTAGCCAGCACAATCGGAATTGCCATCAGACCAGACTTCTGTTGGAGACGTGCTGAAAAACTAGTATTGCAATGAACCCCGTCGCCACCCCTTTTGTCACGATCCAGTTGCGTTCTCCATCTGAATCCTCATGGTTCCTTGCATGTTCGTGTACCTTCCACTAAACTAAAACACGTCTGAAGCTCCGCCCATATTTTTAAAACAAATACCCAGCCACCCATCCTAATTGTTATGCGCATAGGAATAGGGCTCTTCCCTTGCACCAAAAGTATCGCCCATTGTAGTTGCTCCTCTGCCATGGTATCATGGTCAGCTCTGATATAACCCCTAAAAATATCACCAATGGCTCTATATACTTCTTCCCCCCTCATATGAAGGGGTATCCCCATCACACGGATCCAACGGTTTCCAAGAATCCGCGAATCAACATCAAATCCCAGGCATGGATGCCACCTTTGTAGTGTCACCATTCCTTCTCCGAACTTACAATTTTTCCTAAGCAACACTCTTTCAGCCTCTTCCATGGGTGCAAAAACAAGCAAGAATATAGATGGGTCTAGACGTTTTACTGTAAGTCCACCTACCACCTTAAATTAATCATCACATATCACTATTTTTTTGTGTTGTGTGTGGCATTTTCTCCTCAATATTTGAAATCCTTCTTATGACAGCTCATATTTTCGGCTATCCCTCTCCCCCTACTCTTCCTAAATATGTCCAATCAAAACGTGACACACACACACACACACACACACAGATATATATGTATATATATATAGAGAGAAGGTGATCCCTATATGCTAGAAGGCACAAAAGGTTTGATTGTAAGATTTTCTTCAATAGAAAATGTAGAAACAAAGCACGTTTATAGAGTCAAATAATTCTTGAGAACCTATCACAGATATATGAAAAAGTTTTGCATTAGTCCCCTTCAACTTCTAATTTCCTATGTCTTTAATAATTCGTAAGTTACCATTTCAATATCTTCATCTTAATTGATTTTCCTGTAATAATTAAGGAGTTACTATCACAATAAGATCAAATCGATCAAGCAACCTCTTATATTAAACTATTGAAAGAGAGAATAGAGGAATTAAAGGAGAAAAAGCAACTAGTAATGGGAATAAATGGAACTAGCAATAATGTCAAAGAAAGAATGTTGGCTGGGTTAAGACTTCCAGTCGTTCAACTCAGAGACCTAGGTTCAAGTTTTGAAGTGGTTTTCATTAGTGGGCTTAAAAAGAACTTCATGTTATATAAAGTTATCAGTATTCTTGAAGAAGAGGGAGGTGATGTAGATAGGGACAGTTATTCTACTATTGGTGATAAGGTTTTCCACACACTCCATGCTCAGGTAATCACTAAATTCTTCATTTAAATTTATTGATGTTTAAGATTTATAAAATATTATCCATCTGAAGCATGTAATTTGTTAAAGTTCCTTCAAATTTATGTTGTTTTGTGCCGGCAAGAGTTTCTAGAGTTGGTGTGAACACTTCAAAGGTGTGTCAGAGATTAAAAGAATTGATACAATTTTTCGTCAATTTATAATAAAAGTAACTCTAAGATTATAGTTATTTGCAATCTAAAATTGTACTTTGAACTGTAATAGTTTTTACGACACATTGCGAACCATTTTTTCTTTTGTAACGTTTTTTGAAGGGCAAGAGTACAATTTTTGCTTAGACCTAAAGTTTTGTGAGAATGTAGAATCCTTAGGATGTTGTACGAGGTTGAGCTACCTTAGCATACAAATATCTAATATATGTTAGAAGGAAATAGTCAATTCATCCCGTAATCTTTATTGTGCTTAAGAAACTTCTTGGAATCTTTATATATTATAGTTTGTGTGCATGGTGCGTGTCTGAGTGTGTGTGTGTGTGTGTGTGTGTGTATATATTCGACATTGGATTGAATAAAATTTCCTAGCACTTGTGTCCATCCAATTCCAATAGGTGAGGTGGGTGGATCAAATATGATGCTTAAATTTTCATGCATATCGATAGATAAATAATAAGAGTGAATCGAATAAACCATTGGTCACCAAATAAAACATCCACATCATAAAATTGAATAATAAAACTGAGTAATGAAATATAAATGTCTGACATAAAGATAAAATCTATCCATTTACGGGAAACACGCCTAGAACTGAAATTGAAATGGCCAATCCTATCTGGATAAAAGAAGTTGAGGTGTATAAACTAAGATGTAGCATCCAAAACTACTATTCGGAGAGAATGAATCTATCCAGGCAGTCCCGGCTGCTGCACACTTAGAGTATACAAAAATAAGGAAAAACAAAAGCTTGTGAGTCAAAGCTCGAAAGTAAAAAGTATTTTGCAAGTAGATAATTGTTTTCAATCGATTAAAACTGTATTGTATTACTTTAATAAATAACCGGTCGTACTCTCTTGATATAAACATCACCTCTCAACTATAGTGTGCACCTAACATGTTCATTTTATTTATCCTAATTAAGTTACCTAGTGTAACTAGGACATATAACCGCTATTTAAGTCCAATCCCGTTAATACCCTCTATTCGCTAAATAATACTACATTATCTAGATTTTTGTTCAAAATTTTTTTTATTGCGACACACTTGCTATAATTAAATAATCACGTAATAAGCACAACATAGCTACACCTATGCCATAAATAGATATATATACTATATCATATAAAATATACATATATAGCACTCGTTATATATGTATAACTGCATTTCTAGGGCTTGGACCTCACGAATTCATCCCTCGTGTGCTATTCGGCTCCACGCATCATGCGTCACATCGAGACACCGGGTCAGAATCTTACCATCGATCCCAAATAAAAACACATACGGTGGATACGGTCATAGACATACATCTGGGGTTCACAACCATACCACATTTCGCCCAATCGGACTCAAAACTAACACTTATCCTCACATACGAATAGTGCTCATGCAACAGTACTATGACTTGGAGAATCAATCCAACACCTGCTAGTCAATGCCAGGGTGGACTACCCACTACACGTAACCTCCTACGATAGCACTCATGAGTAGGTATGTTTAATAAAACAAAAAGCGCGCGCACACACACACACACACACACACACACACACACACATATATATATATATATATATATATATACACGTTACTCTAGTCTGTATATACAATAAGTTCGGAACTCATACACATATCCCACAGCATACGATTCACAAATCCCAAAGTTTAACCTACCTTCCTGATTAATTAATCAAATCGTCACTCACTTGAATCATTGGTTCTCCTCACTCGGACCCATCTAACATTGTCCTATCACACGTACCGAACGCTGCAAATCTTCCCTAGTAAGTCCAGAGTACTCCGAAAGATCCTACGGTCAATCCCCAAGACCCGACGAGTCAAAATGACACACAAACAAAAATTGGACATACCAAAAAATCGAACCTGTTTGTTGCCCCCCAAATCAAAATTTCCTAAAGAAAGCCCAATCCAAAATCACCAATTTGAAATTTCGGTATCACCGACCTTTTAGTAGAAAATTCATAATAAATTCAGAAAGAATAAAAAAAATATGAAACCGGTGCCCACGCCTTTGCAATTTGATTATGCAAAACCTTATCTGTAGACACCCCATTCCGTTACCCCCAACTCTCCTTAGGTCCCTAGTACCTACCTTCATCACTACAAACCCAGGTCATGTCTCAAGTACTGACCTAAAAGCCATCGGGCACTCCCTGGCTCAGTTTGACCAAAAAGTCAAACTCTTCATATCGACTGAGACTGAATGTATCTTCGAAGGGCACTGAATACCCTTTCCAACGGTTCATCCCGTGCATGATTCCGATTTACCATGCGGACGAACGATCCGTTTGCGTCCGAAACTTGACCTAGAGGCCACCGGGGGCTCACGGGCTCTGTTTGACCTAAGTCAACTCTTCAGCTCAACCGAGGCTGAATTAATATTTGAAGGGCACTAATACCCTTTCTAACGGTCCATCTCGAGCGCAATTCTGACTTTCCATGCGGACGAACGATCTGTTTGACTACGAGAGGTCACCAAATGCTTTCAGGGGCCCGGTTGACCAAAGTCAACTCTCCAAACCGGGTCAAACTCTTTAGAATGTCGAATTACATCTCCTAAACTTTCCAATGGTCTACCTCATGTGTGATTCGGACTTACCATGCGGATGAATGATCCATTTGCGTCCGAACGATTCCCCATCCAATGGACTGACAAACGATTTCGAGCCATATTTTACCCAAAGTCAACTCCCGAACCCGGGAGCGGTCCAAAGGACTTTTGAAGGTCTCTTAATTACCTTTCCAATGGTCTACCCCGTGTACGATTCTGACCAACAGTTTGCCCTCGACAACCATTTTTCCAAAAAGGCCTGAAACACACTATCCAATGGCAGGTTCCAGACCCTGCCTATCGGCAGGTGCCGATAGGCAGGAACGTGTCTATGCCGATTGACAGTGACCTAAGCCTATAAAAGGATCCCTTCACCTCATTTGCAAAGAGGGCCAGATCTGATAAAATGCACTCTCAACGAATCCCAAAAACCTCTCTCGAAGGAAGCCTGATTTCAACCCCCAAATCCCTTTTTTACTTCCACTTTTCATCATCCTTTTCATCAAACTTGGTGAATTAGTCACTCTCCATCATCATCCAAGTGCAAGGGCTGCTCTCCAACACTCAAGATCAAGCTCAAGATCTTCAAGAAGGTCCAACTTTCTCAAACTCTCTCTTAAATCCTCTTAAATTCTCAATAACTTGTTTTCATTACTTAACACTCTTATTATCTCATCACACACATCCTAATATACTTTTTATTTAGTATTATTGCACATCTATTATTTTCATATAAATAAAAACCCAAAATAAAAGTAGGGATTCTCATACTTTTTCTCACACTTTTCTCACAACTAAAACACTTTTTCTACACACAGACACACATTTATAAATAAGAGATCCCCCATTTGGATTTATGGGATAAACCCCACCCCTCGTTTTGTATGCGAACTACGTGGATTTTGATGCCTTTATAGGCTACGTAGGCGTCTCGGGGTAAAACCCGAGACTCGAGTCCTCTCTCTCACCTTTTCTTTTACTTCCTATTTTCTCTAAACCTAATCTTATTATATTCTATATACTTGCCCTTAGTGACGTATTGCTCCATATGCGTTATCGTTCCATTATAACGATCAACGTAGGGGTAATCACGTAAATCTTATTTTTCTAATATTATTCTTATATATTCCTACGGATGACTCGCTTTATCTTTTCCATGATACAAGTCGAGGATTCCTACCTCCATTATATATATACACATGCACACATATCATGTGGGGAATATAAGGGAAAATAGAAAATATCCATGAGAGACCGAAAGGGCGGAATGGGTTCCTAACACCTTCCCATTTAGTAACTAAGCCTCCGAATCCTTCTTGAATCATTTTGGTTTCGCACGCACCAGTTTGTCTTTGGATGCCATCCTTCAGGGTGGCTTCCCTTTTTCTTTTGTCTATTTTGAGTAAAATAAACTGGCGACTCTCAATCTCTCTACATTTTTACACCACATCTCAAACGACACCTGTCGAAGCGCTCCTGAGAGGGACGAGCGGGACCCGAAGGATCCTTCCTCCACGCGCCCTCCCGCATGGCGAGGATCGGGGATGGCCACAGTGGCGACTCTGCTGGGGATATATGTTTGTTTGTGAGCTTGACTCTATTTGCATGGATGCTATATTTGTTTATGTTTCGCCCCATATCTGCATGTTCCCCTTTTCCATGTGTATCCCATGCTTATGCTTATGTTCACACACTTGTAGAAATTTTTCCATGTACACTTCACACCACATACACCTAGGATCACATATATCCTCATGTTTTATGCATCACCCATCCATACTTGATGTACCTGGGGTACTTGTACTTTGCTCCCTGTTTGGCATAATCAAGAAAGGCATTCTCATCATAAGATACTAATAAGAGAATCATACATGATTCACATGACATCACCAAAGAGCATTTCCATTGACCAAATTTTACCCAGTAACTGGAGGTTCACTTCGTGATGGGCGCTGGTCCGGCAGGTCACAGTTAGCCTAAGCGATATGACTCTCACTTTCCATTGGCCTAGTACCTTCGACGTATATCGAACGGTTCCCCAGCATCGTACCGCTTGACCGAAGTCATAACGGGAGGTATATCGTAGGGAATTCATTCACGTACGTCGAGTATATCGAATTCGCTCTCACACATACCGTCCCCACGAGGTATATGGTGAGGCAATTCACGTACACTCTGGTATATTAAATGGCTTGTCCACACGTACCGATTGCCCGCAAGAGCAAGACGTATATTGTGGAAGTCACGACAAAGGGGGGAACCCATTTCGATTCACCCAACCAACTGCATACCCGCATATAGGTGTCAAACCTATGACACGCACTTTAGATCACCGGTTTCAACCCGAAACTCTGTCGAAATTCCGGGTCTGCCTGCCGCCCAATTTTCGCGCATTTTTAAAATGGGACCCTGTCCATGAGACTAGTTACAAGTCCAAACCGTAGCTTTGCATATATTGAAAACCCCACTTTTCTAGGCTCGGGTCCAGTCCGGAATTGCATTTCGGAGAATTAAATACAAGTGAGAACATAATAAGCATAATAATCATGCTGAGTTCTGTCTCCCAAAAGCTTTTTTCCCCTTCTTTATCAAAAATTCAAAAACATTTTTCCCTTCTTTATCAAAAATCCAAAAATAGTTCTTCCTTTTTTTCTCAAAAATAAATCTCATCCTACACCTTCTCAGGTCGATCGCAAGCCCTTGGCCTGGCTCCCTATTGGCTTCGGTCTTCAATCAAATCACCCCGGAGTTTCGTCCATTCATCTACTACTTCTTCCAAGTCCGAAATCTATTAACTTTCTATGGAGAATATAGATCAAGCACCAGTCATACAGCTGGATCTGACGACAGTCCTAGCTCAGCCCGTGTCCAAGATTGACAACCTCCAAATTGAGGTCCGAGAAATGCAACGAAACCAAGTTCCTATTCCTCAAGAGCCCGAGGCCCTATTCCCTCATTCTATAGGTCCACCCGATCCTATCTGGGTTTTAAAAGAATATCAGCACGCTCCACATGCCCCTCCTGCCTATGGGCCGCCGCCTGCCCAGCTCCCAATGCCCAACATTGCCCAGCCTATGGCTAACTTACCTGTGGTCGTTGATCCAAAAGAGGAGGAGTTAAATAAAGTCAAAGATGATCTCAAGATGCTCACCAAGAAGTTTGACCAAGTCAGGATCTCTGGGAATTACATGGACTACACCCACATGTCTCCTTATCCTAAAACGAGGTTACTCGAGAAGTTCAAGATGCCGAATATCGAGAAGTTCGAAGGGAGTGGACCCCCAATTGTTCATCTTCGTAGTTATCATCGGTCCATGACTCTACTAGGGGCTTCTGAAGAAGTGATGGCTCAATTATTTCAGCAAACTTTGAAGGATAGTGCCCTCCGATGGTTTTTATCTCTTGAGGAATCCAAAATCCGTAGCTGGGAGGATGTAGCCCGAGAATTCATGTCGCAATATAAATACAACGAAGAGCTTGAGGTCACCCGTCGTGATTTAGAGATGCTCAAACAGAATCATGGGGAATCAGTTAGTAACTTCATAACCCGGTGGAGGGAGAAAGCATCTACC
Source organism: Sambucus nigra (assembly GCA_949130495.1). Taxonomy (NCBI): domain Eukaryota; kingdom Viridiplantae; phylum Streptophyta; class Magnoliopsida; order Dipsacales; family Adoxaceae; genus Sambucus; species Sambucus nigra. The sequence continues at coordinate 289,321,839 of OX422210.1, forward strand.
ATGACTAATCGGCCATCCGAGGAAGAACAGGTCAACATAGTGAAGAAGAACTTCTTGCCCCATGTCCGAGCAACAATGGGAGGACAATACTATCCCCACTTCCGAGATCTCAGAGAGGCAGGGGTAGAAATCGAGGAAAGCCTCATTAAAATAGAGGTTGAACCAAAAAAGGTGTCCGGACAGTTCACCCCTAGAAAGTATGACAAGCCTGCCAGTGCTACAGTCTCAACCATCAATAACATCTCACAACCAACCACATCATGGGCACCAGAAAGCCGTCCTGCCCCCATCTGAATGGAATACACTGAGATCCATGCTCCCCTCTCCAAAGTTTACCAAGACCTGTTAAGTCGAAACCTCATCAAACCCTTGGATCCACGTCCGTTGCCAAATCCACTCCCAAGAAATTTCAAGACCGATGCTCATTGCGCCTTTCACCAAACTGCCGGCCATACCACCGACCAATGCTTTCGCCTTCGGAACATAATCCAAGATCTCATTGACCGGGGTACCATCGCCCCACCAGCCAATCCTAAGCCAAACACTACTCATAACCCACTCCCAAATCATGTCAATGCCATCTTCTTAGAAAAAACCTAGATTTTGATCCCTCAACTCAAATCACACCCATATACTCTCCTAAATCTCTTCAAATTTGCCCATATTTCCTCCTACACCATACAGGCACTGTCACTCCTTACCAGAGCATGCATCGTTGTCCGTACCCGTTCTAAAAATGGAAGTATGGAATTTTCAGAGGTGTTAAACCAACTCCTAGAGTTCGGGCTGAAATTGCCCTCACATATGGTCATCGATTGCCATAAGTTCAGCACACTATTCTTGGAAGCACAGAAATGGGCTCGAGATTCAGATAAGTGAGTGGTACCAACCGACGAAGTTAGCTTAGATGATATTGTCCAGATTATGGCAGAATTATTCGGGCAAACCAACAGCTTTTGCAGTATCACCGGGTTACTTGACACTTTGAAGCTACAAGGGCGTTTGGTCCCTTTAATCACACATATCCCCACAGAATGAGAGAACTTGTATGAAGAAGCCATTGAAGTTGTGGAATGCATCGACTTTACATGGAAAGACAGAATTGTTACCACCGGATGGGGGGAAGAATTCGAAGATTTGAATGAAAAACAAGCTTCAAGAAGAAATGGCCCAGTAGCCGACATATGTGGGATGATATCATTTGAAGAACTCCTCGGAGAAATGAATAGGGTGGTAGAACAACCTGAGATTGACGAGGAAATGGGATTCATGTTCTTTTCTTCTTCAGTAAATCACATGACCAGATCAGGGTGACATTACCTGGTTCCAAGCTCACTACCAGCAAATGACAAGGGGAAGGGCGTTGAAAACCTTCATATGCCAGAGATGACCATCGAGGAGAGAAATATCCTCGATCAACTGAAGAAAACCCAATATAACATCACTCTATGGGGACTTTTCATGTCTTCCCAGCTACACAGAAATGCTTTAATCAAATTGCTCACTAGACCCACAGTTCCTCCATCTACCACACCAGAAGAAGCGGTAAATCTTGTCAGATCCTTGAACTCTACCCGAATGTTATCATTTTCTGAAGAATAAATCCCCAGAATTGGGTCGAATCACAATCATGCACTCAACATCTCTGTCGAAGTTATGGGGAAGGCCGTGCCACTCTCCCTTGTCGATAACGGATCCGCCTTGAATGTTTGCCCTTTGAGAACCTTTAAGTGTTTAGGCCTGAAAGAAAGTGACCTCACTCCAACCTCCACCGCTGTACGTGCCTACGATAATACCCGTCGTGAGGTGATGGGAACCATAAAACTTGCAATAAGGATTGGCCCTATAAACCCCGTCGTTGAATTCCAAGTCATAGACGTCCCATCTTGTTTCAACCTGTTGCTCGGACGCCCCTGGCTCCACAATATCAAGGGTGTGTCTTCCTCACTCCATCAGAAATTGAAGTTCTTCGTCGACGGGCGATTCATCACCATTTTGGGTGATGATGGAAATGTTAAGGGTGTAAGCACCAGCAGTCCAATCCTTGAGATACAACACGGGTCAAATGATATGATCCTATCAGGATTCCGAGTTGAGCCACTCTTACTCCCGACAGGGGATGGTTTCAAATAAAGGGTTTGTCCAAAATATGACCCACATGGCAATGGCAATGTGATTCAGATGTTTAGAAACATGCACTTTATGCCCGAACTGGGACTAGGGCAAAGGCAGCAAGGGATACTTGAGCCCATCGAACTGAAGAAAGATTTTCTTCCTTACGGCTTGGGGTATCAACCATCAGAATAAGATCTCAGAATGATCTGTCAGTCTCAACCAAAGAGAGGATTAGACTGCATCCGAACTATCTCAGGAGACTCCTTAAATGGACGATTCTTCAAAGAAGGAGAGGACTTCCCCTTTTACGATTTTCCAGAACCATGGTATGACCACACAGACAAGAAGACGAAGCCTGGAATGGAGATCTTTTTCCAAGACAGCTACCCATGGGCCGAAAGTTTCCAACACCAAGTACAACCGCTCATCAAAGATACCGAAGAGACTGAGGAAAGTGATTCCGAAGATTCCTTCAACTTACAGATACTGGGGCTGGCACTCTGCGTGGTTCATTCAGGCACTACATCAATGGACCCATCCCGTCTGATTAAAGGTGCTGATACACCTCTCCTCAACTGGCATGTTGCATCAGTTCTACCTCTTAAAATCCCCCTAACCCCAATGTTTACCTTATTTCTTCTCCTACTGTCTATCCTTGTTCAAATGTAATCGAGACCTCTTTTGATGAGGTTCTCAATGCTGTCTTTCCTATCAATGAAATAAACGAAGATTTTGAGTATCTTATTGTTCCTTACATTAATTATTTAGATTCTAATCGAACTTTTGATGATGATGATTTTGCAAATGAACAATTCTTAACTGATCTAAATAAGGTTAATAATAAACAACATAACAACGTTCAAGTTAATGAAGAAGAGATTGTTGTTATTAATCTCGGTTCTAGTAGCCAACTAAGCGAGATTAGGATAGGGGCCACCCTTGACGAGCATGAGCGTGCACAACTCGAAGAATTGCTAAAGGAGTTCGTAGATGTCTTCGCATGGTCCTATGATGATATGCCCGACATTGATCCTGAAATAGCTCAACATGAGATCCCCACTCTCCTAGATTACAAGCCAGTTAAATAAAAATTAAGAAAACTTCGCACTGAATGGTTGCTCAAAGTCAAAGAAGAAGTGGCCAAATAGTTGAACGTGGGTATCATTCGGGTGATCGAATATCCCACATGGCTAGCCAATATTGTACCTGTGTCAAAATCGGGAGGGATGGTTCGAATGTGTGTGGATTACCGAGATTTAAACAAACTTATCCGAAGGATGATTATCCGCTACCCAATATCGACATGATCGTGGATAACATAGCCAGTTATGCTCTCAAGTCATTCGTCGATAGGTTTTCCGGATACAACCAAATCAAAATGCACCCCGACCACCAAGAAAAAACCGAATTCATCACCCCATGGGGAACCTTTTGCTACACCGTTATGCCATTCGGTCTCAAGAATGCTGGGGCTACCTACCAAAGGGCTGCCACAACCATCCGGCACGATCTGATTCACAAGGAGGTCGAGGTTTATGTGAATGATATGATTATTAAGTCCAAAACTAGAGAAGGTCATATTCCCTCTCTCCGAAAGTTCTTTGAACGAATACGACGGTATCAGATGTGACTTAATCCACAAAAGTGTGTCTTCGGCGTTACAAAGGGAAAAATCTTGGGATTCATGGTCAGCGAAAAGGGGATAGAAGAAGATCCTGCAAAGATGAAGTCCATACTTGAGATCCCACCGCCCCGAACAGAGAAAGAAGTCCGAGGTTTTCTTAGGAAATTGCAATATATCAGTCGGTTCATCAGCCAGTTAACCTCCATCTGTGAACCGATCTTCAAGCTCCTCCTAAAGGATTCAACCAAGGCTTGGAATAAGGCCTGCCAAGAAGCTTTTGACAAAATCAAACAATACATGACCCAACCTCCAGTGCTCATGCCACCACAGTCTGGTCTCCCTTTGCTCCTATACCTAACCATAACCGACAATGCAGCTAGGGCTTTGCTAGCCCAATACCTTGAGGACTCTCGTAAATAAAGAGCCATATATTACGCCAGTCACAAATTGGCCGGGTACGAGGTCAACTACACTGCTTTAGAAAAGGCATTTGGCGCACTTATCTGGGTCACCCAAAAATTACGACACTACGTGCTCGCCTTCCCCATCAAACTTGTATCCCGAATGGATCCCATCAAATACCTGTTTGAGAAACCCGCCTTATCCAGTCGAATGGCCCAATGGTTGATGCTCCTAACTGAGTTCGATATCGTGTATGTCACACAGAAAGCTGTTAAAGGAAGAGCCATCCCTGACTACCTCGCCGATTACCCCATAGACGAAGCAGTTGTCCGGATCTTAGAATTCCCAGATGAAATATCCTTTGCACCACTGAAGACCGCCTTCGATGGAAAATGTTCTTTGACGGCGCTTCCAACAAAAAGGGATATGGAATTCGGATACTTCTGATCGCCCCAGATGACTCCCACATAGGGCTGGCAATTTTTGACACGATAACCCGTTTATGGTAATAACCCGAAACGACCCGAAATTGACCCGATTAGCTTGTATAGATTTAAGACTACCCAAAACTTATACTCAAATAAAAATCAACGCAAACCAAAAATGATACGACTAACCCGAATTGCCACCCCTACTCCCACACTCCCATCGCCATTAAATTGGATTTCCCTTGCACCAACAACATGACGGAATACGAGGCATGCACAGTGGGCCTCAAAGTTGCTCTCAAGAAAGGTATTCAATACCTTGATGTCTACGGGGATTCTGCCCTTATCATCGGTCAAGTGCTCAGAAAGTGGAAAGTCAAGGACGAAAGACTCCAACCTTTTCATGCCCAATTAGAAGAGCTAGCCTCCCGATTCTGAGATATCACCTTCCATTACCTACCCCGAGCAAAGAATAACCTAGCCGATGATCTCGCTACCTTGGCCTCCATGGTTGACATGCCCGAGGGAATAATAATGACCCCCTTCCTAGTTCAAAAGCAAGACAAACCGACCCATTGCTACCATATTGAGCTTGTCTCCACCAAAGATCCCGAACTAACCGATTGCTCGTACGATGATATCTGGTGCCTCCTCAAACATGGTAGATATCCTGAGGGTTCCAATAAGAAAGATCGAACGACTCTCCGGAGATTGGCCGCACAGTACATCATATGTCATAAAGCTCTATTCAAGAGGAACTTCGATGGAACTCATCTACACTGCATCGCAGGGGCCGAGATTGAGAAGATAATGCAAAAAATCCACAGCGAGAAATGCGGACCCCACATGAATGGTCACATGCTCACCAAGAAGATCATTCGACAGGGCTACTACGGGACCACCATGACCCAAGATTGCACTGCCTATGTCTGGAGATGCCTCAAATACCAACAATTCTCCAATCTTCAACACCTGCCTCCACGAGAATTATATAACATGACCTCTCCCTGGCCGTTCTCCACCTGGGGTGTCGACATCATATGGAAGGTTACACCAAAGGCTTCAAATGGACATGAGTTCATCCTAGTCACCATCGATTACTTCACCAAATGGGTCGAAGCTGAGTCATACGCAGTATCGAACGCCAATAAAGTGGCCAAGTTCCTCAAGAAAAATATCATCTGTCGATATGGGGTCCCGCACGAGTTGGTGTCAGATAAAGGGTTGCATTTCGAAGCAGAAGTCATAGAAGTAGTCAACGAGTACGAGATTCAGAGACACAAATCTTCTCCCTACCGACCTCAGACCGATGGTGCAGTGGAAGCTGCCAATAAAAACCTCAAAGCTATCATCAACAAGATGACTGAAACTTATAGGGGTTGGGTCGACCGGATCCCTTATGCCCTCTGGGGCTATCGAACCTCAATCCGAACCTCTACTGGGGCTACCCCTTACTCCCTGGTCTACAACATGGAAGCAGTCCTACCTGTGGAGCTGGAAATACCCTCGTTACGCGTCATGCTCGAAATCAAAGTTAGCGAAGAAGACTGGTGCCAAAGCCGTCTTGATGAGCTAGCCCTCCAAGATGAAAGAAGATTAAAAGCTCTTTACCACATACATGGGAAACATCGCCAAATAGCGCGGTCATTCAACAAGAGAGTCAAGGATCGCGGGGTCCAAGAGGTAGACTTGGCCCTTAAGGAGATAATAGAACCCATTTGGGACCCTAGAGGGAAATTCAAGCCCAATTGGAGCGGCCCCTACATTGTGAAGAAAATCTTATCCGGCGGTGCCGCCATGCTCACTGACCTAGATGGGGAAGAGATGGCTCGTACAGTCAATCTGGACCGTCTCAAGAAATTCTACCCCTAGTCCAAAATCTCATCGCGCTACAACTCTTCTCATCCCCCTTCTATTCTAAAAAAAATCTTCATTTTGCTCTACCCAGAACTACATGGGCCTGATCCTCTACAAAAAAACTTTTTCAAACGGATAAAAAAAAACTTTTTCAAAAACCCCAGAGGTACGTAGGCAGCTCATGCACCTCACATGAGTGCGGCCCTTTCTTTTTCACAAAATACTATTCTTTTCTTACCTCCGAGAACGGCGGTTCATTCTAAAAATACTTGAACAAAAGGATTATGTATGCCTTAGCGATCAGTATAGATAATTCAAAATACAAAATTCATGGAAAGGCACAGCTAGATGATCAGAAACTTGTTTATTCCATTAATAATAAATTACAGTACGGATTACATAATAAAAAGGAACGGATAACTCCCTTCCCCTTACTACCATAAAAAGCCAAATAAAATCCCCACATCTATTACACAAATAAACTCTCCAAGAGTCCTACCCATAACCACCAGAGGAGCCTGCACCCTTATTATCTACATTCAGAGGTCCCCAAGTTTCCCCTTCCTGAATAGAGTTCCATAAACATTTCATGGATCTATGAGCCTTAACTATCCTCGAAAAGACCACAATACCCCCTTCCATGGTGTTAGATAAAACAAACCATCTTTGTCCATTCTCCACTGCCAACATCTTGCTAACTACTTTCCTCCACAACCACTTCATATAATCCCCAAGGACATGCTAAACTTTTCCGATAGATTGGGAAGGACGGGTCGACGAACGCCGATTTTCCCACAGAGACCCAAGCAACAGATGCAGGCGCTCAGTGAAATATTCTACCGGAAAAAAATTTGAGGTCCGAGGGCACGACCTATGCCCAGCCAAATTGGCGCAGAAGTCGCCAAGGGAAATAAAAAGAGGTCTGTCTAAGACCAACCAGCCGCACATATGAATACTCTCCTAACTCCAAAATAGGATGCAACTGTCCCCACCAAGGCACTGACCAATACAGCCCACGAGCCCCATGCTCCACAAGCCAATGCTCCCAGATCTCAACATATAGGCTAATGCTGATGAAGTAGCGTGAAAAGAAGTTAGGTACGACCGACAAGGGATACTCCTGGAGGAGTCGCCAAGCGAAATCTTTTAGACAACCACATGAACAGCATCACAGGGCTACCCCTCAAAAAGTTAGAATGACCTTCTCTCCAGGCATCCAGGCCATTCAAAGTCTCCGCCAGTATCACCACCGCAAGATTGCGACGGTATGACATCTATGAAGTAACGGTTGCAAGTTGTGGGTCCACTTGCACTTCCCCAGTCACCAGCAGCAATTTGGAAACCAGACCCAGAACAACGGCTCCAGTACAGCCAGCATCACCTACTTCTCGCAAATGCATGGACTGCAGCACTGCCGGGAGGGAGATCATTCCTCCAGTAACCAATGATCTAGCCACCGAAGGCGAAATATGAACAAGCTCGGCTAACAAATCGCTGGGAGAGCAGGAAAATTCGAGCAAAGCCGCAGAAACACTAGGATTTACACCCAGTATGGCAGAAAATTCCTCGTAGGTAGGACAAACTTCATCCAACCCATAGCAAAATACATGGTCTTCGGGGTACTAGAATTGTACCGCTGCCGTCAGCACATTCCACTCAAAAGGCATATTGCGCCACAAGGAAACTCGACGCATGTTGAAAGCATCATAGTCGACATTATAAGAGCACATTGCTTCCAAAGTTTTGAGGTATTTGACAAACTCAATTCTACCAGGGAAAGCCATCTTGCAAGGCTAAGAGATAGTGGGCAAGTAAGTAAAAATGCAAAGGTGTGATGAAAACAATCCACCCTTACCCCTTTTTATACTTGAGAACCCTCATAAGAGACACAATCCCTACAGAAATCGGAGGGAATCCTACCCCACAAGGTACCAAAGGCTGAAGAGGGTACCATTCAAAGATTTGAAGTGATGGGACTGGACTGCACTGTCGATAGGCAAGTCAGAGTGCTTGCCGATTGGCAACCCCCCATTTTTAGAAATTTCCCTCTTTTCCCCTTTTGTCAAATAAGAAAACTCAATAAAAATAAATTGACATTCTCAACGGAATTTCCAAATCCATTTTTCTCCTTATAAAATTTCCCTCAAAAAAATCCAAAAATATTCCTTTTTACGGTCTCAGCAACAAAGTAAAAAGCGCATGTGCATGCATTCATCATTAAATAAAAGATAATAAAAAAACTCCATTGCATTTCATCAATTTGTGTTATGTGTTACATCAATTTTGCAGGAAATAATAAGAAAAAGCAAAAACAACCGGACTCAGCCCGAACCCATATTCTTTCTTTCTCTTTCTCTCTCTCTCTCTCTCTCTCTCTCTCTCTCTCTCTCTCTCTCTCAAGAGCTTCCACCCCTGCGACGTGCTCTCTTCCCCCTACGGCGAGAGGATGCGCCACCACTACCCGAGCCCGCGTCCTCTCCGAACGAAGCAGACGACACCAAGCAAGAAGGAACAGGAACCACGTCCCGAATATGGGCAGTCGCCCAAGATATCCAGTCTCTGATGTTCCTTAGCCAAGTGGTCGACACCCGAACTTGCTGCAAGGAATGGACAAATCAGTATCAAAGCATAAATGACCAAAACAGAAAAGAAAGAAATAGAGGAACAGAAAAGTATACCGCAGGTCGAAGGACCTCCTCTGTCAAACCCAACTCCTCCGGATCCATCGCATGAGGACGGTGCAACATAGACACCATCCCTCCATCAGCCCGCCGAATGTTGTACGAAGGGGTATGCAGCTGCACAAAAGGAACCTCTGAAGTCGTCACCGCCGCAGATGCCGACGACCACCGCCGCTGTGGAAAGAACCCACCGCCCGACTTGAACTTATAGGAAGGAAAGGCAGGGCATCATATATGCTGGGCGCCATCAACCAGCTCGTCACAAAGTCCATATAATCATACGACGCAGCCGTATTGATGTACAACAAGTAGGACTCGCCAATCATCATTGCGATCCTCTCATCCTTCGACAACATTCGCTCTCGCCTTATAGACGTAGGAGAATGCGCAGGTGGCACCACCACCTCCTCCTCGACAATCTGACGAACCACCCTCTCCCTAAGATACCAAGAATGGCCGAACTCATGCGCCAGCAAACGCCTCATCCGCGCGTTCACCCCAGTCGCCCCCGCATCCTGAATGGTTGTCCCCTAGGGATAAAAGGTCACCTAAAAATATCCAAGCGAGCATAAATCAATACAAGATCAGAAGGATCAAAAACCTATATTGAAATGGAAAGAGTCTTACCCTACCACTGGTCAGGTCATTCAAGACCTGATGCACCGCCTCTAGGGAGAGAGATCCCTTCGACTGTCGGTTAGCCTTACGCCATCGATACAATCGACAGAAGTCCCCAACAGTGTCATCCTTCAAAGCGATCAGTGGGGTATTGCACCCAATCAACTCGTAGAATCACGTCTGAATCACAAACAAAAAGATGACGCATAAGGAAAAATGTGAATGCATGAAAGGAAAATGCGAATGCATGGAAGGAAAATGCGAATGCATGAAAGGAAAATGAGAGTTCTTGAAAAGAAATGCGCAAACTAAAGAATACCTCAAGAAGGTGCGTGGCACCAGTAAAGGTTTGTCAGCAGCACTGGCTGAATGCATCCAGAGAGGAGTAAAGGGTCGCCAAGGTCAGACTCCCCCAATCATAGAAAGGGATGTTCGAAGACATCCTCAAGTACGGCAGAAACCATAAATGAACGACGTCGCTGCTCGATGCCACCATGAAACCTCCCAATACCAGCAGAATAAATAACCGGGCCATCTTCCTCACTTGCAGCCAGTCCTCTACATCAATCACCCTGCTCAGCAGAACATCCTTCAACAGGGACAACCAGATAGAATCCCCAGAAACTATCCTCCCTACATCACCAAGTGACGCACGCACTGCCTACGGTCTCACCCATAAAGAGCAATCCACCTTTATCTTCTCTCCATCACAATCCAGCCCCAGCAGCTGCTGTACGTCTATGGGAGTCACATCATCTCCCTGAAGCTAAAATGGAAGGTGTGGGTAGTATCCCACCACCTCTCTCCCAAAGCGCACAAGACCGCTGTCAAATGAGGCGTCTCATCCAGCACCGATGCCAACCGCCCAAAACCAGTTGATGATACCATCCAACACACCATAGGTGGGAGATGCTCCCAAACATCCCTGAGCCCCGTTGTCCCACAAGCACACATGTTCTTCAAAGAAATATCAGACCGGAAAAAAAAAAGTCTCATCAAAAGTCAAGAAAGAAAAATCACCAAAAAGAAGAATGCCAAAGGTCGGGTTACTTAAATAACCACCGTGACTCACTCTCGAAGAGCGATGACGCGATGGATCCCACAGAAAGGTTCGTTCATCCGCAACAGGCTCAAACGCATCAAAGGAGTTCTCACTCCCCAAAGCAAGAGGCGCTCTAGCCCTCCACTCCACGTTTTCCCAGTCATCAACAGTCAACCACTCCCGGTGGACTGCAGTGCTCACAAAAGCAGCCATTTCTTGAAGATCGAAATGCTAGAACAATTTGCAGAAGAATTGCAGAGAGAGAGAAAGCAAAGAAGCTGTGAAAAAAATGAAGGGAATCGCCCCTTTATATATGATGCCAAGCGCCATGTCGATCGGCACCTCCCCCTACCATACCGATCGGCACTGAACCCTTGCCTTTCCAAGGTAGCCTAAAAGTCTGTGCCACTGCCGAAGTGCACCCTTCATACTATGCTGACTGGCACCCCCCTTAAATTTCGTACAGAAATTCCCAGAAAATACCAAAAAGCCTCGAAAAATCCCCGAAAAATTCCTAAAAATCGCAGGAAGGATTTAAAGCCATTTCACAAAGAAAAATTCGCGTTCCCTAGAGCGAAACCCCTCTTTCCCAGCAAAATCCCCAAAAACAAAGTGAAAACTCCTCCCGGAAAAGCTCCGGAGGATCTCTAATGATCACCTGATCACTTCCCCAGCGGAATTCTCCTACGGCACCCAAAATAGGTTGTCCCCCCCCCCCCTCCCCCTCGCAAGGTCTCCTAATGAAACAAAAGCTTCCCAAGCTATCAGGTCCCCAGCTCAAATCAAAATCACAAAAGCACTTTCCCCAGCAAAATCAAAATCCAATCTTCATCCACTCTTTAGGTCAGAATTGACCTCGATCTTGGATCGTCACCTGAGTTGGGTCAGAATTGACCCCGGTCCTCGATCGTCACCACTCTTTAGGCCAGAATTGTCCTCGGTCTTGGATCGTTACCTGAGTTGGGTCAGAATTGACCCCGGTCCTCGGTCGTCACCACTCTTTAGGTCAGAATTGACCTCGATCTTGGATCGTCACCTGAGTTGGGTCAGAATTGACCCCAATCCTCGGTCGTCACCACTCTTTAGGTCAGAATTGACCTCGGTCTTGGATCGTCACCTGAGTTGGGTCAGAATTAACCCCGGTCCTCGGTCGTCACCACTTTTTAGGTTAGAATTGAACTCGGTCTTGAATCGTCACCTGAGTTGGGTCGGAATTGACCTCGGTCCTCGGTCATCACCACTCTTTAGGTTAGAATTGACCTCGTACTTGGATCATCACCTGAGTTGGGTCAGAATTGACCCCGATCCTCGGTCGTCACCACTCTTTAGGTCAGAATTGACCTCGATCTTGGATTGTCACGTGAGTTGGGTCAGAATTGACCCCGTTCCTTGGTCGTCACCACTCTTTATGTCAGAATTGACCTCGATCCAGGATCGTCACCTAGTTTGGGTCAGAATTGACCCCGGTCCTCTGTCGTCACCACTCTTTAGGTCATAATTGACCTCGATCTTGAATCGTCACCTGAGTTGGGTTAGAATTGACCCCGGTCCTCGATCGTCACCACTCTTTAGGTCAGAATTAACCCTGGTCCTCGGTCGTCACCACTCTTTAGGTCAGAATTGACCTCGATCTTGGATCGTCACCTGAGTTGGGTCAGAATTGACCCCGGTCCTCGGTCGTCACCAGTCTTTAGGTCAGAATTGACCTCGGTTTTGGACCTTCACCTGAGTTCAGTCATAATTGACCCCGGTCCTTGGTCTTCACCACTCTTAGGTCAGAATTGACCTTGGTCTTGGATCATCACCTGATTTGGGTCAGAATTGATCCCGGTCCTCGGTCGTCACCACTCTTTGGTCATAATTGACCTCAGTCTTGAATCGTCACCTGAGTTGGGTCACAATTGACCCCGGTCCTCGATCGTCACCACTCTTAGGTCAGAATTGATCTCGGTCTTGGATCGTCACCTGAGTTGGGTCAGAATTGACCCCGGTCCTCGGTCGTCACCACTCTTAGGTCAGAATTGACCTCGGTCTTGGATCGTCACCTGAGTTGGGTCAGAATTGATCTCGATCCTCGGTCGTCACCACTCTTTGGGTCAGAATTGACCCCGGTCCTCGATCGTCACCACTCTTAGGTCAAAATTGACCTCAGTTATTAGACCTTTATCTTAATCCCACAAATTTGGCTTTGACCCACAGAATTGATCATCCCCAGCACACTCCTTAGGTCCTCAGAATCGGCCTCGACCCTCTGAATTGGTCATACTCCCTCAAAAGCATCATGTGGTGTATATTCGACGATCATCATTTATTCCAAACTCACCCGTCGAGGGGCTCTATAGACACCCCATTCCGTTATACCCAAGTCTCCTTAGGTCCCTAGTACCTCCCTTCATCACTACAAACCCAGGTCATGTCCCGAGTACTGATCTAGAAGCCATTGGGCACTCCCCGGCTCGGTTTGACTAAAATTTCAAACTCTTCATCTCGACTGAAACTGAATGAATCTTCGAAGGGCACCGAATACCCTTTCCAACGGTGCATCCCGTGCACGATTTCGACTTACCATGCGGACGAACGATCCGTTTGCGTCCGAAACTTGACCCAAAGGCCATCGAGCGCTCCTGGGCTCTATTTGACCTAAGTTAACTCTTCAGCTCAATTGAGGCTAAATGAATCTTCGAAGGGCACTGAATACCCTTTCCAACGGTCTATCCCGTGCATAATTCTGACTTTCCATGTGGACGAACGATCCGTTTGACTCTGAGAGGTCACCGAATATTTCCCAGGCTCGGTTGACCAAAGTCAACTCTCCAAATCGATTCAAACTCTTTGGAATGTTGAAGTACATCTCCTAACATTTCCAACGGTCTGCCCCGTGTGCGATTTGGACTTACCATGCGAACGAATGATCCATTTGCGTCCGAATGATTCCCCATCCAATGGACCGACAAACGCTTCCGAGCCATATTTGACCCAAAGTCAACTCCCGAACCTGGGAGCAGTCCAAAGGAATTTCGAAGGTATCTTAATTACCGTTCCAATGGTCTACCTCATGCGCGATTCTGACTAACGGTTTGCCCTCGGCAGCCGTTTTCTAAAAAGGCCTGAAACACACTGCCAAATGGCAGGTTCCAGACCGTGCCTATCGGCAGATGCCGATAGGCAGGAACGGGTCTATGCCGATCGGCAGTGACCTGAGCCTATAAAAGGAGGCCTTCACCTCATTTGCAAAGAGGGTCTGATCTGATAAAATTCACTCTCAACGAATCCCAGAAACCTCTCTCGAAGGCAGCCTGATTTCAACCCCCAGATCGATTTTTTACTTCCACTTTTCATCATCCTTTTCATCAAACTTGGTGAATTAGTCACTCTCCATCATCATCCAAGTTCAAGGGCTGCTCTCCAACACTCAAGATTAAGCTCAAGATCTTCAAGAAGGTCCAACTTTCTCAAACTTTCTCTTAAATTCTCAATAACTTGTTTTCATTACTTAGGACTCTTATTATCTCATCCCACACATCCTAATGTACTTTTTATTTAGTATTATTGCACATCTCTTATTTTCATATAAATAACCCCCTCCCCCCCCCCAAAAAAAAAAAAGAAGGTTTACTCATAAATTCCAAATAGGGATTCTCATACTTTTTCTCACACTTTTCTCACAACTAAAACACTTTTTCTACACACATACACGCATTTATAAATAAGAGATCCCCCATTTGGATTTATGGGATAAACCCCACCCCTCGTTTTGTATGCGAACTACGTGGACTTTGATGCCTTTATAGGCTACGTAGGCGTCTCGGAGTAAAACTCGAGACTCGAGTCCTCTCTCTCACCTTTTCTTTTACTTCCTATTTTCTCTAAACCTAATCTTGTTATATTCTATATACTTGCCCTTAGTGACGTATTGCTCCATATGCGTTATTGTTACATTATAACGATCAATGTAGGGGTAATCGCGTAAATCTTATTTTTCTAATATTATTCTTATATCTTCCTACGGATGACTTGCTTTATCTTTTCCATGATACAAGTCGAGGATTCCTACCTCCATTATATATATACACATGCACACATATCACGTGGGGAAATATAAGGGAAAATAGCAAATATCCATGAGAGACCGAAAGGGCGGAATGGGTGCCTAACACCTTCCCATTTCGTAACTAAGCCTCCGAACCCTTCTCGAATCATTTTGATTTCGCACGCACCAGTATGTCTTTGGATGCCATTCTTCGGGGTGGCTTCCCCCTTTTCTTTTGTCTGTTTTGAGTAAAATTGACTTGCAACTCTCAATCTCTCTACATTTTTACACCACATCTCAAACGACGTCGGCCGAAGTGCTCCCGAAAGGGAGACGCGGGACCCGAAGGATCCTTCCTCCACGCGCCCGCCCACATGGAAAGGATCGGGGATGGCCACATTATCCAACTTCCAAAAGAGAACTGATTCTCTAGGGGAGCGAAACGATTTGATTTTATGACCATCTTATTCCTCAAATTTTTCAAAACCCTCCAATGGAGGTTTTTACTCACTCCAAACACAAAAATTCAATCTTATAACATTATCCTAACATTCCAGAGGTATTCTAACACAAAACTAACCCTTAATCCCAAATGAAACCCTAGGATTTTAAATCAAATTTCTAATTAATTCAACACAAAAAATTTTCCTAAATTAATTATCAAGATCCAATCTTTATATGCAAGTTCTACATGTTCATCCATTTAAATCCTAGAATATATTTCGAATTTTAAGTATAATTGATCTCCATAAATGATTCAACCACAAACCCAAATATCTGATCATTTAAATCTCTATATCAATTATGAAAGTTTCAATCTTTAACATCTTAATTTTAAGATTTCTACTTGTAATAACTACAATCAAATTTTGACATAAAGCAAGTATTTATTTTCCTCATAAGATTAAAATTCGAAGTCTTCTACGAATATAATGAGGGTTTAAGTCCTTTTTTCTTTTCATCTCTAAGTTTCTTTCTTTTTCTTCTTTGTTTTTCTCTTTTATAGGTCTTTCTCTCTCTCTCTCTCTCTCTCTCTCTCTCTCAATATCTTGTCTAAAATGTGAAAGGTGGATTGTTAACCACCTTCCTATCCTCTTTATTTATTTAATCTTGTTTTTCTTCTTAGCCCTAAGTATAAAATGACCCTCATACTCTTATCCGGATCTTGTTATGTCTAAAAATCCCTAGAATTCCAAACATAACACCCGAGCACCTATTATGGACTATTTCGACCTTTCTCAGATCATCGGTTCACTCGAAAAGGTCACCTAACTACAAATATTCTAAAACACATTAATCGGGTTCGACACGTGCATACCCCACATGTCACCCATAAATTAAACTGATATGCTGATTTAGCACTCTATCGACATATAACAATAAATCGTCGCAATCAATCATACGCAACATATAATAAATCACATAACTATTTACTTATCAGAAATAATTAAATAATAATTATAATAAATATTAATCATTTATATCACTAATTAATATTTACTGAAATCCAATTTAATTTACCCCAATTAAATTAATATATAAGCCACACAAAATTTAATTAATAATAAAAGTACACGGTATTATATTCCCCCCCCCCCCCCCCCCTAGCAACGGAATTTCATCCTCAAAATTTCAACATAACTGCCACAAGGTTGTGGATGCTTTTCCTGCATGTCATTTTCACTCTCCTATGCCTAACTTGACAACATTTTAGTATCTCCCACTGTACACTTACTAATGGTACCACCTTTGATCGAGGCTTCAACTCACTACGGTCCAAAATGTCAACATGTGGCTCTTTATAAAAATATTCAGCCCTAATTCAATCTCCTTTAATGCTATATGCAGATAAACCACGTTATCCCTGATATACCTTCTCGATGACGATACATGAAACGCATCACGAATCCACTATAAATGCTCTGTAAGGCAAGCCTATACTTAATTGGATCCACCCTCTTGATAATGAGAAAGGCCCAATATACCTAAGCGCACACAGATTTTATCTCAATGTTGGGATGCACCCCGTGCAATTTCACTATTTCTGCATTAAAAAGTTAGGCATGTTGCCCTATTATGTATTCCACCCCAAAAGGTAAGAACTTATCCTCATTGGTCAACCAATCCTCGTAACCCAGATGAAATCGTGATCCCCTCGCGACATTAGTAACTCTAAAATGAAATCCATCGATATTACTCCCATTCCTATATTGGAATATCTAATGTTTGCAAAACCTTGGTTGGTCACCTGTGATCAACCTCCACCATTTGACAAGTAGTGCACCTGGAGACCGATTCTTCTATGTCTCGCTCTACACCGACCAACCAATATTTGTTCCTAAATATCTCTCACATCTTATCCCTCTCTAGGATACACTAAAAACATGATCCACACGTCTCCTCTATAACCGCACATCATAGGTCCTCATTGTATAGGACTATCAACCTTGCATTGATGCGCGAGCCACCCTTAGGACTGCTTGAGTAAGACTTCGTTCTGCCTACCAATAACTATTGTATACTCTTTTGACAAGGGGTGTCCCCTTAATGTGCCTTCACAACCCTTAGAATGATCTCGAGTTACGATCATCACTGCCATATAGGTCGGGACTATTTCCTCCTCCTGAAAGAGTTTATCCCATTTTGTCTTTCACGCTATTGCCAACTGCTCTACAGGCATTTGGCTCGACGTAGGTTCCACCACGTTAAACTTTCCCAAATAATACCAAATATTAAATGGACTAGGATGACCAAACCCTCTATACCACGTTCTCACTTGCAATTGTCACCAATGCAACACGCATACATCCATAAATCAACTATACATACCGCGTATGACCTCATAATAAAGGTATATCCATCTACCCCTATTAATCGCGACTTAACTCTTCTTGCAATTATCCCACTTATCCAACTAGTGGTGCAAACCTCCCTGAGTGCTCTCGACATTGCACTCCTTGGCTCTACTAGCCTTAAATCACATAATATCTCATTGCTCGATGTTACATCTTTACACATGTAATGCATAACATAATAAAACCAATGCCCTAAAGCCCAATGTCTCTCAACTCCCAACACTCACTAAGCCTCATGTGTGGGTCGTCTTTCAAGAAAAATCTAAATAAGTAACCCTCTTGATACACTGTAGCTTAACTCTATCCGTTATCAAGATTCATTGGCCCAAGACACAGTATTGGGGCACCCAAGGTGATGTACTCCTACAAAAAAAAATTGTTCCAAAAGTGGATAAATCTGAACTCTCAACACCAATATCTCTAAAGGAGTTGTACAATATGGAGCTCGCACTATCGCCTAGTCTTCGACGCTAAGTCAATCACAAACTCAATCTTCTGACTCAAAAGAAACCTTGGTATCCCCTGAATTGCATCAGTAAAGTCCCTAATCACAAGGATCGATTCTAACGAGACAACTATACTCTTCGAAGTCTCATCCTCAACACAACACATATGCATGCTTGACCTTCTCTTTGGGTGAGGCGTCGCCATAGGAAACCTATCATGTCCTAAAATACCAACTACGATGCTCCTACTATAACAGTCCACCATCGCTCTAACTGTTTCTAACCAATCCATACCTAAGATAACATCATACTCGTACACCTCTAAAATGAGAAAATACGCTAAAAATATAACCTCCCAATTTCCACAGTCTCTCCCCTGCAGATGGAATGAATGACAAGGATCGATTCTAACGAGACAACTATACTCTCCGAAGTCTCATCCTCAACATAACACATATGCATGCTTGACCTTATCTTTGGGTGAGGCGTCGCCATAGGAAACCTATCATGTCCTAAAATACCAACTACGATGCTCCTACTATAACAGTCCACCATCGCTCTAACTGTTGCTAACCAATCCATACCTAAGATAACATCATACTCGTACACCTCTAAAATGAGAAAATACGCTAAAAATATAACCTCCCAATTTCCACAGTCTCTCCCCTGCAGATGGAATGAATGAGAATACCGCTACCCCAATAGTAAATCTGTAATCATAACAATGTCAAACCCCGTAACCAACAAACCTGTCTCACATGCGAATCTAGTGATAACAAAAGAACATGATGCACTTGTGTCAAACATTACCCGCCCTAAGTGCTCATGAATTGAAAATATAGCTTTAATCTCTAACGGAGGGGGCAATAAAGATGATCCACGAACGTGATACACATGCCCAAACTGCACATGCAGAGGCAAAAATGTTAGAAGTATTGGTGGGGATGGAAGCTATATTAATTGCTGCCTTGGTTCGGCATCCTACTGTAGACCCTAGCCCAATTCGGGAAAGCACATTACATGTCCCTGCTCCCCACATACGAAATATTTTCCATTAAAATCATCCTACACTGTCCCTGATGACCTTGATAATCCTGGCCCTGCTGAACTTAAGGAGCGTACTTCTAGCCCTGATGGCCCTGCTTATAACTACCATTGCCTGGCCTAAACCTTTTAACTGAGTACCCTATAGCGAACCTCACTCCTTCTACCTCATTTACTGTTATGGTGCCCCACTGGCACCGCTGCCCCCACTCTTTCTTGGTTGGTTAGACTCTACTGTCCTCTTCGCTCCCTTTAGATGGAAGTGATTGTCCTGATAGTGGCGCAACACGACATTAATGACCTTAGTACAAGTTCGTAACATCGGTTTCCCCAATGATTACTGGTGAATCCTCCAAGTAAGCCCATTTATTATTAGAGGAACCTCTTATCCTCAGTGTTCACCTCATTTGGCACAAAGTTTTCCAGGCGACTGAAATTTTCTTCGTACTCGACCATTATCCGGCCCTCCAGTGAGAGATCTAGGAATCTCTTCATCATCTTCGTCTAGACTAGAGATGGAAAGAACTTTCGGTCAAACCATACCCAAAAATCCTAGATAGTCATTGCGTCCCTCTCCTCCGACATGGTAATCGAGTCCCACCACTGAAGAGCTAACCGACTAGATTGAACGTAGATAGTACCTTCTTTTAAGTGTATGAGCTCAACCATATGCAAATGCCTATAGATATCCTTCTTCCATTGACTTGCTTCTACAATATTCACACTGCCTCGAAACTACGATGGATGGTCCTTCTGGAAGGCCTCTCTGACTCTTTCCCAAACTGACGAAACTAGGTGAGCGTGAACTGATGCCACTAGCTACGGTAGCTATGCCTAGAGAAAATGTTGTGTTTGGGAAGTCATTATGGAATTAACCTCCTGTGCGAGAGCAATTAAGACCTCTGCTGCAGTCACCATCCCTACGACTCCGATTGAGCCTCTTCCTCTATCGCCCCCCTAGCGACACGTGGGGGTCTACCTCTCTTTGCGTTTGGCATTTGAAACCAAATTAAAATTGTACAAGATTCAATTCAAATATAAGGAATAGCATAAGAATGTAAATGTACAATATGAACCAACGGTCCTAATCACAAATCTCTATATCAATTAAAATGAAACGCTGGCAACATAGCAAGTCCGCACAGATCCTAAAGACATTAGAACCTGATGCTCTGATACCAACTATGGAAACCTTCCTATCCTAATATTGGGTTCTCGATCATCTACAATAATAAAACAAGAATATTAGTATGGTTCATTTTCAGCATCACTGTCGCAATCACAATATAATATAAAAAATATAAATAAACCATATAACAAAGATAAATGAATAATCCTTATGCGTAGATAAATAATAAGAGTTAATCAAATAAATAATCGGTCAACAAATAAAACATCCACAGTATAGAACTGAATAATAAAACTAAGTATTAAAATATAAATGTCTCATAGAAAGATAAAAGCCTATCCATTTACGGGCAAAAACCCTAATTGATTCTGAAATGACTGGTCCAATCTACGTAAAATAAGTCGAGGCATCTAAACCAAGATATAGCATCCACAGTCACTGTCCAGTAAGAATGAATCTATCCCTGCGGTCCCGGATGCTACTACTGTACACCTGGGGTATAAACAGAAAAATAAGGAAAAATAAAAGCCTACAAGTTAAAGCCTAAAAGTAGAAAATATTTTGTAAGTATATAATTATTTTAATACGATTAAAACAATAGTGTATTACTTTCATAATTAACGAGTCACACTCACTTGAGATAAACCTCACCTCTCAACTATAATGTCCACCTAATCTGTTCATTTTATTTAACCTAATTAAACTACCTGGTCTAATTAGGACATATAATCGATATTTAAGTCCAGTCCTTCTAACACCCTCTATTAGGGAAGCAATACTACCATCTCTAGGTATATGTTCATAAAACAAATATTGTAGCGACACACTTACTATAAATAAACGAACATAACAGAGCTACACATGTGCTACAAATAGATATACACAATAAAAACCTACATATATATATATATATATATATATATATATATATATATATATATATCACTCCCTATAAACGTATAACCGTATCCTCAAAGCTTGGAACTTGCTGACACATCCCTTGTGTGTTATTCGGTTTTAGGCATCACACCGTCTTCAGATCAATCCTTAAAATGAGAAAAGAGTAGTTTCACAGTGGCAAATGGCATTTATTTAGATATAAAGAAAGATATAATAGCTCAATTGGGATTGAAGTTTAAGAAGTTTCCTATTATCTATCCAGGATGTTCTCTTTTTAATAGAAGAAATAAGTCTTGTTTCCACACTGGTTTGATTGAAAAGATAAAGAGTAAATTTATGGGTTGGAAAACTAAGTATTTATCTTTTGCAGACAGACTGGACTGGTGTTAATAAGCATGTTTTATCTTCCATTCTTATTTACACTTTGGCTCCATTGAATCCTCCAAAAGCTATCATTAAGAGAATTCATAATATTATCAGCAGTTTCTTTAGGGGTCTAATGGGAGTAAGGTCGAAAGAAAGCCTGGATTACATGGGATATCCTTTGTATTCCTCCTGAAGGATGTGGTATTGGGTTAAAAGATCTCAGTGATGTGACTAAAGATTTTTCATTTAAGTTAGCTTGGAGGCTAAACCATTTTAAGAGTATTTGGGTAAAGTTTATGAGTAAAAAATACAAGAAGTCTATGTAACAAGGTTTCAATGGTTATCATGCTATTAAAAGGGTAAGAAAGGTTTAAGAAGATGTATTAAAGAAGACTGGAGTTTTAGAAGAAGAAGTTATTTGGAAGCCCTCTTATGATGGTACATTATCAATTAAATCTTCTCTCTAGTTGGTTAGAAGATCAGAAGCTAGTATAACCAATTGAAAGAAGTTATGGTCTCCTCTTATTCCATTTAAAAAATTTATTTTTGCTTGGAAGGTTCTAATAGAAGACATCCCAACAGATGACAACATTAAGAGAATTATTATCAGAATATGCTCTTGGTGTCAATGTTGCATGTCCAAAGAAGAATCTATGAACAATTTGTTATTGGATGTATCAATTGCACAAGAAATTTGGAAGTTATTTCTTAATATTACAAAAGTAATCCCCTCATTTCAATCCATCAAAGAAATTTTGATGTCTTGATGGATCTCTAAAGCTAAAGGGATGTTTCAAAAGAGATTTCTTCAAATCCTCCCTATTGTGATATTATGGGAAATTTGAAAAGCTAGATGCCAAAGCCTTTTTGATGGTCGAATGATTAAATCAAATAAAATCATTTAAATTGTCTCCTCTTTTGTTTCAAACAAGTTTTTTGCAGGTCCTGTGTTTTCTAATCCAAGATTTCATGATGTTTTAAAGATCAAAATCAATAGGCAGAAGCAT
Organism: Sambucus nigra; assembly: GCA_949130495.1. Lineage (NCBI taxonomy): Eukaryota > Viridiplantae > Streptophyta > Magnoliopsida > Dipsacales > Adoxaceae > Sambucus > Sambucus nigra. Next base: position 289,344,383 of record OX422210.1, read on the forward strand.
CATTTTAATATTGTTAGCTTGACCAGACCCCTGTTGGTTCCATCATGCTTAATGTTGATAAATCTAGCATTGGTTACCCTGGTGATAGTGGAATTAAAGGCATTTTTAGAGGTCATAATGGATATTTTTTTTCTTTTTCCGAATTCATAGGCAACTCATCTATTTTGATAGCTGAAATCAAAGCCAATAAATCAGTCATTGACTGGATTTCCAAGGCAAGATTCTCAAATGTTAAAATTAAATCAGATTCAAATTCAATTATCATGATGCTCATTGATCAATGGAAGTCTCCATGGATAGAAAATAAGGCAATAAAGGAGTTAAAATGTCTGATCATTGACCATGGATTGAAAATAGACCATATACAAAGAGAAAAGAATAATATTACAAATGCTCTGGACAAATTAGTTTCATCTTCAAAGGAATCAAAGTGTTTTGATCGATTTAATCATCTCCCTCATTTAATCAAAGGAACTCTAAATACGGATAGACTAGGTATGTCGGGTATTAGATTATCCTAATTTTCTATATCTTTTCTTTTGCTTTTATAAGCCACCTTGGAAAGGTTCTTTCTCCTTCAAATAAAATTTTAGGGAATTGATATCTCTTTTGAAGAAAAAGTAAAGATTGGTTTATTCTTTATTTATCCCCGTTATATAAATCCAATTCCACACTACTAAGATGATTGGTTTATGGTACAATCTAATTGTATTATGTTATGAATGGTCTATTTAAATATATTTTAGGATTTTAGGATTAGTTGTTCCCGATTGTTTAAAGAACCCATTTTATTAAGATTATGTTTTTTTTTAATTCATGAACCTACTCTCTTAACATTGTTTTTTATTCATGAGCCTACTCTATTAATTTTTTATTTTATTTTATTTTTACGTTTATATATATATATATATATATATATATATATATATATATATATATAAGGTGTTCCCCATTATATACATCCTAATTGTACTCTGTTAACATTAGTTTTTGTTCCTATTTATTTATACTCTGTAAAGATTTTTTTTAATTTATACTCTGTTAAGAAGTTATTTTTATATTTATATTAAATTATATGATTCTCTATTATATGCATCCTAATTTTACTCTTCAAAGTTTTTATTTATTTATTCTGTTAGGATAGTTTCGTTACGTTTGCCTTATTAGGATTATTTGTTTGCAGTTTAAAACATTTTCTGCCAAATAATCAATTTTTATTTTAAGGCCACTTTTTTTATTTCATTTAGTATTATATATATATATATATATATATATATATATATATATATATATATATATATATGTGTGTGTGTGTGTGTGTGTGTGTGTGTGTGTGTGTGTGTGTGTGTGTGTGTACTTTATATAAGTCCTTTTATTTCAAGAAGATTATTTTTTAATTTATTGCATTTTAATTTTTAAAAACTATACCAACATATGTGTTCCCATAACCCTTTAGTATCTCAAAGAAACTTTTCTTTAAAAGAAACCCAGTCGTTCTATAGCTACTTGATCTGGGAGATTATGATTGTATTTCTTATTATATTTTTGATGGATTTGGCTAATTATATGTAGTATGTAAAATGTTTATATTCAATTATCATTTTATCATCATCTTAGTCTTTTTATATGTTTGGGATTTCAGGTGTTCCAAAATATGCTAATACTAAAAATACAAATATTGCATCTTTCTACATTATGCATTTTGACCTTTACCTATTTTTCATTCTAGCAATATCCTATTTTCAGAGGAGTCTACATGATTCAATACATCCTACCATTATTCCCTCTCTGTCATTAGTAAGTTTTCCATCTATTTAATTGGTTATGCTCTTCATTTTTTTCTATTATTTTGTGCTCAATATCTTCCATTCTTCTTTGATCACTTCATTTTTTTCCAAGATAAAAAATCGCGACACATTAATCTAGAACGATCACCCTAATTAGTTTTTTAAAATATAAAATGGAAAATAAGTTACTAGAACTTCTATAAATGGACTGCGCAGGGTTAAAGTCTAGTTATAGATCGAAAACAAAACATCGTACTAAATGTTCCCACATTTGTAAGACATCCACATAGACATCCTCACATCTATATTATTAAACTATGTGTATGTTGAAGGGGTGACTCATTAGCCACGTTTAATAATGTGAAAGGGTTTATTACATTGTTTATCTTCTAAACCTCCCACTTCTGAAATTCCCCTTCCCCAAAACCTCTGATATCCCTTCCATCCTTTTTTCCACATTCATATACTATTTTATAATTCTTTGGCTTACTGGTATAAGGCTACATCTATAAGGAATCCACTCATTCCCTATTTTTTCATATACGGCTTCAACTATACCTCATTCCGTTATTATCTGAAAAAAAATCATTTAACGAAGTGTTTACTTTGTATATATAAGTATTTATATAAAATTTCATTAGCCATATAATATATATATATATATATATATATATATATATATATATAATAAAGGAGGAGGGACTTTTTGTCCTCCCCAACTAATCGCTGAGATAAAAAGTTGATAAGTTTGGTCTTTATCAACTGACGGTTCAGATTAAATCTTAAGAAATCGAATCTAATGGTCCATGTTGGTACCGTCGCTTCTCTTTAGATCTATTGATTTGAAGGGTAGGTGTGAGCACAAGGCTCAAGAAAAGTCTAAAGTATCATATTTGTCAATTTGCACGTCTCTCACTAAAACCCACTTTACCACTTTACTTTCAAATCTCTTAGTTGCCATAACAACTACCCAGAGGTTCATCTCCTTTCTCCTCTGACACTGTTATTTTCTTAGGGATCATTTGTTAATTGTTGTTACCATCATATCTGTTAATTTTTCATTGCTGATAATTTTTCATTACCATCACTGTTAACAATGCACGTCTCTCTAATTTCAAGACCAGCAACAAGCCACATAATAAAGCAATTGTTTTCTTTTGTATGTTTTTTTCCTCTTCATTTCTCCATAGAAGGCATTATTTTCGTTTTTTCTTTTGTTTTTCCATTTCAATTTTTTTTGCAGATCTAACATGCCACATAGGGGTGAACAAGACACAAGCAAGAGTCGGTAGAAAGAGGGCGAACAAGCCTCAAATGGACCACCGAAAAAAAACTCATGAGGAAAACCTATACAATCCAACATCGAACACAACACTAAGAGGTAAACAAAAAAAAATCGAGAAGGTCCAGGGAAAATCGACAAGATTGCAGGCAATGAAAGAACCATGAGACCAATCTTGTGAACAAAAAACAACCCATCGAAAATTTGTTAGATCTGCCGCGATTCTTTGATTTTTGGGTTTTTTAGATCCATCTTTTGAGGTAATCAAACTTTTGGTTTTGCAAAGTTTTACATTTATGTGTATTTTTTAGATCTGTGTTTGGATGTGTGTATTTTAGTTTTTTATGGTTGATATCTAAAGACCCATTAAAATGAAAGACAAATCTCATCTTGGATCTTTATCCTCTCACATATCTCTTATTTTTTCTGCTTTTAGTTTTTTACTTCTAGCCGATCTAATATTTTTTTTGTTATGGTTTCCAGTACTTCTACAGCTTTATGACTGGTAAGATTTTTTGGGCATCTGGTCATTCATTCGGGTAAATGATATTTCAAGATTTGTTCCGACACGGTTGTTTATGTTTCAGGTATAATATTTCATTTTCTTGGGGTTAATATGTAGGTGACTTTTAACTTGCTTGGTGTATGATATTTTTTCTGTAAACATTAAATCTAGCAAACTTTGGTTCGAAGCTTTATTGGTCAGGTCATTTGGGTGGTTCAATCCCTCTGTAATGGATGCAGAGGAGCCTGTGGAAATGGAAGTATATATATAGTTTACAGGATTTGGTAAAGGATGTGGTACATGATTTGGTATATATTTTCTTTAACTGATGTGGTAAAGGATCTCCTGAGTCATTAAAACAACACTGATTTGTAGCTTTAAGAATTCTGTTGAGCTACATAGTTTATATAGATTAACTTCAAAAGGAACTTTGTACTTCACAGTTTATTTTTCTACAGAACACATAAAGTGAAAAATACTTGGCTATTAAGATTGAAGTGAAGGAATCTGGGTCTGATTATATGAATGAAGATACAAACCTTTTGTTCTTTTTTTGTTTGGTTATCTATTTGTAACGATTTTTTTTGTACACATACCTGTTTATATAATATTTGAGATTTGTTTTCATTATTTTATTTTTAATTTGATTGCTTTTCAGCAGTGGTCCCTTTCGGTGGTGAGGGGTGTAGAAGAATCTGAGCGGTGGTTGTTGCCAAACAGGGTGGGGATTTCTTTCAATCGTGGCTTCTACTGGGTTGCTGATTTGAGGGTGGCGGTTCCGACAGACTATTTAACAAAGGAGGTTCTGATCTTTCTGAAAATCAATACCCCCACTGTCTTTGACCAAACCACTTTACTTTAAGACCTCCTCATTCTGCGAGAATCGTACTTCCATCACAAAAATCTGTAACTTCCATAAAAAAAATCAGGAAATGAGGTGGTGTAAGATTGGTACTTTAATTTGAAAATGTTCACCCTTTGAAAGTGTGTATGTGTCTGAAAACCATTCATATGTTTGTTTCCTGTTTATTTTTATAGGTATATATTTTCTATTTTGTTTGTACTTGGTATATATTTTTTTCTTCAATTTCAAGCCCTATTTGTGCTCTGCAAAGACCAATATATTGCGTTTGGGGTATGTCATATTTGGTTCACAATTTCAATCATTATCTTTTTTACGTAAGCAACTTATAACACAGCATAACAAACTTTTTGTTTCTTCGTGCCATCTAAACAACTATCTTTTTTTTTATATATACAAATGTTTCATAAAAAAATATAATGAACTTTTTTTTTAATTTTCACTTCAAATAATTTTCGCAAAACGTTTTATAAAAAACGTTTAATAATGTTACAAAACACTTTATAAAAATTTATTAACAATTATAATCAATTTTTTAAGAAACATTTTATAAAATGTAATAATTTTTTTTTCATAACCAGTCTTTTTATTTATAAAATATAATTAATAAGAAGTTATTAAAAACTGCTTTATAAAAACATGGATAATAATATTTATATACAAAATAAATTATTTATAAAAAATAAATTATTTATGAAATTAAATTCAAAATAAAGTGATAAAAAGCTATCTTCCAAAAAACTATTCATAAAACGGGTTTTTATTTATAAAAAGGTACTTTATAAGAAAAAAAATATTTCTAAAAATGTCGCTTCATAAAGAAAATGTCTTATAAAAAATTAATTTTCGTATCAATAAAAAAAATGTCGTTTCGAAAAAATAGTTCTATTACAACTTTTTTTTGAAACGTCATTTTATGCCAATTTGGATCAGTTTGGTGTCATTCATGTCAGGTTATCGTTTTTTTCGTGTTGTATTATGCTATCGCATGTCTTATTTGACAAACCTAATCACTATTATGAAACATTAAGAACGTTTTTTACAACCGTCGGACATTAAGTTTTAATGATCTTGAATTAAAAAGTGGTATGTAATTAATATAATAAAAAATAAAAAAATATACAAAAATTTTCATGATAAAAACAATTAAGAACATGAACTAATTAATCATAATGATATATTGTTAATGATAGGTCGCTAATAGAAATACATAGGGGTAAGATTATGTGCGTATCATTGGCACGAGCACAAATTTATCATGAGAATAAATTTTTCACCGTGCCATTGGCATGAGTACAAAATATCACGCGAATAAATTTATAGTCGCGCCATCGGCACGGGTACATCCTAGTATATATATATATATATAGGGTATGCTCGTGCCTGAAGGCACGTTGATAATTTTGAAAAGCATAAAGCCGTGTCTTGATGCAATAAGAAGTGCTCTCGTCAAAACTACGGTTGGTCTCGAGTTCACGTCCAAAAAATGAATCCTCAAATAGGCACAACTTTCACCTCAAAAGATGGTCGAGCTTGCAAGAATAAGAAGCATAAAAACGCCTAAGCCTAAGAATATTCAACCAAGCAACTTTCCTTCAAACGTCAAAGTGAGAGAATACACCCCTGCTATGATGAAATATAGTCCAATAATAGTTATAATATCAGTTGTATAGTTATTGAATATTATTGAGAATCAGTTATTGAATAATATCAAGTATAGACTATTGAATATCAACTGTATAGTTATTGAATATCAACTGTATAGTTGAATAATATCAACAATACAACTGATATTAAGTATTATTGAATATCAACTGTATAGTTATTGAATAATATCAGTTATTGAATATCAACTATCAGATGTATAGTTATTAAATAATATCAATTCAAATTGAATATTATTGAATATCAGTTATAAACAGCTGCAATTTGAACTATCAGCTGATATTATTCAGTGTTAATATAAATTTGAACTATGTAATGAAACAAAAAATAAACAACTGAACAAAGATGAATAAACTATTCAATAATGAAAGAACAAAGTTAGAAAAGAAAAACAACCAACTGACCACACAATGACAAGAGTAGAATTGTGGCGAGACTCGAGTATTTTGGGTGCTCTGTACCACTGTGTCACCACCCCGTGTGTTAACTTCCTAAAAGGATTACCAAATGCTCTGACCAATCAAAAGTCAGCAAGCTTTAGTTTCCACTAAAAATTAAATTAAAAAACTTGACTCTTGAGTGTCTAGTGAATAGTAAATGTTCACTTATTTACCAATATTATCCAAGTTTGTTCACTTGTTTACTTAGAAGATGGTTAGAGGATGGTAAAGTTGAGTACTCTTACAATAAAATAAACAATTACACTTTCCATTCAGCTATTCTTGAGTTGTAATTCATCTGAATAAATATAATGGAATAAATATAAAATTAAAAAGGAATACATACAATGGGCAATAATATCTCCAAAAAATACATTTGTAAGGTTATACATTATACTTGTAAGGTTATACAACAAGGTGCAAGGTTATAAGCAGGGAGATCCCAAGCAATATCTTCAATTTGGATGAAAATTAAGATTATATACAAACTGAGCACAAAATTATGATTAAATTATACTTATTTATGCACATGTGGACAAAATAACAAAGAAATTAACTAATAAAATTAGTAAAAACACCAAAAAATAACAGCCACCGCCCCATAAAACATTAAAATTTATGAATAAGAACATCACTAGGGAGAATTAATCCCGATGAAGGGACATGGGGTTGCTGTATTGTAGCACCAACTTCAATAAGTATGTATCTCATTCTTTTTTTTTACCCAAGAAAAGGGGGAAAAGTCTTGAAAACTCAATGAATATATTTCTTACAATATTTGTTTGATATTTACCCATAATGGAAGTACACGGATCCTAATCATAGTCTCATCAAATCTATGCCGAAATAATAGGATACACCTACCTCGAGAGAGTGACCATTTCAGTAAACTACAACATTTTCAATAGAACATGATATCAACCTTTTACTATCGCCCGTATTATCTTCACATTGTGGAATTGCATATCAGTGTTATCTATTTAAACTCTGTGAAGTCGCTTGATGATTTCCATTCTTTGGATACTCCCCCAAATATTGTGTGTTTTCCATCTAGAGATTTTTTTGTTTCAAGTGTAATAAAGAACTGGCTCCCATTTGTATTTGGAACAACATTTGCCATGGATATAGTAACAGCTCCAGTGTGCTTTTACTTTGGGTGTATCTCATCCTCAAACTTTAGACCATATATAGATTCCCCACCTCTTACTGTCCCAGTGGGGTCCCCACCTTTCAGTATAAAATCCTTAATGAATCCGTGGAACTTGGCATTGTCTTAATAGCCCCTGCGAGCTAGCTTGATGAAGTTTTTGCACGTTTTGGGGGCGTTCTTGTAGTACATCTCAACAGTAAAAGAACCTGCAGAGGTTTCCAAAGTAACCTCCGATGGTGGCCCTCTTTCTGCACCCGCCCATATATATCTCCAGAGATCCACCACCAATGCTTGAGACAGTGGTGAGATGTTTTAAGAGAGTCGCATTTGGATGGTTAGAGAAGCGTGAGATTGTCCTCAGATAAACTTGGGATATCTGCAAAGATTATAAGTGAAGCTTGCTGAAATTAGCCATCCTCTGCTTCCTGTCATTGTGTTTTAAAGTGATCATCAGTAACATAAGAAGAAATATTAAAATCTATAGATTAAGAAATAATTAGTTTCAGGTAAAATAATAATGCTTATATTTTTCATTGATCGCTTTAATAAGAGGTAAACTCTAGTGTTAATGTGTTGATATGTTCTTTCCACATAGCCCCATTGTAGTATTTAATCCTTAAGATGACCCACATATCCCTGTTGTTGTATTTAATGTTTGTAGCATTTCCAACATCCCCGAGTCAGAGTCCTATGCATGTTGGAATCGAGCACGCCATTGTCATGCTGGAACAGGTGAAAAGAACAGTGCATGTTTCTCTATATAAAAACGGTGGACATGTGGAGTCGTGTGTGGACACAATGGTGGCCATCAACCTTAACTACTTATACTTCAATGTGTATGGTTCACACAATGACCATACTGATACCCACATGTACGCTACATATGTTGCTAGTATTCCCACAAACATGAACAATTGAAGTGAAATTAACAATAGGACAAGAAATTTGTACATTGACAACTGACAAATATATAAGCAGTACTGTCTTGAAATGTCACACTAAATGCTACATATAATATACATACACTAATAAGAATTGTAATAGACTTGAACATCTTTAGCCTTGAACACTAATTAATGTGATGGAGGGGGACATGATTAACCCAGTCATGATAGTTGGTGAATAAACTTATATTTCCAAGTTTGAAACCCCCCAAAAAAATTAAAAATAGTAACTTTAAACCATAGATTGAACAGTTCGTACACTACACCTTATAATGAAAACTCTAGATTGAAAACTTTTAGCTTCAACCACTGTTGGAAACCCTAGGTTTATATACTAATCCGTTTTTATGTAAGACCAACAATCAATCCACAAATCAACAAATCAAAAACCTGATTATAATATGTTAGATTCAAAATCAATGAAAGTACCGCTTATATTATTATATGTGTTTCCAACAATGATGGTGGCGAACCCAGAGAGAGAGGGGGAAAGAGTGTGTATAAGAAAAATAAGGAGGAGGCGGAGGGGAGAAGTAGGTTGCGACAGAGAGAAGGGTCTCATGGAATGGATGAGGATGAGGCAGTGGATTTGGGGTTAGTGATGATAGCACGGGGAGGGTGGAGGGGGGAGAGAGGGGGGAGGGTTGGGTTTCGAGAGATAATAAAAAAGGGTTTGAGAGGAAGAGAGTGTGAGTACGTTCAATATTAAATAAATTACAATTATGTCCTTGAGTTTGAATTTTGAAGAGAAGGGGGGGAATTAGAGTGTGTGAAAAGAAGGGGAATCTAAATTTGTAAGGGGAAAAATAGGAAGTGAAGAAAATCTCATAAATATGACATCATCTTTTGATCTTATGACATACATAAGTCTCCTACTTTATTATATATATATATATATATATATATATATATATATATAACCAGCAAAAATATCTCAAACCCTTATGACTCCCATTTTGCCTCCTTATTTCTTCTCAACATTTTTTTACTCGTTGAATTATATCATCTTAAAAAATCCCTCGATGAGATCATTTGATAGGAGACTACGATCATTAATGTATCACTGATGTCCTCGATTTCTCACTGCCATCATCAATGACCTTGAACGTTAAGAGCATAATGCTCCTCAAACAAAGGAGTTATTGGTTCTTTGGTCGATGAGGCGTTCACCGTCAAAGACATTTTTTGGTGAATTTCTTAGTTTCAGTGGAGGGCTTGATTTTTATTTAGTTTTTTTTAATTGAATTCAACTTACCACCCACCTTCTGATCATATACTTTCAAGCCAGACACGCAAACAGTTGACAAACCTCGTCTCCTCACGATATACTTCATCCAACCTACATAGTTGTTGAAATGGAAGGTGTTGTACGTTGTTTCTTATTTGTAAATACGTTTTCCAAATGAAAATTTTGGGGAAGTTTTTTATTTTTTATGTTTATTGTATGCAAGTAAGGCAAGGATGAGAGAATTAAATTGTTTAGGAATGAAATATAGGAATGTACAAGTAGTTTAAATATCGTGCATCAATCTTATTGTTTGCCTCCTTTAGTTGTTTAATTTTGATAACAAAAATTCGGATTTATATTGAAATGGTGTTATAAGGTTGAATTGAAAAATTTATTATGTTTTAACAAACAAGACTCATTTTTTCATTATCAATGTAGATTTTTTTAGGTCATTGAAATGAACTACTATGAAAATTTTTGTAGTTCATTGGAGTAAACTACTATTTTTGTATGTATTAATATTTTTAATCATCTGTAGATATCTTTTGATTTTTTTTGTTTATGTGAATAAATGGTCAAAATGGACCAAATATTTGTATTGAATTATTTTTTATATATAGGTGGCACATTTGGTGTATACAATTTGAGTCTTTGTTGTTCTGTTATTTTTTACTAGCCCATGCGAGTAGCCAAATAAGTCTCAATAAAAGCACTTGGCCCGACCCAAATCATGGTTCAACATCCACACGAGACTTTCAGTAAGGTGAGAACACTCATGGATATGGTCAAATCAGGTACCAAGAATCTCGAACGATATAATCAAGTATCATATGGCTAATTCTCTATGATGGAGTTCCTTAAACAATTCAAACTCTGTAACGAACAAATCTATAAATTGTAGGCCTAGGTCAAAGGGACGAAAAAATTGAAATCATTGAGTGACACTTAATAAGTGGATGTAGGCAAATTGCCAAACCACGTATATTGTTGTTGTGTGTGATTCCATTTACTTTCTACCATTTGTGATTGTTTTCATATATTATTTTGTTGTGACTTTTTCTATACTCACAATTGGAGCCGTATGTGGTAACCAACTTATATTCATATGAAAGCATCCATTACAAGAAATCCAACAATGTCTCACCAAAGCAATAACATTCCCAAGCCGGTGATGTTAAAGAAGACCATCCAGCCCCTCCTAGGGCAGGACTGAAATTTGCCAACATTCAAACCCAAGGTTTCACCAGGAAAGATAACCTTCTAAAGAAAGCCATGGGCCACCAAGGTCCACTTAGATTTCTAGGTTGGTCGATGCCTATGAAGCCAGACTTTGAAAACAAAAGTGGCTACGCGTCTCCAAGATGAAGAGAATGATCTCTTTCAGAGGCTACTAGAAAGAATAGATAGAGATATCTCTAGAAAAATAAGGCGACAGCGAAACAGGACTCCTAGACCTCAGAGGGGAGACTCCCCCAGTAGAGAAGGAGAATTAGGCGCGACTAGGAGAGAGTTGAACGTGATAAATCAGAGCGAGTATGATCAGAGCATGGACAAAATAACGGAACCATTGGAACAATGATCAATCAAGTGAGGATTTAAGGATCCTGGTCCATAGGGAGATGGATGGTGCGGCACAAACTGAGTGTTCGTGTAAGGACACTATCGTTGTTTTAGGTTCGCCGCCAACATACAAAAAAAACTAAACTACTACTACACTTGCGAGGCAAGCACAATATTAAGTTGGGTATTGTAAGAAATCCACAGGAAGTGATTTAATTTTAGATTTTAATTTCTTTATTAGTTCAAGAATAAAAATGGAAAAGGTGATAGGAGTTATGGAGTACAAGGGAAAATGGAAGAAGTTACACTATGCAAAAGTAAAGCGAGGATCAGGATCGCATTCCACCACACGGATCAAAACAGCGACTAATTAGAGCTAAGGCTCGAAAGCTTTTTAACCGATCATTTCAATTAAGCATAAACTCCACACAGTAAGGAATTTAAGCCAAAGTTTCTTGAATAAACATTTAATCAAAAATGGTCACACGCGGATTAAATTTGGATTGTCGCTATAAACTCTAATGTTGCATGACAAAGAAAATGCATAACAATCCAACTTTGATACGCGCGAATTCAATTAAACACAATTTTATAAAAAACCTAGTTGTCGGAGCTCAAACCATTAGTGGCAAAACACAAACCCGACCCTATTTATCTAAGGACTAAGCATGGAAATAAACTAAATTACACTAATTAACCAAGGGAAGAAATAAATAAAGCAATAAACTAATCAACAAAGCATGTAAATCTAATTAACAACTCAAGAAATGAAGGAAAAACAACTATATTAATGAAGGAGAAGATGAATAGTGACTTACAACAATCCAAATGGAACAAACTCTAGGAAAGAGAAGCTCCACCCAAATCCCCCTCACTTACAAACCCTAAAACCTATCTAAAATGAAAGATTTTTACAAAAATACACCAAGTGGTGTATTTATAGTAAGTGGAAAAAAGAAAATAAAGAAAAATGAAAAATAAATGATAAATGGGTTAAGTTATAATGTAAAAAAAAAAAGAAAAAGAGAAAATAAAATAACAAAGGAAAAATAGGAAGTAGCAGCAAGTCGTGACAAAAAAAATGCAGGGACAGGTCGACCGCAAGGGGATGGTCAGTCGACCACGTGCAAGAAGGAGAGCACGCTGTCATCGATTGTGTACAAAATTTGATTACCTAGTCGACCGCGAGTTAGCCGTCGGTCGACCGGTCCTTACTGCAACACCCAACCACACCACGCTGCAATCGCAACAGCACAAGACCTACAAATGGGTTTCATAAGCCGAAACCCGTGGTGGAGACCCATTTCGTGTATACCCTTCCAATTCATGGTCTGCAAATGTTAAGACCTAACTGCATATTTTGTGCCACAACCCGAATTGTGTTGCCATCAACAAAAACCAAGACCCATTTGTTCATTTGAGCTCTAATTTTTTTTTCCAAACCGAGAAACCCACCATTGTTGTGGCAATTCAAACCGAGACCAAAATGAATCGCAAATCCAAGACCAATATCTTCATCAATGCACAATTCGAAACCAATATGTCCAAAAAGGTTAAAAAAAAAAACTTCCAACAATTGTTGCATACACCAAATAAAGACCCATTTACGAAATTGGCAAACCCGGGACCCTTATCAGTATGTGCGTGATTAAACTCGAGTTCTAATTTCGGATGAAAAGATCCAATTTGGGATGAAACCAAAACCCGAGCTTGGCCAAAATCACCCATGGCTGTATTGTGAGTTTTGTGCAGAAAGATAAGAAAGAGACATGGATGGCATTATTAAACTTGTTAGTATATGAATATATTAATTAAATAATATCTTATATTTCTTAACCGATTAAAGGTACGAATTTTCTTCATTTCGATTTCGATTCGAGCACCGTTCATGGCCACGTGAAGCTTGACCCGAGGGCTACAACTTTCGTGAAGACTTCGGGCAAAAATCCTGAAGTGTGAAATTAATAAAATGCCTCTAAACGTTCAAACTCGTACGAAACTTTGTCGGAATGAGAATACACTTCATACTAAGCACCGTAACACCTATAAATGCTCAATATATCCTCAAATAAAGCATTAGCGTATAAAATGGAAGTTGTCTGATTAACGAGCATAATTATAGCAATTACGGTACCCGAGGGGCCTAAAAATGCATAAGTTAACGGGCGTAAATAGGCAATATTTGTGACGTATCACACCCACTAACTTAGACATTGCTAGTCCCTAGCAATGAAATTCAAAGCAAAAAGAACTATACGAAAATTGTAAAACGGGACATATATACAAAAGCGATAAAAAAGGATAAGGCCACTTTCGCGGGCGCATGATTGCATTTAGCATGTGCAATAAGCGTTACACCCCTTGGTTACCCTAGTGCACAAGTGTCGTCTCGTGAGGGTTTTTAGGGATGAAACCTACAAACATCATACGGTTTCCTCAAAATATGTCCAAACCAACATGCGACAAGCCCAATAATTTGAACAAGATTTTAAACATGTTATTAGCGTATTGAACGAATTCAAGCTAAAGTCCATTGTTATTAACATTATAAAATGCACCTCTTAGAATTGAAACTTTAAAATGTGAGAGGGGAGTGAGCACATGCATATTATGATTTGGCCAAAACTTAAATAAACCGAATAAACATAAAAGCATGCAAATATCAATCCTCACCGGATATTACACTCGATAAATGAAATCACTATGAAAAGGGAGGTAATAGACGGGACATGCGGGAACAAAGAGTAAATGTAAATGGAAACTATGCCACGCACATGTCACAATTGAAGAACGCTATATAGGAAATAAAACCATGTCTCAATGAAAGATATTGCTCATTAAAGGAGGCAAAATGCATTTTCACGGATTATCAAAACTATTTTTACTTTTAAATTAAATTCACCCTAATCTCACATAGGACTTGTATAGGGTTGTAATGTAGGCTAGGCTAGGGTGCGAATATATGTACATATTAAAAGTTGTTCGGGATGAAAACTTGGAATAATTATTAGAATGAGGGAAATAACGAAAATGGAAAACAAGTTCCATAATCAAGCATTAAATATAACAATTGGAGAGTAACAAGGATTATTGAACTATACACAATATATACAACTTTCTCTTTCTCTTTCTCTTTTCTTTTCTTCTTTTCTCATGTTTTCTTTTGTTTTTGCTTTCTCTTTTACTTTTTCACTACACTTTCTTCTTTTCTCACTCTTTTCATGCTCAAATTGCAACCACAAAGCAAGAACATCATTCAATCCCTAGTAACATTCCAAACAAAGGTAGGAAGGTAATATGTATGGTTTGCAACTCCAATGTGGAGTTGGTTATGGAATGTTGGGTAATGAAATGAAAGGTTATTTTTAGGCTCAAAGGGGTTGACTAGGGAAATATATAAGGTGAGTTCAAGGCCAATATCGATAATATTACAAAGATTGCCTATGATCATTTCGTAAAGTTTACGCAATTCTCAAGTCAAAAAAATATATGAAAATAATGCTCAAGTAACACATTTTAAGATATAAACTCAATTAATGAATGATCAAAGAAAGAATAGAGAGATTACCGACGAATTCAAAAGATACTGGGAAGTTTTTAATGAGATCAAGGACTGCTCGGAGAAGGTTTTCGTAGCGTCCTTCAAAATCAACTTGCCGACCACCTCTCTGCTTCACCAATCCCTCACCAAAAAGGAATCCATAAGCATCGATGATCTTATGGCTTATATCAAGAAGAACTCCAAGGTTAAAGACGTGTTCCATCCTAGTGGGGGAGACAATGGTCGAGCAAAATCAAATAAGGGAACGGAGAAGAATGACACCCAAAAGAAAGGAAGCAAGAATGTGGGCGAGAACGACTCTAAGAATGGAAACAAGAGTACCCCTCTAAGGCTTTCCAGGTTGTTAATATTTTCTTCAAGGAACCATCTAAAAAATCCTTAGTAAGATCAAGGATGAACCTTTTATCAAATGGCCCAAGAAGATGGGTGGCGATCTAACTAAAAGGAACAACGCGCTGAGATGCGCATTTAAAAAAAAGGGCAGTCACTGAACTAAGAATTCTAAAGCTCTAAAGTCACATCTGGAAGAGCTAAAGCAGAGGAGGAAGAGGTAGGGAAGCTGGTGGATGCAAGATCCATTAGGGAAGTTCAGTTACCTGTATGGTTATCCAACCTAGTGGTAGTATCCAAAGGCAACGATAATTCGAGGGTGTGCATCGATTTTACCGACCTCAACCGGGCATGTCCTAAGGATCTCTTAACTCTCCTAAAGATAGATCAATTGATTGATGCCATAGCGGCACATGAGAGGATGAACTTCATTGACGCTTCCTCATGATATCATTAGATTCCTCTATATGGGCACGACCAAGATAAGACCGCCTTTATAACCTCAATTGGGTTATACTACTATAAGGTCATGTTGTTTGGCCTCAAGAATGCAAGGCAACTTACCAAAGATTGGTAACCAAGATGTTTAGAAAAAAAATGGGAGAAACGATGGAAGTATACATTGACGACGTGCTCATTAAAAGGAAGAACAAGGCCGATCACCTCTCAGACCTATAAGCAACCTTCGAAATCCTCAAGAAGTTTTGAATGAAGCTTAATGCAAGTAAGTGTTCATTCGATGTCCAGTGAGGAAAATTCTCAGGATACCTAGTGAGTCAGAGGGGAATCAAGTCCAACCTATATCAAATCGATGCTATCACAAGGGTTCAGCCCCCTTAGACATTAAGAGATTTTTAGAAGCTTACTAGGATGCTCGCGGCGCTCAATTGCTTCATCTCCAAGTCTTCGAAGCATTGCAGAACATTCTTTCATCTCTTAAACAAAAGCAAAGGCCTAGTATGGAATGACGACTATTCGTAAGCTCTGGGAGATATCAAGTCATACCTCAGTAAGCCCGCACTGCAGGTAAATTCGAATGATGGAGAATAATAGTATGTTTACCTGAGAGTATTAAACCATGCTATGAGCTTTGCCTTAGTATATGAAAAGTAGGGAGAACAACATCCGGTTTATTATGCCATCAAGACACTCCTAAATGATAAACAACAGTGTTTGCCTCTAGAAAAGCTCACATATGCCCTAATAATCGCTTTAAGGAAGTTGAAGCACTACTTTGAAGCTCATTCCATAACAGTAATCACCTATTACCCACTAAAATCCATTTTACAAAGGCCTAATCTCTTTAGGCGTCTTTCGAAGTGGTCGATCGAGATCGGGAGATTCGACATCCACTTCCGACCCAGAATAGCAATCAAAGAATAGGTCCTAGTAGATTTTATTACTGAGTTCACAGGAGATTGGCCAGCAGATCAGCTGAACAAAGAGAAATTAGTCGCAAGTGAAGCATTGTCCAAAGATTGGACATTGTATGTTGATGGAGCCTCAAATTCCAAGGGGGCATGAGTGGGGATTGTTCTCATCACCCCCAAAGACACCATAATCAAGCAGGGAATCAAATTTGGATTTGAAGCCTCCAACAACGAAGCTGAGTATGAAGCACTGATCATCAATTTATGAAAATCCAAACTACTAGGGGCAAAGCACCTCAATGTATTCGATGATTCCAAACTTATCTCCAAGAAGGTAAGTGGATACTTCAATGACAAAGACGATCGAATGGAAGCATACCTCAACGTAGTAAGAGGACTCATGGAAGACTTTGAAAAGGTGGAAATCTAACAGTTCCCATAAGGAAAGACAAATCTGGATTATGCTTTAGCAGCACTAAGCTCGAAAATTAACTCTGGCCAAAGGAGAATAATTCAGATAAAGTTCCTTGCATAGCCTAGTATCGACCATATAGTTATAGCTGAGCAAGTGCTCCGCATAGATAAAGCCCCAAGTAGGATGGACCCCGTCATCAATTATCTATAAAGTGACATACTGCTAGACGACAAGAGGTTAACCTATTAACTCAAAGTCAAGGTTGATTGTTTCTACCTTAACCTAGAAGGGAAACTCTATAAGAAGTAATTCATAGACCTACCTCCAGTGCTTTCACCCACAAGATGCCGATCAAGTTCTTAATTAACTTCATGAAGGAAAATATGGGAGTCACTTAAGTGTAAGAGCGCTAGTCTTTTGAGCAATCAACGAAGGATATTAGTGACCCCACATGCAGAAAGACGCTAGCGCATATGTTCGCAAATGTGAAAAGTTCCAAAATAACTCACTTATGGTTCACCAACCCGCCAAGGACCTAAAATCACTTACTAGTTCATGGACTTTCGCTCAATGGGGATTAGACGTCATGAGACAACTACCTACTACATCTAGAAATCACAAGTATTTGTTGGTCGCCATTGATTACTTCACCAAATGAGTAAAGGTAGAACCATTGGATACCATTCGAGACTCTGACATGACTCAGCTCATATGGAAGAACATCATAACTCGCTTTCGAATACTAAGGAATATTATCACCGATACTGGCACACAATTTAAAAGTGGTTTGTTTCAAACTTTTTATGATGAGCACAACATCAAGCACCACTTTAGTTTTTTAGCCTATCCCGAAAGCAATGGGAAAGCGGAAGCTTCCAACAAAACCATGATCGATGGAATGAAAAAGCGATTGGAAAAAGCTAAAGGCGCTTGGATGGATGAACTCCCTCGTGTTCTCAGGGCCCATCGCACAACACCAAGGAAAACAACAAGGGAAACACCACTTGCCCTCGCTTATGGAATGGAGGTTGTCATACCTCTAGAAGCATGTCTCCCCACTATAAGAACCACACTGGTCGTCCAAGGCCACAATGATGAAGCACTATGCACTGAACTTAACCTATTAGATTAACAATTTGATCAAGTTGGATTCCTACCAACTGCAACTAGCTAAGAAATACAACAAAATAGTCAATCTGAGGAAGTTTTCAATAGGGGACAATATCCTGCAAAAAGTCCTCGACAGTGCTGTAAAACCATCAGATGAAAAATTGGGACCAAACTAGGAAGGGCCATTTAGGGTTATCAGAGATGATCTTAAAGGAGTCTATCATTTAGAAATGATGGAGGGTAGGGAGATACCAAGAGCATGGAACGCAACCAATCTCAAGAAGTTGTACTTTTAGATCTTCTTTTTTATCTTTCAGGTAGCAGTATTTTTATTTTTTGCATGATAAAGATAATTTGCAATGAATAAAGGAAGTATTGGCCCATCTATTCTTGAATTTTACATTTCCTTCTTAACTTATCTTGACTATATCGCATTTATTTACACTTTTTCCAATGATAACTCCTTTGTGCATATCTAAATTCCTAGCAAACAAGGTTAGGAAGTCAACTATGTACACTTCAAATTACCCTCAGGACCTTGTTGTAAACACAAGAAGCCCTATGAGTTTCCCTGGCAACAACAAAATCCAGACAGGTGATCTTTAGGCAATAAAGCCAACTCTGGTTGGTCACCAACTTCTATTGGTGAAAAATATCCTACTTGGGTGGATTTCCCACTAACCAGGTGCATTTTCTCCATCGTCTCATTTAGGCCTAAGGTAGTGTGACGACACCACCTAAAAAGTAAAATGAATGGAATGATATTTCTTGGGCACATTGGACTGGGAGAATGTTCAAACACATAATAGGCGGAGCACTAATACTTAAATACCGTTTAGCCGACTGAAAAGTCCAAAATGATTCAAACTAAGTATAAGCTAAAAATAAAGCCTAATATCGACTAGACAGGATCATTTTTGTCAATAAAACAACATATAACCATCAGCGTTTCTAAAATGTCGTTTAGTCAGATTTAAAGCTCAAAATGGAAAGCTCAAAGGCAAGCAAATCTTCGATCAGCTAATTATATACCTAGCCAAACGTTTAGTCGCTCAAAACATAAAACTAATTGAAAGGAAATAAGCAAAAAAAAAATCACTAAACGAAAAGTTATGTTTACAACTAAAACTTAAATATAGAGGAAGTTTACGATGGCCCAGAATGACGAGCAAGGTAATATGCTACATGCGCTCTCCGACCATCATTTGAGTGCGACACAAGCTCTTCCTCAACATCCTCTAAGTGATATTCTTGAAGCTGTGCAGGAATAGCGTCAATTGGTATCCACTACTCAACTCTGGAGAAGGGATTATGTCAGGAGGTCGGGCAATCAACTGATATTTATACCACGAGGGGGAGTCCTTAGGTATCCTTAGTTCTCTAAGAGCACTAAGATACCCCAGAGCAAAGGCAAGGTCTTCTGCCTCCTTCAACTTCGCTGGAACATCAATCAACTATTGGTCATAACCTTCTACCCAAACCTGTCTCTAACCCCTTTTGAACAGATGCTTTAGCCTTGTCACATCCCTCTAAAGACTGGAAGTGATTACATGCGTCATTAAACATCTCCTTTCAGCTCAGTAACTTCCCTTTGTAAAGCTTATGGCTCATCTCAAGCAACCCCGCTGATCGATGACAAAGTTCCTCATAACACCAAGGAGAACCCTGATAGGATGATCCCCTTTAGATGATAAATATTCCTCTTTAAGTCAACATTCTCCTTTTGGATCAGCTTACTAACTTGTTTTACCTCGTTGGCATCTAGAAGTTTAGACTTTAGGTCATTTACCTCCTCTTGGGCTGAAGCCCCAACTTCTTCCATTTCCTGAAGGTTATCTTTCAGTTTAGTGACCAACGTGGAATGGTCCTTATACTATCGATTTTTAGCTCGCAAAGATTTGAAGATCTTTATAAGGGACTGGTGAACCTTTAGATCAATTCGACCCTAGAATTTATCATAGTGGAGAATTCATAGGAATATACTCATCTATATTAATGGGATACAAATAGTAAAATAAGTAATAGAGTCGATAAAACATCAACATCAACACAAGTTAAGTTATAAAAATCTTCTCTTCATTCAAACTATAGTGGGGGAAAAAGGCCAAAGTATAAGTTCAATAATCACAAAATACAATAGACAAAAAGTATAATAATAGAGGCCCTAGGCCAATAACAGGATCCTACACCTGCTCGGAAGAAGCTGGCCATTTTGCCTTGTCAAAAATTGGTGCCGCCTGATCTCCAGTAACCATGATCGTAACACAGTCATCTATAACTTGGCCAAAGAAGGGTCTTCAACAGTACGACTAACTGGTTATATCCTAGCTTGAATCGGAGGCTGGTCAATCAAAGGTTCGACAACTTCCATAAGGTTTGGATATGGCTCGTAAAAGGAGAACAAAGGAGATTTAGCTAGAATTTTTTGCCCGACCAAAGTTTGGTCTTAGCCTTTCTCGAATCCCAACTGACAAACATAAGCAATCAAGTACTCAACATCATCATATACTGGTTCCTAGCCTTTATTGTATAAGCTTTCTCGAGCAGCAATCGCTTCTCCCTATAACTTGTCTACTTTGGCTGACGGCTCCTTGTTGGCTTCTACCACTTTTAGCTTATTAGCAATCACTTGGGAGTAGGCCTCCCACATTTTGGCGATCTCTTTTTAAAGCTCCCCCTTCAGAGTGTCCAAGGCCTTCTACTTTTCTAAATCAAAGTTGGCTTTAGTGTCGGCCAGGGCCTCCTCAAAGGGCTTTAAGGACTTTTCAAACTCAGTGTACTTCCTGAACTGGTCAGCCCTATAATGAAGAAATGTGGTAAAATAAAAAACAAACTGTAAAGAGGATCATAAAACACGAGTTAAATTACCAAAGGATTGAGAAAAAAGAATTGGGGAACTTAAGAGGAAAATGACGTACTAATGCAAGCCCTTGATCTGACTTCAGGGCTAACGGGTCGACACCCATTTTTTATGAGTACTCACGATTAGCGGCAAGCACAGACCCCTCTAAAATTGTAGGGGCCAGAAAGGGAGAGTCAGCCATACTCCTCCCCTTAAGAGAGGCAGAGGAAGAAACAACAGAAGCCTTCAAGGATGGGCCATCTTCTCCTCTTCCCTTTTTCTCTCTTCCTCTATCTCTCTCTTACTTTTTCTCTTCCTCTTCCCTCTTCTTCTTCTCTGCTTCACTCTCCCGAGCTCCCAATTTGGAGCCACTTACATTAGGGGATTCCCAATCATTCCTCTTCAATGATTTTATATGATCATATAATAGATCATCATCATCATCATAGTTAATCAAACACCTCCTTTTTGGTGGTGCCATTGACTCTTTTTCTTCCTTTTCTTTGTTGGTTTCTTCTTCATTAACTTCTCCTTCACCCTCTCCCTCCTATTTACTTTTTTCCTCCTATTCTTCTTCTTATAGAATTGGCTCATAAGGGCCACCAATATCCTCCTCTGAAACCTCCAACTTAGGAATCGAGTTAACTAGCCTGGTAGTGAAGTTGGATGTAGTATTCTTGTACTCAAGAAGATAAGCAGTCAAACATGGATGCTCACCGTCAGCAAGATAATCCCTAATCCACCAAGCTTTCAGAAGTTAAGAAGCACTAAACTCATGGGAGTTTGGTTCATGATTCTTTGCCCTAGCTGCAAAGACAACTGGGATAAAAAAAATCACAAACATATCAGAAAAACCAAGAAGAAGAAGAAGTAGTGAACACATAATGAAAAAGTGAGATGGTGTTAGCAACCTATATCTTCCTCCCCAGAGGTTAGGATCCGAAGTCCCTTGTACCTTATGCACTTTGATTGGGGAGGATACTGCCAATTTCTAGTAATAAAACCTTTATTCTCGTAATCCTTATGTGAATTAGGAAAATTTACAACTAAAACATGATCACCAATCCTCGCCTTCAAGTACAGAAGTCCACCTTTATAAGAGAAAAGACATAATAAAAACAATTTTTTCCAAGCCCCAAGTTGTTCCCATACAACTCATTTATTCTATTTACGCTATTTATAATTTTCCAAACATTTTGAATACATTGGGCAGGAACAATAGCAAAGTACTATAAAATGTAAAAACAAACAATTAGGGGGAAATGTCAAACCCCCTTGAGAGACCAACGGGGTATGAATCTAATGGACGTTATCTATAGTAAGAATGTTCTGAGGAATGGGAACACACTCGATGTGCACCCAATCAGTAATATTATACCATTTTCTAAATTCAGTAAGAGATTTGTTGTCAAGCATCGCTA
Source organism: Sambucus nigra (assembly GCA_949130495.1). Lineage (NCBI taxonomy): Eukaryota > Viridiplantae > Streptophyta > Magnoliopsida > Dipsacales > Adoxaceae > Sambucus > Sambucus nigra. The sequence goes on from OX422210.1 coordinate 289,366,856, forward strand.
TTTTCTACTCAAAACCCTAGATATAGCTATGGGAACATTTTATAAGAGAAGAACTAGAGAAGAGTTAGAGATAAAACTTACTAGCATGGATTAAGCCTTGAGGAATCACTGAAGAAAGGAAGATCTGATTTTGAAGAAGAAGATGAAGAGGAGAAGCTTGAAAATGAAGTACACACAGAAATGACCAAAGACACTTAACTGACGGTTAAGTTGCGCTTGGACGGTTTTCAAAGTGACTCAAATCACGAGTTGCACTTATGCGGGAAGATATCAACTCTTCAAATTTCCTTCCGAAGGAAAGCGCGTTATCACCAGCTTTCATAAATAACAAATATTCCATTTCACTATTTTAGGTCGTGGTCCTACTAGCTCAATTAAAATCTATTCGAACAAAATTATGGGCCCAAAGATTTTAGGAGTAATTGTGGAAATCATTATTTACAAGACCATGAGAGTATCAAAACAAGTCTCAATAAAAAAAACTTTTCCCGAACAAAGTCATGGTTCAATTTCCACACGAGACTTTTAGTAACGTGAAAACACTTATGGATATGGTCAAATCAAGTACCAAGAATCTCATACGAGATAATCAAGTATCTTATGGCCAATCCTCTATGATGGAGTTCCTTAAATAACTCAAACTCTGTAATGAAAATATCTATAAATTGTACTCCCTGCCCAGGTTTAAGGGAAGAAAAAATTGTAATCGTTGAGAGACAGTTAATAACAACAAGTTACCTCTCCGTGAACGTAAGAAAATTTTTGAACAACACATATCGTCGTTGTGTGTGATTTCATTTACTTTCTACCATTTGTGATTGTTTTCGTAGATTTTTTTTTATTGTGAATTTTTCTGTACTCACATGCCTGCACATCGAGCGGACAATAGGCGACAAGGTTATATTTTTAACCAAAAAGATATGGACATGGATGCAACCAAAATTATATAAACCTTAACAGCACTAATAGTCAGTCCGCCTACTTATTCAATGTCTTTGATCATAATCCTCATGTTGTAAACCTTATTAATTATGGGGCACTTATGAGTGAGGTTATTGAGAAATCTATAATAATATGGTCAAATGTATAACTTATTTTAAATGTATGAGGCCAAATGCCCTAGCCATTTAATTCTTTAAAGAGGGCCTTGATATTATTGGCATTTTTGTCGTTAACTTGATTATTTATTTTTTTCATTATGGACATCGTACTATAACTAATTGAACTCACGACATATTCATCCCTTAAAAGGAAAATCCTAATATAAGCATGCAATATAGTCATATAAGCCTATTTAATGTTATTTGTAAAATCAATTATGCTTCAATGGCCAATAGGTTATGTCTTGTTATTTTTAAACTTATTTCCATTACAAAATGATTTCATTAAAGCCCCCATGCACATGATAATATGCTAATAACTCATGAGATAGTACATTGGTTGCGGATAAGGAAGGTTAGATATCAAACTTAATCATTTGAAAACTTATTATTAATGGAATTTTAATATAAATGGTTTGATTAATCATGAGCTTCTTGACATTTAGCGTGAATGTATTATGGAACGTGGCAAGTTTACCAGCGTTAAAATTTTAACATATGGTAATATCCGAGACAATATTGTTCTTATTAGTTGGATCCGTCAATCAAAGACGTTATTTCCCTATTTATTGATAATGACGCTTATACTTGTAAAGGCTAAAAGTCTTGTGTCGGGAAATTAAAGTATCGTAGCACAATATATAAGATCATGAAGACCCTCGTCCATTACTAATTGGTTTGGGGTTGCATGCTCCAACAATTAACATCACATCAGAGCATCTTATTCATGGCCAAACGGCCCAATTGCTCTATGTCAACCATTATAGATATTTCCACCAGCATCGAAAAGTGAAAGCCTTTCACCGTAGTGTATAAGGTCCTGAGCTCCTTCATCCATTACTAATTGGTTTTGGTGGAATGCTTTAACATTTAACAATACTCTACTTAAATATCTTACCATTTCCACTTTAATAGCATTTGTAGATTTTCCAGACGAATGCGTATTATTTTCACGTGCCATTGATAAAAAATATTATTAACTCTAACAAGTTATTTCATTGTTTCTATGAACTTTTTGGCCAAAGTATTAAAAAGTGAAATTATCTATGTTTTTAGTAATGTCCTTAGTAGGAAATGAATAATCAATAATGTGGTGGGCATGCCTATATACAAAGGTCTTGATAAATATCTGGCTTGTCCTCTGATCACCGATCATGTTACTTAACCTATTTTCCAAACCTTATGATTAAATTAGGTAATAAATTAAATGTCTGGTATAATATGTTTTTATCTTACCCTATTGGTACCCTCATGTCAAATATATTACAACTGATATTCCTTCTAATATGATGTCATCCCTAAAAATGTCTACCTTATTGCATGAGTATAATAACAAGATTAAATCGTTCTTATGGAAAGCCTCTATAAAACTTCTAACAGAGAACCTAAATTATAGTGGGAAGTGTTTTCTTCTAAAATTTTGGATGGCCTTGATCTCAAAAATATATAATTAAAATAATTGTTTTAGGCAAAACTTTTTTTCATATAAATAAATGTGTTATAACAGCGCCGTTAAGGGAATGAAATTCGTAAAGAAGAAATATCATAAGAAAAGAAGACCCAAAAAAGGTCCCTTAGCATATAACTTCCACACCTATAAGTTCTATTCAAATCCTCCACAAACTCTAAAAAGTTAGGGATACAAACAATGTGTCTTTTCTTATAACAACTTAGTTAGGTGCTCAGAAACTAAGTCACATAATCAAAGCAAAACCGTATTTTAAATATTTTAAATAATGAAAGAGTCTTATGTGCTCAAGTGTTTGCACAAATATTTCAACTACTAATGTTCTAACTTCAACAACTAATGATGGATGCTCTTGGTCTTGTAGAGGGATTAAAAACCATACTAATAAATCTAATAATGTCGATTAATGGTCTATTGGTAATGGAAATATCAAATTTTGAACTAACAAATGGGTGGGTGATACTGTATTAGCCAACACCCTAGGATTTCACCTGATAATAATGTTGTACTTAAGGTGAGGAATTTCTTCACTGAAAAAAACAAATTAATGGAACATGGATAAGTCATCAAACTTATTTCATAATGATATTATAAATAATGTGAAATGCCACTAGCTTCTTTTTTATTATAGAACAATCCTATGTGGGCCCCTAATAAACTTGGTCCGTTTACCATTAAATCCAGGTGTAAATGGTTTTACAATAAAAAAATATAGGCAGATAAAATTTCAAATTCGGCAGTTCCAAACATGATCTTTAGCACGCAATAAAAATTCTAAATCTTTTGTGTGGTTCTTATACCATACTGCTTTAGTGATGGGTGATATTTAATTTTCTCACCACTGACTCAAATGTGTACTTGTTTAAAGATTGGGTTTTGTTTAACAGAAGTGGGGAGTATTTCTAAGGACTAGTTTCTTTTTATTAAAATTAAAGTGGATAAGAATAATACTATATTATCTAAACAAATTTATTCGTAAGGAGGATTGGCAAGCTCCTAGCGCAATAATGTTTTTTAGAAAGGTCATATAACTATATTTGATAAAATCTAATGCTTGAAATGCTTGAAATGATATGCCTCTTATCTTATCTAATCAAATGTCGACTCTTTCTTGGTGGAAAAATATTCATTACTTTAAATGGACCTTCTCCTTTATGGTTTGAAGATAACATGAATGGGCAGGTGTGTAAGTTGCTTGTCAATTTATGTAAGAGATTATTAAAACTATAGGTAATGTCACTAATTATATTGTTGAACCATGGATGATAAGAGAATAATTATTATTATTAGAAAAATTATAAAGGCTTAAGCGTATTCATACTAAAATGGAATTTATCTCTACCTTCACTATGTGTTTCATGCCCGATCTTCTAACTAGGGATGGCAACGGGGCAGGTTTTGACAGGAACTCAATCCACCCCCACGCCTAATGGGGGGAATTTGGGATAAATAAACGGGGCGGGCTTGGGGACAGGTTTTAAAAAAACTGTCGGGGTCAGATTTAGCATAAAAAAACCCCAAACCCTCCCCGTTTATTGGTATTATTACAAATTTACCCTTATATATATATATATATATATATATATATATATATATATATATATATATATATATATATATATATATATATATATATGTGTGTGTGTGTGTGTGTGTGTGTGTGTGTGTGTGTGTGTAGAAATGGTAGGGTTAACAGGCTTCCCACTCTCCTTTACTCACATCCCACGCGATTTTATCTCTCTCTATCTACCGACAGTCTGTCTACTCCAAAAATTGTCTCCCTCTCTACGTAGCTTCCTCTCTCTCTCTCTCTATATATATATATATATCGTCGACCAGGTTCGATTGTTTCTCATTTCTCATTTTTTTACTAAGTTGTTTTTCTTTATTTTTGATTCCGGCAACTGTCAATCTCTATCCCGACAACTGTATATCAAAATTTGGGATTACAATGTGTTTTTCCTCTCTTTTAGTGATTAACTTCAATTTTATGATTTGTTTTCTTCAATACTCATTTCTCATTTATATTTATGTCAATTAATTTCAAGATTAAAATATGTTCTTCCCTCTTCTTTAGGGATTAATTTCAAGGTTAAAACATGTGACTAATTGTTTTTCATAGTTACATCTATGTCCTCAATCGTACTCGATGAACTATTGATTTTTTTCACAGATATATCCATGTTCTCATTTATATTTGTTCTTTATTTATTTTTCACAATTATGAAATGGGTTCTTCCTTCTGATGAATAACTAACTTTTTGCCCTGTGATGGTTTTTCCCCTGATGAACTACTGATTTTTTTACACATTTTTTTAATTATAGATTATAAATAAGTAATTAGTTTTTAATTGCAGATTTGAGCAAACCCGCCTCGAATCCGCTTTGTTACCATCCCTTTTCCAAAATAATCCTCCAACTCATAAATTGCATGACTTTGACTAGATGTTTTACTCTTGCCTAGATATTTTTTTACATATTAAGTATGGTGGTCATTTTAGAAATGACAAGAAAATATGATACGGAGCAACACGAAATATAAAAACATTAATACGATCTGTTGTGTTCGAGTTTTGTTCCTATCGGGTCTTTTTGACACAAAGTCATGGGGTCATGGTGTCTTGTCATCTTAATCATATCATGCCTATTTTTATTAAATTGGGTGTAAAATTTAATGATTCGCGTTAGTTGTGTCGTGTCGTGTTTCATTTGGATCATTTTCATATCCGGTAAAAAAATGAAGACATGACGTCTCGATTCGAAATCCGACCGAAAAACACGAATTCTTTTTTCTACAAGAAAGCCAAGGAGACTTCGAATATAGATTTTTGTTTCGGTGATGGGGCATGAAAAAGTAGAAGGATAAGAAAAATGTATTTCTTTATGCACAAATCCATTTTCTAGATCCAAGTTGCTATAAGGGTGCTGAAGGGGTATTTAGTTCTCTTTGTCTTCTACGACATTAACAAGCCTGTTTTTTTATTTTTCTATATTATTTGTTTTAAATTTCTTTGTCTCCAATTCTCGTATCTTCAAAAGGGCGATTATTTTAGGCACGTGTCCGGAACAAAGCGAATGTGAATAGATGCATGGGTACCAAGGCTATCATAATCTCTTAACATTTCTATTCAAAAAGTAGTTTTAAGCTTAATATTAATATATGTTTAACTCAAGTATTGAAAACAAAGTGAGGTCGACTTTCCAAATATTAATTCAAAAGTAGATGTGCATACATTTAAGTACATTGAACACGCAAATATTTGTCACAAAGAATTATGATGTAGAGTTATAAAAAATGTTACAAATAATTTCTCCAATGATCTCAGGTATTATTAAATGTTATATTTTTAAATATAATAATAACACGTTATTATACTTTAATGTTATGTGAACTAATGTGAGGATGATTTTGATGCATACCTTATCCTAAAAGAATAAACTTTCCACAAGTCACAAGATTAAGTTAATGAATAAGTTAATGTCAGCTAGATAGCTGCATAAGAATAGGTCAATTTGTTAGTTCGTTAATTGCTAGATCAAGTGCATGTACGTAGTAAATATGTATTAGTACATGGTTTTAATTAATTATTTGCACATTCAGTTATGGGGTCTTTATTCCTCGGGAAAGTTGTTATTTGTAATAACTATATAATGTGCTAGTGAGTATGAATTAGGGAGGAAAATTTTTACTCAGATACATATCTCTTCTCTCTTATTTGTTCTTCTCTGTTTATTTTCTTTGTACTTATGAGTGGTATCAAAACATGGTCCAAACCCTATGGAAACCCGAGGCAAAGCCAATGCTGAGTTTCAAAAAGAGAATAAAAAAAATCCTAGATTAACATGAATCTTGTTTCGACCAAGTGCACTTCACCCTCCAAACTGTCCTATCCTAGCTTCAAGCTCTAAGAGCCACTCGAAGAAGATCCCAAGCCCCCGAAATGAGTGACGTCAACCCTTTTATAATCGGTGACTCATCCCAGCCATCTAGACATAACTTATCCATATCTACAACCCAAACTATGACCCACAGACCTCATCCCCCTCAACCCCTCGTCCTAAATTTCAACCTCAAGCTTTATTTCCCAAAATTCACTGGGGAAGAACCAACCTAGTGGGTTTATCGTGGTCACCAATATTTTGATTTTCAAAATATTGCCCCACATTAATGTGTATAACTCACATCCTTTCACCTGGAACGAATGGCCTTACAATGGAATCCTTGATTGGCCAAATTTAAAGGCCCATTGTCATGGGAAGAACTCACCAAGGTGTTATTTCTCTAATTCAAACCTACAAAATTTGATGACCCCACCGAGGCCCTTACACATCTCAAATAAACATCTAGTCCTGGTGTTTACTAGGATGAGGTCGAACGGCTTTCATAGTTTACTGATGATTTTCCTGACGCTTATTTAAATGGTTATTTCATCACACGATTAAGGGACGAAATAGGATTGGATGTCAAAATAAAATGCCTCATATCTTATAAGAAACCATTGGGATCGCTCATTTAATTGAGGAGTGAAATGCAGTCTAAAGAAAACCATTCAACTTCCCTCATTTTTCCATGACAACACCACCAAAAACAGGCATCATCCTTGGCCCACCCACCACCCCAAACACCAAACCACCTTCCACCACTCTCAACACGATCCCATTTACATTAAAAATAATAATAGATAAAGAGTCTCGTGAATGTAGAGAGAAAGGCCTATGTTTTTATTATAATGAAAAGTACACATCGGGTCACCGATACCAACGACCTCAATTATTCATGATTAAGGATATATCCATACATGGCCCCCAGCCACAAGACCCAATAGACCCGCCACACGACCTGGAACCTGAAATTTCCTTCCATACCATGGATGGAACAAACCACCCATAAGCCATTAAAGTGCTTGGCAAAATAAAAAATAACTACGTCACTGTGATCATTGACTAAGGAAGCACACATAATTTCATTGACCAAAATAATGTTGAGAAATATAATTTACTTGTTGTGCGTGATAAATATTTTCAAGTGATGGTTTCCAATCATGGACGGGTCGAATGTGTTGGTCATTGCCTTGCCTTAACACTGATGCTCCAAGACCATGCCATCATGGATGATTTTTATATGCTCCTCGTTGTGGCTTCTCAGGCAGTCCTTAGAGTTCAATGGCTAGAAACATTAGAGTCGATCGAGACAAAATATAAGAAACTAAGGATGGGCTTCACTAAAAGTGGACAAAAGTAAAAGTTTCAAATGTTACAAAGATCCGAGTTAGAAGCTTTGAAGAACAAGCAAATTCACAACTTAGAGGGATTAGGATATTTCTTACAAATTACTTTATGTGCTAAAGTGAGTTCAACTTCAAAGCATGCTGACAAATAAGCTAAGCTGTTGCAGTAGTATAATGAGGTCTTTACTGAATCGTACACATTACCTCCATACCGTAGCCACGCTCATGCCATTCCTCTATAAGTCATACCTGTTAGCATACGACCTTACCACTACTCGTATTATCAAAAGGATGGGATAGGTAAAATGGTCGAAGTGATACTCACCTCTAGGTTAGTTTCTCCAAGCAATAGTCTCTTTTCCTCGCCAGTGTTGTTGGTTCGAAAATCAGATGGCCAATGGTAGTTTTATGTTGACTATCTAGCCTTAAACAACATAATAGTGAAAGATAAGTATAGTGTTCATATTATTGATGAATTACTAGATGAATTACATGGTACAAAGTTCTTCTCAAATTTTGATTTATGCTCAGGTTACCACCAAATCCGAGTTAAGGAAAACAATATTCACAAAATCTCATTTCGTACTCATGAGGGTCATTAGGAATTCGTTGTTATGCCATTCGGCCTCATTAATGCACCTTCAACTTACTAGATCCTCATAAATGACCTATTTCGACCACATCTCCGATAATTTATTTTGGCCTTTTTTGATGAAATCTTAATTTATAACTAAAGTTGGGAGGAGCACTTGCGACATTTACAAAATGTCTTGGATATTTTATTGACTAACAAGTTTTTTGCGAAAATATCAAAATGTCAATTTGGGGTCTTGTAGGTAGCCTACCTTGGGCATTTAATTCCACAAGATGGAGTTGCAGTTAATCCATCCAAAATAAGAAGCATAATGGAGTGGCCTATTCAATTAACACTCAAATCCTTATGTGGATTCCTCGAATTGGGAGGATATTACCTCAAATTCATCTACGGGTTTGGGACCATAGCTGCACCATTAAATCGTATTCTTACCAACGATGGTTTTTATTGAACCTCGGAAGGAAATGCAACTTTTCAGGACCAAAAGAGCGCTCTCATATCTCCACTAGTATTGAGGTTATTAATTTTTTCTCAACCTTTTGTAATTGAGTGTGACTATAGATACAAAATTTAGTCCGCTGACCTGGCTCAATTAAGTGGAGACACGTGGCAATCTACGTGGCAATAACAAACACTTCTAAATAACACCTTGACTTCGAGGAACTCAATTTCCCCGACCAACTCAGACACTCCGAGCAGTAGGTGGTCTCCGAGGAACTTTACTGCACTGAGCAACTCATGGATACCGAGATACTTAGGCGGTCCGAGCAACTTGGGCAGTCCAAGCTGCACCTCGATCAGATAATTTATTATCAGACAATTAAGAGGATTAAATGCGCATTAAATGCTGATTATTATCATACATATGTATACGCTTATTGGACAGCTATGTATGATCCTTTCTCATGTACAGTCTCAGGGCTATAAATACATTGTATCATCCTCATTGGCAAAGGATCGGAATTTCTGGAGATAAATCCTACCTCAAGAATTCCCAAACAATCAATAATAACACAAACAGTGGACGTAGGCCATTCGTTCAAGGCTGAACCACTTTAAAATCTCTTGTCTTATTTATTTTTTATCTGTGATTAAACAATTAGAGATAATCTAATTTTTTACATCAACAGATTGGCGCCGTCTGTGGGAAACGACTGTAATTTTTGTTTTTCATCAAAAATAATTCATCATCAATGGCTGACAATCCTGAATCCAGCAATCGAAACGCTGGAAACCCCCCAAATCCATCCGCTCCTCCAAATATCCAAGATCTGGCTGGAATCATGGCCACTTTGGCTCAAGGTCAGACAACCATGCAAGAAACAATGCGACAACTCATGCAAACTATCCAGGGTGAAGCATCAACCTATTCAGGACAACGAAGTATTCAAAGAAATACTCGTTTATTTTCTTCACGCATTAGGCAAAGCGATTCATATCGCACTGAGAAATCTGAAGATTTTTCTTATCAATCGGGTCGAACTTCGTCAGTACGAGCCACAGATACTGAACAACACATCACTCTCTCTCCAGAAAGGACCAGTGCACTGGAAAGATTAAGTAGGGTCTCTCCTTTTGATCGATTGGGCCCTAGGAAGAATAAAAGTCCTCCTAAGGTTGTGTCGAGAAACTTTCGATGACCATTTGATCTAAGAGAGGGTTCTGCCCAATCACAACCAGTTGCTCGAAAAGATAGATCCCAGGAAGCGACTTCAACACGATCAATTGCTCGAACCAATAGGCCCGAGGAGGGAAATGATGCGTGGAAAGGCTCTATTCGAAGGTTGGAGGATAGATTAGGGGAAATGGCTAAGGCCAAGAATCCTCTACAAATAACTTTTTTCCAAGGGACACCTTTTGTCCAAGCAATTGTGGATTTTCCCACACCATCAAAGTTCAAAGCACCTATTGTGACTCCTAAATATGATGGAAAAACTGACCCTGTCCTTCATATAGAGCAATACCAAGCTGTTGCCGACATCTATGCTGTGCTAGATGAGATGAGATGCAGGGCATTCTCAGGAACTCTTACAGTATCTTCTCAAAAATGGTACAATAATCTTCCTCGGGGTAAGATTTCAACTTTCTTTCAACTGGCCGAGCTCTTCATTGGAAACTTTTGTTTTGGAGCAAAACCTGTTAAATGAGTAGCACACTTGTTAAGTGTTAGACAAAAGGTAGGTGAGAGCACCAGGGATTATATAACTCGTTTCAATAACGAGAAACTCGAAGTTATTGATTATGAGGAAAAGACAATGATTACTGCTCTGATGAGTGGGTTGTTGCCCAACAAGTTGTACTACACTTTGGCTAAAGATCCACCCAGAACCATGTCAGAATTAATGGCAAAAGCGGCCAAAATCATGAATGCCGAGGAGGCTATGGCTGCAAAGAAGAATATGGATACCAAAGAGACCAAGGTCGAGATTGATAAGCCCAAAAATAAAGAGCATAAGAACAATGGTGGTGAAAAACACTCAAAAACAAAGCCATCATAGGAGGTATTGAAGAAATTTGAAAATTATACTCCTTTGAAGGTAGACATCAACCATGTTCTAGAAGAAATCAAGAATAGCGAGGAGTTAAACTGGCCATAGAAAATGAAGTCTGACCCTGACAAGAGGAATAGGGCGAAATATTACGAGTTCCACAAAGATCACGGTCACACGACCAAAAATTGCATAGCTCTTCAGAATGAGATCGAAGCACTCATTAGACGAGGAAAACTGGCAAAGTATGTTGATCGTCTAAATGAAAGAAGAAACAACGACCGAGCAAGAGAGAGGTCTAGATCTCCTCGTCGAGCAGAGGAGAACAAGAAAAGAGACCATGAAGATGATCCAGAAGACGACCATGATCTTCCCAAAAGACCAAGGCAGCCAGAACGTGAGGTATTTTCAATACGTTTTGGATCATTTGATTGCAATGTGATTACAGGTGGAGATGCAGGAGGTGGAGACCTTACTGCAGAAAGAAAAGATTACCTCAATGAGGCTCAAGCCTGTTCATATATTCAACGAATAAACTTGGCTGAAGATGATCGCCCGAGGAAGGTCAATAAAGAAAAACTGGTCATCGGTTTCTCAAAAAATGACCTCGTAGGTGTACTGTATCCTCATGATGACCCATTGGTGATCAAAATGAGAATGAAGGAAGTAATTATCTCGAGAGTACTGGTTGATAATGGTATCTCGGATGATATTATGTTCTACTCATGCTTTGACAGCTTAAATCTAAAGTTGTCTCAGTTGGAGCCTTATCATAGGCCCCTCCTCGGTTTTGCTGGCGAGAAAGTTTTTCCACTTGGGACGATCAAGTTGGATATGTACATTGGTACATGGCCTGCTTGTCGAATAGAAAGAGTAGGCTTCTTCGTGATGGATAAGAATGTTCAATCAGCCTACAATATCATCATGGGAGGGGTAGGATTGAAGAAGTTCAAAGCAGTACCATCTACGGTACATCAATGCCTAAAATTTCCAACCAATTTTGGAGTAGGAGTTATGAAGGGTGATCAAAAAGTAGCTCGAGAATGCTACTATTCATCTGTCGAGCAGGAAGAATTAGAGGAATCTAGGAAAAAGACTACCACCTATCAGGTGGATGAGGGTGCAGAAATTGAAACATTGGATCCTAGAGACGAGTCAGAACTTGTGAAAGGTCAGGTGGTGGAAGCTACTGAAAACATCATTCTGGACGACGAGCACACTAAACGAACAACTCAGATAGGTTCGTCGTTAGATGCCTCACTAAAATAGGAGTTGATAGTTTTCTTAAAAAGCAGAAAACAAACTTTTGCTTGGAGTCATGAGGATATGCCCGGAATAAACCCAAATTTCTTATGTCACGAACTCAATGTGAATAAGGAGATCAAGCCAGTGAAGCAAAGAAGAAGAGTGCTCAGCCCCGAGAAGAACCAAGCTATGCAGGAGGAGGTCAAGAAGCTCCAGAAAGCTTGCTTTATTGAAGATGTTAAATATCCAGACTGGTTAGCAAATGTAGTGATGGTGAAAAAGAAGAACAACAAATGGAGGATGTGTATAGACTTCACCGACCTCAATAAGGCATGTTCAAAGGATCATTTTCCCTTGCCCTGAATTGATCAATTAGTGGATGCTACCTCGGGACACGAGCTGTTGAGCTTCATGGATGCTTATTCTGGTTACAACCAGATTAAAATGAAACCTAAAGACAGGGAGAGTACTTCTTTCATTACCCCTAGGGAAACTTATTGTTATAATGTTATGCCTTTTGGTTTGAAAAATGCAGGTGCAATATATCAGCGGCTGATGAACAAGGTGTTTGCAGAGAAAATCAGTTGCAATATAGAAGTTTATGTTGATGATATACTGACAAAGAGCAAGAAAGCTGCTGACCATCTAGTTGACTTAGGCCAGACCTTTGATCAATTAGATAAATATCAAATGAAGTTGAACCCGACTAAGTGCATATTTGGAGTACGAGAAGGCATGTTTCTCGGGTATATTGTCAATCAACGAGGCATTGAAGCAAACCCTGAAAAGATCAAAGCTCTATTGGGACTACGATCTCCAACAACAAAGAAAGAAGTGCAAAGTCTTACAGGGCGAGTAGCAGCACTTAACAGATTTGTATCGCGAGCAACTGATAGATGCCTCCCATTATTCAAAACGCTCTGAAAAACTTTTGAATGGAATGAAGAATGCGAGAAAGCTTTTCAAGAATTGAAGAAATATTTGGGAGAACCTCCAATGTTGTCCAGACCGGTGATGGGAGAAAGGTTGTACTTGTATCTGGCGGTTTCAGAAAATGCAGTTAGCTCGGCATTAATAAGAGTAGAGGATGGAGTACAAAAACCAATTTATTACACTAGTAAGGCCTTCCGAGGAGCAGAGATCAGATATCTAAAACTGGAAAAGTTGGCACTGGCGATGATCGAAGCGAGTAGAAGAATGAATCCATACTTCCAAGCTCATACCATAGTCGTATATACCGATATGCCGTTGAGGCAAGCTCTTCATAAACCAGAAAAATCAGGGAGATTGATGTATTGGGCAATAGAACTCGGTGAATATGATATAATTTATGAGCCTAGATCGTCACTAAAAGGGCAAGCAGTAGCAGATTTTATAGCAGAGTTCACTTATCCTGATACCCCCGAGGAGCAAAAGCTGAACACCGACCAACCTGTGGATGTTACAGGATCATCAAATTTAAATCCCGATCAACTTAAGTTGGTCGCAGAGCAAGAGAAGAAGGTCCACGAGCAGCGAAGTGTGGTAGAAATGGAGATAAGGGAGCAACAAATATTCCATCGAGGAACTTTTTCCAATAAGAAGTTTGATGACAAAATACCTGTATGGAACCTGTATGTAGATGGCTCATCATGCACCTCAGGTAGTGGAGCTAGGATTATATTGAAAAGTCCAGACGAAGTCGATATAGAATATGCTCTGCGCTTTCAATTTCAAGCTTCTAATAATGAGGCCGAATATGAGGCGATGATTGTAGGTCTTAGTCTGGCAAAAACCATGAAGGCAGAGCAGGTAATCGTATGCAGTGACTCACAGTTGATTGTAAACCAAATTCTAGGTGTATATATAGCAAAAGGAGAGTTGATGATTAAGTACCATGCAAAGGCGATGGAATTGGTATCAAAATTAATTACTGTTCAACTGGTCAGAATACCAAGAATGAAGAATGCAAGAGCAGACGCTTTAGCTCGACTAGCATCGGCCACTCGTACCGAGCTACGAAGAACAATCCCAATTGAAGTTCTAGCTGGTCGAAGCATAGATGAAGATCTGACGATGAATTTTTTTACCCTTGATTTAGGGCCATCTTGGATGGATCCCATCAGGGCATAGATGAAGATCTGACGATGATCGAAGGGTAATTACCGATTGACAAACTCGCAGCCAAAAAATTAAAGTTTGAAGCTGCTCATTATGTACTGACTAATGGTGTTCTATACAGACGAGGAATTATGGCATGTTTGCAAAGATGTGTGCATCCCTCAGAGGTGAACGATTTGATTGAAGAGGTCCATGAAGGGTCCTGTGGAGCCCATGTAGTAGGTCGAACACATTTGCAAAGAGTGATGATGCAAGGATACTATTGGCCAATGATGAGGACTGATTGTATAGCCTATGCCAAGAAATGTGACAAGTGGCAATGCTTCTCCACTATCTGAAGAACTCCCCAAGCATTGTTGACACCCATTACTTCCCCTTGGCCATTTGCCATGTGGGGAATTGACTTGGTTGGGCCACTTCCAATGACCAGAGGAAGATTTAAATATCTCATCATCGCAGTGGATTACTTTACTAAGTGGGTTGAAGCCGAGCCTTTTGTCGACATGACGTACGAAAAGGTGTACCAATTTATTTGGAAAAATATCATTTGTAGATATGGTCTTCCCCATGCATTCATCACCGACCATGGAACATAATTTGACAACGAGGAGTTCACTGCTTATTATCATCAGTCAAATATCTTGAAAATCCACTCGGCACCAGGCCATCCCCAAAGCAATGGACAAACTGAAGTGACAAACAGAACGCTGCTAAATGGCTTGAAGAAAAGATTGAACGTCGCGAAAGCAAACTGGATCAATGAGCTATATTCAGTACTATGGGCTTATCGTACTACTCCCCGAGCAGCAACTGGAGAATCTCCATATATGCTGGCATTTGGAAGTGAAGTTGTTATACCTGTCGAGTTGGGCCTTCCAACATATCGAGTGTTGAACTTCAACTCCCTTGTCAGCGATTTAATGAGAAGGTTAGACTTGGACATGCTCGAGGAAGTTAGAGAAGAATCAGCCATCAGGAATGCTGTTTACCAGCAACGGACAGCTTTGTTCTACAACAAGAGAGTGAAGAAGTGCGACCTAAAAGAAGGAGACTATGTGCTAAATAAAGTGATTCAAAAGCACAACAAACTGGAAGTGAACTGGCATGAACCTTACCGAGTTACAGAAGTTATTCGACTAGGAACCTACTGAATAGAAACTTTAGAAGGGGAGGAGTTTAAGAATGCATGGAATGCAGAGCACCTGCGCAAATATTATCAGTAATGTAAACCCTCATGTAATGCAATTTTATCAGTATGAATAAAATGTGAATATTCTACCCAATTCTCTCCTTTTGTTGAAATTTTTTCGCGGAATACTAGTGCTACACACTACTCAGCAAAATCCACCAACTCCGATTGGTCGGGAATAAAAATATTTCCCAGAAATACCAACTCCGGTTGGTTGGGAAGAAAATCCACCAACTCCGGTTGGTTGGGAAGAAAAATATTTCCCATAAATACCAACTCCGGTTGGTTGGGAAGAAAATCCACCAACTCCGGTTGGTCGAAAATAAAAAATATTTCTCAGAAATACCAACTCCGATTGGTTGGGAAGAAGATTCACCCACTATAGTTGGTCGGGAATACAAATATTTCCCAGAAATACCAACTCCGGTTGGTTAGGAAGAAAATCCACCAACTCCGGTTGGTCGGGAATAAAAATATTTCACAGAAATACCAACTCCAGTTGGTTGGGAAGAAAATCCACCAACTCCGGTTGGTCGGGAAGAAAAATATTTCCCAGAAATACCAACTCCAGTTGGTTGGGAAGAAAATCCACCAACTCCGGTTGGTCGGGAATAAAAATATTTCCCAGAAATACCAACTCCGGTTGGTTGGGAAGAAAATCCACCAACTCCGGTTGGTCGGGAATAAAAATATTTCCCAGAAATACCAACTCCGGTTGGTTGGGAAGAAAATCCAACAACTCCGGTTGGTCGGGAAGAAAAATATTTCCCAGAAATACCAACTCTGGTTGGTTGGGAAGAAAATCCACCAACTCCGGTTGGTCGAAAATAAAAAATATTTCTCAGAAATACTAACTCCGGTTGGTTGGGAAGAAGATTCAGCCACTATAGTTGGTCGGGAATAAAAAAATTTACCAACTAAGGTTGGTCGAGAATTAAAAAAAAAACACCAACTCTCTTTGGTCAGAAATAGTTCGTTAAACAAATAATGGCTTAGAATTAAAAAGTGATCAAGAAAAATTTTAATACTTGAAACATTTCAAATTGCCACCAAGTTGGTCGAGAAACAAAATATCATCAACTCTGGTTGGTCGACAAATGATTATCATCAATTTAAGATAGTCAACAATAAGTTTCACCAACTTTAGTTGATCGGCAAATAACACAATGTTGTTATCTTTTTAACAGATATACATGCACATTCATTAGAAAATAAGTAAAGTGTTTTACAAAATATTTACAAGACAATGGCAATCAAGATTTCAAAGAAAAATAGAAGTTTTTCATTAAATCCAAAACAAAATACATTGAGAATGAAATACATATTAATTATTACATCAAGATTCTTATTATATTGGTTTCATCCCCTCTGCTTTTGAAACAGGCTCCTCGCCAGCAGGAGGATCGTCTAAGGCATAAGGGGAATTTATGAAATCAAGGTCTTTGAGCATCCTGATGTTCATCACATATGGCCGATCGAGTAGGTGCTCTGGGCGAGATATCTCGACATTGGAATGGAGACTGTAATCGCCAAGATATTTGGAAATAAAACATTGAGGGATTGCCCGAGTAGTAATCCAACTCATGTCGAGTTTGAATGGTGGCACTGGCAGGTCAAGCAACCCAGGATTATAGTAATCCCATAAATAGTGACCTTGTTCCAATTGTAGCACACCCAAGGCATTTAACCATCCTTGCTTATACCCCTCGTTGTTCGACTGCTGAATCCGGTCATCGAGGTGATAGAGAGCTTCATTATAGCCAGCCATCCAAAATTCTCTAGGTTGCTTGTGGAACTGATAAGTCAACCTTTCCAGCTACTCATGGAGATTTTTTACGAAAAGTTCTTTATTCTCCAAGGCAGACTTTTGTGTAGAGAGATGCTCATCCAAATTCATAATTTTCTTCGACATCTCTGCTAATGCTTGATTCTTCGCCTTTAGCTGAAAGGCCTGATTATCCAAAGTTGATTGAGTTCTTTGCTCTTCAATAGTATGCTGAGCGGCTCTTGCTCATCCCCGAGAACCTTTTGCTCGACCGCGAGAAGAAGTAGAGGCTCCAGTTCTCTTCAAAGTCTCCAATTCGTCTCTCAAATTGGCATTTTTGACCTCTAGGAAAGAGAAACCCTCGTCATTGACAGGGACTAAGGCTTTCGAGGAAGATGCTGCAGACTTCAACTGAGATATCTCTCTTCGCAGGTTATTGTTTTCCTGCTCCAGCAACTTAGCTATGTGCATGTGCTCTTCGACCTCGGTCTTCAAAGTTCTCTCCCTCACATCATAGGCAGCAATCAATCTATCATATCCTTTATCAGCACTTAGTTGCTGATACTTCTTCTCATATCCCTGGTGCAAAAGGGCTGTAGACTCCTTGTATTGTTGGTGAAGCTCCTCGAGAGTGCCCTAGAGGTCTTCAATCATTCCATAATACGCTACATTGTTAGCCACTGCCCGGTCGAGTAGACACTTTAAATACTGGTAGGCTTTAACTGCTTGCTCTGAAGCATCTTGACCGAGGATATCAATGATTTGAGCTTTAGTCATATCTGAATGACCAGCTTTGAAGTAACCATTGCATTGTCTGAACAATTTTGTATCATGAGCAGATAATAATTCCATCCTGGCCATAAACTAGTAAAAAGAAGAGATAGCAAGAATCAATAAGGAGCAAGAGGAAGAGAATTAACAGTATGAATAGTCAAAGTTTCAAATTTTATTACATCATAAAAGAGAAGTACATAGTTCTGAGTTACATTTGACAAAGAAAATAAAACAGAGAGAAAAGTCCAAATAACTCTACACCTTCTCCTTGTCTCCCAAAACTTTCTCGGGAGGCTGGGACGAAGAAGAAAGTTGCTCGGATGGCACAGAAGGTTGATCGGTGGGTGCTGGAAGCTGCTCGGCTGAAATGTTAGTTAACTGGAGCTGCTCGGTAGGAGTAATAGTGGGTTGGGGCTTTTGTAGCGAAGTTCAACAGTAGGTACTTGACCCCAACCAACATAGAAGATTCCTCGGAGGCAGCTTCGTCCTCTTCTTCTTCCCCGGGAGTAGGAGGGGGGCCAGGAATGTGTCGCTGAAATAGGTTGGAGTTTTCATCGACATTTATCTCTCTCAGAGCAGCCACCCAACCATCCCTGAAATATTTGAGGCCGCCATACTCCATTTGTGAGACCATGGCAGCCAAACCCTTATTCCAACCTTTGTCCCAGCCAGCACTGAAGGACTTTTTTATAGCCAACTTCCTTTTCACCTTTTCCGAGGAAAGTTTCTCGGATAGAAGTACCTCGGCATCTTTCAACTTCTTTTCTGCCTCCTCCTTCTGACGACCAACATCACGAAGTCTACCCAGCTCTTCCTCAGTAGACTTGAGCTTACCTTCAAGCTCCCCAACATTTGGAGCTTCCCTTCGAGCTCTTTATTCTTACTTTCCAATTATTTTATTTTCTTTTCTAATCCCTTGGAGACCTCAACAACCTGATCCCTCTCCTGCTCGGTGGAACTAAGCTTCTTCTCCCAAACAGCTTTATCATTAACATACTTCTGATGAGAATCCTTCAGAGACTGCATCAGACCCACCAAAGCTTCCTCTACACCTGACGAGGAACTTGAAGCTTTAATAGATTCATCCTTCTTAAAAATTGTATTGAAACAGGTTACCAACTAGGAAAAGAAAATAATAGCAAGTCAGTGCAAATATATAACAGCGGAAAAATGAAAGTTTAGGACAATAATACTTACAGAAGAAATATGACGAGCAGCCAATGTGGTAACCATATCCCGAGAAAGATTTTCTTCAATACCTTGGATCTCGGGGATGATCCAAGATTTCACCGAGCTCATGGCAGAGCTCGGAGCAATGAAAGTGGGAACACCACTTCCAGTAGTTGGAGGTTGAGAGATGGATTCAGCCAAATTGACCGAGGAGCTCTTTTTCAGCCTCCTCGGAGGAACATCAACGGTCTCGACCAAGGATGTAGTCTTAGTCGGGGATATGACAATAACCTCGCTTGGAGCAGCGACCTTGCCCGGAGCCACTGGGGGCTTCTCGGCAACCTTCACAGTAGCAGCTAGAGGAGGTGCATCGATTTTTCTTGTCCCTTCTTCTGGAAAATCATGTTTGCTTTTCTTTGCCTCTCTAGCAATAGAGGCAGATTTCTCGAAGAGGGCAGGAGCTCTTCTTTTCTTCATTCTTTCACTCAGAGGAATATGTGACTCAGGTGAAGAACTTGCAAAAGCTGGTACTGGTTCTACGTCACTTATCACCGAACGAGCAGTAAAAGACGAGGTGTAACTCTTGTACTGCAGCAAATATGAAGCTGATCTGATGTGCTCGTCGGCAATAGTCTGATGCAAACCCCAGATAAGTTTTAGATGTTTTAAATTAACTTCTGTCTCTTTTGGAGACTTTCTCTTGCTGTCAACTGCAAATAAATCAAAATTAAAATATCAGTGACACATTTTATCAAACACAAAGGAAGCATAATTTCGAAAATAAAATAAAATAAAAATAACCTATCCCATTGCCATAGGGAGGGCATCTAGGACCCTGGTACACATCATTTTCAGTTAGTGGAGGGTGTTGCCAATTTTTCATAACAACACCGTGCTCGAAGTAATCCCTATTGGCATCTGGGAAATTTACTACTAGAGCCCTATTTAAAAACCTAGTTTTTAAATAAAAAGTATTGTCACCAACAACCCATCTATAACAAAACATGATTTCTGGAATTCCTATACGAGTTCCATGAATCTGATTTAATCTATGAACTCCATTAACTATTCTCCATGTGTTGGGGGCTATTTTTAAAGGAACCACATCAAAATATTGACAGAATTCCAGACACAAAGGGTTTGGGGGGAAAAGAAAAGCCACATTCAGCTACGAAGAGACTGGGGAACCAATGTCCCTCAGCTAAACGAAAATAATCTGAAGGTTCAGAAAGTTCCTCCAAAACAACCCATGAAGGAATAGAGAAATCAGAACGAAATTTATCAAGCGACTCAACAAGGTAAACCATGGTGAATAAAGGAAATAAAAGAGAAGGAAGAAGATCTTACAGAAAAAGGATGGATCTGTTGACAACGAACGATGAAAAGGATGAACGCACAAGAGAAAGAGAAAATGGAAAACTCAAAGATACAGATTTGAAAAAAGTAAAAGACGAAATGATTTTCTACAACGCTTAAATACCTTACCTTGGGAAAAGGTAAAAATAATGATTATAAAGGGAGACGTTTACGCTACCGGCAGCTAAAAGGATAAAAAGGGCGCGGAGATCGAAGCAGTTAAGAAAATTCGAAAAGTCCGATTCTATGAATTCGAAAAGAAAAAAATAAATGCAAAGAAAACGTTCCTAAAATTCAGGATGACCATTTAATCCCGCCATATTTCGAGAAGAATGTTCCACACTCCTCAGTCTCGAACTGTGAAACATTGGGGGCTTCTGTTGATACAAAATTTAGTCTGCTGACATGGCTCAATTAAGTGGAGACGCATGGCAATCTGCGTGGCAATAACAAACACTTCTTAACAACACCTTGACTTCGAGGAACTCAATTTTCCAGACCAACTCAGACACTCCGAGCAGTAGGTGCTCTCTGAGGAACTTTACTGCACCGAGCAACTCATGGATACCGAGATACTTAGGCGGTCCGAGCAGCACCTCAATCAGAGCATTTATTATCAGAAAATTAAGAGGATTAAATGCACATTACATGCTGATTATTATCATACAGATGTATACGCTTATTGGATAGCTATGTATGATCCTTTCTCATGTACAGCCTCAGGGCTATAAATACATTGTATCATCCTCATTGGCAAAGGACCGGAATTTCTGGAGATAAATCCTACCTCAAGAATTCCCAAACAGTCAATAATAACACAAACAGTGGACGTAGGCCATTCGTTCAAGGCTGGACCACTTTAAAATCTCTTGTCTTATTTATTTTTTATCTGTGATTAAACAATTAGAGATAATCTAATTTTTTACATCAACAGTGACGCTTATGGAGAAGGTATTTGAGCCATTTCAATGCAAAAGCAAAGACCTATAGCTTATTTTAGTGAGGCGTTGAAGTCCTTAGCCTTTTCACTTTCTACATACAAAAAGGGGATGTTGGCAATTGTCAAGGCAATTAGAAAATGGTGTCCATACTTGTTAGGTATGTCATTCATTGTTCGAAGCTAAAAAAAGCATCAAATTTTTACTAGAAAAAAGGATCACCACTCATGTATAAACACATTGGTTACCCAAAATTATGGGGAATGAGTATGTGATTCAATATAAAAGGGGAGAGATAATAAGGGTGTTTATGCTCTTTTTATAAAAGTAGAGTTTGAATTAGTAGCTATATTTATCCCAATGGTTAATTGGTGGTTTGGACTACGACAAGAGGTAGGAAGTTGTTCTTTCTACTCACATATATCAAATCATCCCCTCATTGGTCCCAAAGAAATATTTTAAGCGATATAGAGTGTGGTTTTATAAAAGAAAAATTCATTTAAGTCATGTGTCCTCTTTACTTACGATTATTATGGAAGAATGTCTTTCCACGCCAACTGGTGGGAACTTCGAGTACCACAAAACCTTGGCCAGAATACAATCATGTTTCTGTTCAACAAATATGTAGAAAGTTGTGAAGGATTTTATGAGAAATTACGATATATGCGAACGATGAAAAACTGAGTGTTTGTTGTCATCTAAACTTTGGATCATTTATTGGTTAAATGCCATGTGGATAAGGAGGTATGGAAATATTTTGGGAACAAACTTGGAATTAAATTGAACCTCCAAACCTATACAAACATGTTTATTTCTTCATGGTTGAAATTGCCAAATAGATATCATCAACAATTCGTCCAATTAAACCTACCTAAGATCATCACGTGGGAGATATGGAAAGCTAGGAATCTAAAGAACTTTTAGAAAACCTCTATGAAATCAGAGAACGTTATTAATCATGCTTCATCTTTAATTTCTAATCTTTCATTAATTAATGCTTTTAAAGACAGGTGCAAGGATGAATATGTTATCAATTTGTTCAAGATAAAAATCAATCCTAAAGTTGTCTTCATTTTCAAATGTGTTTGGGAAAAACCTCAACAGGGATAGTTCAAGATCAATATAGATGGAGCTTCTCAAGGTAACATTGGCCCTTATGACATAGGGGGAGTTGTTCGGGACCATAAAGGTAATTTCTTGGTAGGTTTAACCATTGCTTTGGGCAAAAAGAATTCGATTCAAGAAGAATATCTTACCTTATGTGATGGCATTAATCTTTGCAAGAAATGCAACTGTGTTAATGTAACCATTGAGTCTGAATCAAAGATGCTAGTAGACTTGATCCTGAAAAGAGGCAAACCTTCTTGGCTTATCAAAGAGGATTTACAAAGCATTCAAATACCTCCCACCATTATTATCACTCATGTTCAGAGAAAATTTAATGTTATAGCTGAAGCTGTGGGTTCAATGGCAACTTCTACTCAAAAATTAGAGTTCTTTTGGAATTCCTCATCTCTTCATCCAATTATAAAAGGTTATGTAAACTTGGATAACGAAGGTTGTCCTAAAATTAGGAAGAATTAATGGTAATGTAATGGGGCTATTTATAAATCTCTAATTTTACTTCTTTTCATTAGTTTATTTCCTCATTATAATGGGGATCTTATAAATCCCCATATTTTTAAGCTTTCCTCAAAACTAGAGCATTGAGCTTAACTTCTATTTTCTTATGAGAGCTTTTACCACGGAGAGGCTATTTATCTATAAGGCCTCGTTTGATGCGCCGTATAAGGGGTCCGGATAGGATAGGATAAGAGTCGGATTGGATAGGATAAGGATGTATCGTATAAGGAATATTCCAATACTGCGTTTGGAACAGTTCCGGATAAGAAGACAGGAAGGGATATAATAATACAATCCTGTGTTTAAAATGCTCCGGATATGATTAATTTATCTCCAGTTTTCCAAGAATACCCTTATTTTGTATTTAATATTTAAAAAAATACAAAAATATACTGTTATCACTTATTTTAACTCAATAACATATTTTTTAATACCTCCATAATGAAGCAAACTAAAATTTAAAATTGAAAAATCAGAGTAGTCATAGTGTTAAGCTCCTCAAGCATTCAGAGTAGTCATAGTGTTAAGCTCCTCAAGCATTTTTTTCCTGTTATTTCCTACTTTATCTTCACCAAACTTTTCACTAAGTGCTTCAAAATTTTTGTTCAAATTTTCTACAAACGAGGTAAAAGCTTTTGCCATATCTTGCATGCCCACACTCCAAGTATCGCCTTTTCTTTTCCTCTTTCTCTGACTTGGGTTAGGAACACTGGAGGAAGGTTGCACAACTGGTGTTGGAGTAGCACAATTTAAGTCAATACTCTCCTCGTCCTGACCATCTATATCATCCATGGCATCGGCAGGAGACTCAGCTGCAGCACCAGTAGCGCGATCCTTTCCAAACACGTATCCCAATCGATCATACAACGGAAATGGCTTATTTCTTAGTCCCTTTGCATCAGGCTCTCTCTGCAGTAAATAAATAAAATTAAGTTAAGTCAAATAGTGAAAAGTATTATTATTCAATGAAGAGATAAACAATAAATTTAACTAATTTACCTGCAAGTACCCTTACCACTGATCATCTCGATCAACCTCGACACATTTCAAAGTTTCGTTCCATCCAAAACCACTACGACCCAACATGCCAGTTACCAAATTAAAGTGTTTCTTCAAAACTTTCATCTTTGACTCTATATGTGGGTTTGCTTTAATACCACACCCGGGCATCTTTTCTTCAAATCTTTTCTCCACTTCCAACGTTGTTCCAGGCTTAAAGCCATTGTCACGACTGTACCCATGTCTCACAAGCTCCTCGAGTATTGTCACGATATATTCTTCCTCAGTCCTAGTCCATACACGTCGATCTCTAACTTTTCCCTTGACCTTATTTTGAACGGGCACGCTACCTTCCATTCCTGACATAGAGATATATGTTCTTATTTCATAACAATAAATTAACGACAAGAGAACACAAATATTAACAACATTATACAAATAAAAAATAATTACAAGAAATAAAAAAAATTATTTACAAAACAAATGTAAAACATAACACGATAAACATCAATCTCGTATATAAAAATGTGTCATCAATTTCTCCATGCGTTAAACATTTGTTCAGCTAAATTATCCCTCCATTCAGACCATTGGTTGGATGTTTCAACTTGGCTAATTGAATCATCCAATGGAAAACTACTGCCCTCAGCCCATTCTTCTTCTTCTTCTTTTCTTCCTCTTCTTCTTCGAAGGCTTGTTCCATTGGATCTACTGGCATTTCATTTCTTACGTAATTGTGAATAAAACAACACGCTGAAATAATACGACATTGAGTTTTGATAGGGTAATATGTTGGACTCCTAAGAGCAGCCCACCGCATCTTAAGGATCCCAAAACACCGCTCTATGCAATTTCTAGCTTCTGAATGTTTTTTATTAAAGTACTCTTGAGGGGTCGCTGACGCTAATGTGCCCTGCCTGTATTCAGACAAATGGTACCGTGTTGCTCTATATGGGGCTAGAAATCCTTCACCATTTGTATACCCAGCATCGACAAGATAATAGTAACCTACAATAACAAACAACCACCTTAATTATCTATACACTAAATTATTATTGTGTATAAATACCCAGGAAACAATAACTCACCGGTAGGTACTATAAGTCCATTTCTCCTAGAAATGGCATCTCGCAAAACCCTAGAATATGCAGTTGAACCTTCCCATCCTGGCAACACATATATAAACTTTAAATCACGTCCACATACTCCTAATACATTAGTTGCAATATCCCCTTTCCTGTTTCGATATCTGGGTTTATTAACTTCTGGGACGTTCACACGAATAAATGTTCCATCTAGCGCACCTAAGCACCCCTAAACAAATAAAATTATTAAAATCAGTATCCATTAAAATTTAATATTGTAGCTAAGTATGTTCGTATTGAATAATATATATGTACCTTAAACCATTTCCACCTTTCTTCAGTACAATCTTCTGGTACTGGTTCAGGTGCTCTAAGTAATAGGCCTTGTACTCGCAACACCGAATTTAAGACTTCATTGAAATACCTACTAGCTGTCTCTCCCGACCTTCGATATTGAAATTTTATCACACGATTCTTCGTGTGATGGGCAAGTATATTTAGGAACATGGCCACCTTTTCTTCTATTATGAAATTTCCAGTTACTTTCAATTAGCCAGCCGTACGAAGAAGTTCACATAAAATAGCAAAAGCTCGCCTATCCATTCTAAGTTGATCTATACATGCCACATCACTCTCACGCACAAGGCGGTTCATATGCTCTACTCGTGTCTCATACTTAACAAATGTTCTGTTCTTTAACATATATTTTTGGTAGTGCCTATTTTCACTAGCATACATAATCATAAAAAACATATACCCAACAATAAACAAATTGACCAACTCTTGGAACATCATATATGCGATGACCTCATCTTCGTTAATTTCCATATCTAACAATTTTCAAAAAATTGTATGAGCACCATTTTAATTACAACAAGTATATCATATATTAAGCATAAGCATTGAACACTTCAATAGCATATAAAAAATTACAATATGGGTAAAAATAATACTAACTGCTTTTTTTATGAGGGGTTTGGCGAAAGATCCATTTTAACTCAAAGTTGTATAAAAACATGACACTCCACATAATTTTAAAAAAATTATTATTTTTTAACTGTTTTTTAAGGTGTTTTTTTTAACACTCCACACACACACACACACACACACACACACACACACACATATATATATATATATATATATATATATATATATATATATATATATATATATATATATATATATATATATATATATATATATATACACACAGCAGGTACCTATATACATATATATACCTGCATAACTATATACATATATATCGCATATATGTAACATATATACCTGCATAACATATATACCTGCATAACTATATACTATATACATATATACCTGCATAACTATATAACTGCATAACTATATACATATATATCGCATATATGTAACATATATACCTGCATAACTATATATATATACCTGCATAACTATATATATATACCTGCATAACATATATACCTGCATAACTATATATATATATGTATATAGGTACCTGTTGTGTGTATATACATATATATATACCTGCATATAACAGGTATATATATATATATGTATACTTGCATATATATATATATATATCGCAGGTATATATTGTTGTATATATATATATATATGTAACAGGTATGTATGTAACAGGTATAACAGGTATATATATTGCATATGTAACAGGTATGTATGTAACAGGTATAACAGGTATATATGTCGCATATGTAACAGGTATCTATATATATATATATACCTGCTGTATATATATACAGCAACAGGTATCTATACAAAATATATATACAACAATATATACACATACCAGTTCAAACCTGATTGGTGAAATAGGTGATGAAGGAAATCGGTGAGGAGAATAGGTGATGAAGTCTCCTGTTATATTTATAAGGTTGAGAAACATCCATAGGTAGGTATACATGATGAGGGTTAAGAATCCAAATTGTTTTGGAGTCTCTAACTTAATAAGGGCACTTAGTAACTTTATTTACATGCTTGACACCGGATAATTTTATACCACCTTAGAGGTGGGTTTTTTTTTTCCTATTCCTTATGGGATAAGGAGCTCACTTAGGATAACTTATTCCATCTCATATCCTATCCCAAACTATACCAAACATTGGATAGGATATGTTAATCCTATCCGGACCCCTTATACGGTGCATCAAACGAAGCCTTAGTGTTTAAAAATAAACGTGTGGGGATATCTTCCCTCTTCGATAAAAAAAACATAAGGTTTTTTTCATAACTGAAAACATATTCATATCCCATTCATGCCTATACATAGCGAATTTTCTACTAATTTATTTTCATAGTTGCCTATAGTTCCTTCGCGGAGATTCTATAGTAAAGTTTCAGCAAAGACGGTAATATGCTAAAGTATAATTTTATTTTGTTAATATTGGTTTTTTTTAATACTCTGTAAAGATTGGTTTATGGAAAAATTCCTCTCTCTCTCTCTCTCTCTCTCTCTCTCTCTCTCACAGAAACCCTTATAGGATTTGCATGGCGGCTCAAAAAATAGAAACCACGATCACACCTAACCTCCTGATCCAAACAATGTTTGGGCACAATCATTTTCTTTTGTTGTGGCCAATAAACCTCTATAAGAAGTGACACTCAAGATTCTTTTTTTGTATAAAGGATACCTCGCTGTTATTTTTTCTAAAGAGGATGTCGATGTTTTAGAAGAACCTTTAAAGTATGCGATCATTGGTAAATTCCCACATGGTAGACCAAGCATGGATGAGATTAAAAAGAAATTTTTAATGTTTGATCTGAAATAAGATTATACTCATGGCTTGTTAGATAACAAACATTTCTTGTTTAGATTAAATTGTGAAGAAGATTTTGTACGTTTATGGAATAAAAACAATGGTTCTTGGGAGATTTCCCATGAGAACATTCAAATGGAGTCCCCTTTTGAAGATAGAAGAAGAAAGTTCGGTGGTCCCTACCTGAATTAACTTCCTCAACCTCCCAATTGATTTATTTACAAAATCATCTTTGTTCTCTATATCTCAGTTGATAGGCAAACCTCTCAAGATGGACTCTTCAATAATTACCTACACAAGACCAAGTTTAGCAAAATAATGTGTTGAGATAAATCTTATTCAAGATACACCAAAAAGATTTTGGATCGGTGTAGGTGACACTGGCTTTTGGCAAGAGGTAATTTATAAAAGCCTTCATGATTAATGTTTACATTGTATGAAGAAGGGACTGAAAAAAGAAACCAGTATTTTCTTGAAGAAATTTAAAGAAGATAATAATGAAAACCATAAGAAGAACAAATAAGTTTACAAGCTCGAAACCAAACCCTTGCAAAACCAAACCCAAAACCTCAACCAAGAACCTTAAATATTTGCCCAAAACTCACTCCCAATTTCCATTGACCAATCCATGAGTCCTAATGTAAACCAAATTGACCTCTCAATCCAAAAAAAGAAATCCCAAAATCCTACCCCAATAGACCTTGAAGATAATTCCACCCCTCCAAACAATTCAAACAAGAATAATCAATCATTGATAACCTAGACCAATTATTAAAACTAGCCTTCAAATTCTCTAACCCAAAGTCAATTAACCTAAATTCCAACCACATACAGAATTTCAATCTTTGTGAGATTTCATCTCAAGAAGCTGTTAGAGTTGATGAGTTGAATCTTTCCCCAAAGGCCACATAAATTCTAGTCCATGATATCCATCAGGCAAAAGAGAAAGGATATGATTCAGACTTTGTGAAGAGGAAAAAAGGAATCATAGTGTTTCACGAGGATCTGTTTGGTTTTATAAAAGATGGGAGTATTATCAAGAAAAATAAAGAAGAGGTTCTCAGAAGGATTGAATAGGGAAGACAGATAACTTTGTTGAGGAAAATAATAGCAAAAAAATTGCCAAAGATCCAATGTTTAAAATGATTACTAGAGCTCAATTGAAAGTTAGCAAGATAACCTCCCCCCCCCCCCCCCCCCCCCCCCCACACACACACACACCAATGTCTCAATGATAAATTTCTTAAGCTGGAATGCAAGAGGAGTAGCTAACAAGACAACCAGTAGAAGGATCAAAAGTCTTATAAAAAAATATATCCTTCCAGCAATGGCTATTATTGAACCTAAAGTAGTTAATAATAATTTGGATAACTATTTGCTAAATTGGAATTTTGATTAGGATATTTCCAATAAATCCAATAAAATTTGGTTTTTGTGGAGTTTAGGATTGAATGTTCAAGTTATCTTGAATGAGAAGTAATTTTTTACTCTAAAAATTACTCATGAAATGTTGTGTTGTGAAGTTTTGCTTATAGTAGTTTATGCTAAAAATGCAAAAGAGGAGAGGAGAAGTCTTTGGAGTCATCTAAAATTCATTACCAATAATTATGGGGATATAACTCAATTTTCTTTGGAGATTTTAATGATGTTTCTAGTCAAGAAGAAAAAATAGGGGGGTAACTCCATGGATTTTCATTCAGTGGAGGACTTTAAAGATTGTGTCAATTGTTGTGGTCTCTTTGATTTGGGCTACCAAGGGTCTAAATTCACTTGGACTAACTATAGAGTGGAAGATGCTGTAATTTTTGGTACGCTGGATAGGGCCTTATGTAACCTCAAATGGTCTACTGAATTTCTAAATTGTCCAATCGTTCATTTGTCCAAAAGATGTAGTGACCATGCTCCTCTTATTCTTTCCATTAAAATCCAATTGGATTTTATTCCCAAACCTTTCATTTCTCAAAAGATGTGGATTACTCACAAATTATTTCTCTTTACTATTGCACATTCTCGATTCATTCCATCATATTGAAGACACGTGGTCAAATTTTTAGCTAAGATACAAAGATTGAAAGATGATCTCAAGACTTTTAAAAACATGTTCTAGAATATTATTGACCTGCGGGATGATGTGATATCTCTAGAGAATGAATTTAAAACCAATCCAGCCCAATAAAACATACTGGAGATGCAGGAATCAAGAAATTATCTTAATCCAGCCTTGACTCAGGAGGAGATATATTGGAGACAGAAATCAAAGATTAAATGTCTTAATGAAGGAGATAACAACACCAAATTTTTTCATGCTTCTGTTAAAGGTAGAAAAATTAGATTCGCTATATTTAAAATCAGAGATGAAGATGATATTCTGAGGGAATCTACAAAAGATGTTGAAATCATTTTTATAAACCACTTCACTGAAAGGTGGATAGTTGACTTAGTGGATATTAATGAAGATCTTCAAGATGTAATTCCAAAAGTTATCAATAAGGAATTGAATGATATGATTTTTTAGTCCCAGGAGAAGAGGAGGTTTTAGAGGCCATTAAGCAATTGAATGAAGATAGTTTCCCTGGTTATGATGGATTTAGTGGAATATTTTTCAATAGTTGTTGGCAAATCATCAAAGAGAACCTTATTAAAGCTATTCAAGCTTTATTTGTTAGTGAATCAATTCCAAGGAGTTGGACAGCTACAAATGTTGTGTTGATCCCCAAATTTACGCTTCCCAATAATTGTTCTCAGTTTAGACCTATTAGCCTTGGAAATTTTTCCCAAAAAGTAATCTCCAAAATTCTTAATAGAATACTTAGCCAAGATATTCCTTTGATCATATCCCATAAACAAAGTGTATTTATCAATGATAAAAAAAATCCAAGATAACATTCTATTGGCTCATGAGATGGTTAGTTTTCTCAACAAGAAAAATCATGGTACTAATAATATTAATAAGTTGGACATGGAGAAATATTATGATAGAGTCTCTTGGACTTTTCTCATTAAAGTGATTAGAATTTTTACTTTAATGAAACATTTATTGATTTCATTTTGAGATTGCTTTCAAATAACTGATTCTCCATCCTCATCAATGGCACCCCCTAAGCCTTTTTCAATGTTTCAGACGTTTGAAACAAGGTGATCCAATATCTCCTTTTCGTTTTTTATTCTTGTTGAAGTCCTATCCAGAGGTTTGAATAAGTTAACTGAGAATAAGTAGATTAGTCCATTTTCTCATCCTCCAAGTAGCTATTTAATTACTCACTTTTACTTGATGATGTGATAGTTTTTGTCAATGGAAAGAAAAGGAGTATTCAAAACCTCATGTTGTTTCCTGAGAAATATAAAAAATCTTCAGGTTAATCCATAAAAAGAGAAAAGAGTAGTTTCACAATGGTAGATGGCATTTCTTTGGCTAGAAAGAAAAAAATAGTATCTTAATTGGGATTGAAGTTTAAGAGGCTTCCTATTGTCTATATAGGATATTCTCTTTTTAATAGTCGAAACAAGGCTTGTTTCTACACTAATTTGATTGAAAAGATATGGTGTAAATTTGTGGGTTGGACAACTAAGTATTTATCTTCTGCAAGCAGACTGGTGTTAATAAAGCATATTTTATTTTCCATTCCTATTTAAACTTTGGCTACATTTAATCCTCCTAAATCTGCCATTCAGAGAATTCATGATATTTTCAGAAGTTTCTTTGGGGGTCTAATGGGAGTAGGGTTACAAGAAAGCATGTGTCAGAAGGGATATCCTTTGTGTGACTCCTGAAGAATGTGGTATTGGGTTAAGAGATCTCATTGATGTGACTAAAGATTTTTCATTCAAGTTAGCTTCGAGGCTAAACCATTCTAAGACTCAAGAGGAAAAAAATACAAGAAGTCTATGTAATAAGGTTTCAATGGTACTCGTGTAATAAAAAGGATAAGAAAGGTTTAAGGAGATGTATTAAAGTAGACTGAAGTTTTAGAAGAAGAAGTTATTTAAAAGCCCTCTTCTAATGGTCAGTTCTCAATTAAATTTCCTTTCTAGTTGTGTAGAAGATCAGAAGCTAGTAGAATTAGTTAGAAGATGTTATGGTCTCCTCTTATTCCATTTAAAATATCTATTTTTTATTAGAAACTGCTAAGAGAAGACATCCCAACAGATGACAACATTAAGAGGATTTGTATCAGAATATGCGCTTGGAGTCAATGTTAGAAGTCCAATGAAGAATCAATGAACCATTTTCTATTGGATGGATCAATTGCACAAGAAATTTGGAAGTTCTTTCTTCTTATTACTGAAGTAATCCCCTCATTTAAATCCATTAAAGAAATGTTGATACCTTGGTGGATCTCTAAAGCTAAAGGGATGTTTCAAAAGAGCTTTTCTTCAAATCCTCCCTTTTGTGATATAATGGGAAATTTAAAAAGCTAGATGCAAATTCTTTTTGATGGTCTAGAGATGAAAGAAGATAAAATCATCAAACAAATCATTCAAACCATCTCCTCTTTTGTTTCTTACAAGTTTTTGCAAGTCCTGTGTTTTCTAATCCAAGATTTCATGATGTTTTCAAGATCAAAATCAACAAGCAAAAGCAGCATTTTAATATTGTCAGCTTGACCAGACCCCTATTGGTTCCATCAAGCTCAATGTTGATGGATCTAGCATTGGCAACCCTTGAGATAGTGGAATTGGAGGCATTTTCAGAGGTCATAATAGAGAGTTTTTGTTTTCTTTTTCAGAATTCATAGGCCACTCATCTAGTTTTATAACCCATTAAAGCAAGCATTGACTATATTTCCAAGGCAAGATTCTCAAATGTTCAAATTGAATCAGATTCAAAGTCAATTATCATGATGCTCACTGATCAATGGAAGATTCCATGGATAGAAAATAAGGAAATAAATGAGTTAAAAGGTCTGATCATTGACCATGGATTCAAAATAGACCATATACAGGGAGAAAATAATAGTGTTGCAGATGCTCTGGCCAAATTAGTTTCATCTTCAAAGGAATGAAAGTGTTTTGATAGATTTGATCGTCTCCCGCATTTAAATAAAAGAACTCTAAATGTGGATAGACTAGGTATGCCTAGTATTAGATTATCCTAATTTTCTTTATCTTTTCTTTTTCTTTGTAAGCCACCTTGGGAAGGTTCTTTCTCCTTCTAATAAAATTTTATGGAATTAATATCCTCTTCTAAAAAAAAAGTAAAGATTGGTTTATGCTTTATTCATCCCCGTTATATAAATCTAATTCTACTCTATTAATATGATTGGTTTATGTTACAATCTAATTGTATTATGTTAAGATTGGTCGATTTAAATATATTTTAGGATTAGTTGTTCCTGGTTGTTTAAAGAACCCACTTTATTAAGATTCTTTTTTTTTAGTTCATGAACCTACTCTCTTAACATTGTTTTTTATTCATGAGCCTACTCTGTTAATTTTTTCTTTTATTTCTACAATTATATATATATATATAAGTTGTTCCCCTTTATATGCATCCTAATTGTACTCATTTAACATTAGTTTTTTGTCCTATTTATTTATACTTTATAAAGAATGTTTTTTTTTAATTTATACTCTATTAAGATATTATTTTTATATTTATATTAAGTTATACGATTCTCTATTATATGCATCCTAATTGTACTCTTCAAAGTTTTTTTTATTTACTCTGTTAAGATAGTTTCGTTACGTTTGCCATATTAGGATTATTTGTTCGCGGTTTAAAACATTTCCTACCAAATAATCCATTTTTATTTCAAGGACATTTTTCTTCATTCAGTATATATATATATATATATATATATATATATATATATATATATATATATATAAGTCATTTTATTTCAAGAGGACTATTTTTTAATTTACTGCATTTTAATTTTTAAAAACTATACCAACATATGTGTTCCCATAACCCTTTAGTATCTCAAAACCACTTTTCTTTAAAAGAAACCCAGTCGTTCTATAGTAACTTGATCTGGGAGATTATGATTGTATTTGTTATTATATTTTTGATGGATTTGACTAATTATATGTAATATGTAAAGTGTTTGTATTCAATTATCATTTTATCATCATCTTAGTCTTTTTATATGTTTGGGATTTCAGGTGTTCGACAATATGCTAATACTAAAAATACAAATATTGTATCGTTCTACATTATGCATTTTGACCTTTACCTATTTTTCATTCTAGCAATATCTTTTTTCAGAGGAGTCTACATGATTCAATACATCCTACCATTGTTTCCTCTCTCTCATTGGTAAGTTTTCCATCTATTTGATTGGTTAGACTCTTCATTTTTTTTCTATTAGTTTGTGCTCAATATCTTCAATTCTACTTTAATCATTTTATTTTTTCCAAGATAAAAAACCCCAACACATTAATTCTAGAACAATCACCCCAATTAGTTTTTTAAAATATAAAATGAAAAATAAATTACAAGAACTTATACCAATGGACCGTGCAGGGTTAAAGTCTAGTTATAGCTCTAAAACAAAATACCATAGTAAATGTTCCCACATTCTAAGACATCCACATAGGCATTTGCTCATCCATATTATTAAACTATGTGTATGTTCAAGGGGTAACTCATTATCCACATTTAATAATGTGAAAGGGTTTATTACATTGTTTATCTCCTAAACCTCCCACTTCTCAAATTCCCCACCCCAGAACCTCTGATATCCCTTCCATATATTCTCCATCCTTTCTTCCACATTCATGTACTAGTCTATAATTCTTTGGCTTACTAGTATAAGGCTACAACTATAAGGAATCCACACATTCCCTATTTTGTCATATATGGCTTCAACTATACCTTATTCCAATATTATCTAAAAAAAAATCATTTAACAAAGTGTTTACTTTGTATATATAAGTATTTATACAAAAGTCCATTAGTCATATAATATTAATGTGCATGTATATCTATATATATATATATATATATATATATATATATATATATAACCAAAACATATATCTCAAACCTATATGACTCCTATTTTGCTCCCTTATTTCTTCTCAACATTTTTTTAACTCGTTTAATTATATCAGCAACCTATCTCATCTTAAAAAAACCTTAGATGAGATAATTTGATAGGTCACTACGATCATTAATTTATACCTGATGGCCTCAATTTCTCACCGGCATCATTGATGACCTTGAAAGTTAAAGGCATAATTTTCCTCAAATAGTGGAGTTATTAGTTCTTTGGTCGATGAGGCATTCACCGTCAAAGATAGTTTTTGACAAATTTCTTAGTTTAAATGGAGGGCTTCATTTTTGTTTTGTTTTTTAATTAAATTCAACTCAACACCCACCTTCCGATCATATACTTTCTAGCCATACACGCGAACAGTTGACAAACCTCGTCTCCTGACGATATACTTCATCCAACCTATATAGTTGTTCAATTGGGAGGTGTTCTACGATTTTTCTTATTTGTAAATACGTTTCCCAAATATAAATTTTCGTAGTTCATTGGAGTAAACTACTATTTTTATATATGTTATGATTTTTAATCATCCATAGATATCTTTTAATTTTTTTGTTTATGTGAATAAATGATTAAAATAGACCAAATATTTGTACTGAATTATTTCTTTAAATATAGGCATGACATTTGGTGTATACAGTTTTAGTCTTTGTTATGCTGTCATTTTTTACTAGCCCATGAGAGTAGCTGAACAAGTCTCAATAAAAACACTTGGCTCGACCAAATCATGGATCAACGTCCACACGGGACTTTCAGTAACGTGAGAACAATCATAGATATGGTCAAATTAGGTACCAAGAATCTTGAACGAGATAATCAAGTATCTTATGGCCAATTCGCTTTGATGGAGTTCCTTAAACAAATCAAACTCTGTAACGAACAGATCTATAAATTGTACTCCCTGACCCAGGGCAAAGGGTCAAAAAAATTATAATCTTTAAGAGAAACTTAATAAGAAAAAGTAGTCTCTCCGTGGATGTAGGAAAATTGTCGAACCACGTATATCGTTGTTGTGTGTGATTCCATTTACTTTCTCCCACTTGTGATTGTCTTTGTAGATACTTTTATTGTGAAGAGATCTGAAATTCGCCAACATTAAAACCTAAGGTTTTTCTAGGAAAAACAACCTTCTGAAGAGATCCATGGGCTGCCAAAAATAAGAGAATTCTCTCCTTAAGAGGCAACTAGAAAGAATGGAGAGAGAGAGATCTCCATAAACACAGGGCGGCGGCGAGACAATACTCCTAGCCCATATGGGGAGACTCCCCCAGTCAAGGAAAGAGCACTAGGCGCGACCAGGAGAGAGTTGAACATGATAAATTATAGAAAGAACGATCAGAGCATGGCCAGCAGAAAAGGAACCACCAGAATAATGATCGACCAAGTGAGGATTAAAGGATCCTGGTCCGTAGGGAGATAGACCAACACCCGAAAAATCGAGGAGAGAGATCAACTAAAGATCTTGCCAAAAGAGCTCTCAACTCTCAGATTAACACCCATTTTTCAAGGGAAATCAAACAATAGGATACCCCGAAGAAGTTCATTGTTCCCAACTTTAATACCTATGATGGGAAAATAGACCCTATAGATCATGTCAAGGTGGTCGATTCCTATGATGCTAGACTTTGATTTCTAGGCTGGCCGATTCCTATGATGCTAGACTTTGAGAACAAGAAGAGGCGATGCACCACCAAGAAGAAGAGAATGATCGCCTTAAGAGGCGACTAGAAGGAATAGAGAGAGAGATCTTCGAAACACAAGGCGACACTGAGACAAGACTCCTAGCCCTTAGGGGGAGACTCCCCGAGCCGAGGAAGGAGCACTAGGTTCAACCAGGAGAGAGTTGAACTTAATAAATCAGAGCGAACACGATCAGAGCGTGGCCAGTAGGAGAGGCACCAACGGAACAATGATCGACCAAGTGAGGATTTAAGGATCCTGGTCCGTAGGGAGATGGACACACCGAGGAGAAAGATCAACTAAAGAGCTTACCAAAAGATTTCTAAACTCTCAGATGAAGACCCCTTTTTCAAGAGATATCGAATGAGAGGAGCTCCCCAAGAAGTTCGTTATCCCAGGTTCAAGAAATATGACTGTAAGGACATAATTTTATAAATGTCCAAGGTAGAATCTAGGAATTTTCTGTTTACTCCAAGATCACAGTTTGTATGTCTGATACCGCTACATTCAGCACGTCAACACGATCAACCTCGATGGCCTTTATCCGAATTCAATGCGTCCAGTATCTTCACGTGTATCATGCTACATGCGACGTGCTGCTCAGCTCATTCCCACAACTCCACTATGCTTTATCGGTAAAATGTTCTATTGGAGCCTTAAATATTTGCATAAATATTTGGGATTTTTTTTTAAATTATTTTTGAAGTCTGAATTGATTTTTTTATCAAAAGCAGAATTTTTTCTAAGCGTAGAAGCGAAGTTCCTTGAACGACGAGCTCGTTCAAACGACTTAGAATGTCGTTTGCACGAGATAGGCATGTCGCGCAATCTCATTCGAACGACTTCTGTCCTTCGTTCGAGCGACATGGCTATCTCGTTAGAACGAGCCGCCACCTCGATTTTCGTATAAATATCCATTCTCCTTCTACACGTTTTTGAAATCTTTCTGCAATCTCAAAATTCTGTGAAAACTGTCCAAAATAAGACTTCATCTTTTTAAGGTTTTCTAAACCTTTTTTATTCATAAAACCGTTCCCATATATGTGTGTGAATCTTTAAACCTTCAAGAGGATCATTTACTCATCTCGAGTAATTTGTGAGGAAGTCACTCTCTTCTTCATTGCTGCCCTACTGGAAAGGGATAGTTCCAGCCGCCGACAACAAAACCGACACCCGAGGGTATTTCTATGTCACATATTTCATTATAATCCGTGTAAGCCATTTTCTTACAAAATTGTAGTGAAATAAAAGGTTTTGCCCCTTAGTACCTTTAGGTTTTGCCCCTGTTACTACATGGACTGAAGAAGAATTTAAATAGTCATCTTTTAATTCTAAGGGTTTAAGTGCTATTTCTGGGTCTATCACTCCTGATGAGTTCAAACGCATAATGACGTGCACCACGTCAAAAGAGACATAGGATGTTTCGCAACTTAGCCATGAAGGTACTAATGCTGTGAAAGAATCTAAACTGCAAAATTTAAAAACTCAATTTGAAATAATCGCCATGCTTGAATCTGAGTGTTTTGATGAATTTTATGCTAGATTATCTGATATTGTTAACACTAGCTTTAATCTTGGTAAACATATCCCTAATGGTAGAGCTGTTAAGAAGATTCTTAGATCACTGCCTAAGCGTTTTATCCCTAAAGTCAATGTGTTAAATTCTATGGGTAATTTAAATACGCTTAAATTGGAAGAACTTGTAGGAGACCTGCAAACTTATGAAATTGATATGTTTCCTAAATCTGTCAAGTCTAAAGATAAGGGAATTGCACTTAATGCCCAGGAAAGAAAGAGTAAGGGGTCAGCAAGAAAGAGGGGAGAGACATATATGTCAGATTTTGAGTGTGATTTTGACTTAGATGATTTGGCCCTTTTTGCTAAAAATTTCAAGAGAATTCTCAAATTCAAGAAAAATGGTAATTTTAAAGATAAAAAGAAATTTGAGAAAAATAAGTTTGAAAAGAAAAATGAAAAATATTTTAAAGATCCTCCTAAGAAGGAAAGTGAGAGATGCTTTGAGTGCGATGGTAGGGGTCATAGAGCTTTTGAGTGTGCTACTAGGCTGAACAGAGAAAAGGGCAAAGTTGTCCTTAATGCTACCCTTAGTGACGACAGTGAGGTCGAGTCAGTGGATTCTGGAGATGAATCACCGCATGAGTGTAACTTCACCGCATTCATGGCTAGTCATGTGAGTACTTCTAGTGCTACTCACGACGATGAGGATGCTGCTTCACAGGGACACCTCTACAGTGAGAGCGATGTGAGTTAGGGGGAGGATGACACAAGTGAGAGCGAGAGTGATCTTCAACACGCCTACGCCGAGCTTTATTCTGAGTCTTTTAAAACTAAAAAGTGTAACAAAGCGTTAGTTCTTTGGATCACCGCTTTAGAGGAACACTTAAGAAAAGCGAGAGAGAGAGAGTCCTCCACCTGCACTACCTTAAGAGAGAGAGAGTCTGCCTGTGTTGAGAAAGAGAGTCAATTTAGAGAGAGAGAGAGTTTGTTTAAAGAGAGAGAGAGTTATTTGGAGAAAGAGAGAGGGGACTTGAATAAATAAGTGGCTAGTCTTACGAGTGAGCTCCATTCCTCCGTGGAGACTTGGAAGAAACTTGAAGCCCTTGTAGCCTAACTTACTCATGATCTTGAGAGAGCACGGGAAGTCAAGGTTCAAATCGAGGACAGATCTGGAAAGATGGGAAAGATGATCCTCGACCCCACTTTAGGTTTTGGTGATAGGCAGGGAATAGGTTATGATGGTGCTTCCACGTCCCAAATTGCACCTGGACCAGTTCCTGAGTTTACTACGACTCCTTATGACCATCGTCAAAAACCTAGAAGGAGAGTTCGACCAAGAAAAGCAAACCAAGGTCCGTCTTTGACTGTATTCTTTTGTACATATTGCAAAAGAAAAGGCCACCTCAGGGAGTTTTGCTATAGTATGGGTTGGACACGACGTACTACTGCTCCACCATAACATACTGATGATTTTACCAGTCTGAGAGAGTGAGTTGAGTTCTTAGCTACCACGTCACAGAGTTTGATGGAGGAATTTCGACGGATGTCTTTACCGTTAGTGAATGCTTCTCACATTCCGACTTAAACCAACAACAATAAAGGTAAACAAAAGGTCACCACTTCTTGGGTACCTAAGAAAGATAAAAAGGCCTTTGTTGTTCATGTCGCTCTCAAAGCACATAATAGCTCATAATGGTATCTTGATAGTGGGTGCTCCAGACATATGACAGGTGATGCCTCATTTTTTACATCTCTTGAGGATTATCAGGATGGCAGAGTCACCTTTGGAGATGGGAGCAAGTCTAGCATTATAGGACGTGGTACTGTAGAGTTATTAGTATTTCCTAAGCTAGAGAATGTTTTGTACGTCAAAGGTTTGAAAGAAAACCTTCTCAACA
Organism: Sambucus nigra; assembly: GCA_949130495.1. Lineage (NCBI taxonomy): Eukaryota > Viridiplantae > Streptophyta > Magnoliopsida > Dipsacales > Adoxaceae > Sambucus > Sambucus nigra. The sequence goes on from OX422210.1 coordinate 289,406,845, forward strand.
TTAGCCAGTTGTGCGACACTGACTTTGCCATAAAGTTTGATCTGGACGCTTGTAAGGTCTATAATCAAGTCAGTATACTTTAAGTGCGAGGGGTGAGGACAAAGGATAATTTCTATGGGACTGATCCCACATCCTCACTTGTTTGCAACAGCGCCACGATCACTCTTATGGATCAGTGGCACCAACATTTAGGTCACGTAAATGTTGAAGATCTAACTCGTTTAACTAAAAAGGACCTAGTACGTGGCTTACCATCACTTGGAAGGCCAACTTCGACAGTTTGTGGACCCTGTCAGTTGGGAAAATAAATTCATAGCCTCCATAGGAAGTTTCATTCCATTACCACTTCTCGTGTACTTGAGCTTATTCACATGGATCTTATGGGTCCTACTCGTACTAAGAGTCTGGGTGGTAAGAGGTATATCCTCGTGATGGTGGATGATTTCTCCAGATACTCGATTGTAAGTTTTCTGAGGTAGAAATCCGATGCTGTGGATTTTTTAATGACCAAGTGTCGTGTCCTACAAAATCAACACGGAGTCACTATTAATAGGATCCGTAGTGACAACGGCACAGAATTTAAGGAAGCAAAGGTAGATCTTTACTGTGATAGACTTGGGATCAAACATGAGTTTTATTTTGTGAAGACTCCTCAGCAAAATGGGATTATTGAGAGAAAGAATATGACGATCCAAGAAATGGCTAGATCTATGCTTCTAGGTCGTAAGGTTTCTAGGAGATTTTGGGCAGAGGCAGTGTCTACTGCATGCCACACGGTGAATAGGTTTTATCTGCATCCACCCACACTCAAGACGCCTTATGAATTGTGGATTGGCAAGAAACCCAACCTTGCATATTTCCGTATTTTGGGGAGTAAATGCTACATCCTACGGGATAGAGAGCAATTAGGAAAGTTTGACTCCCGAAGCGACGAGGGAATACTGTTAGGATATTCATCGAATAATATAGCATACTGGGTTTTTAACCTGAAGAGCTCTAATGTTATGGAGTCAATAAACGTCACCGTGCAAGATGACGAACCTTCGGCATTTATTGATTCTAGCCTCCAGTGTGAGGATGAGGATGTGTCTGACAGCAATTTACTTGTACCTCACCCATACTCTGTGGGACCTACTCCTGCGTTAGGGGACACACCTGCTTGGGTTCGCAAGATTCATGACCCTTTTGCCATTGTTGGTGATCCCACTCTAGGGGTTATGACTCGTGCTCAGTTAGAGAACGTTGTTAGTCTTTTTTTGTACACGTCCAAAGTCGAGCCCAAGAATCACAAAGAAGCACTCAAGGATGAACATTGGATATCTGCTATGCAGAATAAGTTGCTTCAGTTTAAAAAGAATAATGTATGGGAACTTGTCCCCCGACCTAGAGAGACTAATGTGATAGGTACCAGATGGATGTTTAAGAATAAAATGGATGAAAATGGTGCCATAATAAAAAAACAAGGCTAGGTTGGTCGCTCAAGGCTACACACAGATAGAATGTGTAGACTTTGGGGAGACATTTTCTCCTGTTGCGAGACTTGAGTCCATTCGCTTACTACTCGCCATCGCATGTCATCTGCACTTCAAGTTATATCAGATGGATGTCAAGAGTGCCTTTCTAAATGGCATTCTATAGGAGGAGGTTTACGTGGAACAACCGAAAGGGTTTGAAGACCCTAAGCACCCGGAGCACGTCTACTATCTGAGGAAAGCCTTGTATGGTTTGAAGCAAGCACCCGTGCTTGGTACAAGAGGCTTACTTCCTATCTCTTAGCCCGTGGCTTCAAGAGAAGGGGAGTTGATATGACGTTATTCGTCTGGAGAGATGACGGTGCTATTTTGGTTTCCCAGGTCTATGTGGACGACATAGTCTTTGGATCCACGTGCTCCCAACATGCTCATCACTTTGAAAAGGAGATGAAAAGTGAGTTTGAGATGAGCATGGTTGGTGAGCTTACTTTCTTCCTTGGTCTCCAGGTTCGTCAGCTAGAGGATGGAATGTTCATCTCCCAATCTAAGTATGATAGAGACCTAGTGAAGAAATTTGGTTTAGACTCCGCTAAGAATGCATGTACACCTATGAGTACCACTACCAAGCTTAGTAAGGACACTTCAGGCAAGGACGTAGAGCAAACCTTGTATCGAAGTATGATAGGTAGTCTCCTCTACTTGACTGCCAGTCGTCCCGACATCGCCTTTAGTGTTGGAGTCTGTGCGTGATATCACGCATCCCCGAAAGAGTCACCTTTAGTTGCTCTAAAACGTATTATTAAATACGTGAGTGGGACTCTCTCATACGGTATTTGGTATTCCTTTGATACCGATGATCGTTTGTCCGCCTATTCGGATGCCGATTGGGCCATGGATGTAGATGGTTGTAGGAGCACTTCTGGTGGGTGTTTCTATTTTGGTTCTGCTCTTGTCTCCTGGATGATCAAGAAGAAAAACTCCATCTCTTTGTCCATCGAGGAGGCTGAGTACATCGTCGTCGGGAGTTATTGCACGCAACTCTTGTGGATAAAGCAAATATTGAAGGATTATGGGATTTCACAGGACACCATGACTATTTCCTGTGATAACACGAGTGAGATACACATATCCCACAATCCAGTCGAACATTCGCGCACAAAGCACATCAGGATACGCGAGCACTTTATACGTCAGTTAGTTGAGGAGAAAGTCGTATCCCTGATTTTTGTACCCACCGACCGTCAGTTAATCGATATTTTCACGAAACCTTTAGATGCCCTTAGATTTGAGAGTCTTAAGAAGTCTTTGGGGATTTGCATAGTTGACTGAGGGATTGGTCTATGTCTAGGATAGGATGCTTTTTCATGTTCATATCATATGCTTCCTATTGCTAGCTTGTTTTATATGTATTATTGCTTTGTTGTACAGCTATTAATTTATTCTTTTGAAAAATCCAAAAAGATTTTCTTTTATAAAAATTTTAGAAAAACTCAAAAAGATTTTTGTATTTTATTTGCATCTTTTATTGATGAGCATTTAAGATAGCCGAGTCACAACTTCATTCCATTTATTCATGTGACTATTTGATAGAGATTTGAGATGCTACATCAATTCATCCATGTGCTTTACACTATTTGGAGTCTTTGAGATGTGATTAGTGATATCTTTCTACATGTTTGACTCCTATCTCCTTTATTGCACACATGCACGACTATATTTGATTATTGTACTTGTCTATCACATATTGGCTTGAGTGTTTCCACCTCAATTTTGTCTATACAACTAACAATATGTGATAAAACTTGACAAGATTGGAATGCAAGTAAAAACCTTGGTGAGACTGTGTGTTTATTTAAAAACGGGGAAGGGCTATGAAAGGTTCATTTATCCTTTGCGATTTTAAGCCACCGTTAAAAAGGACCTAAAAAATTGAGGAATTTTATTATCTGGGGTCCAAAGAGGTTAAAAGAGCCCGAAAAAAATTAAAGGCAATAAAAAGCAATATATGACAAATATGGCCCATTAGGTTTCACCATCAATTCTCCAAAGTTTGAGAATTTAGAACGCCTCTATTTAAAATATAAATCTGAGGGAGTTTTATTGGAGAATATAAACGGGTTTGCACTTCCTTGAAAGTCCTGAAAAAGCACGAAATAGTTTTGGACGTTATTGGTGTGGAAATCACTTTGAGCTTTGATTTGTTGATTTAATTGAGTCAATGTCTCATATTACCACCTTTTTACACCAAAGGAAGATTTTGAGTTCATTCGTTAGGAGTATTCGATATTCAACGTGCACATATGTCATGTTTGTATGCATTGATTTTCCTATCGAATTTTATCACACCCCTTCATTTTTTCTATCATCGACTTGGTTGTTTTTGTGTTCTTTCATGGTGTGATTCTTTGTTGTATATTTTGTATGAATTTTTTTTAAAAATACAAAAAATATCAGTTTATTCCCGTGTGTCATTCTCCATGTGCATTCACTTATGCTTCTCATATCTGTCTATTTGGGGACATCATAAAAAGGGTGAGAAGAATTATGGGGGAGAATCGTTTTGGTGATTGGTTGATTTATGAATGATTTGCTTAAGCTTAATTGATCATCAATTTGTGCATATCATTATATTTCAAACTGTTGCTTGTCACGGGTATTTGCTCTATCTCATGTGTGTAGGTACAACATTGTTCATCATTGGATTGCACACCCTGATGTAAAAAGCTTTGGAAGTTTCTAAAGAGCTGAAGATTTGAAAGACATGTCATTTAGTATTCTCAGTTTGAGGGTTTAATGGGGATATTATCCTTTATGTCATTTGATTGCATAATTCGGATTTTTTATGTATGTACCGGCATAGACATAGGGGAAGATTTGTAAGGACATAATTTTATAAATGTCCGGGGTAGAATCTAGGAATTTTCTGTTTACTCCTAGATCACAGTTTGTATGTATGATACCGCTACATTCGGCACGTCAACACAATCAACCTCGACGGCCTTTATCCGAATTCAATGCGTCCAGTATCTTCACGTGTATCATGCTACATGCGACGTGCTGCTCATCTCATTCCCACTACTCCACTACGCTTTATCGGTAAGATGTTTTATTGGAGCTTTAAATATTTGCATAAATATTTGGGAAATTTTTTTGAAAATTATTTTTGAAGTCTAGATTAATTTTTTATCAAAAGCAGAATTTTTTCTAAGTGTAGAAGCGAAGTTCCTTGAACGACGATCTCACTCAAACGACTTAGAATGTCATTCCCGCGAGATAGACATGTCGCGCGATCTCATTCGAACGACTTATGTCCTTCGTTCGAGCAACATGGCAATCTCGTTCGAACAAGCCACCGCCTCGATTTTCATATAAATATATGTTCTCCTTCTACACGTTTTTGAAGTCTTTCTGCAATCTCAAAATTCTACGAAAACTGTCCAGAATAAGACTTCATCTTTTTAAGGTTTTCTAAACCTTTTTGATTCACAAAACCGTTCCCATATATGTGTGTGAATCTTTAAACCTTCAAGAGGATCATTTACTCATCTGGAGTAATTTGTGAGGAAGACGCTCTCTTCTTCATTGTTGCCCTACTAGAAAGGGATAGTTTCAGCCGCCGACAACAGAACCGACACCCGAGGGTATTTTTATGTCACATATTTTATTATAATCCGTGTAAGCCATTTTCTTACAAAATTGTAGTGAAATAAAAGGTTTTTCCCCTTTGGGGGATTTTTCCTCATTTGTGTGTGTTTGATTGTTCTTGCTTGACTTTATCATCATCAATCACACCTACATGCATGTTTAGGACTGAATTGATAAAAACTGAGTTTAATTAAATAACTTCCTTATTTGAACGCAAGCACACTCTTCACAATGACGAAAAAATAGACCTTATAGATCATGTCAGGCAATATCGACAGGCAATAACCTTATGGATCCACAATAATGCACTCATGTGCAAAATCTTCCCTTCTAGATGACATGATGTAGTGCATAAGTGGTTCGAAAGGCTTACCTACAGGTTGATCATGAATTTTGCAACACTGGTAAAGGCTTTCACGAAATGATTCATAACGAGTAGCTCCCACCCTAAGCGTAGGGATGCATTGCTCACTATGAATAAGAAGCCACAGGAGAACCTCATGGATTATGCCAAAAGATACCAGGAAGTTTTTAATAAGATCGAGGATTGCTCGGAGCAGGTTTCCATAACATCCTTTAAAATCGGTTTGCCGACCACCTCTCTGCTTCACTAATCCCTCACCAAGAAGGAAGCATAAGCATCGATGATATTATGGCTCGTATCAAGAATTACGCCAAGGTTGAAGACTTGGTCCATCCTAGTGGGGGAGACAATGGTCGAGAAAAAGCGAATAACGGAATGGAGAAGAATAACACCTATAATAAGGGAAGCAACAATGGAGCCAAGAACGACTTCAAGAATGGAAACAAAAGTGACCCCTCTAAGGCGTTCCAGGTTGTTAATACTGTCTATAAGGAACCCATCTACAAAATCCTTATTAAGATCAAAGATGGACCTTTTATCAAATAGCCCAATAAGATGGGCGGAGATCCAACTAAAAGGAACAATGCACTGAGATGCGTGTTCTAAAAAGAGGGCGGTCACCGAAATGAGAATTGTAAAGCTCTAAAGTCACATCTGGAAGAGCTCGTTCAGGCGGGGCACCTCAGCAAGTACATTAAAAAGAAGGAGGAAAAAGTCACAGCGAATGGTGACCAGAAGCCAGATAATGTCCTCGATGATAAATTAGGACACGAGTTTGCAGTAATTTATGGGGCGTCAGACCTCAAAAAGATTCTAGGCAACACCGTTTGAATGAAACTAAAAAAGATGACTGTCGTGATGGAAGCTTTACATATCGATCCTGCCAAAACTCAGGCAGGAAAGTGTCGGTGACCAGAAGATGTTGATTACATGAAGCACATCGTGTGCACATAATATAACTTGGTCAGGGTAAGGACCCCACATCATGACGCATTAGTGATCCCACTTAAGATTACTACCTGGGATGTTGACAACCTACTTGTGGACCAGGGGAGTTCATCTGAAGTGATGTATCGGGACCTATTCCATAAACTAAAATTGAATGTCATCGACCTCAAATAATCCATTGTTCCACTGGTGGGATTCATAGAAAGGATCACCATGTCGTTAGGAAATATCATCTTACCAGTCCGGGCAAAAAATATCTCGAAGTTAATCGAGTTTTTATTAGTGGACATAGAGTTCCCATATCATGCTATTTTTGGTAGAGGTTGGCACCACACCATAAAGGTTATTCCATCAACTTATCATCAAAAGATGAATTGCATCACAGATCATGGAGTGGTCGAGATTCGGGGTAACTAGGTTATAGCTTGAAAGTGATTTATTACAGCCATCCGCCTAAAGAAAGAGAAGAATGAGCCCAAGAATGCCCAAAAGAAAGCCTAAGAGGGGGATGTTATCTCTAAATAGTAACTACGGTATGGTCAACCAGGGGTGGCAGTGACCAGGGTCCACCCCGCAGATAGGGTCATCAAAAACCTGAAAGAAGTTATAGTCGATGATAACTTGACAGAAAGGAAATGTTTAATTTGATTTTCTCTCATCGATCAAGAGAAAAGAGAACTGGTTGGCTCCTTAAGAGCAGTATAAATGCTTTTGCATGGTAGCCTTACGAGTTACCAGAGATTGACCCTAGTATGGTGTGCCACCGCCAACACGTTGATCCTACTTTCAAGCCCATCACTCAAAAGTCTTACCAAACATCACCCGAGAAGGCTCAAACAGTGGATGAAGAGGTAAGGAAGCTAGTGGAGGTAGGATCTATCAGGGAAGTTCAGTTCCATGTATGGTTATTTAACTTAGTGGTGGTACCCAAAAGCAATGAGAATTATAGGGTGTGCTTTAATTTTACCGATCTCAATTGAGTATATCCTAAGGATAGCTTCCTTCTCCCAAAGATAGATCAGCTGGTCAACGCCACAACAAAACACGAGAGGATGAGTTTCCTTAATGCTTACTCAGGATATCATTAGAACCTTCTATATGGTCCCGACTAGGATAAGACCACCTTTATAACCTTAATTGGGTTGTACTACTATAAGGTCATGTCGTTTGGCCTCAAGAATGCAGGGAAACTTACCAAAGATTGGTAACCAAGATGTTTAGCAAATAAAGGGGATAAACGATGGAAGTATAGATTAACTACATACTCGTTAAAAGCAAGAACAAGTTCGATCACCTCTTAGACCTATCAGAAACCTTAAAAATCCTCACGAAGTATTGAATGAAGCTTAATGCAAGTAAGTGTCCATTTGGTGTCCAGTAAAAAAAATTCTTAGGCTACCTAGTGAGTAAGAGGGGAATCGAAGTCAACCTAGATCAAATTGATGCTATCACAAGATTCCAGCCCCCTTAAACACTGAGAGATGTTCAGAAGCTTACTAGGATGCTCGCGGCGCTCAATTACTTCATCTCTAAGTCTTTGGAGCATTGTCGACCATTCTTCCATCTCTTAAAGAAAGGCAAAGGCCTAGTATGGAATGAGGACTATTCATAAGCTCTGGGAGAGATCAAGGCATACCTCAGTCAGCCCCCATTGCTGGTAATTCTGAATGACGAAGAATAATTGTATATTTACCTGACAGTATCAAACCATGCTGTGAGATCTACATTAGTATATGAAAAGCAAGGAGCATATCATCCGGTCTACTATGCTAGAAAGACGCTCCTAGATGCTGAACAACGATATTTGCCTCTAGAAAATATCATATATGCCCTAGTAATCACTTCAAGGAAGTTGAAGAACTACTTCAAAGCTCATTCCATAACAGTAATCACCTCTTACCCATTCAAAGAAATTTTACAAAGGACTGACCTTTCTAGGCATCTTTCGAAGTGGCCGATTGAGCTCGAAATATTTGACATCCACTTCCAACCTAGAATAGCAATCAAAGGATGGATCCTTGAAGATTTTATTGCTGAGTTCACAGGAGATCACCTAGTAGATCAGATGAACAAAGAGCAATTGGTTGCAGGTGAATCACCATCCAAAGATTGGACATTATATGTTGATGGAGCCTTAAATGACAAGGGGGCAGGAGTGGGGATTGTTCTCATCACCCCCCAAAACACCATAATCGAGAAGGTAATCAGATTGGGGTTTAAAGCCTCTAATAACAGAGCTAAGTATGAAGAATTGATCGTCAATCTGGGAAAATCCAAACTACTGGGGGCAAAGCACCTCAATGTATTCGGCGATTCCAAACTGGTCTCTAAGAAGGTAAGTGGTGACTTTAATGCCAAAGACGAACCAATGGCAGCATACCTCAACGTAGTAAGAGGATTCATGGGAGACTTTAAAAATGTGGAAATTTAACGGTTCCCACAAGGACAGAACAATCATGTTGATGCATTAGTAGCACTAAGATCAATAATTGACTCTGAACTAAGGAGAACAATTCAAATAAAGTTCCTTGTGCAGCCTAATATCGACTATACAGTTGTATCTGAGCAAGTCCTGATCATAGATAAAGCCCCAAGTTAGATGGACCCCATCATCAATTATCTACGAAGTGACGTATTGTTAGAGGATAATAGGTTGGCCCATCCAATCAAAGTCAAGGTTGCTCATTTCTACCTTAAATAAGAAGGGAAACTTTATAAGAAGTCATTCACATGTCTCAACCTCCAGTGTGTTCACCCACAAGATGCCGAGCAAGTTCTTTATGAAATTCACAAAGTCATATGTGGGAGTCACATAGGTGGAAGATCACTAGATTTTTAAGCAATCAAAGAAGGATATTGGTGGCCCCACATGCAGAAAGACGTTGGCGCATATATTCATAAATGTGAAAATTGCCAAAAGCACTCACCTATGGTTCACCAACCCACCAATGACTTAAAATTACTTATTAGTCCATGGACTTTTGCTCAACGAGGATTAGACATCATGATAACACTGCCTACTGTATTTGGAAATCACAAGTATCTGTTGTTTGCCACTTATTACTTCACCAAATGGGTAGAGACAGAACCATTGGCAACAATTCAAGACTCTGATATGACTAGGTTCATATGGAGGAACATCATAACTCACTTTTGTATACCAATGACTATTATCACTGACAATGATACACAATTTGAAAGTGATTTCTTTCAAACTTTCTATGACGAACACATCATCAAGCACCACTTTAGTTTTATGGCATATCCCTAAAGCAACGAGAAAGTGGAAGATTCAAAGAAAACCATGATCAATGGAATGAAAAAGAGATTGGAAAAGGCTAAAGGCGCTTGGGTAGATGAACTCCCCCATGTTCTCTGGGCCTATCGCACAATGCAAAGGAAACTAACGGGGGAAACACCATTTTCCCTCGCTTATGGAATGGAGGTTGTCATCCATCTAAAAGAAGGTATCCCTACTATGAGAACCATAGTGGTCGACTGAGGCCTCAATAATGAAGCATTATGCACAGAACTTGACCTAGTAGATGAGCGATGAGAGATAGCTTTAATCAAGTTGGCTTCAACCAACAACAACTAACCAAGCAAAACAACAAAATAGAAAATTTGAGGAAGTTTTCAATTGGGAACTATGTCCTGTAAAAAGTCATCGACAGTGCTGTAAAACCATCAAATGGAAAATTGGGACCAAACTGGGAAGGACCATTATAGGTTATCAGATATGATCTTCAAGGAGCATATCATTTAGAAACATTGGAGGGCAAGAAGATACCAAGAGCATGAAACACAACCAATCTCAAGAAGTTCTACTTTTAATTCTACTTTTTATCTTTTAAGTAACATAATTTTTATTTTTTGCTTGATAAGGACAATTTGCAATGAATAAAGGCAGGATTGGCCCATTTATTCTCGAATTTTACATTGAGTGCTTAACTTATCTTGACTATATCTAATTTATTTGCACCTTTTCTAATGATAACTCCTCTGCGAATATCTAAATGCTTAACAAACAAGGTTAGCAAGTTAACTATGTACACTTCAAATTACCCTTAGGCCCTTGTTATAAACATAAGAAGCCTAATAAGTTTCCCCGATAACAACAAAAGCCCTACAGGGTATCCTTAGGCAATAAAGCCAACTCTGGTTATTCACCGACTTTTGTTGGTAAAAAAAGCCTTCTCGGGTGGATTACCCACTATCCAGGTGCATTCTCACCATTATCACATTTAGGCCTAAGGTAGTGTGATGACACCACCTAAAAGGTAAAATGAATGGAACGATATTGTTTGGGCATATTGGAGTGGGAGAATGTTTAAACACATAACAGGTAGAGCACTAACACTTAAATATCATTTAGTCGGCTGAAAAAGCCCAAAACGATTCAAACTAAGTATAATCTAACAATAAAGCCCAAGATCTACCAGTCATGATAACTTTGGTTAATGAAAACGACATATAACCATCAATGTATCACAAATGTCATTTAATTAGATATAAGGCTCAAAATGGCAAAGTCATAGGCAAACAGATGTTTGATTAGCTAATTATATACCTAGCCAAATGTTTAGTCAGCACGAGCTCAAAACACAAAACTAATTGAAAGGAACTAAGCAATAAATTTTCATTAAGTGAAAAGTTATGTTTACAACCAAAACTTATATATACAAGAAGTTTACGATGGCCCAGAATGGCGAGAAAGGTAATATGCTACACGCTCTCTCTGACCATCATCTGGGTGTGGCATAATATCTTTCCCAACATCCTCTAAGTGATTTTTTAAAAGTTAATAAGGAATAGCATCAATTGGTATCAACTGATCATTTCTGAAGAAGGGATTATGTCGGTAGGCCGGGTAATAAATTTGATATTTGTACCACAAGGGGGAGTCTTTAGGCATCCTTAGTGCTCCAGGAAAAGCCAAGGTCTTATGCCTCCTTCAGCTTCGCTGGGACATCAGTCCAGCATTGGTCATAACCATCTGACCAGACCTGTCGAGGACCCCCTTTGAACAGATGCCTTAACCTTATCACGTCCATCTGAAGACTGATAGAGATTACATACGCTCGCTGAACATCTCATTTTAGCTTAGCAACTTCCCTTTGTAAAACGTAGGACTCAGCTAACCTACTAATCAATGACTAAGTTCCTCGCAACACCAAGGAGAACCCTGATGGGATGATCCCCTTTAGACGATCAATCTCCCTCTTTAAATCATCATTATCCTTCTGGATCAGCTCGCAACTTGGTTTACCTCACTGTCATCTATAAGTTATGCCTTTAGGTATATTACCTCCTCTTGGACTAAATCCCCTACTTCCATTTTCTGGAGGTTATCTTTCAGTTTAATGGCCAACTCGGACTGATCCTTGTACTATCAATTTCTAGCTCGTAAAAATTTTCAAATTTTTACAAAGGCCTGGCGAACCTTCAGATCAATATTCGACCCAAGAATTTGTCCCAGTGGAGAATTCACAGGAATATATTAATATCAACGGGCTACAAATAGTAAAACAAGCATAGATTCGATAAAACATCAGCATCAGCACAAGTTAAGTTGTAAAAAGCTTCTCTTCATTCAAATTATAGTGGGGGGAAAATGCCAAAGTACAAGTTCGATAATCACAAAATGCAATAAAAAAAAGTTAAGTAGTAGAATCCCTCGGCCAATAACAAGATCCTACACATGGTTGAAAGAAGTTGGCCCTTCCCCTTGTCAATAGTTGGGGTCGCCTGATCTCTAGCAACCATGATCGCAATAGAGCTATCTGTGACTTGGCCAACAGAATGGTCTTCAATAGTAGAACCAGCTGGTTCTAGCCTGTCTTGAATCGGAGGTTGGTCTATTAAAGGTTCCACAACTTCCATAGGGTTTGGACATGGCTTGTATTGGGAGAACAAATGAGAGTTAGCTAGAATGTCTATCGTGACCAAAGCTTGGTCCCATCCTTTCTTGAATCCCAAGCGCTACATATAAGCAATCTGACACTCGGCATCGTCATATACGGCCTCCCAGCCTTCGTTGTATGAGATTTCTCAAGCAGCAATCATTTCTCCCTCTAATTTATCCACTTTGGCCGACGGGTCCTTATTGGCTTCTGCCACTTTTAACTTATCAGTAATCACTTGGGCGTAGGCCTCCCGTAGCTCGGTGAGCTCTTTTTAAAGCTCCCTCTTCCGAGTGTCCAAGTCCTTCTACTTTTCTAAATTAAAGTTGGCCTTAGTATTGGCCAGGGCCTCCTCATATCATTTCAAGGACTCTTCTAGCTCAGCGTACTTCCTGGACTGGTCGGTCCTACCATGAAGCAGCATCGTAAAATTAGAAAAAAACTGTAAATAGTATAAAAAAACACAAGTCAAATTACCAAAGGATCGAGAAAAAATAATTGGGCAACTTAAGAGGAAAGTGACGTACCAATACAAGCCTTTGATCTGACTACAGGGATAACTGGTTGACACCTATTTTTTATGAGCGCTCATGATTAGCAGTGAGCGCAGTCCCCTCCATAAGTGGAGGGGAAAGAAGGGGAGAGTAAACCACACTCCTCCATTAAGAGTGGTAGAGAAAGAAACAATAGAAGCCTTCAAGGCATGGGACCTATTATCCTCTTCCCTTTTTCTCCCTTCCTCTCTCTCTCTCTTTCTTTTTTCTCTCTCTTTATTTTTCTCTTCCTCTTAGCTCTTCTTATTCTTTGATTCACTCTCCCTAGCTCTCAATTTGGATCCATTTACATTAGGGGAGTCCAAATCCTTCCTCTTTAATGATTTTATACGATTAGATAATAGATCGTCATCATCATCATAGTTAATCAACCACCTCTTTTTTTATGGTTCCATTCACTATTTTTCTGCCTCTTCTTCTCTAGTTTCTTCTTCACTAACTTCTCCTTCACCCTCTCCCTCTTCTTCATTTTTTTCTTCATCTTCTTCTTCTAACATAATGTATTCAGAAGGGCCACCGATCTCTTCATTTGAAACCTCAAACTCAAGATTGAAGTCAACTGTCGTGGCAATGGTGCTGGATGTAGTATTCTTGTACTCAAGAAGATAAGCAACAGAATGGGGATGCTCGCCATCAACATGATAATCCTTAATCCGCCAAGCTTTCAGAAGTTCAGAAGCACTAAACTCACGGGAGTCCAATTCCTAATTCTTCGCCCTAGCTGCAAAGACAACTCGGATAAAAAAATTACAAACATATTAGAAAACCCAATAAGAATAAATAGTGAGAAGATAATGGAAAAAGGAGACAGTGCTAATGAACTATATATTCCTCCCCAAAGGTTAGGTTTCTAAGTCCCTTGAACTTACACCCTTTGATTGGGGATGATACTGCCAATTTCTACTAATGAAGACTTCATTCCAATAATCTTTATGTCAATTGGGAAAGTTTACCAATAAAACACGTGTAACAACCCGAGATTTTTGGGACAATAATTTATTTATTTTTGGGAGAAATAAATATTATTTTAATTGGGGAATAATTAAATTGGTATTGAGGTCAAAATTTAAAGATGTTAGAAAGTGTTTCGAATGGAAATTCTGAGGGTGTATTTGTATTCGGAAGGGTCAAAAAAATCGAAATGACTGTACTTGGGGTCTATTTGGGTTCCAAAATATTTTAAGTTTTTTTGGCTCGACTTAAAGTTACCGAGTCATTTAAAGTGTGTATTATCATTTAAAGTTGTGTATTTTGGAGATAAGGCTTATTAAGCCTACGGGAGATAGAAATCACCTTAGAGAGAGAGAAATAGAGAGAAGAAGGAAAGAAAAAGAAAAAGAGGAGAAAAGTGGGATTTCCGGCCATTACGCGATTTCGAGGACGATTCAACCTCTACAAACTTGAGGCAAGTGGTTAAACTTGCTAAATAATTGTTGTGTATTATTTATTTCATGATTTATGGATATAATTTTTGAGTTTTGGGATAAATTGCTAAAACCTAAATTTTGGGTAAAATCTTAGATTTGTTGTGTATATAATGGATTTGAGGTTAGATATTAGTTGAGGTGTGTTATTTGATGAATATCAGAGTTATATATATGGTTGGATTGAAGAGGAAGGGTTAGAAGATGATTAAAACAATTTTTGGGAGATTTGGGTTTTGGAGAAAAATAACCCATTCGTAGCTTGCTGACCAAACCGAATCGATTCGCCCCTTCCGAATCGATTCGGTAGGAAGCAGACTTACATGTCCTTTGGACCGAAGCGATTCGGAGGGGCTGAATCGATTCGAAAATGAGGCTATTTTGAGATATTTTTCTGGAGTGAGTTTCGTCTGGTTTCACTTGAATTTATCGATTGGGAGTCTCTATATGAGCTATGAGAAGTGTGTTTTGGAGAGTTTTACGCAGTTTCCCATATGAAGATTTATAGGAGTTATATTGACTTAATTCGAGAGAATACAAAGTATAGAATATTGTATACTAAGTGGGGAAGCCCACTATCTTTGAGAGTTATGTGTGGAGATAATTACAGGTTTATAGGAGAAAGTTGGGATGTGCTTAGTGATATTGGGTTAAGATTAAATCCCAAATGGGATAAATTTAAAGGTTCATATGATTGATTGAACCATATTATGAATGAAGAATAATAAATGTTGATAGATGTGCATACCTATCTAGAGAGTACCCTTAATGGAAATTGAATTGGGAGATGTTTCACATAAATGATAAATGTTGATCGAGGTGCACTAGGATATAGAGAATATCCTTAACGTAAATGAAATTATGAGACGATTTTTACAAATAGAAGCGATGTGTGAATTTCAAGTGAGAAATAGTATAGTGTATACTAAGTGGGGAAGTTATGTGAGTTATTGACGAATAGTATATCGAGAGTAAAATATACTAAATAATGAGATTATTTCACTTACGCCTAAGAGCGTACTATGAGTATGAAATAGTGTGATATTTATACCTTGTGTGATGGTATACATTTATATGATGTGATGATGTATGTATATCTTGTGTGAATGATATATATATATATATATATATATAAGTGAAGCATACCCCCTCCTTGCTATCATGGGAAGTTGCGCGATGAGGGTGAGCGCCCTGTTTTGAGGAGTAGGGTGTGGATGTTCCCCAGGTCATAGCGTCCATTTATTATTGTGTGATTGTTTTTATTAGGGCTGAGACGTGGTGGGTATGTTTCGTCTCATTTCCGGGGAGGAACTATGACCGCTTTCCGTACGTTGTGTTATGGTTATTTTGCCAAGGCGGTGTGAGATTCCGACCGTTGGTACCCAGGATGATATGTGAGTGATTCCCAGGTAAATGGTAGCAATGAGAACCTGCATCCTTGAGTTATATCTCGTTGGGATGGTTATTATTATACTTGTGCGAATAGTATATTAATTGAATATGATTATGCGATATCATATTTGTCTCTAGAGTAAAGAGACATAAGAAGATTACTTGAATCTTATTCCGGGAGATTTTAACCGGATGAAAATTATGATGAATCAATTATGGGAAAATAAAGAGTAGTTAATTATGAGTATGTAATACTTTGGGTATCGAGGGCATAATGGACCTCAACGACCGACAGTGCCAAGTTGTAGTGTCTCAGGGGGCTTCCTTGTTTGGATTTCGCTTGCGAGACGTCCCACGCACAAAACGTAGTGCAATGTTGGGAGTGAGGAGAAGTTAGTCCTTAGTGCTCATATATCTATATTAGTATCTATCTCGATGATCGACGGTGCCAAGGAGTAGTGTATCGGGGGGGTTCCTTGTTTGGATTTCGCTTGCAAGACGTCCTACACACGAAACGCCGTGCACTGTTGAGAATTGATAATAATAAATTAATTAATTGGTTAATAAGAATTTTGGGTTATACGCATCATGCATTGATGGCATAATGAATCTTGATAATCAATACTGCTAAGGAGTAGTGTATTGGGGGGGGGTTCCTTCTTTGGATTTTGCTTGCGAAACGTCCCACGCACGAAACGCAGTGCAATATTGAAAATTGGAAAAAGTTTAGTCCTTAGCACTTAGATGCAAATAACTCATATATATATATATATATATATATATATATATATTCATGTCAATAATTAGAATATGAGAAATTCTAGTAACAAAGAATGTTTATGTTTATGTTTATGTTTATGTATATTGTATATATTAAGTAAGAGAACGAATAATTAAGATTGATAATAGTAGAAGTTAAGGGTTATGGTTAAGATGGATTTGGAGATGAGTATAAATTTGGGGGTAGGTTAGATTTTTTCCCTAGATAGATTTGGGAAATTATTTGGAGATCATGTGCATACGTTTAGGGGCGCGCTTTAGTTGAGAGGTGAGTTGAATTTTATGGAGAGTGTGACTCCACTTTAATCATGTTATAATGCATTTACAATTATTATGCATTTTAATGCACTTGCTATAAAATGTTTTCACACCTCGGGCTCTGACCCGTTTATATTTTCTCTTGCTATGTATATACACTATATTATTTTAGGTGTCCCTTCGCAAGGACGCCATTGATGTCATCCATCCAGTGTATTCGGGGAGCTGTGGCAGTAGCGGACTGCTGCGGTATCTTGATATAATCAATTCATATCTCTTGTGTATCTAGATTAGGACTCAGTCTGTATATCGGGTTTATACCCAAGTGTTGTAGTGTAGCACTTTTATATTTTATTTCTCAGACTGTTGTATTGTCTGTGACCCGACAGCATATTCGGGTATCTTACCTTGTACATTGTGTTGTACTCTTTTATATATTATATTGAGCATGTGTCTCTCTCTTATCATATTTTGAATTATGTTGTTGGTTAGTTGTTGCATGGTTTTGTTTTATTAATGTAAATATAAATATTAAAAATAATTTGACACCCTTTTTTGTGGTAATGGGTAGTTAGTCGTGTTTATTTTAGAATCGTCAGTAGGTGCTAAGAATGATCCACTTGAGATTTTTGATTATTTTAGTATAGGGCTGGCCACCCATTATTATTCTAAGCGGGTTGTCACAGGTGGTATCAGAGAATAAGGTTCTAGTGTCCTTAGGATCTATGTGGGTTACTACAATCTTCTATTAGCGTTCTTGATGAGAGCCCTATTATTAGGACTGGTGTGTTCATACGTCCATATTTCTTCTGTGATGAGAAAACATTTGAATGGCGTTCTGATACAATTGTTTCTTTTTTAGATGCCACCGAAGAGAAGCCGTTCAGGCAGGGCAGATATAGAGGCTGAGAATGTGTAACTCCAAATGCCTCATAGGACCATGACTATAGATGAAGTTTCCAATATTTTGGCACAAGCAGTAACTGTTGCCATTTCTACGATGGCGCAGAAACCTGCAGTTCAAGCAGCCCGAACCCATTCAGGACCGTCTTTGTGGGAAAGATTGAGGGAAGATTTTAGGAAGGCACATCCTCCAGAGTTTTCAGAGGGAGGTGATGCGATGGCTGCGAGTCGATGGAAGAATAGTATGCAAAGGCACCTTCGTATGGTTGAGTGTAGTGAGGTGCAGAAATAGTTTTTAGACACCTTTAAGTTGAAGGGTGTAGCTCTCGAATGGTGTGAGTCTGTCACCACATCTGAACAAACACTACACCAAATCTGCCCATTTGTCAAGGTCATTGACCTTGACAAATCCAACTTGTCAAGGTCAATGACCGTGACATTTCGAGGCGAGACAACTTTTTTTGTCACGGTCGTGTCGCGGTCAATGACCGTGACACGTTTTTCACGATTATAAACCGTGACAAATCCGTGACCCTGTTTAAAAAAAATTATCGCGGTCATTGACTGTGACAAGTCCGTGACAACCTTTGTCACGGACGTGTCACGATCAATGACCGTGATAATTCTGGGCAGAATTTAAAAAAAATCTGCTGGGCAGTATGGCCACTGCCACTGCCCAACAGTATATTTGTACCTGTTATAGCAACGTTGTACCTGTTCCAAACATCATATATCCGAACAAACTAAAGATAATGCAAATATATATTCAAATAAGAAACTATTTAAGAAGAAATAACATCACCATCATTTTATCTCAAATCTACAAACTATTTGCATGGAAAAGAGATTTTGTACCGCGACGCTCGGGAACACCTCCTTATCCTTCCCTTCTCGTCCGAATAGCCACATAAGTATAGAGCATATGTGGCCTACCCTTAGGGCCACTCCCTGTCCCCTGAATTGAAATAAAGTAAAATTAGTATCCGCCCCTCAAATATAGATAAATATAAATCGTAATTGAAATCGAAATCGAAATTGACATACAAAATATAAATACATTACCTGTAGTGTCACTCAAATAGCTAACTTGAGCTCATATGGCACCTCCTTCCAACTAATGTACCCCGGGAAATCGTGTCAAATATAATTCTCTTCATATCTAAACAGTAAGAAATACCATAATCCTATGGAGTTATGCGTTGCAAATTCCTTCCAACCGTTGTGTAGCCAAAAATCAGCAATTGAAGTTGTCAATTCCACATTTCAATGGTCTCCCATGTTTTACTAGAAGTCCCAAGTGGTGGGGTATGGAAAGTGGAATTGACAACTTCAACTGGTGATGTTTGGCTATATAACGGTTGGGAGGAATTTGCAGAGCATCGCTCCATAGGATTATGGCATTTCTTAGTGTTCGGATAGACGAAGAGATTCAGTCTCCTCTCCACAAATAGGACACCCCAAATAACTATGTATTAATCACCTATTAAAGGTAAGAAGCGTATATTCATGGATTAGTATAAACAAAACTTAGATGTAGTTGGAATATTTATGTATTAATCTCCTCTCCACACACGCACACTACACAAGAGTGAAAATGCTAAAGTGCAGATCAAGTAAAAGCATTAAAAATGGATGTTTCGGTACAAATTGAAATATTTATTTCAAATTGAAAAATTGTTTCAAATTCGGGTTATCATCCAAAATGGATTGATATTCGGTAGGAGCATCCAAGTCATCCACACTACTATTTAGACGCCTTGGCGCGTGTTGGACAATTGACCACGGCTCGTTGTTGATATACTCCGAGTAAAACACTTGCTTAACCTTTTGAAATGCGCAAACAAACGGCTCATCGCTCACGTGGTCGTTGCTCTTCAACTTGGACAAGTCAACCATGATCAAATTGGTGACAAGATCAACTTTACAAGCATTTTTATCCTCAACTCTTACCCATTCACAGTAAAATACAACCTCTTTGAAGCTTATATAATCCAATTCAAATATATTTTGGATTACACCATAGTAAGTCATTTCAGCTTCAACGAGGTTTTTATCTTTTGCGCTCGCTCGAAAGAAAGTAAGAGCCTTGTATGAAATTCCCGAGTTCTATACATTTGTACTTTCCTCGTACACTTTAGCGCCGAAAATGTAACCGTTCAATCGATACTTTTTGTACTCTTGTGACACGAACAAGGGTCCAGTGGCTAGACGAGCAAGCCTTGATGTCGCATCACCCATTTTTAGGAGCTGAGAATATAGATAAATTAATTATATTAGTGGTAAAATTTGAGTGTAATGTAACGTTATATAACGACTGTTTTCATTATAATTACCTCTTGTGTCAACCATAGCCTAAATTCGCTGTCTGATTGTACCATTGTTTTTCGTCTTTTATTGTTCTCACAGGCTTCATCTTTACTGCATATTACAAAATTAATCATGTATAAAATAATCTAAAATAATGTTAAACATTATAATATTCGAAACTTACTTTTTCCATTCTTCGACATCTTCATGTGTGTCAAATAGATAACGAGCTACTTCTTCATGTTGCAAACTCGTTAATTTCACTCGTTTTCCCATCACATTACCACCATCATCGAGGAATTCATCAGTGTCATCAACGCTGGTCGAGTCAGGCATATATTCCCGAGTATATATTGATGACTCCACGGTGATGTATTCCTCTGCAATTGATCCTGCAATATATCGCGTATTCTTGACGTAATCTTTAAAAACTTTCATCAATCTTTCAAACGGATACATCCACCAATATCTAACTGGACCATAAAGAAGTGCCTCGTCGCATAGGTGTACCAACAAGTGAACACTTATGTCAAAGAATGCTGGGGGAAAGTACTTCTCCAATACACAAATCGCTTCGTTCACAACCAATTTTGCGGCCACTATGTGTTCTCGATTCACTACCTTCTCACACAAGAGGAAGAAGGTAATACTAATTTGCATAATAGCCCTACGCAAATCCTTGTGCTTGGAGAAACAGTGCTTAAACAATAGAGGAACCAATTGCATGATCACATGCCAATCGTGGGACTTACACTTATGTAAATCATGAGTAACATAATTCACAATCCTTTGCAAGTTGGACGAAAAAGTAGATGGGCCCTTCAAATTATATATTGTGTCTAGAAGCACCTTCCTTTCCTCACTCGTCAAAGTAAACGCACCAGGGGGAATTATTGTCCTTCCCCTACTATCTTCTTTCAACCATAGTTGTGGTTTAAGTTTTAACGTTTTAAGGTCTTTTCGTGCATTTTCTCTATCCTTCAAATGACTCCCCCCAAGGCAAGTACCCACAATATGTTCAGCGAAGTTCTTCTCTGCATGCATCACATCCAATACATGGCGCACCGGGTTTTTCTTCCAATAAGGCAAGTCAAATAAAATTGACCTCCGAGACCATGCCTTTCTTATCTCAGTTTCATTCCCAGTTGGGGTCTTCTTATGCTTGACATTCTTAAATTTGGGATTCTTACCTAGCATATTTGGGCCACATTCAGAAGATTTACTTTCAATTTCTGAACCCGAAAGTTGTCTCGGCGGTAGCCTATGTTCAACTCCGTCCAATAAAAAATTGGAACCTTTCTCAAATCTGAAACTATGAGCTGGGGGTAAAAACCTCCTGTGGCAATGGTATACATTTTTTAAGCTAGAGGATAGACGAAGAGATTCAGTCTCCTATCCACAAATAGGACACCCCAAATAACCATGTACTACACATCCGGATAATGTCCCATAAGCTGGAAAATCATGAATTGCCCACATCAACATAGCTTTCAGCGTAAACTCTTCTTTTCTAAACGAGTCAAATGATTGCACACCCTCTTCCCACAACTATATTTAATTTCATGTATGTTTCATATAATGGGTTAATTCAAATACAAAAATAAATTCATGGGTTAATTCAAATACAAAAATAAATTCATGGGTTAATTCAAATACAAAAATAAATTCATGTATTGACCACATACACACACACACACACACTATCTAAGCTGTTCTATAGGAATAAAAACAACATTTTTAAAATATGAAGGGCTCACCAATTTGATCAAAATTTTCAACAACATAGACTAATTGATCTTTATTATAAGACAAGTACTACAAATTTACGCGCATCGCCCGAATTCAAAAAGTAATTTAATGACTAAAGTAATACTTTTTTTAACTTTAGTTATTCACCACAAATCTTAAAAAATATTTTATTTTTCATGCTTTTTTAACTTCGGATGCTTTTAGCAACTTCGGATGACAATTACTACAAATTTACATTTTTGGATATTATTTACATTTACATTTTAGGATATTATTTTTGGAAATTTATAGAAAATTACTTATTTATTTACATTTTTAACCCCCTGCCCCCACCCCCCACACATGCACACACACACGCACATATATACACACATACACACATATATATACACACAAACATATATATAAATGGAAGAGAGAGAAAGAGAGAGAGAGAGAATTAAACCTGAAAGTAGAGAGAGAGAGAGAGAGAGAGAGAGAGAGAGAGAGAGGGAGGGAACGGCGCGGGAGGGAAAAAAGAAGGGGGAAAGGGATTTTGCTGTAAACATTGTCACGGTCGTGTCAAGGTCATTGACCGTGACAATTATTTAAAGAATTTTCACGGTCAATGACCGTGACAAGCCCGTGACAAGTAAATTTGTCATGGACTTGTCACGGTCAATGACCGTGATAAATTCTTGTCACGGTCGTGTCAAGGTCAATGACCGTGACACAAAATGCGTGTTTTTTGTCACGGTCAATGACCTTGACAAGGGTGGACGGCTGAAAGGTGACAATTTGACCATTTTGGTGTAGTGAAAGAGATATATTACCCATAACAGATTTTTGGGAACTCTTTGACTGAAGATATTTTCCTTCTGCGATTCAGAAGGAAATGAGGAGGAAATTGATGGATGTGTTTCAAGGTAATAGAACAGTGGCCGAGTATGAAAAAGAATTTATTCGATTAGAAAATTTAGTACTTGATGAGGTAAATACTGAAGAGAAACGAATATCGAAGTTTATGCGAGGTTTAAATGGGACAACATTTGTTAGGGAACCTAGCGTTAATGACTTTCGTCGAGGTAGTGAATGTGGCATTGTTGTAGTGTCATGAATATCGCCTTCATTCACAGGGGGTAAGAACTTTGGAGATTCGGGTTCATCAAGTAGGTTTGGTAGTGAGAATACCAGTAATGCCAGAGGGTATAATCCGGACTATAGAGGATCGCAACAACGTTATGTTGCTTAAAATGGGCAGAGAGGATTTGCGGGTAGATGTTTCTTTTATAAAGAATTTGGTCATAGGAAGATAGATTGTCGTAAAAGAGGTAAAGGATCACGTTTTGAAGAAGTTTTGGAGGTGCAACCCTTAAAGCAGATTCGAGGTCATTTTAGGCCAGGGGACTTTGTGTGGGAGCCCAATGATGAAGAGATGAAATCGGACTAGAGAGGTACGGTATAAGTTATTTTTTTCTTTGTAAATAGGATTATGCTATATGAAGTATTGCTATTATTGTGTGTAATATTGAAAAGAATGGTTAGTGCTATAACCCTATTATGTATGGAATGACCCTAAAAGGTAATTTTGAGCGAGTGAGGCTCTTATGTTATTATCTTTTGAGAGAATAGATTTTCTTGTGATGTGCTAAAAGAGAGCTATGATTTTGTTATGAATATAAGAATTGTTGTAACGTGTTAAGTAGTAATGATAAAGCTATTTGATTTATAGTCGTGCTAGACTTATATATTTATTATATTCCAGTTATGGAAGAGCCTAGTGAATGGCAATTGATGATGCTGGAAACCGCTCCACCCTTCTAGGTATTTGTAAGCTCAATTCAGTGTTAACAATGGCAGTATAAAGGTATATAATAGAAGGAGGTGAGGAGAAGAGGAATCACACCGAAATATAAGTGGTTCAGCCAATCAGGCCTACGTCCACTGTGCAAGTATGGGATTAATATTACTGCATGAGGGCTCTAATGGCCATAGATACAAACTCTTAAGCTTTCTCTCTCTACTGTGTATTTAGACAGAGTTTTAGCTAGGGTTGCCGATTTAGGATCCTTTTCAAGGTAGAGGATGACCTCTATATATAGTGCCAGGGGGTGTAGTGTACCCCCCAAGCATGCCATGAGTATGTGCATGAGGATCAAACCAGTATGAGAATGACACCTGGATGATCTCATGTAGATAAAGATGACCTTAATATTCCCTCACGTGGAGGGAATGATTCGATTATAACTGATTTATGTACACATGTTCCTAGCCCCACATATGCGCAGAAGAGCTCGGCCATCTGTGATTGGTCACAACCTCGGGCTGGAAGAGGACGAGGTGGTGACCTTAGTTTAGTGGGAGAGCCTAAGTATGACATGTTGAGATATGACATCGGCCTAGGCCGTGGTGGCAAAGTAGCAACGTCGATCAATCCCTAGCCGAGATTGATGTTGATGACGGGTAACCTCTTCATCTTTCGAGCCGAGGTTGCAATCCTTGGAAGACCAGGTGGATAACCTCCCCTGGATCATGGATGACCTCACTTGACGAGGTAGTAGGAACGTCGACCGGTCCATTGCCAACCTTTCTTGGGACGAGACCGCTGGTTGATGAGCTGGGACCCCTCCAACCTCGGCCATCCTCATGGGCCGAGGTTGATGTCTCTGAGCCGAGGGGGTATATTCAGGGCATATCAATCACCCCCCCCCCAGCCCTTACTTACCCGTGTGATCAGGTGCCTAAGGGGTTTGTTGGTCCGAGGCTGAATTTTTGTAGGTGTTTATACTTTTTTGACAAGTCTCAGCAGCTAAAGTGGTTAGCGTGCCTGACAAGGGTAATGATGTTGGTTATCTTTTGGGCTCCCAAGGCAATGATGGGCCTTGGGACGCGTGCATTGAGTGTCGAGGGTTATACCCCCCTTTCTTCTCTTTCTTATTCATTTCTGTATTCCTCGCCTGCAATTTTTTCTACCTCTTTCTCTCTCTAGAAGAACTCCGGTTTGAAGCTCATTGGTTGGTTGTTCCTTGCAATCCCTTCTTTCCTCCTTACCACTTTTCTTCAGGTATCTTTTACTATCCCTTCTTCTTCATTTTTTTGCCTTGTTCTTATTTTTTCATTTTCCGACGAGCTTAAGCATTTTTCTGTGAACCTATGATTTTTCTAGTGAACTATTCATTCATTGTTCTTGCCTTAAAAACCCATTTTTGATCCTTAGTCAAATTACCAATATTATTTGTTTAGAAGAGTCACAAGGGTAGGGTCTGCCTTATATGCTCAGACCCCTTTACCAACTCTTAGAGGAATTCCCCTCTCTTAGGGATAAGACCTTAGATAAAATTAGACAAATAGATAGAGCTCAATAGGAAGCTCGTAGGGCAGAGGCGTTCCCCCTCAGGCCTATTTTTCCACCACCTCTGAAGGTCATATACCCTGAACCATCTGAGACAGTTATCCGAGTAGAGGTCCCAGCTGAACCCTCTCCAATGTCTGAGTCAGAGTCATCCACCTCAGACCCTATGTGCGTGGACTCCTTCCAAGAGGCCATGGACTTCTCAAATTAACAAGATCAGGTCCCTGATCAGGCAGAGGTTTCCCGTCGGGCCTCGTCTAACAAAAGTTTAAGCACATCAACCTCTTCCTTAAAGGTTGAAATTATTGGAACAAGTGTGGTTGTTCCACCGATTCTTGAAGCCATTCCTCTATCGACAGTCATAGGGGCTGAGTTTGCTCAGAGGTTTTCAGGTGGTGCCCCATCGTCTGCTCGGGTCGACGTTCAGCTAGATGATGATAATGGTGTGGAGAGTGATGTTGACACCTCTGAGGTGACCAAGATTGAGAGTACACTCAGTAAGGTCGACCTTCTGGCCTTCAGACATCTATATTCCATAAGTCCCTCTATAAAACTCAGGAGACCTTTGAGGGAAGAGAGGGCTTATGATGGCCAAGATGGGGAGATCTGCCTATATGAGCAGATGTTCAAGTTGGGATTTCGTCTGCCCATCCATCCTATCATCAGGGCTATATTGGCCTACATCAACTTGGCTCCTTCCCAGTTATCACCCAATGCTTGGAGGGTGATAATTGGAGCCATTGTCCTATGGAGGGTTGTCCATCACTCAGACCTTCCTGTCCAAGTCTTTACAGGTTGCTATGTCCCTTCATCTGCCAGAAACCATCCGAGCTATTATCATTTCTTAGCTCGAAAGTCAAATAAAAAGATGCTTCAGATTACCCAAACCTCAAACCATAACTGGAAGCCACGTTACTTATTTGCATCAGGGCCATGGGAATTTTGTCCATGTTCCTCCTCTTCCTCATTAGAGCCGAGAATACCCCTGAGGTGGGGAAAGGTTACAATGGCTTCTAGGGCCGACCCTGGGCTAATCCAAACTAATCTTTAGAAGTTCAAAGACCTTCAGGACTAGGGGGAGCATGGTTTGCTTGTCAAATTCGAGCACCTGATGACCCCCTATTACCTCTTTGAGACAGGGCTTGGGGGGGAGTCCTCTGATAGAGCTTCGTAAGTGTCTTTTTATTACAACAAGTTATACCTCTGAATTTATGTATATCTGATTTTTTAACTCGGACCTTTCTATCCTGTAGAGCGCCCAAAAGGAATATCTGACGAGTTTTGGGAGATGGCAGCTCCAAGTCTAACGAAGCTTGTCAAAAAGGGAGGTTTTAATGCTCCTCCTCTCCCTCCTTCTACCTCGAGGGTTGAGGCCACTAAAAAGAGGAAGGTTTCCCACCCTGCCCCTGAGGATCAGAGGCAGAAGAAGAAAGGGGGGATCGTGCCATCTCTATTTCTTCTGAGGATGCCTTGATTGATCGTCTTGAGCAATTAAAGATTGGTGATAGTGTCATTGGCCAAAGTATGAAGGCCTTGGATGCTATCGGCGGTGTCATGACTGAGTCTGACAAGCGCTTTTATCGGTCCCTGGATAAGCCCCTGCTGGTTGAATTCTCTCTTCACCGTACCATCCAGGTAAGGCCTTTAACTATTTTCTTCTGAATGTGTGACATTTTCATTTGGACTATATCAGACCTTAGACTGACATCTTTGCATATGTTCTGCAGGGTCCTCTCACCATGCATCATTATGTCAACTGGACCTTGGGAAAAATTCCTTTGATTGAGAAGGGCCAAGAGGCCGAGAAGACTGAAGCCACCTTGAACGTCGAAGTGGAACGTCTGAAGGTTGCTCTAAAGAAGGTCGAGAATAAGGTGAAGGGATTGAAAAAGGATAAAGTCGATGTGGCTGTCAAGGCTACCTTGGATGATGCCTCCGAGAAGATCTTGGAGGAGTACAAGGTCTCTGATGAGTTTGTCAACTTCGGATTTGAATATCAGGAGAGAGGGGTCAAGGCCATTGGTAAATGGGCCTCCATGAAGGAAAAGGAGTCAGGAAGACTTGCAGCTGCTGACTTCATCGGCCTGGGTTATGCCGACCCCAAGTTTGCTTAGGCCCTACAGGAGGTTGAAGAGGAGGGAGGTGCTGCACCCATCGAGACTTCCCCTCAAGGAGACACCATGACTGAAGATGTTGGTGCTCAAGATGATGGGGTGGAAGTAGACACCCTCGACCAAGGAAATGCAGACGTGTCCACTAACCCTGAGGCTGCGAACACTTAAATTTTTGTGAAGCTTTAAGCAATCTTTTGTAACTCTTTATTGTAACCTTTGATAAACACTGTTACTTTATATCTTTGCATTTTGTAACTTAATCTGTCAACCTCTGAGGATGGCTTTTGTTTCTTCTCTTGCTGAATTATTTGTTGGATGATTTTCTTTTCCATACAATGTATGTTCAGTTCTCAAGTCTCGATACAATGATATCTTTGTTGAGCCAAATGAATAGTTTTTAAGGTCTGAGGCCACCCAAGTATGATGTCTTACTTTAGACCTTGTCACCAAATTATGATGTTATAAGGTCTGAGGTCATCACCTAAGATGTTATCCTCCATTTTAATGGTCTGAGGTCATCTAAGTATGATGTCTTACCTCAGACCTTATCACCAAATCATGATGTTATAAGGTTTGAGGTCATCACCTAAGATGTTATCCTCATAAATAATTTTCACCAAATAAATGATGTTAAGGGTCTGAGGTCATCCAAGTAAGATGTCTTACCTCAGACATTGTCACCAAATCATGATGTTATAAGGTCTGAGTTCATCACCTAAGTGTTGTCCTCATAAATAATTTTCACCAAACAAATGATGTTAAGGGTCTGAGGTCATCCAAGTAAGATGTCTTACCTCAGACCTTGTCACCAAATCATGATGTTATAAGGTCTGAGGTCATCACCTAAGATGTTATCCTCATAAATAATTTTCACCAAATAATGTTAAGGGTCTGAGGTCATCCAAGTAAGATGTCTTACCTCAGACCTTGTCACCAAATCATGATGTTATAAGGTCTGAGGTCATCACCTAATATGTTATCCTCATAAATTATTTTCACTAAATAAATGATGTTAAGGGTCTGAGGTCATCCAAGTAAGATGTCTTACCTCAGACCTTATCACCAAATCATGATGTTATAAGGTCTGAGGTCATCACCTAATATGTTATCCTCATAAATAATTTTCACCAAATAAAGGATGTTAAGGGTCTGAGGTCATCCAAGTAAGATGTCTTACCTCAGACCTTGTCACCAAATCATGATGTTATAAGGTCTGAGGTCATCACCTAAGATGTTATCCTCATAAATTCTACCACTAGAGCACAATGAACCAAGAATTGACATGGAAACTGATCTTCTCATTAATAATCTCTTCCTAAGATGATACGTTTACACACTCTCTTGCAACATCATATGTAATACTTCTTTAGATGATCAGCATTCCAAGGATTGGAAAAAGGTTCCCCCTCAAGGTTTTCTATCCTGTAGGTTCCGGGTACAGCCTCCTCAATTACTCTGTAAGGACCATACCAATTTGGGTGGAGCTTGTTCGCCTTCTGTAACGTCTTCTTCAGCACCAGGTCCCCTACAGCTATAGGCCTTGATTTTACCGTTTGATTGTAGAACTTTGTTGTTCTCTGCTGGTAAGCTGCTTGCCTAACTTCTGTGTCTTCCCTTATCTCTTCAATCAAGTCTAGGTCGAGTCTTCTTTCCTCTCCATTCTTCTCGGGGTCATAGGTCTGAACCCTATGAGTAGGGAGTACTACCTCTGTGGGTATGACGGCCTCTGAGCCATGTGATATCATAAATGGTGTCTCCCCCGTAGGTGTCCTAGCCATCGTTCTATAGGCCCACTGAACAGCATAAACCTCTTCAGTCCATCTTCTCTTAGCCTCTTCCAACCTCTTCTTGATCCCATTAAGGATTGTTCTGTTGGTGATTTTGGTCTGACCGTTTGCCTGAGGTCGGACAGGAGAAGAGAAAAATTACTTTATCCCAACTCTTTCGCAGTATTTTTCTAGGGAAGAATTCTTAAACTGGGTTCTGTTGTCCGAAATGAGGGTATTTTGGAGGCCATGTTTGCATATGATGTTCTTCCAAATAAATTGGAAGGTCTTCTGCTCTGTAATCGTGATCATCGGCTCTGCCTCTACCCACTTGGAGAAGTAATCAATGGCAACTATCAGAAATCGGTAATTATTTACTGCCCTTGGCAGGGGACCTACTAAGTTAATCCCCCATACTGCGAATGGCCAAGGGGAACTGATAGACGTCATAAGCTGATGAGGTTGATGGGGGATTGTGGAGAATCTTTAACATTTATCGCACCTCTTCACATAAGCTGTAACATCTTTTTCCAAGGTCGGCCACCAATATCCTTGCGTGAGAATCCTCTTGGCCAAAGGTCTCCCTCCGATGTGACTAGAGAAAGAACACTCATGTACCTCCTGTAGGGTGTGGGGAACTTTGGTGGGATGGACGCATCTGAGAAGAGGTAATAGGAATCCCTTCCTATACAGGACATCTCCTACTATTGAGAACTTTACAGCTCTGTTCCTCAATTTCCTCCTCTCTAACTTTGACTCCGGTAGCACCCCCTCTCTGATGTATCTGATAAGGGGATCCATCCATGATTCCCCTAGGTTCAAATTGAGGCAAGGGTTACTGACCTCTTCTTCTTCGATGGTTGCTCTGGGCAATATCTCAATAGGGACCGTCCTTCTGATATCTATCTCCGTTGTCGAAGCTAGCCTTGCTAATGCATCTGCATGACTGTTGTTTTGCCTAGGTATTCTATTCATCTTTACCTCTTCAATGCCTTGCAGTATCGTTCTCACCCCCTTCAGGTATTTGGTCATCCTTTTGTACTTGGCCTTATAACCTCCTAATACTTGATTAACAACCAACCTTGAGTCACTATGAAGGAGGAGTCGTCTTGTACCAATGGTCCTTACCAAGGAGAGTCCTGATATCATGGCCTCGTATTCTGATTCATTATTTGATGCCTTGAAGTTAAACCTTAGGGCATATTCGATGTTAGTACCATCCGGGGCTGAGAGTATCAACCCCGCACCGCTCTCACTTTCGCAAGAGGACCTGTCGACAAAGAGGTTCCAGATGTCTCTATCTGATGAGAAGCCACCTTCTAACATTATTCCTTATTTGAAGAGGTACCGATCTTCCTCATTCTCGGCCATTCTGTTCTTGGTCCCCCTGGATACAACCTCTTCTGGATCTCGGAAGACGTTCACATTTGACCCTTCTGTAATTTCTTGATTATTCTCAACTTCGACCTCTTCCCATGTGAACTCTGCGACGAAGTCTGCAAGCGCCTTCCCTTTGATGGCCATCCTAGGCTGATAGGTAAGTTCATACTCCCCTAGTTCAATGGCACACGCCATCAATCTTCCCGACTTCTCAGGTTTATGGAGGACCTGTCTTAGTGGGGAGTCCGTGAGGACGACTATAGAATTGGCTTGAAAGTAGGGCTTCATCTTCCTAGAGGCATGTATCAAAGCGTAACCTAACTTTTCTATGCGAGGGTAATTCTGTTAAGATCCCTGAAGGGACCTACTATTGAAGTATACGGGCCTTTGAACCCTAACGTCCTCTCGTACAATGGTCCCACTTATAGCTGATTCAGAGATTGCTAGATAAACAAACAGCCTCTCTCCCGCTATTGGCCGAGATAAGAGCAAGGTAGACCCAAGGTATGACTTGAGTTGATCAAAAGCCTCATCACACTCTTTGTCCCACTCAAATGCCTTTCTAAGCACCTTAAAGAATGGAAGACACTTGTCGGTCGCCCTAGAAACAAATCTATTGAGAGCAGCCACTCTTCCAGTGAGCCTCTGAACGTCCTTGATACTCCTAGGTGTCTTCATGTCAAGCAAAGCCTTGATTTTCTCAGGGTTCGCCTCTATTCCTCTTTGATTGACGATGAATCCAAGAAACTTCCCAGCTCCTACCCCGAAGACACACTTTTTCGGGTTGAGTTTCATCTTATACAGGTCCATGGTATTTAAGGTCTTTTCCAAGTCTGCCACGTGAGTGCAGGCCTTTAAGATCTTCGTCAGCACATCGTCTACATACACCTCCATGGTCTTGCCTATTTGGTCTTTGAACATCTTATTCACCAGACGTTGATATGTCGCCCCTGCATTTTTTAATTCGAAGGGCATCACCTTCTAGCAATATGTCCCTTTGTTAGTAATGAAGGTTGTCTTTTCTGAGTCTTCAGCATCCATGAAGATCTGATTATAGCCTGAATACGCGTCCATAAAGCTCGTGTGCTCATGTCCTGCAGTTGCATCTACCATCTGGTCGATCCGGGGCAGGGTATAACTGTCTTTTAGGCAAGACTTGTTCAAGTTAGTAAAATCTATGCACATTCTCCACTTTACATTGGCCTTGGGCACAATGACTACATTTGACAGCCACTCCGGATATATCACTTCCCTAATGAATTCAGCCTCTTCCAACTTTTGAACCTCTTCTCGGATGACGTCATACTTCTCCCTGGAGTATACTCTTCGTCTCTATTTGATTGGTTTAGCATTCTTAGTCACATTCAGCTTGTAGCACATAACTTCAGGTCTGATGCCTGGTATGTCCGCGTGACTCCATGCAAAGACACTCTGCCTCTTCCTCAGGAAGTCTACCAGCTCTTCCTTGATTTCTGCCTTTAAGGCATTGCCGACCTGGACGTTTTTTTCCAGCTCGTCCTCATTGAGGACGATGGATTCTACCTCTTTCGCGGCCTCTCCTTTCTTCAACTTCGTTTCATCTCTAGGGTCAAGCGTATCGATGTTATAAGTGGTAGTTGCTCTCTTAGGAGCCTCTTTCTCTTCAGTTGAGTTGAAGTAGCATTCTCGTGCTATGGTCTGGTCACCCTGCACTTCCCCTACCCCATATGGGGTCGGTAATTTTAGCATCTGGTGGACCGTTGACGGAACGACTTCAAATTCCTTAAGGGCTACTCTTCCTATGATGAGGTTATAGGCCGAGAAGACATTTTCGTCCATAATGAAAAAATTGATCTTCCGAGTTAACCTCATAGGCCACTTATCGCCCATTCGTACGTCCATCTCATACATGCCCAACGGATGGACCTTTTCACCGTTAAACCCCATTAACGGATGATGATAGGGTACCAACCTAGCTCTGCTCAGACCTAGGCTTTTGAAGCAGGGCCAAAACATCACATCTGCTGAACTTCCTCCGTCTACAAGAATTCTTTGCACCTCACATCCATGAACTCTTGTCATGATCACCAAAGGGTCATCATGTGGAGCTAGGATGCCTTTGAAGTCGAGTCAGGAGAACCCAACTACGAGAGTGTCTATGTATACCTTCTTTCTCTTCTGCGTAGTCTCAGAAGACGTCAGGTTTACCACTTCAAGTTTGGCCACTGATTTGGCCTCTGCCACATGAGCTTTTCTGTCAGCAACCTCATATTCACCCCCCGCAAGTCCTCCACATATGGTGCTAATACCAAAGGAGATCATACCAACCCTCTTCACTGGGGTGTTGTCATCTTTTGGTGGGAGGTCCGGATCATCCTCATCATCGTCATCTGTGTCATTATCTCTTCTTGCTGTGGTGTCCTCACGACATTTATCGTGTCTCTTCTTTTTGGGATCTTCCCTTCCCCTTTTGGGAGCTTTACCATCAACATATTTCCTCAACTTTCCTGACTTCAACATCTTCTCGATGTCATCCTTCAAGGAGAATCACTTATCTGTTATATGACCATGGTCTTGGGGGAATTCACACCATAAGTTTTGGTTCCTCTTATGTGGAGGAGCCTTCAACTTCTCTGTCCATCTTAGGGATCGGTCATTTTTTATCTCATTGAGGATGTGTTCGCAACTAACCGTAAGAGGGGTATAACGCGCAAACTTATCATCAGCTGACCTCTTCTTTCCATCCTTCTTTCTTTGGAACTTTTCACTGCCACCTCCGTTCTCATCCTCATACTTTGCGGCCATGGCCTCTTCAACGTTCATGACCTTCCCCGCAGTTGTCAATAGCTCCTCCATGGACTTTGGAGGGTCTTTCGCAAGTTTCCACAATAATTTTCCCTTCTGAAGACCTCCTATGAGGGCATTCATGTCAATATTTTCTTCGTAGTCTTTAACCTCAAGTTTTTCTTTATTGAATTTGGCAATGTAGTCTCTTAGGCTCTCATGCTTGCCTTGTCTGACGTACAACAGATGGGTGGTCTTCTTTTGGGGTCTTACCCCAAAGAAGAAATTATGAATGAACCGTTTAGCCAAGCCCTTAAAGTTCTCAATTGAATTCTTCGGAAGAGAGGTAAACCAGACGTGCGCTGCTCCTGTCAAAGTCCCCGAGAAGGCACGACACTTCATCTCATGTGGTATTGAATACATGTCCGCCGCCAACTGATACATCTCAATGTGATGTGCAGGGTTGGTGCTACCGTCATACTTGGGAGTTACTGTAGGTGGCTTGAACTTAGCTGGTGTAGGGAAGCTTACTATCTTAGCCACGAACTGGGAGCCCTCTGAGAAACCTCTTTGCAGTGGATCCTGATTTTTGATGAGGTCTCCTATCTTGTCCTCAAGACGTTGGATGAAGTCATTCCATGGTCTTGCAACGTCGTCTTGGCCGAGGTTATTCCCTGCCACCTCCAAGGGGTGGACCGAGGGTTCCCCAGCCACGGCACAACACCTGCTGTTGACCTCTTCTTGGTCTCTTCCTCGTCCCGGTTGGGGCCGACATTGCCTCTCTTCCCTTTGTGATCCTACTGCACTTCTTGACCTTGACAACCTTTGTCTTAGGTCGTTTACTAGGCCCAGCCTTTCAAAAGCTGACCCTCTGCTCATTCGATCAAAACCTGATCCTCGTTGTTGGGTTTCGTCACCCCTTCGGCCTCCACAACCTTGGCTCCGGTTGGCAAGATGAACTGTGTTGTTCGAAACTTTATATGGCTCCCAACAGTCTTCTGGGATTTCTTCCGCCTCTAGATCATCATACCTATCCACAAGGCAAGGGTTTCCTTGCCTCCCCAGGCGCAAGCGCCTAGGGTTAGCAACGTCCCTCCTCCGCTGGGGTGTAGGTTGGTCTTTCCGCGGTGCCTGGGGTGGTCCCCTGGCATCAGGATGGGGCTGAGCAGCCATCGGGGTGATCATCTCCAGTGAGACTCCAAGTGGCCTCATCATATTTTGGCTGAGCTGTGCAAATTGCTCCTGCATTGCTTGTTGTGTCGCTGCCAAAGACCTCAAGGTTGCAGCCACCTCCACCATTTTGGATTAGGACGGTGCCTGGCTGGAGTTAGGTCCTCCCGCTCTAGGCGACGGAAGAGGTGGTGGTAATTCCGGTGCCATGTGTTAACACAAAAGAGTTGGTGTAGTAAGTGAGCTTTATACCTTACGGGACATCTTTCAATGGTGAAACAGCTCCGCGCAAGGGGGGAGGCCTGGATCACCACCAGAGTCTCCAGTGAGGTTGAGCGAATAAAGAGGAAGAGACAGCTTCTCGTTCCCATAGGCGGTGCCAAAATGATGATGCTGGAAACAGTACCACCCTTCTAATTGTTTGTAAGCTCAATTCAGTGTTAACAATGGCAGTATAAAGGTATATAGTAGAAGGAGGTGAGGAGAAGAGTAATCACACTGGAATATAAGTGGTTCAGCCAATCAGGCCTACGTCCACTGTGCAAGTATGGGATTAGTATTACTGCATGAGGGCTCTAATGGCCATAGATACAAACTCTCAAGCTTTCTCTCTCTAGTGTGTATTTAGACATAGTTTTAGCTAGGTTTATCGATTTCGGATCCTTTTTAAGGTAGAGGATGACCTCTATATATAGTGCCTGGGGGTGTAGTGTACCCCCCAAGCATGCCATGAGTATGTGCATGAGGATCGAACCAGTATGAGAATGACACCTGGCTGATCTCATATAGATAATGATGACCTCAATATTCCCTCACGTGGGGGGAATGATTCGATTATAACTGATTTGTGTACACATTTTCCTAGCCCCACATATGCGCAGAAGAGCTCGGCCATCTATGATTGGTCACAACCTCGGACTGGAAGAGGACGAGGTGGTGACCTTGGTTCAGTGGGAGAGCCGAAGTATGACATGTTGAGTTATGACGTCGGCCTGGGCCGAGGTAGTGGTGGTAAAGCAGCAACGTTGGTCGATCCCTAGCCGAGATTGATGTTGATGACGGGTAACCTCTTCATCTTCTGAGCCGAGGTTGCAATCCTTGGAAGACCTGGTGGATAACCTCCCCTAGATCATGGATGACCTCACTTGCCGAGGTAGCAGGAACGTTGGCTAGTCCATAGCCGACCTTTCTTGGGACGAGACCGCTGGTTGATGAGCTGGGACCCCTCCAACCTCGGCCATCCTCATGGGCCGAGGTTGATGTCTCTGAGCCGAGGAGGTATATTCAGGGCATATCAACAATATATTAATATGATTTGAGAGATTATTACTGAAAAGAATTCAGAACTGTGTGGATGATTGAGTAAGAAATTTTAGCTCATAATTGTGTTAATTTTGAAAACTATATAAGGTATTTTATTTAAATCTCGAAAGACATAAACTATTTTATAATAAATTATTTTCAAAATAAAACTTTTTATAGGCCTTCGGGGCATATCAAAAATGATTTCCACAATTTTTTTTTTTTAAAACTCTAGTCCCGATCCAACAAACTCTCAATCCCCGACGTCGCTACATAGTAGTGTATTGGGAGGGTTCCTTATTTGGATTTCGCTTGCGAGACCTCCCCCGCATGGAAGTAGAGAATGTCAGGAGTTGAGAGGAGTTAAATCTTTGGACCTTTCAAAATTGTTATATTATTAGTGTGTTAGTATTATTTAACATATTCCTAATTGTGGTACTATTTAAGGCAAGAGAAGCCTAATTATGTTTATACGAGTAGAGCTCGAATAAAGGGGTGTATGGGCGCCCTAATTGTTAAAACTGATTTTATATAAAATAAAATAAATTCATCTTGATAAATGGGAGGTTTGAGTATAGTGTTAGTGAGGATAAGTGTAGTAGGAACTAGTTGAGCTTTGGAGTATTAGGCTTAGCTTAATTTCGAGGACGAAATTCATGTAAGTGGGGAAGTTTGTAACAACCCGAGATTTTTGGGGCAATAATTTATTTATTTTTGGGAGAAATAAATATTATTTTAATTGGGGAATAATTAAATTGGTATTGAGGTCAAAATTTAAAGATGTTAGAAAGTTTTTCGAATGGCAATTCTGAGGGTGTATTTGTTTCCGGAAGGGTCGAGAAAATCGAAATGACTGTACTTGGGGTCTATTTGGCTTCCAAAATATTTTAATTTCGCTTGGCTCGATTTAAAGTTACCGAGTCATTTAAAGTATGTATTATCATTTAAAGTTGTGTATTTTGGAGATAATGCTTATTAAGCCTACGGGAGATAGAAATCTACTTAGAGAGAAAACGAAATAGAGAGAGAAATTGAGAGAAGAAGGAAAGAAGAAGAAAAAGAGGAGAAAAGTGGGATTTCTGGCCATTATGCGATCTCGAGGACGATTCGACCTCTACAAACTCGAGGCAAGTGATTAAACTTGCTAAATAATTGTTGTGTATTATTTATTTCATGATTTGTGGATATAATTTCTGAGTTTTGGGATAAATTGCTAAAACCAAAATTTTGGGTAAAATCTTATATTTTTGTGTATATAATGGATTTGAGGTTAGATATTAATTGAGGTGTGTTATTTGATGAGTATTAGAGTTATATATATGGTTGGATTGAAGAGAAAGGGTTAGAAGATGATTAAAATGATTTTTGGTAGATTTGGGTTTTGGAGAAAAACAACCCATTCGTAGCTTGCTGACCCAACCGAATCGATTCGCCCCTTTCGAATCGATTCGGTAGGAAGCAGACTTATAGGTCCTTTGGACCGAATCGATTCGGAGGGGCTGAATCGATTCGGAAATGAGTCCATTTTGAGAGGTTTTTCTAGAGTGAGTTTCATCTGGTTTCACATGAATTTATCGATTGGGAATCTATATATGAGTTATGAGAAGTGTGTTTTGGAGAGTTTTACGGAGTTTCCCATATGAAGATTTATAGGAGTTATATTGACTTAATTCGAGAGAATACCAAGTAGAGAATACCGTATACTAAGTGGGGAAGCCCACTATCTTTGAGAGTTATCTATGGAGATAATTATAGGTTTATAGGAGAAAGTTGGGATGTGCTTAGTGATATTGGGTTAAGATTAAATCCCAAATGGGATAAATTTAAAGGTTCATATGATTGATTGAACCATATTATGAATGAAGAATAATAAATGTTGATAGATGTGCATACCTATCTAGAGAGTACCCTTAATGGAAATTGAATTGGGAGATGTTTCACATAAATGATAAATGTTGATCGAGGTGCACTAGGATATAGAGAATATCCTTAACGTAAATGAAATTATGAGACGATTTTTACAAATAGAAGCGATGTGTGAATTTCAAGTGAGAAATAGTATAGTGTATACTAAGTGGGGAAGTTATGTGAGTTATTGATGAATAGTATATCGAGAGTAAAATATACTAAATAATGAGATTATTTCACTTACGCCTAAGAGCGCACTATGAGTATGAAATAGTGTGATAATTATACCTTGTGTGAATGATATATATATATATATATATATATATATAATAAGGTGCAAGGGTCTTTTTACTGTTTCATAAGATGAGAAGACATTTGACGGTCCAGATAGAAGCCAACAAGACTAGAAATGGAGGGCTGAGATTGAAAAGTCTCTCTCAAATGTCTGATGTATCAAAACAATCTCTACTAAAGATTTTTGTTGTCATAAAAGGACGGGACAAACTCTTTTTAAAAGCACAACGCTCAATAAAATGGGTTGTCCCTTTCATCAAAAGCATAAGACCTCCATAAAAGGACGGCGTGCTCAATAAAAGAACGGTCCTGTAACTGGTGGCTTATACATCTATCTATCCTCCCTTAATTTTCATTTCCTCCTCATTACACGCTCCATCTCTCTCTACAATAACTTTCCACAGAAAACAAGTAAGCGACGATGAATTTGATTTTGAAACGGTATACATCTTTCTTTCTCTCTCTAAATATTTATGTGATTTTGAAATCATTTTTGGTGGTTATCACTCTAAATCTAAACTGTTTAAGTATCTGTTCGCACTGTTAGTTAGGGGGCGGAGCTTCCGGTGTCGAGTAATCCTTACTCTCCCTGTCTCACATACGATCCATTCTCTCTCTCACTCTGTTGAAACCCATTGAAGCTCTTTGAGCAGGTAATATCTTTCTCCCTCTTCCTCCCTTTCTCTGTGTAGTTTTAAATTTGAGGTTTTCCCTTCCTTAGTAAGGTTTCAAACCCATATTTCTACTACTGAAATGTGTTTTTTCCATTTGGGTTTCAAACTCATTCTCTCTCTCTATGTTGAAACCCATTGAAGCTCTTTGAGAAGGTAACATCTCTCTCCCTCTTCCTCCCTTTCTCCGTGTAGTTTTAAATTTGAGGTTTTCCTTTCCTCCGTTAGGTTTCAAACCCATATTTCTTCTACTGACATGTGTTTTTTCAATTTGGGTTTCAAAGCCCTGTTTTTACGATTTGTGTGTGTATATATATATATATAAGATTTTTTTCAGGTATCGATTTTCATCTTATGTTATGTTTGATGAAATTAAAATTTTAACAATAAAGTAAGATATTTGATGTTCTATAGAGATGAAGGTAGTTTTAGACTCTCACTCCAAACAAAAACCTTATCTCTCATATCTATCACTTTTTATCTTCATCTTAAATTTTTTATTATTTCGGAGCTAAAAAAATTTTGTTTGCATATTGCAGATCTAAGAAGATCTAAGCACATTAATGGTTATCGCTTTTGGGTACATTATATGATGTATACACACACACTCTCTCTCTCTCTCTGCTTATAGATATATATTTTAGGTTTTTTTTTTGAAATTTTTTCTTTTTTGTGTCTCGATCTTAAATTTGCTCACTTTTGTGTTTTAATTTTGGTGCCCGCATCTATCAGGTATGGTCCCTTATTCTTAGTGCTTCAACACATGTGCAAAAACAAAGAATCAACTAGGAAAGATTATCAGCAAACCCAACTTGAGCTGGGTTGCTCGACATTTCGGGTCTCAACCACAATTATCAAGACACCACCACCACAAAAGTTCAATCACGTGGAATGTTTTTGTGGTTACGGGTGTCATGTATACATGTACATATATGCAGAAATTGGCAATGGATGTTTTTTTTGTGATTGACAACAATTTTTTTTGTTCATGACATCTTTTTTATAAGTTTTCAACTGATATAAGATTACTTTTTATGCCCGCAAAACTATCTAAAGTCGAGGATTCTTTTTGGATTTCAAAAAATTGATGTTAGTTTTAGTATGAGTTTCTCGAGTTATTATTTTTTTATGCTGGCAGAACTGCCTAAACTTAAGGATTCTCTTTGAATTTCATAAAATTGATGTTAGTTTAGTATGAGTTTCTTGAGTTATTAGTTTAAGGTTGTCTAACTATCTTAATTTATCAAATTTCAGGAAAAATTGCATCACTGGGTGAGGGAGAGTTTGTAACATGTATAATATCCGTTGTGTGTTTGTATTGCATTTTCATGTTTATTGTCATGTACACGCCTGCAAGTACAGGCCTGCAAAACTAAAGTTAAATGTTTCTTTTCATTTGATTTGAAAGTACACGCCTGTAAATCTACGGCAAAAAATCAACTTTAATTTGAAAGTTTTTGTACTATCTCCCTTTTCACTGTTGGATTCTTAGGTACATGCTAAGGAGTGGTCCCAATTCAAGAGATTTATGCACCTTTTCAAATATCCATGTGTATTGATATGGGCAGGCAGGTTGTATGCATTTAGTTTTCTTTTTTTATTTCTTTGAAATTTGTACATAATGTTGCTGTAATGATATGGATTTGGATAATATTTTATATATAAAGTTAGTTTATATTTTTTTTGTTGTAATTCTTTATATTTATTGTATTATTTAGCTGTTCCTTATTAAATGGTGTTAATGTAGCTATTTCTCAAAATATTATTGTGATGGACTCCATTGTTGTTTAACATAAATTGATTGTTCTTTAACATAAATTGAAATATATCATGCATATAATATGATCCCAGATCAGATAGCACAGCCTTACGAATGTAAGTGTAACAAAAGGTTAAATAATAACTTCTCTTCTTAATAGTTAAGTGAAACTTAACACAATTATAATACTGATGTGAACAAACTATTGTCGGTTCTTCTAATGCGTGTTTTTGGGTTAATAGTTAGGTGTAACTTAATACAATTATAATACTAATGTGAAAAAACTATTTGGAATCGTTTTTTAGATTTTAAAAAATGAGAAATGTTACAATATTCCGACACAAACTTAATGGGTATACCTTTAATGATTTCAAGTCATATTAGTAGTTAATGAGTCTGGTTTAACGTGGATCCCTTCACCGGTTCAAACGTGTTGAGATCCATTAATACAAGTAAACATCAAATATTTTTTGTTCTTCTCATGCGTGTTTTGGGGTTAATGTTTACACACAGTTGAAGTGCCACAATTCCAATCAATGATGTACACTTTCAAAATTTTGTGTCGTGACTTCAGGCACGGGCATACCCTAGTATATATATATAAGTGAAGCATACCCCCTCCTTGCTATCATGGGAAGCTGCGCGATGAGGGTGAGCGCCCAGGCTTGAGGAGCAGGGTGTGGATATTCCCCAGGTCATAGCGTCCATTTATTATTGTGTGATTGTTTTTATTAGGGGTGAGACATGGTGGGTATGTTTCGTCTCATTTTCGGGGAGGAACTATGTTCGGTTTCCGAACGTTGTGTT
The DNA here is from genome assembly GCA_949130495.1 of Sambucus nigra. Taxonomy (NCBI): domain Eukaryota; kingdom Viridiplantae; phylum Streptophyta; class Magnoliopsida; order Dipsacales; family Adoxaceae; genus Sambucus; species Sambucus nigra. The sequence continues at coordinate 289,447,809 of OX422210.1, forward strand.
ATGGTTATTTTGCCAAGGCGATGTGAGATTCCGACCGTTGGTACCCAGGATGATATGTGAGTGATTCACTGGTAGATGATAGCACTGATAACCTGCATCCTTGAGTTATACCTCGTTGGGATGGTTATTATTATACTTGTGCGAATAGTATATTAATTGAATATGATTATGTGATATCATATTTGTCTCTAGAGTAAAGAGACATAAGAAGATTGATTGAATCTTATTCCAGGAGATTTTAACCGGACTTAAATTGTGATGAATGAATTATGAGAAAATAAAGAGTAATTAATTATGAGTATACAATACTTTGGGTATCGAGGGCATAATGGACCTCAACGACCGACAGTGCTAAGGAGTAGTGTATCGGGGGGGTTCCTTGTTTGGATTTTGCATGCGAGACGTCCCACGTACGAAACACAGTGCAATGTTGGGAGTGAGGAGAAGTTAGTCCTTAGTGATCATATATCTATATTAGTATCTATCTCGACGATCGACAGTGCCAACGACTAGTGTATTGGGAGGGTTCCTTGTTTGGATTTTGCTTGCGAGACGTCTCACGCACGTAACGTCGTGCACTGTTGAGAATTGAGAATAATAAATTAATTAATTGGGTAATAAGAATTTTGGGTTATACGCATCATGCATTGAGGTCATAATGAATCTTGATAATCAATACTGCCAAGGAGTAGTGTATCGGGGGGTTCCTTATTTGGATTTCGCTTGCGAGACGTCCCACGCACGAAACGTAGTGCAGTATTAAAAGTTGGGAAAAGTTTAGTCCTTAGCACTTAGATGCTAATAACTCATATATATATATATATATATATATCCATGTCAATAACTAGAATATGAGAAATTCTAGTAACAGAGAATGTTTATGTATATTGTATATATTAAGTAAGTGAACGAATAATTGAGATTGATAATAGTAGAAGTTAAGGGTTATGGTTAAGATGGATTTGGAGATGAGTATAAATTTGGGGGTAGATTAGATTTTTGCCCTAGATAGATTTGGGCAATTATATGGAGATCATGTGCATACGTTTAGGGGGGCGCTTTAGTTGAGAGGTGAGTTGGATTGTATGAAGAGTGCGACTCCACTTTAATCATGTTATAATGCATTTATAATTATTATGCATTTTAATGCACTTGCTATAAAATGTTCACACCTCGGGCTCTGACCCGTTTATATTTTCTCTTGCTATGTATGTATACTGTATTATTTTAGGTGTCCCTCCCAAGGATGCCATTGATGTCATCCATCCAGTGTATTCGGGGAGCTGTGGCAGTAGCGGACTGTTGCGGTATCTTGATATAGTCGATTCCTATCTCTTTTGTATCTAGATTAGGACTCAGTCTGTATATCGGGTTTATACCCAAGTGTTGCAGTGTAGCACTTTTATATTTTATTTCTCAGACTGTTGTATTATTTGTGACCCGACAGCATATTCGGGTATCTTACCTTGTACATTGTGTTGTACTCTTGTATATATTATATTGAGCATGTGTCTGTCTCTTATCATATTTAGAGTTATGTTATTGGTTAGTTGTTGCATGGTTTTGTTTTAGTAATGTAAATATAAATGTTTTAAAAAAAAATTGACACCCTCGTTTTGTGGTAATGGGTAGTTAGCCGTGTTTATTTTAGAATCATCAGTAGGTGCTGAGAATGATCCACTTGAGATTTTTGATTATTTTAATATAGGGCTGGCCACCCGTTATTACTCTAAGTGCGTTGTCACAACATGGCTAGCAATCCTCGCCTTGAGTACAGGAATCCACCTTTTGTGCGAGAAAAGACATAATAAAAATAAATTTCTGCAAGCCCTAAGTTGGTCCCATACAACTCATTTATCCTTTGTACGCCATTTATAATATTTTTAACATTTGGAGTACACTGGCAGGAATAATGGCAAAGTACAAAAAAAATGTAAAAACAGGCAATTAGGGGGAAATGTCAAACCCCTTTGAGAGACCAATATGGTATGAATCCAATGGCCGTTATCTATAGTACGAATGTTCTGAGGAATAGGAACACACTCGATGTCCACCAATTCAGGAATATTAAACCAGCTTTCATAAATAACAAAAATTCCATTTCACTATTCCAGGTCGTGGGCCTACTAGCTCGGTTAAAATCTATTAGCCCAAAATTATGGGCCCAAAGATTTTAGGAGCAATTGTGGGAGCTCATTTTTTACTATCCCATTAGACTAGACAGATAAGTCTCAATAAATACACTTGGACCGACCCAAATCATGGGTCAACTTCCACACGAGACTTTCAGTAACGTGAGAACACTCATGGATATGGTCAAATCAGGTATCAAGAATCTCAAACGAGATAATCAAGTATCTTATGGCCAATCCTCTATGATGGAGTCCCTAAAATAACTCAAACTCTTTACCAAACAGATCTATAAATCGTACTACCTGACCCAGGTCAAAGGGATGAAAAAAATGTAATCATTGAGTGACACTTAATAAAAACAAGTTACCTCTCCGTGGACATAAGCAAATTGTCTAACTACGTATATCATCGTTGTGTGTGATTCCATTTACTTTATGCCATTTGTGATTGTTTTCGTAGATTCTTTTATTGTGAATTATTTTACACTCATATGCCCGCATATCGCACGGAGTGTAGATTACTAGGTTATATTTTTAACTAAAATGATATGGACATGGATGCAAACAAAATTATATAAACCTTAGCAACACTACTAGTTAGTCCCCCTAATTATTCAATGTCTCTGATCATATTCCTCATGTTATAAACCATATTGATTATTGGGCACTTATGAGTGAGGTTCCTGAGAAATCTATAATAATATGATCTAATATATGACTTCCTTTAAATATATGAGGCCGAATGTCCAAATAATAATATAGATTAATAACAAAATGTTATAAGTTGAGTAAACTCTGAATAAACTTTTTGGACAAAACTCTTTTCTAATAAACAACACAAGATGTGTTCAAAATTATTTTCTGAATATGTAGTCTAGATTTGGTAGTTGATTACCTAAGGTTTTAGAAATTAAAAACCCTCTACTAAGTTCAACATTTAGTACCAATCACAACAGAAATTAAGAACATTCAAAGTAAATAACACAAGAATTTTAACGTGGTAAAACCCTTAATAAAAGGAAACATCCATGGTGCCCTCTACGGCACAAAATCAAAAATCCACTAAAATAAAGAATCAGGTTACAGCACTTAAGCAAACACAGAAAGGTACTAAATCTAAGTTCAGAGTTATACCTGCATGAGCTAATCCAATCCAAAGGTTTTCTAACTAGAGCTAATCTTTTCTTTATTGCTTCTTTACCTTTTCCTTGACCTCCTTTTCTTTGGATTCTTATTCCAGCAACTCGTTCAAGTTCCAAGTCTCTCAACCAGAACCACTGTGACTAAGTGTTTGTGTGTGAGAATATGTATTTGAGGTGTACTAAATGTAGATTTATGCAACTCACCCTCTCAAGTTATTCATACAAATAAGATCCTATGAATCAATATGTTTTATATGACATGCAAAGTCTGATTCAAACAATTCTGAGAAATATGCTTCTTTTCAAGATCAGATCTAAAAAACAACCTTGCTTTTAAAACTAGTCAAAGTCCTATGTGTCTCGTTTTATTTTTGTGCAGATTTATTTCACAAAATGTGAAATATAGTTCAAGAGACACAAACGTTTTAAGGATCTGATTTAGCCTTGAAGAAAACAAAAGTTAATTTTTCAAAAATCATTTTAAACAGAGTGGATCTAAAATAAGAGGTCCAAAAGAGAACAAAAGAGTAAACGTGTGATGTTCTCTTTTAGAAAATCTCAAGTTTCAATAATGAAACTTGTTATTTTCTTAGAGACGAGTTTTGAGAGAGACTCAGACGTGAAGAAGTCTTCAAAAGACGATTAAACCCACCACTAATCTCACATAAACCTAAAAATGGTTCTAACACTCAAAGCCATGATTTTCGGTAGATAAAACGTTAAAGTTTATGGTGTATAGGTGAAGGAAAATCACTCATAGGTGTAAGGATTAGAAGAATAGGATTTCTTATCTCTCCATTCTCTCTTTTCTTTCCTCTCTCTCTCTTCTCTCTCTACTCTCCCTTTTTCTCTCTCGTTTGGATGAAACTGAAAAAGTCTCAAATTGCTGAGACTTAGAGTTCTTATATACTAGCTATGGAAGGATCTCGAACGGTTTATACAATCCAAATGCTGAGATTAGTTTTAACCACTTTGACTTCTCATCCAAAAGTTTATAACGAGCGGTGGAAAAATAGAATATCATTGGTTTAAATGGAAACACGTGGATTGCAAAAGGAGACATGTAGAATATTAATTAAAACCATCTAAGGGCTGAGATTAAATGGTAGGAATGAGTCTTAGAGAAAACACAAATCGACAGCCCTAGAAGCCAACACGTGTACGGTGGAGAAATACTGTAAAACGTGTGTTTGAAATTATTTACAAACTCCACCTGAAGTCTTTAGTTCTTTGAGATACTACCCAAGATAACTTCTACTGAATTAAAACACTTTATAAAATACAAGTTTTAACCCCAAAACTTTTAAAAACCAAATTTTAATAATTCCAAAATTGTTTTAAAAATGTTGTTTAATGAGTTAAATGATTTAAAAATGAATTGAAGTGTTTAAAAATCACATACGCACATAAAAATAAAAAAATATGCAGTGCAAGTGCCGTAAAGTGGTTATAGGTGGAATTAACTTCCTTTTAGGTTGATCTTAAGGTTTTCTTGGACTGGAATTCTTCAATCTTCTTGAACCTTTATAAGATGGAGCAACTCATAAAAATTAACTTACTCTGTCTCATTATCCAAACTAGTTGGAACTTCTATATATATATATATGCTCAAGTAAGTCAATATATAGTATGTTCTTAACGCCAACCCCTTTGCAATCGGTGACACATCCTAGCCAGCCATACATAACTTACCCTCATCTACAACCCAAGCTATGACCTACAAACCTCAGACCCTTGTCCCAAATTCCAACCTGAAGCTCTATTTCCCAAAATTTACTGGGGAAGATCCAACCTAGTGGGTTTATCGTGCTCAACAATATTTTGATTTTCAAAATATTTCCCCACATCAATGTGTACAACTCACATCCTTTCACCTGGAAGGAATGGCCTTATAATGGCATTGTTGGTTGGCTAAATTTAAAGTCCCGTTGTCATGGGAAGAACTCACCAAGGTGTTATTTCTCTGATTTGAACCTACAGAATTCTATGATCCTACCGAGGCCCTTATATGTCTTAAATAAACATCCAGTGTTGATGTTTACGAGGACAAGGTCAAACGACTTTCATAGTTGACCGATGATTTTCCTAACACTTATTTAATCGATAGTTTCATCACACGATTGAAGGATGAAATAAAATTTGATGTCAAAATAAAAATGCCTCATATCTTGTAAGAAACCATTGGGATCTCTCATTTAATCAAGGAGTGAAATGGAGTCTGAAGAAAATTATCCATCTTCCCTCATTTTTCCATAACAACACCACTAAAAATAGCCAACATCCTTGGCCCACCCACCACGCCAGACACCAAACCACCTTCCACCACTCTCAACACCATCCCACTTAGATCAAGAGGCTCGTGAATGTAGAAAGAAAGGCCTATATTTTTATTAAAATGAAAAATACATACCGGGTCACTAATACCAATTACCTCAATTATACATGATTGAGGATATATCCATACACGACCCCCAACCACAAGACCTACTAGACCCTCCACACGACCTCGTACCTGAAATTTCCTTCCATGCCATGGATGGAACAAACCACCCATAAGCCATTAAAGTGCTAGGCAAAGTAAGAAACAACTACGTCACTGTACTCATTGACGAAGGAAGCATACACAATTTCATTTACCAAAACATTGTTACGAAATATAATGTACACGTTGTGCGTGATAAATATTTTAGGAGATGGTTGCTAATCATGAATGGGTCGAATATGTTGGTCGTTCCCTTGCCTTAACACTGATGGTCCAAGACCATGCCATCATGGCTATTTTTATGTGCTCCTCGTTATGGCTTCTCAGGTAGTCCTGAGAAGCTTTGAACAATAAGCATATTCAAAACTTAGAGGGACTAAGCTATTTCTTACAAATCACTTTATGTGTTGAATCGAGTTCAACTTCAAAACATGCCGACGTAATAGCTAAGTTGTTACAATAGCACAATGAGGCCTTTGTCGAATTGTCCACATTACCTCCACATCTTAGCCAAGACCATGCCATTCCTCTATAAGACAAAGTCAGACATATTAGTATATGACCATCTACTCGTCTTATTAAAAGGTTGAGATAGAGAATATGGTCGAAGTGATACTCACCTCCAAGTTAATTTTTCCAAGCAATAGTCCCTGCTCCTCGCCAGTATTGTTGGTTCAAAAATCAGATGGTGGATGGAAGTTTTATGTTGACTATCTATCCCTAAACAACATAACAGTGAAAAATAAGTATCATATTCTTATTGTTGATGAATTACTAGATGAATTACATGGTGTAAAGTTCTTCTCAAGGTTTGATTTATGCTCAGGTTACAACCAAATCTGAGTTAAGGAAGACGATATTCACAAAATCACATTCACTACTCACGGGGGTCATTACGAATTCGATGTTATGTCATTCGGCCTACCAATTCACCTTCAACTTTCTAGTGCCTTATGAACGACCTATTTCGACCACATCTCCGAAATTTTATTTTGGTCTTTTTTATGATATCTTAATTTATAGCTGAAGTTGGGAAGAGAACTTGCGAGATTTACAAACAGTCTTGGATATTTTATTTATTAATAAGTTTTTTGTAAAAATGTCAAAATGCCAATTTGGGGTCTTGCAGGTAGCCTACCTTGGGCATTTAATTTCACAAGATGGAGTTGCAGTTGATCCATCCAAAATAAGAAGCATAATAGAGTGGCATATTCCTTTAACACTCAAATCCTTATGTGGGTTCCTTGAATTGGCAGGATATTACCTCAAATTCATTTATGGGTTTAGGACCATAGCTGCATTATTAAATCGTATTCTTACCAACGATGGTTTTCATTGAACCTCAGAAGAAAATGCGGCTTTTTCAGGACCTAAAGATCTCTCTCATATCACCACCAGTATTGAGGTTGTCAGATTTTTCTCAACCCTTCGCAATTGAGTGGGACTCTTATGGAGTAGGTATTGGCGCCATTTCGATGCAAGAGCAAAATCCTATGGCTTATTTTAGTGAGGCGTTAAATAACTTAGCCTTGTCATTTTCTATATACTAAAAAGAGATGTTAGCAATTGTCAAGGCAATTAGAAAATGGCTTCCTTACTTGTTAGGTAAGTCATTCATTGTTCGAATGGCTTTTGATCTTTTGGATGGTTTGTCTGCCTTGAGTTGGTTGGTATGCCGACCAACTCTCCTCGGGTACCAACCAACTCTTCTCGGGTGCCGAGCAAGTATGAATATTGCCATGTAGGATGACAGGTGTCCTTTTCTGACTGGTCCACGTATATGGATAATTTTTTGCGTTAACACTGATAAAAAAAGCCTCAAATTTTTACCACATTGGTTACCCAAAATTATGGGGAATGAGTATGTGATTCAATATAAAGGGGGCTAGATAATCAAGGTGTTTATGATCTTTTTAGAAAAGCGGAGTTTCAATTAGCAGTTATATCTAACCCAATAGTTAATTGGTGGTTTAAACTGCAACAAGAGGTAAAAAAATTATTCTTTTTACTCACGTATAGCGGAATCATCCCCTTATTGGGACCAAAGAAATATTTTAAGCGATATGGAGTGTGGTTTTATAAAAGAAAAATTCATTTAAGTCCTGCGTCCTCTTTACTCATGATTATTGTGGCAGAATTTCATTCCACACCAACCGGTGGGCACTTAGGGTACCACAAAACCTTGGCCAGAATACAATCATGTTTCTCTAGACAAATATGCATAAAGCTATGAAGGATTTTGTGAGGAATTACAATATATGCCAACGATCCAAAACGGAGTGTTTGTTGTCGACCGAACTTCTCCAACCATTTCTAATTCCAAAGAAGGTTTAGTTTGACATCTCCACAAATTTCATTGAAGGACTTCCCAATTCCAAAGGAAAATTGGTTATAAAAGTGGTAGTCGATAGATTAACCAAGTATGCTCATTTTATTCCTCTTATCAACATTTCATTACTGTTACCGTAGCCCGCACCTTCATGAACCAAGCGGCTCGGCATCATTACATTCCAACATTAATTGTGAGTGATCGTGATAAGGTTTTTGTGAGATTTTTTGAAAACATTGTTTCTGTTACTGGGAGCAAAAATATGCATGAGTTCAAGTTATCACAGTCAACCGGACACTCAAACAATATCTCAGGTGTTTCACCAGTGATCAACCAAAAAAGTGGAAAGATTGGTTACCTTGGACAGAGTACAGTTATTACACGATGATCCATTCATCTTCCAAAATCTCCCCATTTGAGGCAGTCGGAATCTGAAAAATTCCCATAATCGTATGAAGTCAAAGGCGGATCAAAAAAGGCGTGAAGTTGAATTCGAGGTAGGCGACATGGTATTCCTTAAACTTCAGCCACATTGCCAATCTATTGTGGCGTTCCAAAGTTCACTTAAGCTTGCTCCATGATTTTTGGGTCCTTATCAAGTTTTGGAGCGTATTGGTCCGGTTGCCTATAAGTTACGATGCCTGTAGGATCACAAATCCATATCAGTCTTCTTAAGAAAAAGTTGGGTCCAATTTCTCAAGCCCTCCGAACTGTTTCGGACAATTCAGAAATCCTCCCTTAACCTGAAGCTATTCTGCAAAGTCGAGTTATTCGCAAGGGAAACTATTGCCCGAAGTCGGAGATCTTGGTGTAGTGGAAGGGGGCGCCAAAGTAGGATGTTACTCGGGAGAATAAATGGAATTTCTCGAGGACATATCCTAGATTTATCCTTAAGGACAAGGAAATTTTGCGCGGGGGCGAATGATATATCCCTTATCCTCGAAGAATAAGCTTTGCATACGTTAATAGATTGAGTCAATGAATAAGTCAATGTTAGCTAGTTAGTTGCATAAGAATAGATCAAGTTAGTTTGTTAATTAAAAGATCAAGTGCATGTTCATAGTCACCTTACATTAGTTGATGATTTTAGTTAGTTAGTTGCACATTCCTTAATTCTAGAAAAAGTTGTTATTTGTAAGCACTATATAATGTGACAATGGGGATGAATTACGGAGGCAAATTTTAAAGAATGAGTTTTGGATAAAGGTCCAATCTAACTCAAAATGTATAAAAATAGGAAACTCCACATAATTTTATAAATTTAGTCCCTGCATAAAAAATACCATGAAAAGTAACCAATATTTCATTTGATAACTCATACAAAAATAAAACCCACCAAAATTTGAAAAGTTCACAACTTCAAATCTACAAATTCAAAATTCACAAAATTTATATATTTGAAATCTACTCGTCGAGATCTACCCAAGAACACCCATACTTGATTTTTTTGACAAAAAAATCGAAACCGATAAATCTACTATTTCACTAAAACCTCTTTTTTTTCAGCGAAAACTCTATTTTTTCTGGCGAAGACTATATTTTTTTTGGCAAAAAACCTTCTTCCCTGGCGCTAGCAATAGTGCCACTGGCGCGGACCAAAAAAATGAAAGAAATAGATGAAGGGACAGTGAAACGAGGAGAGAAAAACAATCCGGCAAGAATTTCGATGGTCTCCGACGATATTTCGGCGTTCCGATGAGGATTCCGGTAGGTGGGGTGGGGTGAGGTGGAGGTGGGATTACGTGTTTATTTTTAAAATGAGTATGACTAAGGGTATACATATAAATACCCTCTTTAACTAAAAAAATTAAAATTATTTATTTTGTGTACCCGTAACCAATGGCGGAGGCAATGAGTTGCTGAGTGGGGCACGTGCCCCACACGTGATTTTACAAATATATATATATATGGAGAGGTTCACAAGTGGACCAAAAGAATGGACTTTTTAATGGACCTTAACAAAAAACACATAATAACACATTAATTTTAATTCCTATAGTGTAATTGGTCCGCGCCAGCGGCACCGAATACGCGTGTCGATCGATCCCCAACCCCCCACCCCCACCCACCCCACCCCACCCCCACTCTCCCACCCCCACCCCCATGGAAACCCTGTTGTCATAAGGGCTGCCACAAGGGCTGCTATGGTGATGGTGGTGGTTTGGGGGGGGTGGGGGGGTGGGGGGTGGGGGGTTAGTGGGGTGAAGGTGTGGTCTCGGTTGCCGCTGGCGGGGACCAATTACACTGTAGGAATTAAAATTAATGTGTTATTATATGTTTTTTGTTAAGGTCCATTAAAAAGTCCATTCTTTTGGTCCACTCTTGAACCTCCCCCTATATATATATATATTACAGAAGAGGCTCTCGACAAATCACAAAACAAAAGTTATTTAACCTACCCATTTTCCTCCTCTGCTCGTCCTATGCTCTCCGCTCAAGATCCCCTCTCCGATCCGGCCTTCTCCTCCTTCTCTACTCAAGCTCCGGTGAATCGTGATGAAGGTAAATCAAACATTACCCATTTATGCTCTAGCTCCTTCATATTTATATTGGCGATTTTATTTATGAAGGTACTCCAATCATTGGAGGTTTTTGTTTATGTTTATATTGGGGGTTATGTTTGATATCCATTGTGAATTTATGTTATTGTGGTCGTGGAGGGAGGCAATGCCTTTTCTGATCATTATGCAGAAGCTCTATTTTTATTTTTATTTTTGGGGGGGGGGGGGGGGGGGGGTTATTTGGGGTCCATTTTTTATAATAATAGTCCATTTTTAGGGGGAGTTTATTTGGGGTCCATTTGTGAATATCTATCTTTTCAGCCACAAAGTATAAATGTGTGAATAATGATTAAAAAAAATCGGACGCTATCGCCCCCCGAACCCCAGTAAATTGTCTTATTGTGTCCCACCATATGAAAAATCTTGGCTCCATCACTGCCAGTAACTCTAAGGGGTTTACAAAAATAAATATTATTGTATCACGAGGACTAAATTTATAAATCTAAAAATTACTATTCTAAAAATTCAAATATAAAAAAAACATAACATTTCCCTTAATTCTCTATTTTAAATATCTCCACTCTTCTATGTTGTTTGTTTCTTTTCTTTGTACTTATCAGATTTGAGACCGAAAGCATCACTTTCAAAAGTTTAAAGACAAGAAACGTTTCACACCCTAAAATAAAGTTTAAAGAAAAGAAGCAGAAATTGGATTTCAAAAGTAAACGATTCACGTTTACTTTAATAGAATTGACCCAAGAGATAGAGTGGAACGCGTGAAGACCAGCTTCAGCTTGTAGTGGTGACTTAACAGAAACGAATTTTCAAGAAAGTCGTTTTCGACTGTAAAAGAAAGAAAAAAGAACTTCACCACACTATGTAGCTGACGCTCGCCCAATTCATAGTGACCATGACATGCGTATTTTTGGCTTCAATAATAGGCCTAACTCTGTACAGATATACGGTGGCTTAACACAAATGAATTTTCGTGTAGTTCATTATTTGTGATTAAATTGAACATTATATATATAGAGTCCCACTATTCCCACTTCAAATTTACATTTTTTCACTCCACTTTTTTGCTAAAAGACTCTACTACCCTTAATAATTAATTTTCACATATTTGTCTTCATCTTACTCCAACTTTTATTGCTAACAGCTCAATTGAGAGTACAAATTAAAGAAGGAGAGATCTTCTAATATTTACCAAAAAAAATGCAAATAAATAGCCACATAAAGAATAAATTTCCAAAAAAATTATTATAAAAAAAAAATTAGTTTGAACAAATATAATATTTTGTCAAAAATCAATTATTTATTTTAAAATACATAATATTCTGAAAATAAAAAAAAAACATAATATTTTGAATATAAACAAATCTAATATTCTGGAAAATAATTTTTAAATATTCTGAAAATACATAATATTCTGGGAAAAAAATATTATTATTTATTATAGAAATGGAAGTTAATCAAAATATTGTTTTTAAATACGTAATATTTTAGAAATAAAAAACATAATGTTTTGAATATAAACATCCTGGTATTCCGGAAAATAATTTTTTTAATACTCTAAAAATATAAAAATAAAAAAAGTCTGTTTTTATTTTTAAAAAAAAAACATTTGGTTGTTCATAAAAAAAACGTATTATTATTTTTTTATTGAAACGAGCGTTAATAAAAAACTGTTTTGTTATTTATATAAAAAATGGACATTCTTTTTATAAAAAAAATGTTGACGATAATTATATCAAATAAAAAATGGACATCAATTTTATAAAGAAAAACTGGACGAAACTTTTATTATAAAACACAACTATTTTTATAAAAATGTATTTTTTTTGTAAAAAAATTAAGTCGTGACTTTGACACATTACTAATTTTGTATTTTATACTTTAATACACGACATGACACAAATAGCGTGATTTATAATTTTCACCCCACATTAAATGCAACATGACTTGAATAACACGAGTAAACTTATTAATTTAATATTGTGTCACTCACAACAAATTATTCGTGTCATATTGTATTCATTTTGGTGTGAAAATTATAAATCACGCTATTCGTGTCGTGTGGTGCATTAAAGTATAAAATGCGAAAAATAGTAATTTATAAAAATCACAACTTTGTTTTTTACAAAAAAATATACAGTTTTATGAAAAAGTTATGTTTTATAATAAAAGTTTCGTCCAGTTTTTCTTTATAAAAATGATGTCCATTTTTTATTTGATATAATTATCGTCAACATTTTTTTTATAAAAAGAATTTATTTTTTTATATAAATAACAAAACAATTTTTTATTAATGCTCTTTTCAATAAAAAAAATAATAATACTTTTTTTTTATAAATAACCGAATGTTTTTTTAAATAAAAACATACTTTTGTGATTTTTATATTTTTAGAATGTTAAAAAAATTATTTTCCGGAATACTAGGATGTTTATATTCAAAACATTATGTTTTTTATTTCTAAAATATTACGTATTTAAAAACAGTTTTTTGATTAACTTCCATTTCTATAACAATTAATAATAATTTTTTCCCAGAATATTACGTATTTTCAGAATATTTAAAAATTATTTTCCAGAATATTAGATTTGTTTAAATTCAAAATATTTTTTTTTTATTTTCAGAATATTATTTTTTTTTAAATAAATAATAGATTTTTGACAAAATATTTCAAACTAATATTTTTTTATAAGTAAATGTATTAATAATTTTTTTTGGAAATTTATTCTTTATGTGGCTATTTATTTGCATTTTTTTTTGTACTCTCAATTGAGTTGTTAGTAATAAAAGTTGGAGTGAGATGAAGACAAATATGTGAAAAGTAATCATTAAGGTTAATAGAGTCTTTTAGTAAAAAGGTGGAGTGGGGGAATGTAAATTTGGAGTGGGAATAGTGGGACGCGATGATTATAATTGGCTTTTGGTTATCAAAAGTAAGAGTTTTCATATAATGGTAAAAATTCATATTGTATTGTTTTGTATCGAAAATTAGTGATAATGAATTACTATTTTTACTTATTGAAATCGAAACTAATGGAAATTAGCGAATTTTTTGTAGCTAGTTTCGATTTTAAGATTTTAAAAATCGATTTACCAATTGTACCGTATCGAAATGAAATAACAAAATTAATGTACCGAAAATGCAATTTGTTGAGTATTGGTTTGCTGAATTTTATGCCCAAGATCACACATTTTCGCATGTCTTGATTGGGTGCAATTTGTTAGACAATTTTAAATTTTGAATAGGTCCAAGTTTTGAACCTTTTTTTTGTAATGTTTTTTTGTACACGTGAATTTTTTTAAGTTTCAACTAATTTTTATTTTTTGTCAATATGTTGATATTCATATTTTCTTTTGTAGACGAAAAAGTGGGGAGTTCAAGAACAAATGTCGTTTGAGTTTTGTTGTAATAGACTTACTTTAATTTTATTATAGCATTTTTACTTGTGAGACGTTCAAATGCCGTGTGAGTTTTGTAAGATAGCTTATTGTCTAGGGGAGAAGCATCCAATTATTTTTTATTATGCCACATAATATGTCCGAAGACGGTCTTATTAAACATAAGTTCTTGTTTCAATAATAGTTAGAAACATTTAAATTTAAATAAAGTTGACTTTTATGTAAACGAAAAAATCACTCTTAATTAAGATGCACTCATCTTTGCTTTTGTCACCTAACTTCATCAAATACAAACTCGAATATATATATAGTAGCGGAGGGAATATGTTGATTTCCAATACACGTAGTTGAAACCATCAAATAAAAAAAATTGCAAAAGGAAAATTTTTCATTTTTTAAAACACAGTTAAATAAACATCTTAACACAAAAAATTAGCATTCCCGCTCTGATACCAATCTGAAAGGGCCAAATTTTTAAATTCAAAATGTGAGATGGTTCACACAATATACCAATTTTTAAAATTCTTTCAAAAACAAAATTAAAGTCCTCAAATTTTAATTTCTTCAAAATTAAAATCAAATTAAACTTAAACAAATAAATATTTGAATTTTTCGTTTAATCACAATTAAACAAAAACAATTCAATTCAAGTTAAAATTATGTCAAACAAACTTAAGCATGCATTTTGCCAAATTAATTATGTCTACTTGAATTAAATTAAATTAAAATTACCCAAACATAATTAGCACCAAAATTACACCATTGTTGTGATTTGACCAATTTTTATATTTTTAGTCCTAAGCATGCTTCTAGGTATTTTTGTAAGATAAAATAAACAATCAAAATAAGACCGCGATGTACGAGGAAAACCCAAAATGAGAAAAATCTCGGACGACTCAGCCAACAAATCCGCTAGGTATGATTTTACATAAACAAGACAAAAGACTTACTTTCTCGAATCGACTCCCTCTCAAACCTTGACTCTTCTTCTTGCTTCTACCTCCGCGTAGTTGATAACTTCGGAATCCACCGCAGTCTCGGAATCCATAAAAAGACAACCATAAAAATAAAAAGTTGTTATGACAAAAATTTTATAAAAAGAGCCATAAAAATAACCACGTTTCTATATATATTAAATGCATTTATATCTTTAGACCTTGGAATCCAAATGTTGATGACGTAAAAACTTGACACGTAAACCTGCAAGGATGTAATCTTCAAACTCTTCGCCGCTACGTCTTCAACTCAAACGTCATAGGCTTGAAAGGATATGACAAAGTACTATCCTGTGACTTAATTAGTTTTGTCCGAAATTAAGTCAACACTACAAATAGACTCGATTGAAAATTTACCCTCACAGAGTCATGTAGATAGACATAATCTAAGTCCCACCGGAAATCGAAGGCTAAGCCCTAATACCTTGTTTTGGATAAAAATATGAACATGTCAAGATCTCATGAACCAATCATGTATTTGTAGGGATGATTTATGCGAATCATATTTACTTATATCTGTATATCTGAAAAGATAAAAATAAAAATGACTAGGTGATAGGTAATTTTCTCACTCTATTTGTATATATAGAAAATATTTTCATGAGAAAATTCTTCTATCCTTTTTAATCATCTCCTCTATTCTTATGGATTTTCTAGTCTTATCCTTCTCCTTTATATTATAAAATTCTCTCTCTCTCTCTCTCTCTCTCTCTCTCTCTATATATATATATATATATATATATATATATATATATATATATATATATATATTCTTTTAATTTTTCATCTATTTTATCTCATTTTATCTTTATAATTTATCTTAATCTTTATCTAAACACTCTGACTCCCCTCTTACTCTTTAATACATTAGAGTCCAAACATCCCATAAATACTACTAAAGTTGAGACACTATCCCTTTCCCATTCTCACCACTTCATCTCGTCCCAAAACTCCAAATAACGCACTCATAATCCTCACAAATTAGTCTCGTAACTCATTGTACAAAGAATAATAATTGTTAAATCATTAAAATGTGAATTATGAGTCTAATTAGCGGAGATATATGAGGGGGTTATTTGGAGTTATGAGATAACTAGCATGCAACCTGCGCGATGCGAGAGGGTTTAAAAATATTACACTTGTTTTTATGTAATTTTATTTCAAAGCATACATTGTGGCAATAGAATACGTTGTTGAATAAAAAAATGTTAATATCACATATGCAAGGTAACACACTATAACATTAAATTAAATACTTTAAAATATACACTAGATTTAACTCATGTTAGTTGATATCAATAGATGTCTTATAAAAATGTAATATAAATGTGTTTTGCAATGGCTAATGAATCAATTGAAATAAAATAAACACTTATAATATAAATCATTAAAATAAATTAGACACATACAATTACATATATATATATATATATATATATATATATATATATATATATATATATATATATATATATATATACAGAAAGGATCTCATGCATACCAAGTTTGCATACCCTCCGTGCGGACCATTTTTTTAAAATAGTAAAAAAAATAATTTCGGGATGATTTTTTTTTATAGTTTCTAAACATTTCAATAGGACCATAAAAAAAAAATTCAACTCAAAATGAATTTTTTTGCTATTTTAAAAAAATCGGTCAAACTTTGTCAGTTTTTAAGTTGCTTTTAAGTTGTTAAAAACTGACAAAGTTTGACCGATTTTTTTAAAATAGCAAAAAAATTCATTTTGAGTTGAATTTTTTTTTATGGTCCTATTGAAATGTTTAGAAACTACAAAAAAAAAATTACATCAAAAATATTTTTTTTACTATTTTATCAAAATTGGTCCGCGCCAGCGGTATGCAAACTGGGGTATGCATGAGAACCGCTCTCTCTCTCTCTCTCTCTCTCTCTCTCTCTCTCTCTCTATATATATATATATATATATATATATATAGAGAGAGAGAGAGAGAGAGAGACTCATATGCACATTAAGTTTGCACATCATTTTTTTAAAATAGTAAAAAAAATATTTTTGAGTTGATTTTTTTTGTGTGATATTTAAACATTTCAATGGACCCATGTAAAAAAAATCAACTAAAAATATCTTTTTTTGCTATTTTTAAAAAATCGGTCAAACTTTCAATATTTTTAATCACTTTAAAAGTGGCGAAAGTTTGACCGAGTTTTTAAAAATAGCAAAATAAAAAAAAAATTGAATTGATTTTTTTTGCATGGGTCCGTTGAAATATTTACATATCACATCAAAAAATCAACTCATTTTTTTTTTAATGCTTTAAAAAAATTGGTGTGCGCCAGCACTGTGCAAACTTAATGTGCACAGAAACGTGTGTCTCTCTCTCTCTCTCTCTCTCTATATATATATATATATATATATATATATATTCTCCATTCATGCGATTTTAGGGTTAAACAATGTGTTCAATTTAATTTGTTTCAAATGATTTGTAAAGCTTTGGAGTAGCAAAATATTAAGTTAACATGTATATATACACACACACACACACACACACACACACACACACACACACACACACACACACACACACACACAGAGAGAGAGAGAGCTTAAACAAATAAAATCTAACAAATTGTATGTTAAAATAAAATATTGTTAACATTACAAAATTTTAGTAATTGATAGAAGAGTAATGCTACATACCCCAAATAACTCCCCCAAATCTCCTCCAAAATGACTTGTGCTTTGTGCCCTGACGGGACCCGCATCACATGGCAATAGATGACAGGCAAGTGGAAGAATGACGTGGCGTTCACATAGGATTTGGAGGAGATTTGGGGGAGTTATTTGGGACTCAAAGCATTTTCCTTGATAGAAACAACCATTTTGCTTCTCGATGAGCTCACTTTCTCTCTAACTCACAGCTCTAATGCACACAAAAAGACTAATCAAATATCAGACATTGCATAACCATTCAAACTACAAGTAATATCACTACTTTTGATCACGAACAACAACGGCGGAGTTAGGATTCCTTTAAGGGGTGCGCTGAAATTAGTAACGGACCTAATATTTTTTGTTAATGGAGCGGAAGTCCCGACAAATGTTAGGTATTCAGGGAGATTTTCCAAGAGGAGAAATTTATTAAGTTTTTGAATCTATTTATCTATATTATTTTTTATTTGCTAGAAATTTTAAACCCTTATAAATTTTGGAATTATTTTTCAACAACATTTTAACTTTAAGTAGGAATTTTTAACCCTCACAGATATTTTCCCCCAATTTGAGAGGGGTGGACTGCAGCCCTCGTGGGCCCACCCTGGATCCGCCCTTGTGAACAAATATGTTTGTAACCACCAAAATGACCTCGCTAAAATATATTCTATTTATTTAATGTAGTATACGGAATATATAACAGCTTTAAGGGATTTTGTTTGACATACTGTGAATTCATAAGACCAATTACTTTGTCTTCTCATATACTCTGAATCTTTGTGATTTGACACGATTGAAGTGATGGATTACCAAATCGAAATTTTTAGTAAAAAATAGATTTGATTAAATATGATTTGTAGAAGAAAAACATTAAAATGTTGCGTTGTGTCTCTCTCATTTATCTAATTTCTTGTCTTTTTCAGATTTTTAAATAAGAATAAAAAAGAACATTGAGATAATAATACTCTTAGACATACCTATATAAGTCATATAAAAAAGGAATTTTTTTAACCAAAGTTGGAATTTAAAAGGAAACCAGATTGATCCATATTAGTAATACATATCATTAACAAAAATAATTTTTATTAATTAAACAATTTATACCGAATGGATCATACTAAGAAAACGATCGCAAGTTCTCCGACAACAACACTCTGAGTAAGCAACTAACCATGGTGGCTACCCTACAGGTCTGTCCTGGCGATGAGTGGAATCCATAAGCCCACTATTCCTTTCCCAAAATTTCAAAATTTTGTGAATTTAAAAATTACCAGATCCTACCAAACTCATTATCTGTAAGATTCCATTTCAGGGACTTGTTGGCTGATCTTGAGAATTATTTGATTACCCTATTTTTTCCATTCTTATCTGCCTTTAAAATACCTCGTGTTGGGCTATTGAGGGCACAAATCTATGCAGGATAATGGTAGATCCAACTATATGACATACATTCTAAAACCATCCCTAAAAACAAACCATAAACTCTTTCTTGAAACCACTTCCAAAACAACATACCACTTGATTTTTTTTACATCAACTACTGACACAACTTTTTGGAGATCCATACACACCCCCCCCCCCCACCCCCACACACACACACTGAATTGGAAGCCATATCCCAATCATACCCATAAAATGAATTTTATGTGTGCATCATTTCTCCTTTGGCGTTCTTAGAGGAGGTTGGTTTTTTTTTAACAGATGCATATTTAAAGTGAGTAATAGTTTAGAAGAGTCAATGGTTGGTTTGCCCAATAGAAAACCTGAAGGGCATTGCGACGGATATTAAAAGAATAAAAGACAAAAATCAAAATAGATTATGGAAAACAATGAAATATATGGCGTAAAGAATTAAGACAAATAGTACTATAAATAGGATATGAAGTATTCAGTATTATAGTATATATAATAGATACTAAGATGAGTAAGGGTAAAGGGAGAGTGCCACGATTTTGGTAGGATTAGAGGATGTAAGGGCTCTAGTTTAATGTATATAATTACTTAGTTAAATATAATTATATTAGAGAAATATGGGTACTCAAAATTGTAAGGCTACATGGAGAAGGAATTTAAATACTAAGGCTATGCAACTTATTAATCATCGCATGCCTAATTTTTTTGTCGTCATGGATACTCACAATGATTTACTAATTGCTCTTAATATTCTCTCAATACTAAATGGTGCAATGCGGATGATCTAGAACAGACTTATTTCCTGCTATGAAGTATGCCTGGTGCACTTTCTGCAAAAGATGACTCCACATTCACCACTTGTAATGATTACACCATTCTACAACTACGTGTAACCTCAATTGCATGTACACATATGAAATTCAATCCATTATTTACAAATGAATATTAGTTGTCCTTGATTACGTCTTAATGATTTTAACTCAATTTTATACCCACATGAAACAAATATCTGGCATTCCTTTTAGTATTGGGAAAACTAGGGAGTTTCTGAATTACATTTCTAAATATCTACTAATAGATTTAGGTTCTTCAGGTCATACTCACACCTGGAATGATAATAAAAATTTATACACATATTAGGGAGAGGTTGGAAATTTGTCTTTGTTGTAATCTTTGATTGGACACTTTTCATGAAACTGTGATTAGAGATTTGGTTAATTACTCCATGGATCATTGATACTAGATACCAACCCAATTTTTGTACCTTTATCTCATCACTTTGTGCATGATCATCTTTGGAATTCTCAGGCATCATATGATGAGGTTATTAGAAGTGCTGGTTCGTTGGTTTTTTTGGTTCTTTTGCTTATCAATTTTCTAGAAATTTTTATGGAGGTTAAAATGAGTTCTTGTTGGAGTTTTGTTATGGAAAGAACCGATTATATTAATTAATTTCTGCAAGGCACGTTCTTGGAACGCTTTTTTTTAGGCAAAATTTCTCCCAATTTTAAACCCGTTGATCGGATCGTTTAATCACAACTGTTGATCTGTTTTACCTCATCAAAACTTTAGGCTCGTTTAATCACAATCGTTGATCTGTTTTTACCTCGTCAAAACTTTAGGCTCGTTTAATCACAACCGTTGATCTGTTTTACCTCGTCAAAACTTTAGGCTCCAAGCGAAGTGCCAAGTGCGCGTCAAAGCGCACAATGCGCCGTAAGTCGCCCAATCGCCCTTTCGCGCGCCGCGTGTCGCGATTGGTGGTGCTTATGCACCACCGCGATGCGTAGGATCATAGCCTCTTATTTGACTTGTCAACTAAGAATCTTAGTTGTCCTTTAGTTGATATACCACTACTTTTTGTAGTATTCTTCCAATGTGGGACAATATGGGATTTTGAGCACTCCCATATCTTTCACACCCATTTGCTCATGTTTCTACCTTCTACATTAAAACCCAAACTATGTTCAAAATAAAACACCAATAATATAATAAAATATTAACAACTAAAAATTAAAATATCAATAAATATTGAAATTTATCCAACATTCCCCCACCAATTTCAATATACACAAGAGAGCAAAGCAAAAAGACAATAAATAACTTTTGGCATTATCGCTAAAATCTAGTACATAAATGAGAAGTGTCTTTCGGACTTGAACTTCCATATATTGAAAATAATTCAAAGCTTCATCAAGGTGCTGTGGTGAACGTATCTTGAACAAAGGACCTTTTGAGACTAGCCGGAACTATCACACATACCGATTTCTGAGTTTATAAGTGTTCTTCTAGCATGCACTTTTATGGCCTTGTGCTAATCCTGATTTCATGAGAGCTTTATGATCGATCTTGATTTCATAGAAAGCGGCCACACTTTCGACACTCGTATAGGTAAATCAACTTTAGTGATTCTGCGAGTCACACTTATATGATTTATTAAGAAGTAACCTTCATCCTCTAACATGCAGAAAACCAACACTAGGCACATAGGAATGGAACTTTTTGTATAAATTCCTAGTGGTCCATAACTATAATTTAACTTGTTTGTACCACATTGAACTCTATCTATATTTTCAAGATATGAGTTGGGTTCCCATTAAATATAGTTGTGTTATTTAATAGACCTTAGTCCCATTCCTTTTGAGGTGATATATATCATCTCCCTAACAAGACCTTTAGTCAGAGGATCTGCTAAATTCTTATTCGTTTTAATATAGTTGAATGTAACTACTCCTTCCTTGAGTAATTTTCTTATAATTTGATGCCTTAGACTAATGTGTCTAGATTTTCCGTTGTAAGTTTTGTTCGAAACTTTATAAATTGTGGCTTGGTTATCACAACTTATCATAATAGAAGGTGATGGCTTTTTCCATAAAGGAATATCATACAACACATTTCTAAGCCATTCTGCTTCTTTACATGCATCTGCTAGGGCTATAAATTCAGATTGCATTGTTGAATCTGATACACATGTTTGTTTCTTGGATCCCCAAGAGATAGCTGCTCCTCCTAGCGTAAAAATCCAACCAGTAGTTGACTTGGATTTTGATTTAAGATTATTCCAACTTGAATCACTATATCCTTCTAAAACAGATGGATATCCTACATAATGTAAGCCATAATCCAAAGTCCTCTTCAGGTATCTAAGCACCCTAGAAATTGCATTCCAGTGCTCTTGTCCTGGATTACTTGTAAATCTACACAATACACTCACTGCATAAGCAATGTCTGGTCTAGTGCAATGCATGGCATACATTAGACTCCCAATAATACTAGCATATTTAAGTTGGTTCATAGCACGCCCAGTATTTTTCATTAATTTGATGTTAGGATCCACTGGTGTAGCAGCTGGCTTAAGTTCAAAATGATTATATCTTTTTAGAACTTTTTCTATATAATGAGATTGAGATAACGCTAAAGAATTATCTCACAATTTTGATTCCTAAAATCACATCAGCTTCTCCAAGATCTCTCATATCAAATTTTGATGAAAGAAACCTTTTGGTTTCTTCAACATATTTGAGATTAGACCCAAATATTAACATGTCATCCACATATAAGCATATAATAACACCAACACCATTTTCAAATTTACTATATATAAATTTGTCGGCATCATTAACTTTATATCCATGGGATATAACAATATTATTAAACTTCTCATGCCATTGCATAGGAGCTTGTTTAAGGCCATAAATAGATTTAATCAATTTACACACTTTCTTTTCTTGGCCAGGCAAAACAAACCCTTTGGGTTGTTCCATGTAAATCTCTTCTTCTAAATCACCATTTAAAAATGCAGTTTTAACATCCATTTGATGAATAACTAAATTGTGAATAGAAGCAAGAGATATCAATATCTTAATGGAAGTGATTCGAGCAACAGGAGCATATGTATCAAAGTAATCAATTCCATGTTTTTGCTTATAGACTTTAGCAACTAGTCTTGCCTTAAATTTATTTATAGAACCATCCGGATTTAATTTTCTTTTAAATATCCATTTGCACCCAATAGGTTTAGCCCCGGGGGGAAGATCGGAAATAATCCAAGTTTGATTTGACAAAATTGAGTTCATTTCATCATTTATTGCTTCTTTCCAAAAGATAGCATCCCTAGATGTTACCGCTTCATGAAATGTGGTCGCTCCATCTTCTACATTAAGAACAAATTTAGTTTTGTTCTTAGTCTCATTTAAATCCCTTTCAACTAAATAAATAACAAAGTCAGGCCCAAATGTTTTTCAGTTCTTTGTCTTTTACTCCTTCGTGGTTCAACGTCATTCGTTGTTTCCGAAGAAGATATAGGTTGTGAATTTTCTTCTAAATTTGAGGAGTCAACAGTCGGATTATTATTTTCTAAACCTTGATTCAAAGTACTAAACTTTGTTAGATGTTCAAAGAATTACACATCTACCGACTCAATGATTTCTTGAGTTTCAAGGTTTAAAAATCTACAAGTCGTACTGTTACTAGTGTATCCAATAAAAACACATTTGTAAGTCCTATTTCCTAGTTTAGGCCTTTTAGGTTCGGGTTTCTTACATAAGCAAGACATCCCCAAACTTTAAGACGTCTAAGATTAGGCTTACGATTAAACCATAATTCATATGGTGTAATATCCTTGTTTTTCAATGGAACTCTATTTAAAATATAACATGCGGATAAAATCGCTTCTCCCCACATCGACAAAGGTAAACCAGAACTGATTAACATTGAATTTATCATTTTAACTAAAGTCCTATTTTTCCTTTCCGCCGTTCCATTTTGTTGTGGCGTATATGGCGCCGTAACTTGATAGATTATCCCATGAGTATTACAAAATCGTATAAACTCACTCGGGTAATATTCACCACCCCTATCGGATCGTAGGACTTTAATTTTCCTATTTTGTTGAGTTTCAACTTCTGCTTTAAAAATTAGGAATTTCTCGAAAACTTCATCTTTACTTTTAAGTAAATATGTATATGCATACTTAGAGTAATCATCAATCAAAGTTAAGAAATATTTGTTTCCACCACGAGTCATATTACTCTTCATATCACATACATCACTATGAATAAGATCAAGCATTTTGGATTTCCTCTCAACAGATTTGAACGACTTTTTAGTTATCTTCGACTGAGCACAAATTTCACATTTAGAAAGATTATCAAATTTACAATCCGAGATTAAGCCGAGATTAGTCATATTTTTTATACTTCTATAATTCACATGACCTAATCTACTATGCCATAAAGAAATAGACTCAACCATATAAGCAGAACTAATATCATTGATACATTAATTTTGATCATGCCGTTACAAGAGTACCCTTTGCCAATAAATTGGCCATTCTTAGACAAAACAAACTTATCAGACTCATACACTAGTTTGAAACCTCTCTTATTGAGAAGGTCCCCAGACACAAGATTTTTACACATATCAGGTACGTGAAGTACATCAATTAGAGTAAGTGTCTTTCCAGAAATTAGCTTCAATTCCACTGTGCCTTTTCCAACTACATTGGTGCGAAGATTATTTGCCATCTTCACTTCTTTTCCATCAATTTATTGATATGTTTTGAATGAAGAGCGGTCTTTGCATATGTGGACCGTTGCGCCGGTATCCAGCCACCATCCACTTTCATTATCAATTGAATTTGCTTCGCAAACCGTAGCAATAAGATCTTCAACATTGTTGGTTTCCTTCGACCCTTATTTGTCCTTAAATGCCTTCTTTTTAAGACGGCATTCTCGAGAATAATGGCCCGGTTTGTCACAGAAGAAACATTTTCCCTTCTTTTTCTTATTTGCACCTTGGTTCTTGAATTTTGAATCATTCTTTGCTTTAAATTTTGAGTCTTTGGTAATCTTGGATTTTTTATCCTCAACCATATTAGCTTTTGAATGATCCTCACCTTGTTCATCCTTCTTTTCTCGAATACGAGTATCATCTTCAATACGAAGGTGACGAAGAAGGGATTCCACAGTATAAGTCTTTTCATCATGATTAATTTTCTTCTTAAAGCCATTCCAAGAGGATGGAAGTTTTGAAACAATCACCCCTACTTGAAATTCATCTTGAAGATTAATGCCAGCGGCTTTAAGGTCACCAATAATTTGTTGAAGTTCATGGGCTTGTGCAATGACAAATTTATCATTACTCATTCTAAAATTCATATAGTTTGAAATTAGAAACTTACGGTTGCTCTCTTCCTCGTTTTAATACTTTGTCTCCAAAGCCTTCCATAATTCATTTGCCATCGGAATCATTCGATAAGCGCTATAAACAGTTTGAGACAAAGCATTGAGGATTTGTCCTCGACACACAAATTCGTCTTCTTTCCTCTTCACACGTTTTTTCTTTATTTCTTTGGTGTCTTTGGGTGTGGGCTCGGGAATTTGTTCAAGGTTATCATTTAGAATGTATGCAAGTTTTAGTGATGTGAGGAAGAACATAACTTTTTCTTGCCAACGGGTGAAATTTCTACCATCAAAACGGTCGAGTCGGATTAATTCTTGGGTCATGACTTGGATAGATTGTGCCACAGTTCCTTCCATTTGAGTGAAGTAATAAGAATATTTTTTTTTGCCTAAAACTGTTGGAGTTTTGTTATGGAAAGAACGAAATATATTAATTAATTTCTGCAAGGCACGTTCTTGGAACGCTTTCTTTTAGGCAAAATTTCTCCCAATCCGGTTGAAACAGAACCAGAACCGCGAGTACACTATGGGTTTTATAGAATTTGCCTCAGGATACAATGCAGTGTATGAACAGTTGTTTGATTCAAACTATGTACTATTTAATCAAACCGAGAACACTCTGAATTTGTAACTTGATAATGCCAAAGTATAAAGGACGGAGAGAGGAGAAACTAGCAATTTTCGGTGTCCAAAACAGAGGTCTGGAACTCTTTTTATAGCCATTTCTGTGACTGTTCTTCAACAGTCACAGCTCTTCATGGAGTGACTCAGCAACCGTTGGATCGTGTCTGTTTGGAACAGCTGCGATCTAACGGTTCAGATTAGGCGTCCCATCGTAAGCGAATGGACATCCCCTAAACTAAACGCTACGAGTTCATCCAACGGTTTAGATCAAGTCGTTTTGAATTTTAAACCCTTTGATCGGATCGTTTAATCACAACCGTTGATCTGTTTTACCTCGTCAAAACTTTAGGCTCCCACGCTCCAAGGGACGATGCGAAGTGCCAAGTGCGCGTCAAAGCGCACAATGCGCCGTAAGTCGCCCAATCGCCCTTTCGCGCGCCGCGTGTCGCGATTGGTGGTGCTTAAGCACCACCGCGATGCGTAGGATCATAGCCTCTTATTTGACTTGTCAACTAAGAATCTTAGTTGTCCTTTAGTTGATATACCACTACTTTTTGTAGTATTCTTTCAATGTGGGACAATATGAGATTTTGAGCACTCCCATATCTTTCACACCCATTTGCTCATGTTTCTACCTTCTAAATTAAAACCCAAACTATGTTCAAAATAAAACACCAATAATATAATAAAATATTAACAACTAAAAATTAAAATATCAATAAATATTGGAATTTATCCAACAGTTCTAAAATCTTCAAGGAAAATATTTTTGGCAATGCTTCAATGTAATTTCTCTAACTTGGAAATTTTCGATATTGAGATTAATAACTAATTCATCACGCCTTGTTATTAATTAAGAAAGAAATCTTGAAAGTGTAGTAAATAATTTTTATGAGGAGAGAAAATTTTTGGGAAACAGAAATCATGAAATAATTGTATTACTATGGGTGACCTCAATGCGAAATACTACTGTGACATAGTTGATCAATGTAGAAGATTTAATGGCATACTATCTATTTTTACCATGTTATCTAATATATATATTTAAAAATTATGTCTCTTATTGTAGATGTGCGAATGACATTAAAACTCAACTCTGATAAGTGATCCTTTTGACTTCTCTATTTATCGCTCTCTACGTTTATTGTCTCTTGAATCTCAGTCTTATCACTTCCCTCTTCTCTTAATTAAATATGACTTCTAATGCCCTTCGCTAACTTGAAGAAAGTCATCTATAAAATTCACTATGATAGACTATCATCCTACCTTCCTCTCATTATCTCACCTAACCAAAGATAATTTGTGAAAGGGGGAAGTATCCAAGATAATATTTTACTGGCCTAACAAATGATTCAATCTCCGAGTAGGAAGATTCATGGTAGTAATATGATTTTTTAAACTTGATGTGGAAAAACCTTATGAGAGGGTCAACTGGCCTTTTTTATGCTCAGTCCAAAGGAGTTTTGGATTTGGAGAATTATTCATTCACATGGTAGCCAATAACTGGTTCTCTATCATCCTTAATGGTCAAAGTGCAGGCTATTTCAACTCCTCGAGAGATTTAAGATAAGGAGGCCCTTTGTCTCCTAGTCTATTCATTCTTGTAACTTAAATTTTTGAGCAAGAAGATTGAAGAGTTGTTCAAATTAAATCTAGTAACTCCATTCTCCCATCCCTCAAGGAGTATTTTTATCTCTCATATGGGATTTACTAATGACCTAACCCTATTCAGTAATGCAGGCCAAACACCTATAAATAGACTTTTTAAAGTGGTGGCAGACTTTGAAGCTATATCATGAATGCTAGTTAATAGAGGAAAGAGGGTTATATGGGAAAGAAAACTAAAAAGAGTAGATTGAAATCTATATGCCAACTCACTCGGCTCCCACACAAAAACTTCCCTATCAAATATCTAGGTTACCCCCTAAATGTAGGTAGAAAGAAGATTGACGACTTTGCAAAGATGATTAATAACATATGGTAAAAAAATTGGATGGCCTTCCAAGATCATCTCTCAGGGAGGTAGGCTTAGGTTATCAATTATGTTCTCTCATCTATTCCTCTTCACATTCTCTCTCTGATTAGTCCTCCAAAATAATTTACAAAGCAAATCTAAAATATCTTCAGTAAGTTTTTTTTTTTGGGGGGGGGGGGAGGCTGCTCCCAAAAAAAATCATACCAGTGGCTTAAATGGGAAAGAGGCATACTTCCCATATGAGGAAGGGTTAAACTACCATATCCATGGAGAGTATTATTGAACCAACCAGTTTGAAACATTACTGGAAATGGAAATTTAATAATGGGCTTTGGGGAAGATTTATGAGGAACAAGTTTAAGACTATAGCCGCTACTGCCAAAAGCTCCCAAGTATTCAAAATAGAGCTGAAGAGATAATTGATGAAGCTAAAGCTCTATGAATGCCTTCTCCTTAGCGGGAGTTCAAGTTGAAATCTTCTCATGAATCGGTGAGACAAGTCAGGGCAATATCTTTGAGTTAGAAGTATGTATGGAGTAGTAGTTGTCCTCCAAAGTAAGCATTTTTGTGTGGAAAGTTTTAACTTTGCCTATAGACTCTGGCATTCAAGAGCTTGGTATAAAGCTAGCCGCTGGATGTAGAAATTGTAAGAGGTTCATGATAAGTAGCTAAAAGTGTTTAAATAATACTCCAACTAGACGTTTTTTAATTATTAATTCTCGATAAAAATGGGTCTTATGAGCTTATATGTCTTTCTTATAGGTTAAACGCCGTTTGCGGAGTTCAAAGGCTTAAATCAAGGCAACTTGCGGTGCAGATAATGCTAAATACCTAACCCCTTTCCCGTAAACTTTACCTTAACCCATTCCCGAGCCTTGTGTGTTTAGTTCGCACAATTTCTTTTCTTTTTATTTTTTTTATTATTTTTTAGATTTATATTTGAGTCATTTTTAATTTTTAGGATTTATTTTATATTGTGTTTAGAATTTTGTATATATTTTTAGGATTTATTTGTGCGTAGTATGAGTTTTTAATATATTCTTTTATTTTATTTTTTAGTGCTCTTATAATTTTTAGGTGTGCATTTTATTAGATTTTTATATTCTTTGTTTTTATTTAGTTTTATTATTATTTTATTTTATCTTATTTTGCTTTTAATGTTGTTAGGGTAGTTTTATTATTTTTATTTTAGTTTAGGTTTTATTTTTTATTTTACTTTAATTATTAATAGATTATGATTTTAGTTTTTTTTACAGATTTTAACTTTTTTAGTTAGGTAGTCTTGTTTTATTTTATTTTTTATAAGGCTACAAACAAAATACACACATACACACTATCCTACACACTCCTACACCTCAATACTAACTCACCCTCACCCTTATCCCATACACCTCACTACACTTAATCAAACACACATCATCTTCTACCTCCCAACAATATCTCCCCCCTCTCTAAACCTCCATTATCACACCAACTTAAAACCTCCACCTCCATTCTAAACCCAATACCCATATCTCATCCCATTTCCCCAATTCAACCCATAAAACCTGAGATCACCAACACATACCCAAAACCACCTAACCCGCAACCCAAATTAGAGCTACCATGACCCAAGTACCCATCAACCCACCAAAACCATAACAACCTGAAATCGATCCAACTCGATTTCACCTGCCTGCTCATACCCACCAAACCAAAACTCAACTCCGGCGAAACCCACCCTCGATCCCAACATTATAACTCCTCCTAACGTCGGCGGCCACAACCCAACTATTCTTACCCGTTGCCAACCAGTCGGAGTACGACCCATTTCAACCCTTTATCTCCAGCCGGTTTAATTTAGATCGAATCCATAGCTTGAACCCAACCAGTCCCTATCCCATACCTGTCATGCCCATACGTGATCCAAAGTTAACCCCGATTGCTAAGACCCATTTCCACCATAACTCACTTCATTCTTCTATCTCCTTACCCGATTATTACCTGCATAAATCCCAAACACAAAACAAACCAACAAATAAAAACCCATGTGTTTAATACCCCTTTTTAACCCAATACCCAAATTACCCCAACAACCTTATTTCCCCATTTAACATCCCAACACCCACTTCTTCCACACGCCACTCAACAATTCCAATTTTAACCTCACTCACCCTTATAATACCTCTCAACTCTAATGCATAATTACAATACCCAAATTGCCGCCCTTACCCCATGTGACCTCATTTTTTAATTAGACCCATGCTCATTATAAAAGAAGAAAAAGGGGGGTTAGAGAGGAAGAACACCAATTTTTTAGATTAGTTTATTTATTTTTATTTTTTTTGTTTAGAGAAAAAAATAATAATAAAGTGAGTATTTGTAATTATTTTGAGAGATTGTTGAAGTATTAAGTGCAACTAAATTCAAGAATTTGATCATCTTCTCTCTAATTACCCATTTCATTCTTTTAATTGCTTATTATTATTATTAGATGATGATTATGGAGGGTTAATTTCCCAATCAAGGGATGAATTGAAGCCCCCATCAATCCAATTGAATTAGTTTGTCAATTTTAATTTTGTTGATTTCCTTTTATTAGTAAATTTAAGTCCTACTCTTATTTTCGCATTGAGAAATGAAAAATCATCGTTGAGAAATGATTGAGATTTATGTTATCATTTTATCATTTGATTCAAACTAGAGATAAGCTTATCAAATTGATTTCTTAATATAATTTTCATTTACTCTTATTTTATTTTGTCTAATTAAAATTAGTTGGGTGTATTGATCCTAGAGGGTGATTCATTTGATTAGTTTTAATTCATTTAGAGTAATGTTTGTGGGAATTAAACTTACTTTTCTAAAAGAATATTTAATTAATTCATTAGTGTAATGAGAATTACCTTTTGAATTAAATGAATATTTTAGAAATTGATCAAATTGAAATAGTTAAAGTCAGATTAATTTGTGTGAAGTGAGGGTGGATTTACATCCCTTGAACTTTTTCTCTCATTTAGTTAAATCTTACTCACTTTCATCACACTTTTTAATATTTCTTTACACTTTTACTCTAGTTTGATTACCTTTTTTATTTAGTTTTTAGCTTAATTCACCGTCATCCCAAAATTATTTTAATATTAAAAAAAGCTAAGAAAATAGAAAAAGTAAAAAGTCTAAAAAGAAATCTAATAAAAAAATGACTTGCATTGCTTTTCAATTGTTTCACTCCTTAGATTAGGATTGATTCACTTACTTACCTCTACACTCAAGTTTATTATATTTTTGTAGGTATTTGAAGTTTTGATTAACTTGATTTCAACAACGACATACCTCAAAAGCTAAGTTATCAAATGGCACCATTACCGATCTTTAGAGCTTGAAGCATTTGAGAGGATTTCATATTATTTGTGATTCATTTATATTCCATTTT
Source organism: Sambucus nigra (assembly GCA_949130495.1). Taxonomy (NCBI): domain Eukaryota; kingdom Viridiplantae; phylum Streptophyta; class Magnoliopsida; order Dipsacales; family Adoxaceae; genus Sambucus; species Sambucus nigra. Next base: position 289,479,101 of record OX422210.1, read on the forward strand.
TACTTTTTCGTACCATTTTTAATTTTTTTAGAAGGCTTGTATTGCGGTGCTTGGAGATGCCATTATTTTATTTTTCATTTAAATTTGTAATAAAAAGAAGAAAAGCTTGACAGGGAGACCAGACATGGTAGAGAAAGGGAGTCCGAAGGCGAGAAAAAGAATCCTCTATACTTTGGGTCGGTAGGACTCCCAGGGCTGACTAGGAAAGGCGAGATCTCCCCCCGGTCGACTCAACTTGGTCTTCACCCTAGGTGTGTAAAAGTCGTAGGAGGTACATTTCTTTATGACTCGCACATCTCCTGTTAGCGAGTCCATTTATTGATTGACTATATTCTCTTATGTGACTTTATTTTTTTCATAGTCTTACTTTGAATGGTTTGATGAATTACTGAACCTAAGACCTCGACACGGTCATTAAAACGAGAAGGGATTTCATCACCTGACTCACTCGCTTATCCATTGTGTGCTACCCTAGCTACCATTAAACTTAAAATCAATCAACTAGCTAGCCCAGTAGGAACAAAACTTTTGGAAAGGCGATCACAGAGATAAATTTTGTGATATTTATTACCCGCGAACTTAATTAAAATTTGACTACCCCTTTCACTAATTTTCAAGATAAGAATTGGCTGTGTTAGTTTGGATTTATCCTTGACTGTGTGTGTCCAATTCGACCTTTTGGTAGTCGGTTTTAGTGAGTTCGTCCAAATCGAGAGTCCAAATATTTTCTCTTATCTTTTCTTCCTAAAAAATCCAAAAACATTTTATTCCTTTTATTTTTATAAAAATCCAAAAATATTTTCTTTCTTTCATTTTCAAAAAATATCCAAAAATATTCTTCTTTCCTTTTGAAAAATATTTAAAAATCTAAAAAAAAATATTTCTCTCATCATGACCAAAGAACATCCTTTTCCGGAATATTTTGGCCATTTCCCATTTTCTCGAAGCATTGAGCCCGAGTCGAGCCTCCATACCTTACTTAGTGGCTTTAACTCTCAAACACACACTGTTGGTACTCTTATGTCATCCATGCACGCATTTTATATTCCATCACCTGCAATGATGAGTATCAAGGCATCATATGCTTCGTCGTGCACATATTTCTTTCACACCGATCACTTGTTCGATGAGTGCCCGTACATTCCTTATCCATCCGAACCCACCATGGCCCAAGTGTATCTATATGACACTGTTTCGGAACCCACTCCAGATTATTATCATGACATATCTAATGTCGAATGGTTTGAGCAATTAAATTATTCCTGGAGGCCTGATCACCCTCCTATGAAATACAAATCCTAACCCCATGTTGTGGATCCTCACACTTTCCAACAGTCCTCATGGAAACCAAGTGAACCCCATCCCGATCAGTTCCCTCACTACGCTCCCATTAACTATCAACCCTTTATCCATCACGAAGGCTATCCTTTTGTATATGAATAACTTGATCTTGGTCCACACATTTCATACGAGTATTCTCCCTTTTCACACGTCAATAGCGAGTTTTGTCCACCTCAACCACCGCCACCACCCACTAACACTTCACCACCACCATACACATCCTCTTTTGAGGCACTCTTGCAACAGTTCATCATCGAGCAAGAGCAATCCACTCAAATTCAAGCTTAAGCTCTTTAAAGGCTTGAACAACGATTAAATGAATTTGAGTGCACGAGAGAGTCGAATATTCCCTCAGATCCACCCCTTGCTGATATCGTGTGGGATGATGATTTGTCCTCTTGTAACAAGGATTTTAAGTGTGACCAACCCTAGCTTATTGAGAATCTCAAAGTTGGGACTATCCCATGGTCCAAGCCATAAGTTAATAATTGTGTTGACTTACCTTTCACTAGTGAGACTGATTTACCCCCGCAAAATCCAAATGAACCCACCATTGAGGTTCATATTTTTCCTCTCATTGAATCCAAAAAAGTGCCCGAGTCTACACCTATTGAGCCCACCTTGTGTGTTCCCGAGGAACCGATTCATAATAGGTTAGCTCCGTCTAAGAGTGCTAACTAATACACCGAGACTGAATTAGAGATGGTTCCTACCTCTCTTCATATGGATCCTTCCCCCATCATATTTGGTTCCCCTTGAGCAAAAAATTGATGTTAATTAATCTTTATCGGATCCTATTGCCACGTCAGATCTGTTCACCACATCGGATGGTGATACATTGGTGGATAGTTTGATCTCGCTATCACTTGATACCACACTCCCTCTTCAGGAGGATATTAAGGATCATTTTGACCCTCCAAATGAGTGTGTGTCCCCTACTCTAGCGATAGATCATCTTCCTCCACCTTTTATCCCACCCGACCCACCCATCATCCATCCTGCCATCCACGAGAGTATATGTGGTGATACTCTCTTCCGTGACATCGAGCTTTTTCCATCACGCACACCGGTTACTTACGGTTCTGATTCTTCTTATCGATAACTCATCGATATGTCACGGCGCGATCAATATCATCGTCCATTCATAGAACGGTCGTGCCATTTCTATGAGGCCCACCCCATAACTATTTCTACACCCCTCTTATTCTCCATCCAATTAGAGAACCAGGCTTATAGGGCCCTTATTGCCCTCACTTTTAAGCTTAATAAGGCCGGTGTTTGGTTCCTTTACACCCTCACCCTCTCCATCCATCCATATACATTTCTTCCCACCCATCCTTGGTCTACCGATGCTTTGCATCATGTGATGAACTTTGCCATACAATTGCATTGATCCTTTTTAGCCCTTATCCAATAAGACTGACGCTTCAGTCTTGTTTGGGGGTGATTATCATCATCCATTTTTCTGCCATCCCGCGCTTTCATAGTTCTTATCCTTAGGGTGAGTTTCCTTCGGTCTGGCTGAAGCAATTAAACTTAGTGCAACCGGGAGGTAGCCCATTATTTCTAGTATGAGTCTCATCCTATTTGGGGATTTTGTTTCACACCACCCAATTCTTTACAATATTTATAGACTTGTACACATTTTTATCTCATTACTCATTCAGGTTTCATCTTGGCTACATCTGATACACTTCATTAGCGGTTGATTATGGTAATCTCTTTCCCCCTTTCAACTCTCAATTTTAAAAATCATTTTACTTAACACCGAGGACGATGTTCCTTTTTGTTTGGGATGGGGAATTTTATCAAAATCGTACCTCTTTTGAAAAAAATTCAAAACCTGATTCTTAGCATTTTCGTGCAGTTTCTTTCATCTCATTCATTGACATGAGTTTTCTATCTTCAATCCTTTAAGTCTAGGAATTAAGCTACCGGATTTATTTTTTCTAAATAGCTTGTGTAATACATATCAAGGCATTTTACACCATGAATTTCTAGACTCAACAAGTTTACGCACTTATCATGTCACTACGGTTTAGAGTTGAAGAGTACTTAAATTCTCAAGAAAACCTTAAGGATCACCACTGGAGACTTTAGCTCGTGAGATTTGTGCCTTTCACCCTTTCAGAGAGTTCTACAAAATCTCCGAGTCACAAGTTGATTCAACTTCCTTTGGGTACGCACCTAAATCGTTGTATGATCTCATTATTCTTTATTAAATTTTAGATTGATCACTGAGAACAAAATCACTTTCGAGTTCTAAGAAACATGTGTCTTGAAATTTGTCCCGATCCCTAGATTTTCACCCATTCACTTCACTCATTACCTTCCCATATTCTTTCATATTAATATATATTCCCCACACCATCCAAATATCATCTCCATTCATATATCATCCTTCATTTTAGAGAGAAGAGTGCTTTTCCAATGTAAGGACATATTTTTATAAGTCCGTCACAATTAATTATATCGTATACCGCTACAAGTCGTCGAAGAATTGAAGAAGTTTTCATCTACAAAAGACGGATCTGAATTACCATTTGCCTTCAACATTCAAGCCCAACAATATGAACTTTGGTAAGATACTGTTTTAAAGTTTCATTTACATTTCATATTAAGAGTGTTGGGATATTTTTAAAAAAAAATGTTTTTAAAGAGGTTTTATAACTATTTGTGAAAAACTGCTTCAGCAGTTAACGTACCTCGATTTCGACGCCAAGGCCGTTCAAGCGAGATCTCAATCTCGTTCGAATGACAATGGGAAGACGCGCGTAGTCATTCGAACGACATCTATCTCATTCGCGCGAGATGTCATTCTCGTTCGAACGAGATGACTTTTAGGCTCACATGCTGCTATCTCTTTGACCGACTCAATATATTTATAAAAGGGATGTCAGGCCTCATTTTTTATGCATAGAATATTTTTCCAAAGTCTTTAGAGTTTTGTTTTGTTTATCTGCCCAGAATATATTTGATAACATCTTTTGGCAGAGTGTTTTCTTCTCTCATTTAAGGGTTCAAATGTTTTGTTTTTAATTTACAAAATCCCAATTACTTTTATGTGAATTATTTTGTGGAACCCAAGAACATATTTTTCTTTGGTTTATTCTTTGTGGGGAAAACTCTACAATTGACAGCTGGGTGCTATTGTGAAGTGAGTTCTTATAAAGTTCACTCTTGTAGAGAACCCATTTTTCTTCTTCATTGCTGCCCTCCTGGAAAGGGAAAGTTCCAGCCGAGACATCGAAACCGACAGCTGCGGGTATTTAGTATGTCACATATTTTCATTGTAATCCGTGTAAGCTGTTTTCTTACAAAATTATAGTGAAAATAAAAGGTTTTGCCCCTTTGGAGGATTTTTCCTTAAGCTTGTGTCGCATGCTTTATTTATTTTATGGTTTGGCACACGCACACGCAATTGAATGATTTGGGGCTGATTTATTTTGGTTTAAAAATAGTCACTAATTAAATAAGGTTTAATTGGAAACTTGCGAATAAATTTAATCAATTATCACACAGTCCCACTTTTCAAAATTTGTATGAGAGCAGGTTGCGCTAATTTATCGCGTATTCCTATTTTTCGTAATAAATTATGTGATATTGATTTTTTTAAATCAGTTTTGTGAAAAATCGCAATTTTTCAATGGAACGTCCATTTAATGAGGTGCCTATATTTGAAAAAGTTCACGACCGTGCTGAAAAATTAAAAAGTTTGAATTTGAAACTATGCAAATGAATTAAAGTTTTGGAAAAAGAAAATTCTCTCTTTGAAAGTAAGATTGAATATTTGCAAGCGTTTCAAACTCAAAGTGATATTTTTCGTGACCACTTTGGTAATTTGTGTATTGATTTTTATTCTTTGAAAATTTCCAAAAAGAAGAGTGATGAGAGAGTCCTTGTTTTAGAGAAGGAATTAAAGGACTTACAAAATTTTAGGGTTCCCGTTTGTGCCATCGAGGATAAAAAATTAATCGATGATTTTACGGCACGTGAAAAGACTCTTAGGGATAAGTTTTTTTTAATTGAGGGGGAGCGTGATAAACTGTTAAGTTTAATTGAAAATTTGAAAAAGAAATTCCTGTCTTTGGAAGAGTCTAATTCTTTGCTTGAGTAAAAAATTTTGAAGTTAAAAAATGATTTGACAGACTCGAGTAGGTTTGATAGTGATGGTAATGGCTCATCTTGTTCTCATGCTTCTAGTGCTAAAGCCAAAACTATTATTTTTTTTAGAGGGTCAACCAATTTCAAGGATGTTAGAAAAGGTCAACCCATAGGTGTCGTTCCACCCGTTTACACATGTTCATATTGTGGTTGGAAAGGTCACCTTAGGCGTTTTTGTTTTGATCTTGTAAAATGTCCTAGGAAGTTTATGTCTAGTGTTTCCATGGTTCCCAATTCCCCCACACGACGTTTCACATCTATTTGGGTTAGGAAATCACTTTTAGAGGCACTAGATTTTAGACAAGTTGACTCCTGTTTGCTTGCACATGATTCTTCTCTTGCCATATCTATAGATGATTGTGTTTGCATGTTTGTCATACACTAGTTGTGGTTTCATGATATATAAGCTAGTGTAATGACATGTACTTTTTGTATATATTTTTTGTTTTGAATTTTTTTTGAAAAATACAAAAAGATTTTCTATGTTTTGAGTGTCCATTTATATATTTTTTGTTCAAATTTGAAAATCCAAAAAGATTTTTGTATTTTGTTTGCACCTTTTATGGATAAACACTTAGGATGACCGAGTCACAACATCATTCCATTATTTTCATGTGACTATTTGATAGTGTTTTGAGACAATATGCCAATTCATCCATGTGCTTTATAATGTTTGGAGTCGTTAAGATGTAACTAAGTGTTACTTCCTACATGTTTGACTCGTGATTTCCTTTATTTCACACATGCACGGATTTGTTTGATTATTGTGCTTGTCTTATCACATGCTGGTTGGGTGTTTTCACTTCAATCCTGTCCTTAAAACGAACCAAGCGCGATTAAACTTGATAAGGAAATTGTGCGTATAAGAACCGTTTTGTGAGTTTGTGTGCTTTGTTTGAAAACGGGGAAGGGCTGCGAAAGGTTCATTTTGCCTTTGCGAATACTAAGCCACCGTTAAATTAGACCTAAAAAATGGAGGAATTTTATTATCCGGGGTCCAAAGAGGTTTAAAAGATCTCGAAAAAATTTAAAGGCAATAAAAAGAAATTCATGCCAAATTATGGGCCATTTAGGTTTTTGCACCAATTCTCCAAAGTTTGAGAATTTAGTTTATTCACCTCCAAAAGAAAATATATATGAGGGAGTTTGGTTGGAGATTTTATAATGGGTTTGTACGTCCTTGAAAATCTTGAAAAAGTGCTAAATAGTTTGGGACGTTATTGGTGTGGAAATCATTTAGACTTTGATTTGTTGATTTGCATAAGACGATGTCATTTAAATTCAAAAAACTTTTACACCTAAGGATACTTTTGATGTTCATTCGTTAGGAGTACACATATGCATCGTGCACACATGATTGATTGAGTTTATTTACCTATCGAATGTGTTCACACCCATTCATTCCATTTCCATGACTTGGTTGTTTTAGTTTAAATCCATGGTGTGATTTTTAGTATCTTATTTTTGTATGAAAAATTGAAAAATCCAAAAATAGTTTGTGAAAATTTTGAGATACTCCTTTGCATGCGCGTAGTTTGATCCTTGTTTGCTATGCATTTTTATCGGGAAACTCCATGTTTTAATTTTTTCTTCTTATATGTCTATTCGGGGACATCATAAAAAGGGGGAAAAAGAATTATCATGTTATGGGGGAGTTTTTGCATTATGGGGGAGATTTGATTATTAATGCTTTATTCTTATATTATTTCAAACTCGATGCGTCACGAAGGTTTTTTCTTTATCTCATATGTGTAGGTACAAATATTGAAGATCATGATGTTGCACACCCTGATGAGAAAAGCTTTGAGAGTTTTGATATTGAAGAAAAATTTGATAACTTACAAATTTTACCTTTTTAGTTTTGGGATTCATGGGAGGGTAGATTTATATAGGCATTTTGGTTTTTGATAATTCGGATGTTTTTTATGTATGTACCGGCATAGACATAGGGGTTGTAAGGAAATATTTTTATAAGTCCGTCACAATTAATTATGTCGTATACCGCTACAAGTCGTCGAAGAATTGAAGAAGTTTTCATCTACAAAAGACGAATCCGAATTACTAGTTGCCTTCAACATTCAAGCCCAAAAATATAAACTTTGGTAAGATATTGTTTTAAAGTTTCATTTACATTTCATATTAAGAGTGTTGGGATATTTAAAAAAAAATATTTTTAAAGAGGTTTTATAACTGTTTGTGAAAAATTGCTTCAACAGTTAATGTACCTCGGTTTCAATGCCAAGGTCGTTCAAGCAAGATCTCAATATCGTTCGAACGACAATGGGAAGTCGCGCATAGTCATTCGAACGACATCTATCTCGTTCTCACGAGATGTCATTCTCGTTCGAACGAGATGACTTTTAGGCTGACACGCTGCTATCTCTTTGACCGACTCAATCTTTTTATAAAAGGGATGTCAGGCCTCATTTTTTGTGCAGAGAAGAGTTTTCCAAAGTCTTTAGAGTTTTGTTTTGTTTATCTACCCAGAATCTATCTGATAACATCTTTTGGCAGAGTGTTTTATTCTCTCATTTAAGGGTTAAAATGTTTTGTTTTTAATTCAAAAAATCCCAATTACTTTTATGTGAATTGTTTTGTGGAACCCAAGAACATATTTTGCTTTGGTTTATTCTTTGTGGGGAAAACTCTACAACCGACATCTGCGTGCTATTGTGGAGTGAGTCCTTATAAAGTTCACTCTTGTGGAGAAGCCATTTTTCTTCTTCATTGCTACCCTCCTGGAAAGGGAAAGTTCCAGCCGAGACATCGAAACCGACACCTGCGGGTATTTTGTATATCACATATTTTCATTGTAATCCTTGTAAGCCGTTTTCTTATAAAATTATAGTGAAAATAAAAGGTTTTGCCCCTTTGGGGGATTTTTCCTTAAGTTTGTGTCGCATGCTTTATTTATTTTATGGTTTGACACATGCACACACGCAGTTGAATGATTTGGGGCTGATTTATTTTGGTTTAAAAATAGTCACTAATTAAATAAGGTTTAATTAGAAACTTGCGAATAAATTTAATCAATTATCACACAGTCGCACTTTTCATCCAAATGTAAAATATCTTCAGTGTTGAGCATATAAAAGAGAAAAAAGAAAAAAAGAAAAAAGAAAAAAAAATAGAGAGAAAAGAAAGGGAAAAAGGAGAGAGTTTGTAGTCAAGTCTTGTGAAATAGAGACATTTGTGCCTAAAGTGTATAACACTCTTATCATACATCCATCATCCATCCATCCTATTCTACCTCATCTCATGATATCCTTCCCATGTCATTTCCCCCTCTCCCATAAAAATCCATATTCTCCCCTAGGTGTTTGGTCAAATGAAAGTCAACGTGGTGAATAACTCGACGTCCTAACTATAGTGATTAACATTCTTTCATGAGATCATTTTTTTCCTAAATGTTCTTTGTTTCTTATATCTGTGTCAGACGTTTTACCTTGCTTACATTTACTCACCCCCTCACACACAAGAGCAACACACTTACCCTAATATCGTGAATTTGTTTGAGAGAGAGAGATCAGTGAGATTTTGAAGTTGAGGCATTGATTCCAAAAAGGAAATCTAAGAATTACTCTTATGATACTCGACCCATTTTGACTGATTCACACCACACACATGTTGAGTTCTAGGAAGAATATGCCTTGAATATTCACTTAGCTAAACCTTTTATACACTTATAGCTTGTATTTGTAACACCCCGTACTTTTACGCATAATAATTTTTATGAAAAATGGGGATTAATTAAATTAAAGGGAGAAAATTTAAATTGAAATTAATCTGATTTTATGATAATAATCACTAGCGGGATAAGAGTTAGTAATTATTGAAACAATAGTATGGCCGGGAATGAGATACATGACAATTATGTTATAAATAATTGGGACGCGTATGATACATGACAATTATGTTATAAATAATTGGGACGTGTATGAGTCGCGTCATTTGTATATATTTGGAGGATAAAAAGATAATTTATTTTTGTACAACTCGGACGACTATTTTGAGTGCGCTAGAGTGTCCGGAAGGGTCAAAATAGTCAGAAAATACTATTCGGGTATTTTATTTGGAGTTCGAGGCATTTTAACCCAAAACGACACCCCGAAGGGGTATTCTGGTCTTTAGGAATTTTAGAGTAATTAAATGGACAAAAATTGGGACTAATTAAAAGGCATTTAGGGTTAGTGGCCATCAGTTTCAACCTACGTGAGAAGAGAGGAAAAGAGAGAGAGAGAACCAAGGAAGAAGAAGGAGACTCCATTAGAGCCTTAGCCAAGCGGGTAGATCGTGTTAGGAGTATCGTTCCTATACCAATTTCTACTCGCGAATCAGAAGTTCATTTTTAAGGCAAGTGATTATCTTGATCTTCTATTAGCAATTATTACTCTTTTTAATATATGTTGAGGTTTTAGAAAAACAAATACCAATTTGGGTTTACCTGTATTGAGATCATGTAGGAAAGTTAGAGAATCTGACGGGGGTTTGCATGTAGAGGATTTTCCCCTTAATAAGAATGAGAAATTGGTGGATTAGATGTTAATCATGAAATAAAAATGGAGTTTTTATGGACGAATAATTATAGGTTTATGTTAATATGGTCGATGGTAAAATTTAGGTAATTATTGAAATTAAATGATGATTACAATGATTTGACCCCAAAACTATGCTAAGAAGCGTTCTAGAGTGACTTAGAGTATTTTGGAAACCTTTCAATTGGGTTGGAATGGATTTAGGGAAAGATTGGAGAAGAGAAAATATGGAAAACGAACTTTGGAGATGAACTGGGCGACTTCAGAAATTTCGTTAAATGTCCAGCCCAGGTCATTCGAACGAGCTCGTTCGAATGAGACTTCTAACGAGATTTCAGTGGCCCTTCTAATGAGTTTGGTGGTTCGTTCGAAGTACCTTCGTTCGAACGACCCTCGTTCGAACGACCTCGTCCGAACGTGATTTTTGGACCTTCTAACGAGATTTCAGAATGGTCTTTTTAAGCCCGATTTTGTTTTGAACTTCCCGTATGATTATTTTAATGAGTCTTAAGCTAGAATGATTGTCAAGTGACTTATATTGATAATTAATAGTGAGCGGAGAATGTGTCGACCCTCGGAAGGTATAAAATCCATAGAATTAAGGAGGTGCAAAAATACAAGATAGAGTGTACACGAATAAAGTACGGGTTATAATAAGAGATATAATATACGTGCTATAAACGCTAGACTGTGTGAAAGCTAATGAATTTATATAAGTTGTGTGATTGCTTATGGATTAAAGTATTATGTATATGACATACCTAGCTACTGGCTATCTAAAGGAGGTTAATGCGTTATGGACGACCGGATCCTGTGTGCCTTTGGGGGATTTAGAGTCGTACCACTAGAGCATGGAATCTAGGTACGGGCTATCAGTGAGAACGACAGTGATGACGATCGCATGGGTGCGCAGGTATGTGCGTATCCCATCGGCTTGGGACTTTGTTCGCCTCCAATAGGTGTTTATGTTTTTATTGGTTCTCGAGAGATTGAACCTGTTGTCCTCTATGCATGAGCTTTGCAAATGGACTAGATAACCGAGTATACGTTTGCACTAAGGGTTCTCAACTAAGGGTGCAATATTGTTGTATTTATATAAATTAATATGTATTCCTAAAGTGAATGATGTGTATACCAGAATCATGTTTGGTGTCTTATGTTGATGACGCTATTTTAAATGAACACTTATGGTATTATCAGTTGGGCATTTTGAAGAATACGAGAATAGACTAAAGTAATCCTAATTCTATATCGCAATCATAAGTACGTCGGTTGTAAGTTATTTAGGGAGACTTTCAAACATCATATTATACACTCAGTAGTCAGTCAGGGTATCATGACTAGTATGGGTAGTTAGGCTCGTTAGACGTGCACACTAGATCGAGCGGTGAGTATATCAAGTGAGTATGCTAAGTTAACTTGATTAATAATTGGGCTAATTGAATCAATTTAAGCACTTGCTATTTTAAACTGTTATCAACTCGTGATCTGACCCGGTTTTCTATATATCCTTCTATTGTTCCATTATTTTAGGTGCCCTGCCACAGGAACACCATCCTTAAGAAACTCTTTTCAGTTGTCGTGTTGTAGCTGTTGTGGAAGCTGCAGGATTATTGCTAGTAGACGACTAATCTCATTCTTTCCTTTTCAGTTATCCATTCTGTTGGACATGTCGTCCTTACTTATGTTTACTTTCAAAGATTTAGTCATTTTAAATTCTCCCTTAGATTTAGTTTCTTTAATTGGATTTATTGTATGGGATTGTACCTGGAGATGTTTACTCCAGACATTTATTTTACTTCAGTCAGACTTTACTTATATTACTGTGATGCATGGTATTTATTGGTATTCTGTTAGTAGTAGTTAATGACAAGATAAAATTTGGACATCACCCTTTTTAAATATTAGGTGGTTAGTTTTATTCAATAAAAATTTAAGATTTCGACAGTGGTGCATTATCTGAACCAACTTGATATTCTAAAATTGATTAATTAAGGACTGATCACCCGGTAATTAATTAGGCGAGGGGTGCCACTTGTGGTATCAGAGCATCAAGTTCTAGTGTCCTTAGGATCTGTACGGCTTCTTATGTTTTCACATAGCGTCCTTTGATATAGAGCCCTATTATTAGGACTGTTGCACTCCTTGATTTAGTTTTGTAGACTACGTTCTTCTGCTATAATGATGTGTATGGTCAATGGACTTATGTAATTTATTTGAATTTCAGATGTCGCTCATGAGGAAGATACAAACTAACACTGCTGAAGGAGCAAATGCGGGACAAGACCAACAAGTACCTCAGGTACACCAATGAAGAGCGAAAATCGCTGAGATAGCGAATATCGTGGCACAAGAAGTGACTACAATAATATTGCAGTACCAAAATAGCAATGTACAGCTTGTAGGGGGCTAAATAACGAGAGAAGTTGAGCAATATGACATTGCTAAAGTTAACAACAAAGGGAAAATACCGCCACAGCAGCGACAAGTTCCTTAGAGTCGTCAAGGACGTGAGAATAATAGAAAGGGCGGGAAGAGCCAAACCCATAAGAGCCAACAAAGACAGGAGAAGAGGGCTACCACCAAGAGGTGTTTTAAATGTGGGAAAATTGGCCATACCTGTCGGGACTGCCCAGATTCGGCTGGTGAGGATCCTGATCCCAATCGGCAAGGACAACAAGGCATAAGAAGGAAAAGCGTTTCAGGGTCAGTGTCATAAGTGCAAAAAATAAGGTCACCGGTGGAGGCCGGTGGAGGGACTGCCCTCAACAAGATAAAGTAATAGGACATGATGCCCAATATGAGGAAGCCTGGATAATTACCCCACATCACAGGCACCACAACAACATCAAGGAGTACAGCATGGATGTATCTATAATGCCCGATATTCCGTTATGCCACTGATACCGCAACCATCACCTGGGTTTGGAGGTACGGTACTTCATTAATTATAATGTCTTTTAAGAAAAAAAGGAAATCTCTAATAACTTAGATGTGTTACAGTATAGTACTAATATTACGAGAAACGTTAGCGTAGAATGCAGTAGTATCCTGAATTTCGAATTAGTTAACGACGGTTTGAGTGATAATAGACCACTACAGTAGTATTTTTGTGTTCATTAGAAATTGAACTAAGTGTCACTTGAGAAGAGGCATGTCTATATATACATATTTTTAGTTGGTAGCGTGTAAAGACTTCGTAAAGTACGTCATCTAATTCTATCTAATCCTGGTGGGTAGAGACGTATATTAATTCAAGATTTGATGAAATGTTTCTGAGCATGAGGATTACACATAGTGTATACTAAAGTCTAATGCCAAGTTAGTAGGAGGAATGTGTTGAGTGTAGCCTCACGTGTCATGAGAATAGGTAAGTTAATTTCTTAGCAAGAAGTAAGGATACAGGGTACAAGTCAGATACTGATGGTCCCAAATATCCTTGACTGACAACGTTAGATAGTAGTGTATTAGGGGGGTTCCTTATTTGGATTTCGCTTTGCGAGACATCCCGTGCATGAAACCTAGCGAATGTCGGGAGCTTGGAGTATTTGGCCTTTAGTACACGAATTAGTACCCTAATTGTCATCTGTAAAAGGGAACGATAACTTAAGCGTTGTCAAAAGTTTTACCTCGTAAATAAATGGAAGCGAAAAGGAAACTATTATGGCTACGATTATTAGACTGATTGAGCTTAACCCTATCGAACCTTGGAAGTTACAAGGTCATGTAGAGAAGCAGTTTGGCCAGGGGTTTATTCGTAGGAGTACTTCACCTTAGAGTGCCCCTGTGCTATTCGTTAAGAAGAGAGATGGATCGTTACATGTGTATTGATTACCGAGAATTGAATGAAGTCACGATACAGAACAAATATCCGTTGCCTAGAATCAATGACTTATTCGACCAATTGAGAGGAGTGGCTTTCTTCTCAAAGATTGATTTGAGATCGGGGTACCATCAGCTACGTATCAGGGAATATGACGTGTCGAAGACTGCTTTCCTGCAAGATATGGTTCCTATGAATTCAGGGTTATGCCTTTCGGACTAACCAATGCCCCAGTTGTGTTCATGGACTTGATGAACAGGGTGTTCAGAGAGTTCTTGGACCAGTTCGTCATTATATTCATAAAAGACATTCTGGTTTACTCACAAATCGAGGGGGACCATGATGAGCACTTTAGGCAAGTTTTGCAGACACTGTGCCAACATCAGTTGTACGCAAAATACGAGAAATGTGGGTTTTGGATAAAGGAGGTACAGTTTTTGGGGCATATCACCTCCGATAGAGGGATATCTGTGGATCCAGGGAAAGTGTCAGCGGTGAGGGAGTGGGGACAGCCCACGACACTGAGCGAGATACGTAGTTCCTTGGGTTTAACCGAATACTACAGGAGGTTCATTCGAGGGTTTTCGAAGATAGCGGGCCCGTTAATGCACTTAACTCGCAAAGGGGTGACATTTGTCTAGAGTGACGCCTATCAGTTGGCCTTCGATGAGTTGAAAGATAAGTTAACCTCAGCACCAGTTTTAGCATTACCCAGGCCGGGAGTGGAATATCTAGTCAATATTGATGCATCCTTATTAGGACTTGGAGGTGTACTTCAGCAGGAAGATCAGGCTATAGATTATGCCTCCCATAAGCTTAAGCCTCACGAGAGGAATTACCTCACCCACGACTTAGAGTTAGCAGCAGTCGTGTTCGCACTTTGGATTTGGAGACACTACCTCCTAGGGGAGAAATTTTGCTTATTCACGGACCATAAATCACTACAGTACCTCTTCACGCAGAAGGAATTAAATATGCATCAACGTCGGTGGCTCGAGTTCGTGAAGGACTATCAATTTGATATCTAATACCACCCGAGGAAGGCTAACGTGGTAGCAGACGCGTTGACGCGTTGAGCCGTAGGCCAGTTGGTGAGGTGGCCAAGGTGTGGAAAGCAAAATGGAAGGAGTTAGGGAACTAGGATGCGGTGGCTCGATTGTTTATGTCTACAATGATGATCATGCCCCAAATCATAATGGGAATAGTACAGGGTCAGGCAGATGATCCGTTCTTCCAAAGTCAGATAGTGAAGCTTATAGTCGAGGGGGCTGAGTCTTACACCGTGGGTTTAGACGGGAGCCTACGTTTTAATGGGAGATTGGTTATTCCCGAGGGTAAAGATTTGTGATACAAGGTGATGACAGAGTCACACGGTTCTCGATTTACAGTGCATCCCAATGGGGATAAGATGTACCAGGACATGCGTAGACAGTATTGGTGGAGCAGAATAAAGAAGGATATTACTGAGTTCGTCTTGAAATGTGACACTTGTCAATTGGTAAAGGAGGACCATCATAGGTCGACAGGACTTCTATAGCCATTAGAGGTTCCTATGTGGAAATGGGAGAGCATTTCCATGGATTTCATCACGGGATTACCTACATCGCGTAGGGGTCACGACTCGATATGGGTGGTAGTGGATCGGTTGACCAAGGTAGCCCACTTTCTGCTAGCCAAGACAGACTACACCGTGGGACAGTATGCCCAGTTATTCATAGCAGAGATAGTTAGACTCCACGGAGTGCCTCTCAATATTGTGTCTGATAGAAATAAGGTGTTCATTTCTCGATTTTGGGAAAGTTTTCAGGAGGCATTGGTTATGGAGTTGTGACTGAGCATAACCTACCACCCGCAGACGGATGGTCAGATAGAGCGAACGAATCAGATGTTAGAGGACATGTTACGAATGTGCATCATTAATTTTAGCAAAAGTTGGGAGCAGTATCTTCCACTGATGGAGTTTGCCTATAACAACTCCTACCAATTTACTATCAATATGGCTCCATTCGAGGCCCTATACGGTAGACCTTGTCGTTCCCCAACATATTGGCTAGAGGTGGGGGGACAACAAGTTACTAGTTTCGGAGGTGATTCAAGATACTTCAGTGAAGGTAGAGTTGATACGGAGCCGTATTCGAGTTGCTCAGGATCGGTAGAAGAGTTACGCTGATGCCAAACTTTACTTTAGAGAGTTCAATATTGGGGATCAGGTGTTACTTCAAGTGTCCCCTATGAAGGGAGTTATGTGTTTTGGGAAGAAGGGAAAGTTGGCGCCTAGGTATGTAGGGCCAATCCCCATTATTGAGAGGATTGGCCTAGTTGCTTATAGACTTGGGTTATCGGAGCACTTGCATAGAGTCTATGACGTGTTTCATATCTCTTCGCTGAGGAGATTTCTTCGAGATGATTTGCCCCATACTCACATTGCGTTAGAGGAGATAGACTTACAGCCTAATAGCTCCTACGAGGAGGGGTCGGTTTCTATCTTAGACCGTGGCGAGATGAAATTGAGGTCGAAAGTAGTACCACTAGTACGTGTCCAGTGCCGGCACCATAATGTTGAGGAATCAACTTAGGAGCGCGAGGATGGCATGCGTGAACGTTATCCAGAGTTATTCTTGCTAGGTATATATATATATATATATATATATATATATATATATATATACATATTCTTCTACGAATCTCAGGACGAAATTCTGTTATTAGGGGGAAGTACGTAATACCCCGTACTTTTACGCATAATAATTTTTATGAAAAATGGGGATTAATTAAATTAAAGGGAGAAAATTTAAATTGAAATTAATCCGATTTTATGATAATAATCACTAGCGGGATAAGAGTTAGTAATTATTAAAATAATAGTATGGCCGGGAATGAGATACATGGTAGTTATGTTATAAATAATTGGGATGCGTATGATACACGGCAATTATGTTATAAATAATTGGGACGCGTATGAGTCACGTAATTTGTATATATTTGAAGGGTCAAAAGATAATTTACTTTTGTATAACTCGAACGACTATTTTGAGTGCGCCAGAGTGTTTGAAAGGGTCGAAATAGTTAGAAAATACTATTCGGGTATTTTATTTGGAGTTCGGGTCATTTTAACCCAAAACGACACTCCGGAGGGGTATTTTGGTCTTTAGGAATTTTAGAGCAATTAAATGGACGAAAGTTGGGATTAATTAAAAGGAATTTAGGTTTAGTGGGCGTTAGTTTCAACTTACATGAGAAGAGAGGAAAAGTGAGAGAGAACCAAGGAAGACGAATGAGACTCCATTAGAGCCTTAGCCAAGAACTCAACCTTTCACAACAAAAAACACACCAGCGCGTTGATCGTGTTAGGAGGATCGTTCCTATACCAATTTCAACTCGTGAATCAGAAGTTCATTTTTAAGGTAAGTGATTATCTTGCTCTTCTGTTAGCAATTATTACTCTTGTTAATATATTTTGAGGTTTTAGAAAAACAAATACCAATTTGGGTTTACCAATGTTGAGATCATGTAGGAAAGTTAGAAAATCTTATGGGGGTTTGCATGTTGAGGATTTTCCCCTTAATAGGAATGAGAAATTAGTGGATTAGATGATAATCACGAAATAAAAATTGAGTTTTTATGGATGAATAATTCTAGGTTTATGTTAATATGGTTGATCGTAAAATTTAGGAAATTATTGAAATTAAATGATGATTAGAATGATTTGACCCCAAAACTATGTTAAGAAGTGTTCTAGGGTGACTTAGAGTAGTTTGGAAACCTTTCAATTGGGTTGGAATGGATTTAGGGTGAGATTGGAGAAGAGAAAATCTGGAAAAACAAACTTTGGAGATGAACTGGGCGACTACAGAAATTTCGTTAGAAGTCAAGCCTAGGTCATTCGAACGACCTCGTTCAAACGAGTCTTCTAACGAGATTCCAGTAGACCTTTTAACGAGTTTGGTGGTTCGTTCGAAGTACCTTCGTTCAAATGACCCTCGTTCGAACGAGATTTCTAGGCCTTCTAACGAGATTCCAGAATGGTCTTTTTAAGCCCGATTTTGTTTCGAACTTCCCGTAGGCTTATTTTAATGAGTGTTAAGACAGAATGATAGTCGAGTGACTTATATTGATAATTAATCATGAGTGGAGAATGTGTCAACCCTCGGAAGGTATAAAATCCATAGAATTAAGGAGGTGAAAATATACAAGGTCGAGTATACACGAATAAAGTACGGGTTATAATAAGAGATATAATATACATGCTACAAACACTAGACTGTGGGAAAGCTAATGAATTTATTTAAGTTGTGTGTATGCTTATTGATTAAAGTATTATGTGTATGACATACCTAGCTACTGGCTATCGAACGAAGGTTAACGCGTTGTGGACAACCGGATCCTGTGTGCCTTCGGGGGATTTAGAGTCGTACCACTAGAGCGTGGAATCTAGGTATGGGCTATCAGTGAGAACGATAGCGATGATGATCGCATGGGTGCGTAGGTATGTGTGTAGCCCATCGGCTTGGGACTATGTTCGCCTCCAATAGGTGTTTATGTTTTTATTGGTTTCTCGAGAGAATGAACCTGTTGTCCTCTATGCATGAGCTTTGTAAATGGACTAGATAGCCGAGTATGCGTTAGCACTAAGGGTTCTCAACCAAGGGTGAAATATTATTGTATTTATATAAATTAATATGTATACCTAAAGTGAATGATGTGTATACCAGAATCATGTTTGGTGTCTTATGTTGATGACGCTATTTTAAATGAACACTTATTTTATTGTCAGTTGGGCATTTTGAAGAATATGAGAATAGACTAAAGAAATCCTAATTCTATATCGAAATCATAAGTACGTCGGTTTTGAGTTATTTAGGGAGACTTTCAAACATCATATTATACACTTAGTAGTTAGTCAGGGTATCATGACTAGTATGGGAAGTTAGGCTCGTTAGACATGCACACTAGATCGAGGGGTGAGTATCTCAAGTGAGTATGCTAAGTTAACTTGATTAATAATTGTGCAAATTGAATCAATTTTAGCACTTGCTATTTTAAACTATTGTCAATTCGGGCTCTGACCCATTTTTCTATATATCTTTCTATTATTCCATTATTTTAGGTGTCCATCCATAGGGACACAAGACTTAAGAGACTCTTTTCAGTTGTCGTGCTGTAGCTGTTGTGGAAGCTGCAGGATTATTGCTAGTAGACGACTCATCTCATTCTGTCCTTTTCAGTTATCCATTCTGTTGGACATGCCGTCCTTCCTTATGTTTACTTTCAGAGATTTAGTCATTTTAAATTCTCCCTTAGATTTGGTTTCTTTAATTGGATTTATTGTATGGGATTGTGCCTGGAGATGTTTACTATAAACACTTATTTTACTTCAGTCAGACTTTACTTATGTAACTGTGATGCATGGTATTTATTGGTATTCTGTTGGTAGTAGTTAATGACAAGATAAAATTTGGACATCACCCTTTTTAAATATTAGGTGGTTAGTTTTATTCAATTAAAATTTAAGAGTTCGACAGTGGTGCATTATCTGAACCAACTTGGTATTCTAAAATTGATTAATTAAGGACTGATCACTCGGTAATTAATTAGGCGGGGTGTCACAGTATTCCTCAAAATATTTATCTCGTGATGGATTGTGCGATTATTCTATGTCTAATAAGAGATTAACTACCGTTGCAAATAAAGAATTTTATGGGTATATTCCATGCAAAGCCTCACGAGACAAAACTCATCATGTAGGGCAACTTATAGGTTTAAAGGCTTGTTGCACATGTTAAGTGCAATCTCAAGTGCCCGCAAAAGTGGTACACTTTTGATTTCTTACCTTTCGGTCTCTCTATATTTTGCTCGAGGGCTAGCAATGTTCTGTTTTGGGGTGGTGTGATAAATAATTAAAAGTGTTTAATTAATACCCCATATAGATAATTTTTAATTGATAATTCTCGATAAAATGGGTTTTATGAGCTTATATGTCTATCTTGTAGGTTAAACGCCACTTGTGGAGTTCAAACGCTTAAATCAAGAAAAAATGCGGTGCAGATGTGGCTAAATACCTAACCCTGACCCGTAACCTTCACCTTAACCTATTCCCGAGCCTTGTGTGTTTAGTTTGTACCTTTTATTTTTATTTTTATTATTATTTTTTAGATTTTTATTTGAGTTATTTTTAATTTTTAGGATTTATTTTATATTTTATTTAGAATTTTGTATATATTTTTAGGATTTATTTGTGCGTCGTGTGAGTTTTTAATATTTTGTTTTATTTTACTTTATTTTCTAGTGCTCTTATAGTTTTTAGGCGTCCATGTTATTAGATTTTTATATTATTTATTTTTACTTTTTATTAGTTTAGTTTTTTTTTATTATTTTATTTTATCTTATTTATTTTTAATATTGTTAAGGTAGTTTTATTGTTTTTATTTTATTTTGAGTTTTAATTTTTTTAGTTTTTTTTATTATTAATAGATTAGGGTTTTAGTTTTTTTTTTAGATTTTAACCTTTTTAATTAGGTAGTCTTGTTTTATTCTTTTTTTTATAAGGGTACAAACTAAATACACACATACACACTATCATACACACTCCTACACCTAAATACTCACTCGTCCTCATCCTTATCCCATACACCTCACTACACTTAATCAAACACACATCATCTTCTACCTCCCAATAATATCTCTCCCCTCTCTAAACCTCTATTATCACACCAACTCAAAACCTCCACCTCCATTCTAAACCCAATACCCATCTCATCCCATTTCCTCAATTCAACCCATAAAACCCAAGATCACCAACACATACCCACAACCACCTAACCCGCAACCCAAATCAGATCTACCATGACCCAAGTACCAATCAACCCACCAAAACCATAACAACCTAAAATCGATCCAACCTAATTTCACCTACCTGCCTATATCAACCAAACCCAAACTCAACTCCGGCGAAACCCACCTTCGATCCCAACCTTATAACTCCTCCTAATGCCGGTGGCTACAACCCAGCTATTCTGACCCGTTGCCAACCAGTCGGATTATGACCCATTTCAAACCTTTATCTCCGACCGGTTTAACTTAGTTCGAATCCACAGCTTGAACCTAACCAGCCCCTATCCCATACCTGCCATGCCCATACGTGATACAAAGTTAACCCCAATTGCTAAGACCCATTTCACCATAACTCACTTCATTCTTCTATCTCCTTACCCGATTATAATCCCAAACACAAAACAAACCAACAAATAAAAACCCATGTGTTTAATACCCCTTTTTAACCCAATACCCAATTTACCCCCAACTACCTTATTTCCCCATTTAACATCCCAACACCCACTTCTTCCACACGTCACTCAACGATTCCAATTTTAACCTCACTTACCCTTATCATACCTCTCACCTCTCATGCACAATTACAATATCCAAATTGCCCTTGCCCCATGTGACCTAATTTTTTAAGAAGACCCATGCTCATTATAAAAGAAGAAGAAGGAAGTTAGAGAGAGGAAGAACACCAATTTTTTATATTACTTTTTTTTCAGTTTAGAGAAAAAAAAGAAGAAAAAAAAATAATAATAATAAAGTGAGTATTTGTAATTATTTTGAGAGATTGTTGAAGTATTCAAGAATTGAAATTTAATTGAAGAATTTTGGGTTTGATCATCATCTCTCTAATTACTCATTTCATTCTTTTAATTGCTTATTATTATTGTTGGATGATGATTATAGAGGGCTAATCTCCCAATCAAGGGAAGAATTGAAGCCCCAATGAATCCAATTGATTTAGTTTGTTAATTATAATTTTGTTGATTTTCTTTGATTAGTAAATTTAATTCCTACTCTTATTTTCGCACCGAGAAATGGAAAATCATCCTTGAGAAATGATTGAGAATTGTGTTAACATTTTATCATCTGATTCAAACTAGAGATGGGCTTATCAAATTGATTAAAATCTTAATATAATTTTTAGTCGCTCTTATTTTATTTTGTCTAATTAAAATTAGTTGAGTGAATTGATCCTAGCGAGTGATTCATTTGATTAATTTTGATTCATTAAGAGTAGTGTTTGTTGGAATTAAAATTACTTTTCTAAAAGAATATTTAATTAATTCATTAATGTTGTGAGAATTACCTTTTGAGTTAAATGAATATTTTGGAAATTGATCAAATTAAAATAGTTAAGGTTAGATTAATTTGTGTGAAGTGGGGGTGGATTTACATCCCTTGAACTTTTTCTCTCATTTAATTACATCTCACTCACTTTCATCACAGACTTTTTCATATTTCTTTACACTTTTACTCTAATTTAATTAGCTTTTTTTATTTAGGTTTTAACTTAATTCACCATCATCTGAAAAATGTTTTAATATTGAAAAAGCTTAAAAAATAGAAAAAGTAAAAAGTCTAAAAAGAAATTAAATAAAAAATGAATTGCATTACTTTTTAATTGTTTCACTCCTTAGATTAAGATTAATTCACCTACTTACCTCTACACTCTAGTTTATTATATTTTTATAGGTATTTGAAGGTGTTGATTAACTTGGCTTCAATAATGACATACCGCAAAAGCTAAGTTATCAGTCCATAGAAACTTTTGATCATTTATTGGTTAAATGTCATGTAGCTAAGGAGGTGTGGAACTATTTTGGGGCCAAACGTGGAATTATTATGAACTTCCAAACCTATAAAAACATGTATATTTCTTAGTGGTTGAAAATGCCAAATAGAAATCATGAATAATTCATCTAATCAAACCTACCTAAAATCATCACGTGGGAGATATGGACAACTAGGAATCTTAAGCACTTTGAGAACACCTCTATGAAATTAGAGAATATTATTTATCATGCTTCAGCTTTAATTTCTAATCTTTCTTCAATTAATGTTTTTAAAGACCGGTGCAAGGACGAAGATGAATATGCTATCAATTAGTTCAAGATAAAAATCAACCCTAAATTTGTCTCCATTTTCAAATGTGTTTGGGCAAAACCTCAAGAGGGATAGTTCAAGATCAATATAGATGGAGCTTATCAAGGCAATCTTGGCCCTTATGGCATATGGGGAGTTGTTCGGGACCATAAAGGATATTTCTTGGTAGATTTTAGGATTTCTTTGGGCAAAAAGAATTCAATTTAAGATGAATATCTTGCCTTGTCTGAAGGTATTAATATTTGCAAGCAATTTAACTGTGTTAATATGACCATTAAGTTTGACTCAAAGATGCTAGTAGACTTGATCTTGAAAAAAGGAAAACCCTCTTGGCTAATCAAAGAGGATTTACAAAGAATTCAAATACCTCCCACCTTCATTATCACTCATGTTCAAAGAGAATTTAATACTGTAGCTGATGCTCTAACTTCAATGAGAGCTTTTACTCTAAATCCAGAGTTCTTTTGGAATTCCTCATCTTTTCATCCAATTATAAAAGGTCTTATAAACTTGGATAAATAAGTTTTTCCTCATATTATGAAGAATGAATGGTAATGTAATGGGGATATATATAAAGCTCTTAGTTTATTGATTTTCATTAGTTTAGTTTCTCATTGTAATGGGGATCTTTATAAATCCCCAAATTTTTAAGCTTTCCTTAAAACTAGAGCATTAAGCTTAACTTCTATTTTCTTGTGAGAGCTTTTTCCATGGAGAGACTATTTATCTATTGGTACTTATAATTAAACGTGTGGGGGTTCCGTCCCTCTTTGATAAAAAAATAGGTTTTCTTTCATAACCGTAAACATATTCACATCCCATTCAGATTTATACATAGCGAATTTTCTACAAATTTCTGTTCATAGTTGCCTGTAGTTCCTTCGCGGAGATTTTATCATAAAGTTTTAGAAATATGGTAATATGCTAAATCCGAATTGTATTTTGTTAATAATGTTTTTTAATACTCTGTAAAAATTGGTTTATGGAAAACTTCCTCTCTCTCTCTCGAAAACCCTTCTAGGATTTGCATGGCGTCTCAAGAAACTGAGACCACATTCACACCTAAACTCCTGATCCAATCAACATTTGGGCATGATCATTTATTTCTGTAGTGTCCAACAAACCTATGCAAGAAGTGAAACTCAAGACTCCTTCTTGGTATAATGGAGACACCACTATTATTTTTTACAAAGAGGACGTTGATGTTTTAGTAGAACCTTTCAAGTATGCGATCATTGGTAAATTATCGCATGGTAGACCAAGCATGGATAAGATTAGAAAAAAAAGTTTTAATGGTTGATCTGAAACAAGATTGTACTGTTGGCTTGTTAGATAACAAACATGTCTGGTTTAGATTAAATTGTGAAGAAGATTTTGTACGTTTATGGACAAAAGAATAATGGTTCTCAGGAGATTTCCCATGAGAACATTCAAACGGATTCCCCTTTGGAAGATAAAAGAAGAAAGTTCAGTGGTCCCTATTTGGATTAACTTACCCAACCTCCCAATTCATTTATTTGCAAAATTATATTTGTTCTCTATATCTCAGTTGACAGGCAAACCTCTCAAGATGTACTCATTAATAATTACCCACCCGAGACCAAGTTTAACAACAGTGTGTGTTGAGATAAATCTGATTCAAGATAAACCAAGAGGAATTTGGATTAGTGTAGGTGACACTACTTCTAGTAAGAGGTAATTTATGAAAATCTCCCTGATTACTGTTTACAATGTATGAAAAAGGGCCATAAAGAAGAAACCGATATTTTCTTGAAGAATTTTAAGGAAGATAACAATGAAAACCACAAGAAGAACAAATAAGTTTACCAACTCAAAACCAAACCTTTGCAAAACCAAACCCAAAACCTCAACCAAGAACCTTAAACTGTTGCCCAAAACTCATTCCCAATTTCTATTGACCAATGCATGAATCCTAATGTAAAACAAATTGACCTCTCAATCCAAAAAACCAAATACCAAAATCCTACCCCAATAGACCTTGAAGACAATTCCACCCCTACAAACAATTCAAAAAAGAGTAATCAAATCATTGTTAACCAAGACCAATCATTAAAAACTTTCCTTCAAATTCCCTTACTTAAAGTTAATTACCCTAAATTCCAACCATATAAATAAGTTCAATCATTATGAGATTTCATCTCAAGAAGCTGTTAGAGTTGATGAGTTAAATCTTTCCCCAAAGGCCATAAAAATGGCAGTCCATGATATCCTTTAGCAAAAAGAAAAAGGATATGATTCGAACTTTTTCAAGAGGAAAAAAGGAATCAGAGTGTTGTAGGAGGATCTTAAAAAAATCTCTACTTGGATTGATAAAAGATGGCAGTACTATCAAGAAAAATAAAGAAGAGGTGCTCATAAGGATGGAATGGTATAGACAAATAACTTTGTTAAAGAAGATAACAACAAAAAAATTGCTAAAGACCTAATGTTTAAAAGGATTACTAGATATCAATTGAAATTTAATGAGAGAAACCCCCGCCAGTGTCTCAATGATAAATTTCTTAAGCAAGAATGCACAAGGAGTGGCTAACAAGCCAACTAGTAGAAAGATCTAAAGTCTTATAAACAAATATATCCCTCCAGCAATGGCTATTATTGAACCTAAAGTGGTTAATAATAATTTGGATAAGTATTTGCTAAAGTGAAATTTTGATAAGCCCATTTCTAATAAATCCAATAAAATTTTTTTGTGGAGATTAGGATTAAATGTTCAGGTTATCTTGAATGAGGAGAAATTTTTTACTCTAAAAATACAAAAGATGAGAGGAGAAGTCTTTGGAGTCATCTAGAATTCATTACTAATAATTATGGGGATATAGCTCAAATTTTCATTGGAGATTTTAATGTTGTTTCCAGTCAAGAAGAAAAAATAGGGGGTAACTCCATTGATTTTCATTCAGTGGAAGACTTTAAAGATTATGTAAATTATTGTGGTCTCTTTTATTTGGGCTAACAAGGGCCTAAATTAACTTGGAGTAACTATAGAGTGGAAGATGCTGCAATTTGTGGTAGGATGGATAGACCCTTATGTAACCTCAAATGGTCTACTAAATTTCTAAAGTATTCAATCACTCATTTATCCAAAAGAAGTAATGACCATTCTCCTCTTATTCTTGCCATTGAAAGCCAATTGGATTTTGTTCCCAAACCTTTCATTTTTCAAAAAATGTGGATTTCTCATAAATCTTTTCTCTATACTGTTGCAAATTCTTGGTTCATTCCAACATATGGAAGACATGTGGTCAACTTCTGAGTTAAGTTACACAGATTGAAAGCTGATCTCAAGACTTTTAAAAACCTGTTCCAGAATATTATTGACCTCGAGGATGATGTAATATCACTAGAGAATGAATTTAAAACTACTCCATCTCAAGAAAATAGATTGGACATGTAAGAATCAAGAAATGATCTTAATGCAGCCTTGAATCAGGCGGAGATATATTGGAGATATAAATAAAAGATTAAATGGCTTAATAAAGGAGATAATAACACAAAAAAAATTCATGCTTATGTTAAAGCTAGAAAAAGTAGATTGGCTATATTTAAAAATAGAGATGAAGATGATAATCTAAGGGAATCTGCAGAAGATGTTGAAAGAATTTTTGTAAACCACTTCACTGAAAGGTGGACAACTGACTTGGTGGATATTGATGAAGATCTTATCGATGTAATTCCAAAAGTTATAAATGAGGAGTTAAATGATATGATTTCTTTAGTCCCTGGAGAACAGGAGGTTTTAGAAGCCATTAAGAAATTGAATGAAGATAACTGTCCTGGTCCTAATGGATTTAATGGAGTATTTTTCAATTGTTGTTTACAGATCATCAAAGAGGACCTTATTAAAGATATTAAAGCTTTCTTTGTAAATGAATCTATTCCTAGGAGTTGGACAGCTACAAATGTTATGTGTATTCCAAAAGTGAAGCTTCCCAATAATTGTTCTCAGTTTAGACCAATTAGCCTTAGAAAATTTTCCAAAAAAGTAATCTCCAAAATTCTTAATTCAATACTTAGACAATTTCTTCCTTTGATCATCTCTCGCAACCAAAGTGGCTTTTTCAATGATAGAAATATCCATGATAACATCCTATTGACTCATGAGATGGTTAGTTTGCTCAACAGGAAAAATCATGGTACTAATGATACTAATAAGTTGGACATAGAGAAAGCCTATGATAGAGTCTTTTGAAGTTTTCTCATTAAAGAGCTTAAAAGTTTTTACTTTAATGAAATATTTATTAAATTCATTTGGAGATTGCTTTCAAATAATTGGTTCTCCATCCTCATCAATGGCAAACCCTTCATCTTTTTCAATCTTCTAGAGGTTTGAAACAAGGTAATTTAATCTCTCCTTCTCTTTTTATTATTCTTGCTGAAGTAATATGCAGAGGTTTGAATAAGTTAGCTGAGAACAAGAAGATTAGTCCATTTTCTCATCCTCCAGGTAGATCTATAATTACTCACTTAAGTTTTATCGATAACGGGATAATTTTTATCAATGGCAAGAAAAGGAGTATTCAAAACCTAATGTTGTTTCTTGATAAATATGAAAAATCTCCAGGTCAATACATTTATAGAGAAAAGAGTAGTTTCACAGTGGCAGATGGAATCTCTTTGGCTAGAAAGAAAGATATAATATCTCAATTGGGATTGAAGTTTAAGAAGCTTCCTATTGTCTATATAGGAAGTTCTCTTTTCAATAGCAGAAATAAGGATTTTTTTACATTGATTTGATTAAAAAGATAAGGAGTAAATTTATGGGTTGGAAAACTAAGTACATATCTTCTGTAGGCAAACTGGTGTTAATAAAGCATGCTTTATCTTCCATTCCTATTTAAACTTTGGCTGCATTGAATCCTCCTAAAGCTGTCATTAGGAGAATTCATAAAATTTTCAACAGTTTCTTTTAGGGGTCTAATGGGAGTAGAGGTCAGAAGAAAGCCTTGATTAGATGGGATATCATGTGTATGCCCCCCTGAAGAAGGTGGTATTGGGTTAAGATATCTCAATGATGTGACTAAAGCTTTTTCATACAAGTTACCTTGGAGGCTTAACCATTCTAAGAGTATTTGGAGCAGGTTCTTGACGAAAAAAATACAAGAAGTCTATGCAATAAGGTTTCAATGGTTCTCATATTATTAAAAGGATAAGAAATATTTAAGAATATGTATTAAAGCATACTGAAGTTTTAGACGAAGAAGTTATTTGGAAGCCCTTTTTTGATGGTAACTTCTCAATTAAATCTTCTTTCCAGTTGTCTAGAAGATCAAAAGCTAGTAGAACCAGTTGGAAGATGTTATGGTCCCCTATTATTCCATTTAAAATTTCTTTTTTTTTCTTGGAAGTTGCTAAAAGAAGCCATCCCAACAGATGACAAAATTAAGAGAATTAGTATCAGAAAATGCTCTTGGTGTCAATGTTGCAAGTCCAATGAAGAATGTATAAACCATTTGTTATTGGGTGGATCAATTTCACAAGAAATTTGGAATTTCTTTCTTAATATTATTGAAGTAATCCCCTCATTTGAATCCATTAAAGCAATGTTTGGTAGATCTCTAAAGGTAAAGGTATGTTTCAAAAGAGCTTTTTTCAAATCCTCCCTCTTGTGATATTATGGGAAGTTTGAAAAGCTAGATACCAAAACCTTTTTTATGGTCTAGAGATAAAAAAAGATAAAATCATCCACAAATCATTCAAATTGTCTCCTCTTTTGTTTCTAACAAGTTTTTTTCTAGGTCCTATGTTTTTTAATCCAAGATTTCATGATGTTTTCAAGATCAAAATCAACAGGCGGAAGCAGCATTTTATTATTGTCAGCTTAACCAGACCCCTAATTGTTCCAATGTTGATGGATCTAGCATTGACAACCCTAGTGATTGTGGAACCAGAGGTATTTTAAGAGGTCATAATGGAGAGTTTTGTTTGCTTTTTTAGAATTCATAGGCCAATCGTCTAGTTTGATAGCTGAAATCAAAGCCATTAAAGAAGGCATTGACTAGATTTCTAAGGCAGGATTCTCAAATGTTCAAATTGAATCAGACTCAAAGTCAATTATCATGATGCTCACTGATCAATAAAAGCATCCATGGATAGAAAAGAAGTCAATAAATGAGTTAAAAGGTTTGATCATTGACTATGGGTTCAAAATAGACCATATATGGAGAGAAAAGAATAATGTTGCTGATGCTCTGGCCAAATTATCTTCATCTTCAAAGGAATCAAAGTGTTTTGATAGATTTTATCATCTCCCTCATTTAATCAAAGCAACTCTGAATATGGATAAACTAGGTATGCCTAGTATTAGATTGTCCTAATTTTCTTTATATTTTCATTTGCTTTGTAAGACACCTTGGAAAGGTTCTTTCTACTTCTAATAAAATCTTATGAAATTAATATCCTCTTCTAGAAAAAAAGTAAAGATTGGTTTATGCTTTATTTATCCCCGTTATATAAATCTAATTATACTCTATTAAGATGATTGGTTTATGGTACTCTAATTATATGATGTTAACATTGGTCTATTTAAATATATTTTAGGATTTTGGATTAGTTGTTCCTCGTTGTTTACAGAACCCACTTTATTAAGATTCTATGTTTTTTAGTTCATGAATCTACTCTCTTAACATTGTTTTTTATTCCTGAGCCTACTCTGTTAATTTTTTATTTTATTTCTACGATTGTTTATATATATATATATATATATATATATATATATATATATATATATATATATATATATATATATATATTTCAATAAGGTGTTACCCATTATATACATCTTAACTGTACTCCGTTAACATTATGTTTTTTTCTATTTATTTATACTTTATAAAGAATGTTTTTTTAAAATTTATCCTCTATTAAGATGTGATTTTTGTATTTATATTAAGTTATATGATTCTCTATTATATGCATCCTAAATAGTTTCGTTACGTCTGCCATATTAGGATTATTTGTTCGCAGTTTAAAACATTTCTTGCCAAATAATCCATTTTTATTTCAAGGCAACTTTTTTTACTTCATTTAGTGTGTGTGTGTGTGTGTGTGTATATATATATATATATATATATATATTAGTCCTTTTTATTTTGAGAAGCCTATTTTTTAATTTATTGCATTTTAATTTTTACAAACTATACCAACATATGTGTTCACATAACCCTTTAGTATCTCAAAGCCATTTTTCTTTAAAAGAAACCCAACCGTTCTATAGCAACTTGATCTAGGAGATATTGATTATATTTATTATTATATTTTTGATGGATTTGACTAATTATATGTAATATGTAAAGTGCTTGTATTCAATTATCATTTTATCACCATCTTAGTCTTTTTATATGTTTCGGATTTCAGGTGTTCGACAATATGCCAATACTAAAAATAAAAATATTGTATCTTGGTACATTATGCATTTTGACCATTACCTATTTTTCATTCTAGTAATATCCTTTTTTTAGAGGAGTCAACATGATTCAATACATCCTACCATTGTTTCCTATCTCTCTCCTTTGTAAGTTTTCCATCTATTTGATTGGTTATGCTCTTCATTTTGTTTAATAGTTTATGCTCAATATGTTCCATTCTACTTTGATCATTTTATTTTTTTCCAAGATAAAAAACCGCAACACATTAAATCTAGAACAATCACCCTAATTAGTTTTTAAAAATATAAAATGGAAAATAAATTACAAGAACTTCAACAAATGGACCGCTCATTGGGGAGGGCTAAAGTCTAGTTATAACTCTAAAACAAAATATCGTACTAAATGTTCCCACATTTCTAAGGCATCCATATAGAAATCCTCCCATCCATATTATTAAACTATGTGGGAAGGGGCAAATCATTAGCCACGTTTAATAATGTGAAAGGGTTTCTTACACTGTTCCCATTTCTCAAATTCCCCTTCCCTAGAACCTCTGATATCCCTTCCATCTATTCTCTATCCTTTTTTCCACATTCATATACTCGTCTATAATTATTTGGCTTACTAGTATAAGTCTAAAGACATAAGGAATCCACTCATTCCCTTTTTTTTTATCATATACGACTTCAACTATACCTCATTTCATTATTATCTAATTTTTTTTCATTTAACGAAGTGTTTACTTTGTATATATAAGTATTTATACAAAAGTCCATTAGTCATATAATATTAGTGTGCAAATATATATATATATATATATATATATATATATATATATATATATATATATATATATATAACCAAAACACATATCTCAAACCCATATGACTCCTATTTTTCCCCTTTATTTCTTCTCAACATTTTTTTAACTCATTGACACTACACCAAAATGGGTAAATTTGCACCCTTCCAGCGGCTAGCCTTGTCACGGTCAATGATCGTGATAAAAAAACACGAATTTTTTATCATGGTCATTGACCGTGACAAGTCCGTGACAAAGACTTGTCACGGTCAATGACCGTGACAAGTACAGTTGTCACGGGCTTGTCATGGTAAATGACCATGACAATCCTTATAATATTGTCACGGTCAAGGACCGTGACACGTCCTTGACAAATGTTACAGTAAAAAAACCTTTCCCCTCCTTTTTTTCCCCACCGACTTCTTCCCTCCTTTTTTCTCACTCACTCTACTTTTAGGTTAGTTTCTCTCTCTCTCTCTCTCTCTCTCTCTCTCTCTCTCTTCCATTTATATATGTGTGTGTGTGTGTGTGTGTGTGTGTATATATATATATGTGTGTGTGTGTGTGTATATATATGTGCATGTGTGTGTGTGTGTGTGTGTACGTGTATGTGTGCGTGTGTAGTGGGTGGGGGGTAGGGATGGGGGTGGGGCAGGGATAGGGGGCTATTTGTGTGTGTGTGGTGTATGTGCGTGTGTGTGTGTGGTGGGGGAAGGGGTGGGGCAGGGGGGAAGGAGGAAGGGGGGGAGGGGTGGGTGGGTGGGTGGTGGGGTAGGGGGGTCTGCGTGTGTGTATGTGTGTGTGTAGTGTGCGTGTATGTGCGTAATGTCCCTTGTAAACGAATTGATTGGTTATTAGTTTTTTTAGTAAATTAATATATGATTTCCCCTCATTGTAAATTAGTAAATTAATATATGATTAATTATGAAAGTAGGATTGCCCCTCATTGTAAATTAGTAAATTAATAATCGTATACTTTAATTGTTAGTTTAATTGATGAAAATAATTAATTGAGTAGATGAATTAGAAGGAGTACGGGATACACATTTGTTGTTGATAATGATGTTGGATTATAGTGGATCGAGGTTGGGTTGGTTAATTTTAAAAGTGTCATGACCACTGGATTATTGTCCATATGGGGGTGGGATTTTTCAACTTTTTTTGAAAATTACTTTGTATATCGAACAATATATATATAGTATGATAATTAAATGAAACATACTTGAAATTACATATAGTGCGCATAGATACTAGCCTTCTAATTCTTATGCGTACGCTTTCAATAGCCCTTAGACCCGTTCGAGAGTCATTACCCCTGTAATGAGATCTCTCGAATTATCCCATTTGGATAGTTTGGGACTGCATAATTTCTGTATAATATTCTTAGTGGCTTAAAGTTGTTACTTTTGGAGGAAGTTCTGCAGTTGTATCCTAATGTTCTCTGGGTACATACTAGATTGACAAGTGTGACTGTTATTTCAATTGATCAATTTAAATAACACTCACACTTGCCAATCTACGTCGTGTACTTGGAGAACTACGGGGATATGCTGCCGAATTTTTTTCAAATCGTAACAATGTGCATGAGCTGTTAAGCATATTACAGAAAAATGTGGTCTTGAATGGGATATGACCACTCACCCTTGGAGGAAATAGAAATTTCTATTATAAATTGAATTTGAATAAAATAAGTCATAATTAAATGAAACATACTATAAATATAAGTTTTGTTTATACTAATCCATGAATATACGCTTCGTACCTTTAATAGGCGATTAGTTGTGGTAGCTATGATGGGATATCTGAAATACAAAGAGTGGATGGGTGAGACAAATAGAATGGGGGATGTGTTTCGCAGAGGTGCTAACGAATTTGTGAAATATGCAAAGAGATGTCATAATGATGAAGAGTTTCTGTGTCCGTGTGCTAGGTGTAAGAATGGTAAGGTGTTTGAGTGGAAAACAGTTGAACTACATTTGTTAAGATCGGGTATGCAAGATAGTTATCGATTTTGGAGTTTTCACGCTGAATTGAAAGTTTCTTTTGTCCTCGACCAACCTTCACAAAAACCTTCAATAAGTAGGATAAATGTAGAAGGGGACGACATAGATCATAATATGTTAGAGGATTTAGTTGATGATGCGTACGGTGTTTATGAAGCAGAAGAGAATGACGTTACTGATGATGTAGAAGGTTGAAGTGCTTGTGAAGATATCATGATAAAACTTGACGATGACTACCAAAGTTTAAAATTTAAGGCGACCCAACCGTTAGACTCTGGCTGTGAGAAAGATCAAACAGCTTTACATGCCATGGTTGGTTTGCACCTTTTTAAGATGCAATATGATTTGTTTGGCAATAGCGTGACAGGAATTCTGAAATGGGTGAAGGGCTTATTACCCAAGGAGAATACACTTCCAAATAGCTATCATGTTATGAAGAACAGTTTGAAAGGTTTGGGAATGAAGTATAAATCGATTCATGCTTGTGTGTATGACTACATACTATACCGAAAGTAGTATGAAAATCTCGATCATTGTCCGGTTTACGATGAACCTAGATATGTCCAATCTAATAGTAAGGAAGGCACAAGATCAAAAGTGCCTCAAAAAGTATTGAAATATTTTCCCGTTGGTTCTAGATTAAAGCAATTTTTCACAGTACCATGGATAGAGGAGGTAATGACTTGGCATGCTAGCGTTGATGACACTGATGAGTTCATCGATGATAGTGGTTATGTGATGGAAAAACGAGTGAAATTAACGAGTTTGAAACATGAACAAGTAGCTCATTATCTATTTGACACACAGAAGATGTCGAAGAATGGAAAAAGTAAGTTTCGATTATTATAATGTTTAACATTATTTTAGATTATTTTATACATGATTAATTTTGTTATATGCATAAAATATGAAGCCTGTGAGAACAATAAAAGACGAAAAATAATGGTACAATCAGACAGTGAATTTAGGTTGTGGTTGACACAAGAGGTAATTATAATGAAAATGGTCGTTATATAACGTTACATTACAAAATTAAAGATTGATGATGCGACATATAATGAAAATGGTCATTATATAACGTTACATTACAAAATTTTACAAATAATATAATTAATTTATCTATATTCTCAGCTCTTAAAGAGGGGTGTTGCAATATCAAGACTTACTCGTCTAGCCAATGGACCCTTATTAGTGGTACAAGAGTACAAAAAGTATCGATTGAACGGTTACATTTTCGGTGCTAAAGTGTACGAGGAAGGTAAAAATGTACAGAACTCGGTCATTTCATACAAGGCTCTTACTTTCTTTCGAGCGAGCGCAAAAGATAAAAACCTCATTGAAGTTGAAATGACTTACTACGGTGTAATCTAAAATATATTTGAATTGGATTATATAATCTTCAAAGAGGTTGTATTTTACCGTGACTGGGTAAGAGTTGAGGATAAAAATGCTTGTAAAGTTGATCCTGTCACCAATTTGATCATGGTTGACTTGTCCAAGTTTAAGAGCAATGACCACGTGAGCGATGAGCCATTTGTTTGTGCATTTCAAAAGGTTAATCAAGTGTTTTACTCAAAGTATATCAACAACAGGCCGTGGTCAATTGTCCAACACGTGCCAAAATATCTAAATAGTAGTGTATATGACTTGGGTGCTCCTACCGAATATCAATCCATTTTTTATGATAACCCGAATTTTAAACAATTTTTCAATTTGTAATAAATATTCCAATTTGTACCGAAACATCCATTTTTAATGCTTTTAATTGATTTGCACTTTATCATTTTCACTCTTGTGTAGTGTGCGTGTGTGTGGGCAGTAAGGGTGGGGGTAGGAATGTTTAAGATTTTTAGTAATTGTACATATTATGAGCTAGATGCTGTTGTTTTGGAATTCAGAATTGAGATGTTTGACACTAACAATTCATTTTTATTTGTAGTAATTGTACATATTTGTATGTCTTCTTTTAATTCATTTTGATATGTACTAATAACATTTTTTTACAGCAAATGTCTCCCTCAGGTATTAAGGCGAGGATGATGATGCTTGTTATGATGATGTCGTATGGGCTCGATGGTAGCAGAGGTGACGAGGGATCCTCGGCCCCTAGGCTCCCCAAATATGGCAAATTGTGGATGGCCATTGAGAACAAGTCGGGGCTATTATCGAGATCCCTCAAGCTGATAAAGACGATCATCAGCCCGGGGTACATTAGTTGGAAGGAGGTGCCTTATGAACTCAAGTTAGCTATTTGGGTGGCACTACATGTAATGTATTTATATTTATATTTATATTCATATTCATATGAATATATCAATTTCATTTTATATTATATTTATATTTATATTTATTTGCAACTAACATTGTATTTGTTGGAAAGGAACAATTCAGCCTGGATCCAAAGCTACGCAATTCCGTCTTGGAGCAGTTGAGGGAGAAACACAAGACGTGAAAGAAAAATATGCGGACCCGATACTTTGGAAAGACACGAGAGTCTAT
This sequence comes from Sambucus nigra, assembly GCA_949130495.1. Lineage (NCBI taxonomy): Eukaryota > Viridiplantae > Streptophyta > Magnoliopsida > Dipsacales > Adoxaceae > Sambucus > Sambucus nigra. Next base: position 289,514,581 of record OX422210.1, read on the forward strand.
TATCCAAAGGCACGAATCCGTCCCGTCGAAGGAGCCGATCTTATTGGCATAATGGCAAAAGTTCGTTGACCATGAGATTGGGGAGAGACAATTGGCATCTCACCAATTGGGGAGGGAAAATCGAGCAAAAAAGACGGACGTGCACTACTCCGGCCGTACGTCTTACGCCGAGGTGGAGCATAGGATGATGGTAAGATTTAATTTTTCTATAACTATAGAAATATATTTTTCTGCATTATTTTACTTTGCGGGGCCGATACTAATTTTACTTTATTTTATTTCAGGGGACAGGGAGTGGCCTTGGGGGTAGGCCACAAAGGCTCGATACTTATGTGGCTCTTCGGACGAAGAAGGGGAAGGACAAGGAGGTGTCCCTGAGCATCGCGGCCATGATTGTAATTAATTCGATAGTTTACTTTTTGTTAATTATGTTATAATTTTTTAATTTACTTATTTTACTAATCATGTGATTTTTGTCATTTTAGGAAAAACTTAAGGAAGTGCATGAGTTGCAGTCTGATGCCGACAAGGCATCTTTGTCCACATACGCACTCAGCCATGTACTTGGTTCTGATCGGAAGGGGAGGACAAGGGGGGTGAACTCGCAGGTGACCAAATCTAGGATCATCGGATTGGAGACGTGCGACACCAAGTTGGCTCGAATGGTGGACTCGCATGATGTGAAGCTGTTCCGTTTGGAGGCGACGGCCCAAGATATATTCTCATTCATGAAGCATTCGTTGGGCGGAAGAAAACGCAAGGGGAAAGGGAAGGATAAGGTGGGGGGGGGGGGAGGAGGTGGGGGAGGACGAGTTGCAGGATGACGAGGATGTGGATCTCGCTACTTCATCGCCGACACGTGCGAACTTTGATGATCCACTTCCCTATTTGGCTCCCTTCGACTGTTCGATGTCGACACTTGGTTTGCCGAGCGTGTTTATACTGGATATATTTGATGGTCGGCGGATAGATCGGGGGTTGAGGGACCCGAATATCGTCTAGGGTGGACTAGTTCATGGATATGAGCTTCAAGACATAGAGTCCAAGGTTCTCGTCTCGCATGTGATACCTGGGAAGGAGAAATCCCTGTTGTGGTTGCGCGAACAATGTGGCACGATGTATATCAGTAAGTGTGTCAATTTGTATATCGTGTGTCCTACTCACCTCCTCGGATTTAACCTTACCCAAGACATGTAGTGATATTATTTGAATTGAATTATTTTTAAGGTTGTACATTTGAATTATATTTGGATTATATCGTGATGCATGTTGTCTCTATTTTGAATGTATATTTGAATTATCTCTATTTTATTTGGATATATGATGCTTGAGTAGGTACAACGTTTCTATAACAAGTACACATATACTACTGGGCAGTGGCAGTGGCCAAACTGCCCAGCAGATTTTTTTTCAATGCTGCCCAGAATTGTCCCGGTCATTGACCGTGATAATTTTTTAGCATTTTCACGGGCTTGTCACGGTCCTTAACTGTGACAAAACTTTTCGCGATTAAGGCCCGTGACACGACCGTGACAATTCTAACGAACTTGTCACGGCCAATGATCGTGACAAGTCCGTGATAAAAAAGTTTTCTTGCCCAGAATTGTCACGGTCATTGACCTTAACAAGTTGAACTTGTCAAGGTCAATGACCATGACAATTTGGCAAATTTGGTGTGGTGTGAATTATATCAGCAATCTATCTCATCTTTAAAAAAAACTTAGGTGAGATCATTCAACAGGTCACGACAATCATTAATTTATCACTTCCACCCTTGATTTCTCACTGGCATCATCGACGACCTTGAATGTTAAGACCATAATGCTCCTCAAACAGAGGAGTTATTAGTTCTTTGGTCGATGAGGCATTCACCGTCGAAGACAGTTTTTGACGAATTTCTTAGTTTCAGTGGAGGGCTTTATTTTAGTTTTTTTAATTGAATTCAACTCACCACCCATCTTCCAATGATATACTTTCTAGCCATACACGTGGACAGTTGAAAAACCTCATATCCTCAAGATATACTTCATCCAACCTACATAGTTGTGGACATGGAAGGTTTTGTATGTTGTTTCTTATTTGTAAATACGTTTTCTAAATGAAAATTTTGGGGATTTTTTTGTTATTTTTATGTTTATTGTATGCAAGCAAGGAAAAAATGAGACTATTAAATTGTTTAGGGACTCAATATAGGTATGTACAAGTAGTTTAAAAATCGTGCATCAATCTTATTGGTTGCCTCCTTTAGTTATTTAATTTTAATAACAACAATTCAGATTTATATTGAAATGGTGTACGAGGGTGAATTGCAAAATTTATTATGTTTTAACAAACAATACTCATTTTTTCATTATCAATGTAGATTTTTGTAGATCAGAACATTTTGGTAGTTCATTAGAGTAGACTACTTTTTTTTATATGTATTATGATTTTTAATCATACGTAGATATCTTTTGATTTTTTTTGTTTATGTGAATAAATAATCAAAATGGAACAATTATTTGTACTGAATTATTTATTTTAATATAGTCAAGACATTTGGTGTATACAGTTTTAGTCTTTGTTGTGGTGTCATTTTTTACTAGCCTATGAGAGTAGTCGAACAAGTCTCAATAAACACACTTGGCCCGAACCAAATCATGGTTCAACTTCCCCACGAGACTTTCAGTAATGTGAGAACACTTATGGATATGGTCAAATCAGGTACCAAGAATCTCGAACGAGATAATCAAGTATCTTACAACTAATTCACTATAATGGAGTTCCTTAAACAAGTCAAACTCTGTAACAAACATATCTATAAATTTTACTCCCTAACTAGGGTAAAGGGACGAAAAAATTGTAATCGTTGAGAGACACTTAATAAGAAAAAGTTACCTCTCTGTGGACGTAGGCAAATTGAAGAACTACATATATCATTGTTGTGTGTGATTCCATTACTTTCTGCCATTTGTGATTATTTTCGTAGATTCTTTTATTGTGAATTTTTCTGCCCTCACAATTGGCCTCATATGTGGGAACCGACTTATATTCCTATAAAAGCATCCATTACCAGAAAGCCAATAATGTCTAACCACAGCAGCAACATTCCACAAGCCAACGATGTCCAATAAGACCGCCCAACCCCTCCTAGGGTCAAGTCTGAAATTCGCCAACATTCAAACCCAAGGTATAGCCAAGAAAGGCAACCTTTTGAAGAGACCCATAGGCCACCAAGGTCCACTCAGATTTCTAGGCTAGTCGATTCCTATGATGCCAGACTTTGAGAAAAAGAAGAGGCAATGTGCCACCATGAAGAAGAGAATGCTCACCTTAAGAGGAGACTATATAGAATAGAGAGAGAGATATCCGAAACACAAGGCGACAGTGAGACAAGACTCCTAGCCCTCAAGGGGAGACTCCCCCATCGGAGGAAGGAGCACTAGGCTCGACCAGGAGAGAGTTGAACTTAATAAATCAGAGTGAGCATAATCAAAACGTGACCAGTAAGAGAGGCGCCACCGAAACAGTGATTGACCAAGTGAGGATTTAAGGATCCTAGTCCGTAGGGAGATGGACACACCGAAAAGAAAGATCAACTAAAGAGATTAGCAGAAGCTTTCTAAACTCTCAGATGAAGACCCCTTTTTCAAGAGAAATTGAACGAGAGGAGCTCCCCAAGAAGTTCATTATCCCCAGGTTCAAGACATATGATGAAAAAATAGACCTTATAGATCATGTCAGGCAATATCGATAGGCAATGACCTTATGGAGCTATAATGACACAATCATGTGTAGAATTTTCCCTTCTAGCTGACATGATGTAGCGCATAAGTTGTTCGAAAGACTTCACTATAGTTCGATCAGAAATTTTGCAGCACTGGTAGAGGTTTTCACGACACGATTCAAAATGTGCATCTCCCACCCTAAGGATGGGTGCACTTCTCGCTATAAAGAAGAAGCCATAATATAACCTTATGGATTACGCCAAAAGATACTGGGAAGTTTTTAATGAGGTCGAGGATTTCTTGGAGCAGGTTTCCATAACATCCTTTAAAAGCCACTTACCGGCGACCTCTCTGCTTCATCAATCCCTTACCAAGAAGAAAGCCATAAGCATCTATGATCTTATGGCTTGTATCGAGAAGTACGCTAAGGTTGATGACATAATCCATCTTATTGAGGGAGACAATGATCGAGTAAAAGCGAATAAGGTAATGGAGAAGAATGAAACCTAGAAGAAGGGAAGAAAGAATGAGGGCAAGAACAACTCCAAGAATAGAAACAAGAGTGACCCCTCTAAGGCATTCCGGGATGTTAATATAGTCTTTAAGGAACCCATTTACAAAATCCTTACTAAGATAAAGGATGAATCTTTTATTAAATGGCCTAAGAATATGGGTGACGATCCAACTAAAAGGAACAACGCGCTGAGATGCACGTTCCACAAGGAGGGCAGTCAGCGAATCGAGAATTACAAATCTCTAAAGTCACATTTAGAAGATCTCTCTCAGGTAGGGCACCTCAACAAGTACATTAAAATGAAGGAGGAAAAATTCGCAGCCAATAGTGACCAGAAGCCGGACAATGTCCTCGATGATAAATTGGGACACGAGTTTGTAGTAATTCATAGGGCGCCAGACCTCAAAAAGATTCTAGGCAACGCTATTCGAATGGAACTCAAGAAGGTGACTGCCATGATGGAAACTTTTCATATCGATCCTGCCAAAATTCAGACAGGAAAGCGTCGACGACTAGAAGACGTTGATTACACGAAGCACATTATGTTCACATAATAAGACTTGGTCGGGGTAAGGACCTCACATCATGTTGCATTGGTGATCACACTCATGATTGATAACTGGGATGTTGACAAACCACTTGTGAGCCAGGGGAGTTCATACGAAGTGATGTATCTCGACATGTTACATAAAATAAAATTGAATGTTAACGACCTCAAAGAAGTCACTGTTCCACTAGTTGGGTTCACAGGAAGGATCACCATGCTGTTAGGAAAGATCATCTTACCAGTGAGGGCAGTAAATATCTCATAGTTAATCGTGTTTCTAGTAGTGGACATCGAGTCTCCATATCATGCGATTTTGGGCAGAGTTGGCTCCACACCATGAAGGTTGTTCCATCCATTTATCATCAAAATCTGAAGTGCATCACAAATCGTGGAGTGGTTGAGATCCACGGCGATGGGACTACATCTCAAAAGTGATTTATCCAAAGAAAAAGAAGAAGGAGCCCGAGAATTCCCAGGAGAAAGCCCAAGAGGGGGTTGTTATCTCCAAATAGTAATTATGGTAAGGTCGACCAGGGGTGGAAGAGACCAGGGTCCACCCCGCAGACAAGGTCAATGAAACCCTGGAAGAAGTTGTAGATGATGACAACTTGACATAAATGAAAATTTTGATTTGATCTGCTCTCACTAATCAAGATAAAAGGGAACTAGTTGTTCTACTTAAGAGCAATATAAATGTTTTTTCATGGGAGCCTTACGAGTTACCAGGAATTGACCCTAGCATGGTTGGCCACCGCCTACATGTCGATCTTACATTCAAGCCCGTCATTCAAAATGCTCGTTAAACATCACCCAAGAAGGCTAAGTAGTGGAGAAAGAGGTAAGGAAGTTGGTGGAGGAAGGATCCATCAGGGAAGTTCAGTTCCCTATATGGTTATTCAACCCCGTGGTGGTACCAAAAACTAACGACAATTGAAGGGTGTGCATAGATTTTAATGAACTCAACCGGGCATGTCCTAAGGATAGCTTCCTTCTCTCAAAGATAGATTAGGTGGTCGATGCCACAGCGACACACAAGAGGATGAGCTTCATTGACTCTTACTCAGGGCTCGACCAGGATAAGACCTCCTTTATAACCTTAATTAGGTTGTACTGCTATAAGCTCATGCAGATTGGCCTCAAGAACGTAGGAAAATTTATCAAAGATTGGTAACCAATATGTTTTGTAAAAAAATAGGAGAAACGATGGAAGTATACATCGACGACATGCTCGTTAAAAGCAAGAATCACCTCTCAGACCTAGCAGGAGCCTTTGAAATCCTTAGGAAGTATCGAATGAAGCTTAATAAAAGTAAGTGTTCATTCGGTGTCCAATCAAGAAAATTATTAGTCTATTTAGTGAGTAAGAGGGTAATTAAGGCCAACCCAGATTAAATCGATGCTATCAATGGGTCTAGCCCCCTTAGACATTGAGAGATGTTTAGAAACTTACTAGGATGCTCACGATGTTTAATTGCTTCATCTCTAAATCTTCGGAGCACTGTCGACCATTCTTCTAACTCTTAAAGAAAGTCAAAGGCCTAGTATGGAATGGAGACTGTTCGTAAGCTCTTAGAGAGATCAAGTCTTACCTCGGTAAGCCCTCAATAATGGTAATTCCGAATGATGATGAAGAAATGTATCTTTACATGGCAATATCAAACCATGCTGTGAGCTCTGCCTTAGTATATGAAAAGAAGGGAGAACATCATCCGATCTACTATGCCAGCAAGACGCTCCTAGATGCTGAATAATGGTACTTGCCTCTAGAAAATCTCGCTTATGTCCTAGTAATTACTTCAAGGAAGTTTAAGAACTAAGTCAAAGATCATTCCATAATAGTAATCACCTTTTACCCACTCAAAGTCGTTCTATGGAGGGCTGACCTCTCTGGGCATCTTTCGAAGTGGTTGGTCGATCTTGAGAAATTTGAAATCCACTTCCTGCCTAGAATAGCAATCAATGGACAGATCCTAGTAGATTTTATTATTGAGTTCATAGGAGATCGCACAGCAGATCAGCTGAACGAAGAGCAATTGGTCACATGTGAGCACCATCCAAATATTGGACACTGTATGTTGATGGAGCCTTAAATTTTAAGGGGGCGGGAATGGGGATTGTTCTCATCTCCCCCAAGACACAATAATCGAGCAAGGAATCAGATTGGGATTTGAAGCCCACAATAACGAAGTTGATTATGAAGCACTAATAACCGGTTTACGAAAGGCCAAACTACTGGGGGTAAAGCACATCAATCTATTCGGTGATTCTAAATTGGTCTCCAAGTAGGTAAGAGGAAAATTTAATGCCAAAGATGATCGAATGAAAACATACCTCAACATTGTAATAGGACTTATGGGAGACTTTGAAAAGGTGGAAATTTAACAGTTCCTGCAAGGACAAAACAGCCACGCTGATGCTTTAATAGGACTATGCTAGGTAATTGACTCTGACCTAAGGAGAACAATTTAGATAAAGTTCCTTGTGTAGCCTTGTATCAACCATACAGTCGTAGTCGAGAAAGTCTTCCTTACAGATAAATCCCGAAGTTAGATGGACCCCATCATCAATTATCTACGGAGTGACGTACTTCTAGATGATAAGAGGGAAGCCCATTAAATCAAAGTTAAGATTTCTCATTTCTACCTTAACTTAGAAGGAAAAATTTAAAAGAAGTCATTCACAAGCCCCTACTGATGATGCTTGGATTTAGCACCACCAGATAAGTGATGATGAGCTCATACAATAGTGACCATGGCATCCATAGAGATGTAAGTGTATAAGTGTGTAAGTGTGTCGAAGGAGATGAGTATTAGAGGAATAAGATAATGATGTATAGTGGTTCAGCCAATTAGGCCTATATCCACTGTGAGTGTGTGATCCACTAAGTATGGGCACTAATGGCCTTTGATACAATGCACATAAGCCCACTTTCTCTCTCTACTGTGTGTATAAGCAGAGTTTTAGCTAGGGTTACCATTATCGATTGATCCATCCTCCACTGTAGGGTTGTAGGTGACAAGTATATATAGGTCTTGGGGGGTGTAGTGTACCCTCCAAGTATGCATGGTGCATGTGAAAGATGATCTAGCCAATCCCCTGTTGACACCTGTAGATGCCAAATGATGACATAATATTCCCTTACATGAGGGTGTGATTTTGTTATAACGGTCTCCCATGTGCCATGTGAGCCTCATGCGCATTGTTCCACGCGTCTTCCAAACCACGCGCTGTGATGATGTCACCTTCGGCCTTTGATATGAGGCTGAGGGAAAAGTTCCTTCCGATAATGAGTCTGGAGTAATTTGGGCCTCGTACTGTCGTACCCTCGGGGGGTCGTCTGGAGCCTGATGAAGGATCGGCCCCCTGAGGGGTCGTCTGGAGCCTGATAAAGGGTCGGCCCCCTGAGGGGTCGTCTGGAGCCTGATGAAGGGTCGGCCCCCTAGGGGTCATCTGGGCCTGATGAGGCGCAGGGCGCCCTCGGCATGGCCGAGGGTATATACGGGTATATCAATCACCCCAAGCCCTTAGCCATAGATGATGCTGAGATGGCTGAGGGATAAGGTTGCTTTTGAGACTAAGTGTATGGTCTATTTGATGAGTGACACCTCTCAAGCTGATGTGACACTTGTCAAATTTTTATCCAATGTCATTCCAGTTTTCAAGGTGTGGCGGCTGCATGCTACTTGGGGCTTTGTGCCCTAATGATGTCCTCCTCGTGGGCTGTGCTTTGCCTTGGGTAATGGGCCCATTCATCACTAAGGTATATAAGAAATTTTTGAAACCTTTCCTTCTCTTCTACTTCTTTGCGCCCAAGCTCTCTCTCTCTCTCTAGATTTTCAACAGACAAACCACCATTTCTGCAAATTTCAACATTTCGAGTTTGGCAGTCTCGCTCTTCCCTATCAGGTAATCCCTCTGCCCTAGTGTCCTCTTTTCCTTCATTTCTTGCTTGCTTTCTTATTTTAGGATTGTAGGGTAGGATTTTCCTTAGGGTGTTTCATAACCTTTCTGGGTCTTCTCCGGCGACTGGTTCTTGAGTGTTCTTGATTAAAACACTTGGTTTTTTTTGTTTCAATCCAAAATTCCAGTTTGGTCAATTTGCAAACTTGTTTGTAGTTAACTTAGAAATTCATCCAAGTGTAGGGTCTCCCCCTTAATGCTTAGGAGGCTTTACAGTTTAGACGAGGAGTTCTCATCCTTGAGAGAGAAGCTCTTCGTAGAGATTAGGCGAATAGAGGAAGAGGAGGAGAGGAGACGAGGGGCCGACCCTAATTGGGTACGACCCATTTTTCCCATTCCTCTTGCCATAATAAGACCCTCTGAGTCTTGCGGGTCATCTTATCGTCCAGTTGAGAGTTATTCGAGTGAGATCGATGAGAGAGCATCGTCGCCAATTGGCGCTGGACCTTCTGGGAGAGGAGAGGCGTCTGACCTAAGCCCATGCCGACAGGCCGAGGGTATGGTTACTTCCGAGGCTGTCCCTGTGACAACTCTATCTCCACATGCCTTCCAGATGGATTTTCCCCAAGGGCCTCTGACAGGTGATGAGGCCGAGGCTGAGGATGATGAGGACTCAGATGACCCAGTTGACACATCTCACGCCTCGTCTTATATCTCCTCGGTCAGGGATCCTGACCTTCTTCTGTGGAGGCATGCATATGGTTTTCCTCCCACCATATCTGTGAGGGTTCCCTCTGAGGACGAGAGGGTCTTTGAGGGTGAAGAGGGAGAGATAGCGGTGTACGAACAAATGTTTAAGGTAGGTGTCAGACTCCCTTTACATCCTGCTGTCGTAGATATTTTATCAGCCCTCGGTGTTGCCCCCTCTCAACTTCCTCCCAACTCTTGGAGGACGATCCTTGGTTATGTCTCCTTATGGAAAAATGCTTTCACTGATGAGCCCTCAGCCGACATATTCTTGGCCTGTTACAATATCACCTCCTCGTCCAAATAGCTTGGGTATTATCACCTGGGAGCGAGGAGATCTGACAAAAAACTTCTCCACGTGGCACAAACCTCCAACCACGATTGGAAGAAGAGATTCTTATTTGTCTCCGGAGAATGGGAGTTCTCTGCCGAAGCACAACCTGTAGCTGACGGTCTGAGAGTCCCCAGAAGATGGTCTAACCCTTCAATGAAGGCCATGTCAGACCCCGGACTTAGTCTGGAAGAGAAAGATATAGTTGAATATCTGAGAGGACGAGGGAGAGGGAGTGAACTTCCAAAGTTTGAAGATCTGATGACCCCTCGGTTCCTCAAGGAAGATAGTCTGAGGGTCGGCCCCCTGAGAGAACTATGTGAGTTATATTATTTTTTCCATTCTTTACTTTTTTTCAAGTGGTTCATCATTGCCTCTGCATTTTTCTGACGTGTCGTCCTCCTTTCAGGTCGTCCTACTGGTATATCGGACTATCTCTGGGAAATGACTGCTCCCAGTTTGTTATCGGGCTTGGCCAAGAAGAAAGGCAAGGAGCCTCAGTAAGCTCCGAGGAAGACGCAGACCACAGGGCCGACACTTGCTGAGTCGACCGTCGACAGACAGAAGGGGAAAGAGCTTGAGGTCCCCGTAGACCCTCGGCCAGGATCACAGACGAGGGCAAGGGTTGAGGCATCTGAGGGAACCGCCTTTTCTTCTAGCATGGGGGCCTTCTGGTCCCAGAACTTGGCACTTCTGAAAGTTGATCCGTCATCACTTATCGCGAACTTGAGGGCGGCTAAGGTGTCAATGTTCTCTACTCCCTCGGCTGCCGACTACGAATTCTTATCTAAGATGCCTCCGGCAAAGGTGTATGACTTCGGTCTGCACGCCCTGGCTCAGGTACTTGTCTTGCTTCATTCCTTTAACTGCATTCTTTCACCAACTGTTTCCTCGGCCTCTTAACAAGTTATTTTTCTTATGCACTCTGTTTGTGATTTTACCTCGGCCACTAAGTGGATAGCGGAGAATCAGGAGAAATTTTATGAGGCCGAGAGGGCCATCCAATATGAGGCCGATCTGTAGACTGACTTAGAGACTGCAAGGGCTGAGCTAGAGAGTGCCAGAACTGAATATGCAAGGATTCTGGACGATCTTACGAGGCAGCACAACGAGGACCCGAAGGCCAAAGACTTGCTCATTAAGGAGAAGGATGAAGCCTTGACCAACCTAGGGATTCAGTTCAAGGCTGAGCTATCCGAGGCAGTGAGGAAGGCAGGGGCCGATGCTGTGGAGGCCTATAAACTCTCAGACGAGTTCCAAGGCTTCGGTCTTGAGTACTTAGAGAGAGGGATCAGGACGGCCTGCCGGTGGGTCGTTCTCAAATTCGAAGATGTCGTCTCTTCTGTTCTCCCCTCTATCGAAGCAGTCCAACTGGACGACTCCTGATTGCCGAGGCTCTAACCCAGGTGGAATCCCAGGTGAACGTCGAGGGTGTCGGCACGTCTGAAGACCAGCCAGTCGTGGTCGTTAAGGAGACCTCTCTTATTGATGTTGAGGCCCTGCCCTCTGATGTCGCTCCATAGGGTGGCTGTCTGTAGCCTATACCCTCTTGATGTAATCAATATTTTTGTACACTACTTTGTAGAACACTTTGTAATATTTCATTTATATCATCATCTCTCTTGTTGTCTTCCATATTTGTCTTTTGTATGATTTGTATTGTGAATTTTTTATATTATCACTAACCCCTTCCTCGTCTTTCTTGAGGACCATAGTGGGGTCGTCCCCTCCATGGGACCTCATTATAGCCGAGGGTTATAATCACCAAATTATTGGTTTTAGACAAAGTTTTCCCTCGTCTATCTTGAGGACCATGGTGGGGTCGTCCCCTCCATGCCACCTCATTATAGCTGAGGGTTATAATCACATAATTAATGGTTTTAAACAAAGTTTTCCCTCGTCTTTCTTGAGGACCATGGTGGGGTCGTCCCCTCCATGGGACCTCATTATAGCCGAGGGTTATAATCACCAAATTAATGGTTTTGGACAAAGTTTTCCCTCGTCTTTCTTGAGGACCATGGTGGGGTCGTCCCCTCCATGGGACCTCATTATAGCCGAGGGTTATAAGCACCAAATTAATGGTTTTAAACAAAGTTTTCCCTCGTCTTTCTTGAGGACCATGGTGGGGTCGCCCCCTCCATGCCACCTCATTATAGCCGAGGGTTATAATCACCAAATTAATGGTTTTAGACAAAGTTTTCCCTCGTCTTTCTTGAGGACCATGGTGGGGTCGTCCCCTCCATGGGACCTCATTATAGCCGAGGGTTATAATCACCAAATTAATGGTTTTAAAAAAACTTTTCCCTCGTCTTTATTAAGGACCATGGTGGGGTCGTCCCCTCCATGGGACCTCATTATAGCCGAGGGTTATAATCACCAAATTAATGGTTTTAAACAAAGTTTTCCCTCGTCTTTCTTGAGGACCATGGTGGGGTCGTCCCCTCCATGCGACCGCATTATAGCCGAGGGATATAATTACCAATTTAATGGTTTTAGACAAAGCTTTTCCCTCGTCTTTCTTGAGGACCATAGTGGGGTCGTCCCCTCCATGCCACCTCATTATAGCCGAGGGTTATAATCACCAAATTAATGGTTTTAAACAAAGTTTTCCCTCGTCTTTCTTGAGGACCATGGTAGGGTCGTCCCCTCCATGGGACCTCATTATAGCCGAGGGTTATAATCACCAAATTAATGGTTTTGGACAAAGTTTTCCCTCGTCTTTCTTGAGGACCATGGTGGGGTCGTCCCCTCCATGGGACCTCATTATACCCGAGGGTTATAATCACCAAATTAATGGTTTTAAACAAAGTTTTCCCTCGTCTTTCTTGAGGACCATGGTGGGGTCGTCCCCTCCATGGGACCTCATTATAGTCGAGGGTTATAATCACCAAATTAATCGTTTTAGACAAAGTTTTCCCTCGTCTTTCTTGAGGCCCATGGTGGGGTCGTCCCCTCCATGCGACCTCATTATAGGCCGAGGGTTATAATCACCAAATTAATGGTTTTAAACAAAGTTTTCCCTCGTCTTTCTTGAGGACCATGGTGGGGTCGTCCCCTCCATGGGACCTCATTATAGCCGAGGGTTATAATCACCAAATTAATGGTTTTAAACAAAGTTTTCCCTCGTCTTTCTTGAGGACCATGGTGGGGTCGTCCCCTCCATGGGACCTCAATATAGCCGAGGGTTATAATCACCAAATTAATGGTTTTAGACAAAGTTTTCCCTCGTCTTTCTTGAGGAGCATGGTGGGGTCGTCCCCTCCATGCGACCTCATTATAGGCCGAGGGTCGTCCTCCGAAGATGTTTCCATGCGTACTAGAACTGACAAACACAAGATGAAAAAAAACAGTGATATTTCTCATTAATTTATCAAGTGTTATATCGTAGCAACACCTCTTACAACTGTCGTTTGATAGGACTTTACAAAACTACTGATAGTATTTCTTCAAATGATCTGCATTCCAAGGGTTGGAAAAGGGTACCCCCTCTAGGGTTTCTAGTCTATAGGTCCCAGGGACGACTTCATCAATGACCCTATATGGGCCATGCCAATTAGGATGGAGCTTGTTGGGTTTATGCCAAGTCTTTTTGAGGACCAAGTCCCCTACTGCAATTGGTCCCTACTTAACTCTCTGATTGTAAAACCTTGCAGTCCTCTGCTGGTAGGCAGCTTGCCTTATCTCGGCGTCTTCCCTCCTTTCCTCAATCAGGTCCAAGTCGAGTCTCCTCTCTTCTGTATTTCTCTAGGGGTCATACATTTGGACCCTATGAGTAGGAAACGCAATCTCGGTGGGCATGACGGCTTCTGAGCCATAATCTAGCATGAATGGGGTCTCTCCGGTAGAGGTCCTCACTATCGTCCTGTATGCCCACATCACGGCATATAACTCCTCGACCCATCTTCCTTTTGCCTCCTCAAGCCTCTTCTTGATTCCATCTAGGATTGTCCTATTTGTAACTTTTGTTTGCCCATTGGCCTGAGGTCCGCCCGGGGTAGAGAAGAATTGTTTGATACTCACCCTTTCACGATACTTCTGTAGAGAGGTTTTTTTAAACTGAGTCCCGTTATCCGAGATGAGGGTGTTGGGGAGACCATATCTGCATATAACATTTTTGCAGATGAACTGGAAGGTCTTCTGCTCTGTAATCGTGACCATCGGTTCGGCCTCTACCCATTTTGAGAAATAGTCAATCGCTACGATGAGGAATCGATAGTTATTGACTGCTCTTGGTAAGGGTCCTACGAGGTCGATCCCCCACACTGGAAATGGCCATGGGGACGTAATGGAGGTAAGAGGCTGATGGGGTTGGTGAGGGATGGTGGAAAATCTATGGCATTTATCGCACTTTTTTACATATACCGTGGCGTCTTTCCCCAAGGTCGGCCACCAGTACCCTTGGGTGATCACCCTCTTCGCTAAGGATCTGCCCCCAATGTGGCTTGAGCACGATCCTTCGTGCACATCTTGCAAAATGGATGGGACCTCAGATGGGTGCACACACCTAAGTAAGGGGAGTAAAAATCCCTTTTTGTACAAGGTGTCCCCAATGACAACGAACTTTGCATCCCTGTATCTCAGTTTCTTCCTTTCTTGCCTTGCTTTTGGCATCTCCCCCTCCTTAATGTATCTGATCAGAGGGTACATCCACGAAGCTTCCTGAGAAATATTTAGGCAATTGCTAAGTGTTCCCTCAGCGTCTTCAATAGTTGGCCGAAGTAAAATTTCCACTGGGACCGTCCTCCTGATGTCTGCCCTAGTTTCCGAGGCCAACCTAGCAAGGGCGTCAGCTCGACCATTATCGAGCCTAGGTATCCTCTTTAACCTTACTTCTATGAAGCCCTTCAGTAACGTCCTCACCTTCTCAAGGTACCTAGCCATCCTCTCATCCTTGGCCTCGTAGGCTCCTAGTATCTGATTCACTACTAGCCTCAAATCACTATGAACCAAAATCTGGCCGACACTAAGAGATCTGGCCAAGGAGAGGCCTGCTATCAAGGCCTTATATTCGGCCTCATTGTTGTAGGGGTTAGTTGAACCTCAGGGCGTACTCAATATCTGTGTCATCGAGTGCTGATACTATCAATCCAACTCCACTCCCGCTTTCGCAAGAGGACCCGTCGACGAAGAGACTCCACACGGTATGTTCTTCTGAGAAACTTCCCTCGGTGAGTGACCCCTGTCTAAAGAGATATCTTCCCTCTTCATTTTCAGCCACTTTCCTTCTAGCGATACTTATCTCAGCCTTATCTGCAGGTGTGTCGGTGAGCTTACCTTGTCGGATATCTATCTTCCCGAGGCTCTCACCCTCGGCTTCATTATCTTACCAAGTAAACTCGGCCACGAAGTCTGCCAATGCTTGCCCCTTAATGGCCATCCTAGGATGATACACTATGTCAAACTCCCCCAGCTCTATAGCCCAGGACATTAACCTCCCTGATTTTTCAAGCTTGTGCAAAACCTTCCTAAGGGGAGAGTCAGTGAGGATGACCATTGTATGGGACTGGAAGTATGGCTTCATCTTTCTCGATGCATGGATCAAGGTATAGGCCAACTTCTCCATCCTTGGATATCTTTGATCTGCCCCTGGAGTGCCTTGCTGTTAAAATACACAGGCTTCTGTACTTCGTCTCTCACAATGGCTGCACTGATGGCTGACTCTGAGACGACGAGGTACACATAAAGTCGTTCACCCTGCACGGGCCGTGACAAAAGAAAGAGAGACCCCAGGTATGATTTTAACTCCTTGAAGGCTTCCTCACACTCTTCACTCCATTCGAAGGCTTTTATGAGAATTTTGAAGAATGGTAGACACCTGTCTGTGGCCCTAGACACGAACCTGTTCAAGGCAGCAACTCTCCCTGTGAGTCTCTGAACGTCTTTAATGGACTTGGGGGTCTTCATCTCAACAAGGGCCTTTATCTTTTCAGGATTGTCCTCGATGCCTCTTTAGTTGACGATGAACCCCAAGAACTTCCCTGCTCTGACCCCGAAGACACACTTGGCCGGGTTGAGCTTCATCTGGTATTTGTCCATCGTATTAAAGGTCCTCTCCAGATCTGCCATATGATCCTATGCCTTCAAACTCTTAGTCAGCATATCATCTACATAGACCTCCATAGACTTCCTAATTTGGTCTTCGAACATTATATTTATGAGGCGCTGGTACGTTGCCCCCGCATTTTTTAGGCCAAAGGGCATGACCCTATAACAGTATGTCCCCTTGTCAGTAATGAAGGTTGTCTTCTCCGAGTCCTTAGGGTTCATGAAGATCTGGTTGTACCCTGAATAAGCATCCATAAAACTCATGAGCTCATGGCCTGCCGTAGCGCCTACCATCTGGTCAATTCGGGGGAGAGGGAAGTTGTCTTTGGGACAGTGCTTGTTGAGGTCTGTGAAGTCCACACACATTCTCCACTTCCCGTTAGCCTTTGGGAAAATGACTACATTGGGCAGCCATTCGTGGTAGATGACCTCTCTGATAAACTTAGCATCTTCTAATTTCTTGACCTCCTCCCCAATGACCTCATACTTTTCTCTAGAGTAAATTCTCCTCTTTTACTTTACCGTCTTTACTCCCTTTACCACATTGAGCTTGTGGCACATGATTTCAGGGTCGATCCCCGGCATATCTGTGTGACTCCATGTAAAGACGCTATGTCTTCTCTTCAACAGTTTAATGAGGTCTTCCTTGATATTTGGCTTCAGAGACTTGCCGACTTGGACGGTTTTTTTCGGGTCATCCTCATTGAGGATGATGGATTCTACCTCTTTCGCAGCCTCTCCTTTTTTAGCTTCGTCTCGTCTCTAGGGTCTAGGGTATCAATATTGTAAGCGGTTGTAGCCTTCTTGTATGCCTCTATTTCTTCAGCGGAGTTGTTGTAACACTCTCGCGCTGTCGTCTGGTCTCCTTGAACTTCCCCCACCCCGTAAGGGGTTGGAAATTTAATCATCTGATGGACCATAGACGGCACAGCTTCAAACCCCTTGAGGGCCACACGCCCCAGTATGATGTTGTAGGCCGAAAACACATGTTCATCCATCACAAAGAAACTGACCTTCCTACTGAACCCAATCAATGGATGATGGTATGGGACGAGTCTAGCACGGCTAAGACCTAAGGCTTTGAAGCACGGCCAAAACATTACATCTGCAGAACTGCCCCCGTCGACCAATATCCTCGGCACCTCACACCCGTGCACCCTAGTTGTGATGACGAGTGGGTCGTCGTGTGGGGCTAGGAGGCCTTTAAAGTCCATTCTCGAGAACCCCACTATCAGAGTGTCCATATCGACCTTCTTCCTCTTTTCGGACTTGCCTCCAGAGAGGTTGAGTGTACCGTCTTCGTCACTGCCTTGGCCTTAGCCACATAGGTCTTCCTGTCTGCGACCTCAGACCCTCCTCCTGCTAGACCCCCAAAGATCATTCCCACTCCGAGCGAGATCATATTAAGCCTCTTGGCAGGACCTTGGTCGTCTATCGATGGGAGGTTATGGTCGTCCTCATCATCAGAAGGGTCGTCCCCTCTTTTTTGAGGACATTCTCTACATGCATCGCCTCACTTTTTCCTGGGGTCATCCCCTTGGCCCCTCTTGAAGGCACCTTTGTCGACGTAATTTCTGAGTTTCCCTTCTTTCAGCATCTTTCAAATCTCATCTTTCAGAGCGAAGCATTTGTCTGTCACGTGGCCATGGTCTTGGTGAACTTCACACCACAGGTTCTTATTCCTCTTGTTGGGGGATGCCCTCAACTTCTCAGGCCACTTCAGAGACCGATCACTCTTTATCTCATTGAGAATCTGTTCACAGCTGACCGTTAGAGGGGTGTAACTAGCGAACTTGTCGTCCGTAGACCTCTTCTTCCCCTCTTTGTTCTTCTTAGGGTATTTACCCCCACTAGCGCCTCCTTTTTCGTCTTCGTATTTTACGGCCATCGCCTCTTCGGCGTTCATCACCTTTCCTGCTCATCCTTGGAGGGTCTTCAACAAGCTTCCATAACAGCTTCCCCTTTTGGAGTCCTCCGATCAGGGCTGTCATAGCTATGCTCTCCTCATAGTCTTCCACCTCCAACTTTTCTTTATTGAATCTAGCTATGTAGTCTCTTAGACTCTCACTCTTCCCCTACTTAACATAGAGCAGGTGGGTGGTCTTCTTCTGTGGCCTCATCCCAAAACAAAAGTTGTGGATGAACCGGTCTGCCAACTGCTTAAAGTTTTCAACGGAGTTTTTTGGAAGAGACGTGTACCAGACATGTGCAGCCCCCGTCAGGGTACCAGAGAAGGCACGACACCTCATCTTATCTGAGATAGAGTATATGTCTGCTGCTGATTGATACATCTCAATATGGTGGACAGGGTTAGTGCTCCCATCATATCTCGGGGTGACCACAGGTGGCTTGAACTTTGATGGCGTAGGGAAGTTGACTATCTTCACCATAAAAGGGTGAGCCTATGGTGTATCCCCTCTGAAGAGGGTCCCGGCTTTTCAGTATATCGCCAATCTTATCCTCCAGTCGCTGGATCGAGTCATTCCAAGGCCTCATAGGGTCGGCTTGGCCAATGTTATCCCCTGCCGCTTCTTTGAGATGGATTGAGGGTTCTGCCTCGGCTGGCCTGTGTCGGCTGTTTACCTCCCCCTGACTGTCGTCCCTTCCTTGGGGTCGGCCCCCATGGGGTCAGCCATCAGTCGCCTCCCTTCTGGACCTCGCAGCACTCCTTGATCTAGATAATTTTCCCGCAGGTCATTCACTGGGCCCAGCCTCTCAAAGGACGATCCCCTGCTCAGGCGATCGTCAGGATTTTGCCTTCCACACTTCCCTCTGCTCTCCTGGAGAGGTCGTACGGTATTGTTGGAGACCTCATACGGCTCCCAACATTCTATGGGGGCTTCCTCCCCCTCCAGATCATCATACCTGTCTTCAGGGCAAGGGTTTCCTTGCCTCCCCAGGCGTAGACGCCGGGGGTCAGCAACATCCCTACGACGCTGAGGGGGTGGCAGGTCTTTGCGTGGTGCCTGGGGTGGTCCCCTGACCTCATGCTGTCCGGGAGCTTGGATTTAAAAGAAGTCATTCACAAGCCCCTACTGATGATGCTTATATTTAGCACCACCAGATAAGCGATGATGAGCTCATACAATAGTAACCATTGCAGCCATAGAGATGTAAGTGTATAAGTGTGTAAGTGTGTAGAAGGAGATTATTATAAGAGGAATAAGATAATGATGTATAGTGGTTCAGCCAATTAGGCCTATATCCACTGTGAGTGTGTGATCCACTAAGTATGGGCACTAATGGCCTTTGATACAATGCACATAAGCTCACTTTCTCTCTCTACTGTGTGTATAAGTAGAGTTTTAGCTAGGGTTACCATTATCGATTGATCCATCCTCCACTGTAGGGTTATAGGTGACAAGTATATATAGGTCTTGGGGGTGTAGTGTACCCCCCAAGTATGCATGGTGAATGTGAAAGATGATCTAGCCAATCCCCTGTTGACACCTGTAGATGCCAAATGATGACATAATATTCCCTCACGTGAGGGTGTGATTTTGTTATAACGGTCTCCCATGTGCCATGTAAGCCTCACGCGCACTGTTCCATGCGTCTTCCAAACCACGCGCTGTGATGATGTCACCCTCAGCCTTTGATATGAGGCCGAGGGCAAAGTTCCTTCCGGCAATGAGTCTGGCCTAATTTGGTCCTCGTACTGTCGTACCCCTGAGGAATCGTCTGGAGCCTGATGAAGGGTCGGCCCCCTGAGGGGTCGTCTGGAGCCTGATGAAGGGTCGCCCCCCTGAGGGGTCATCCGGAGCCTGATGAAGGGTCGGCCCCCCTATGGGTCATCTGGGCTGATAAGGCGCAGGGCGCCCTCTGCATGGTTGAGGGTATATACGGGTATATCACCTACCTCCAGTGCTTTCACCCATAAGATGACGAGAAAGTTATTAGTGAACATAACGAAGGAATATGTGGGAGTCACGTGGGTGGAAGATTGTTTTTCTTTCGAGAAATCAAGGAAGGATTCTTTCTAGCAATCAAGGAAGGATATTAGTGCCCTCATATGCAGAGAGACACTGGAGCATATGTTCGCAAATGTGAAAAGTGCCAAAAGCCCTCACCTATAGTTCACCAAACCACCAATCACCTAAAATCACTCACTAAACCATGGCCTTTCGTTCAATGGGGATTAGACACTATGGGACGAATACCTACTACATCTGGAAATTTCAAGTATCTGTTGGTTGCCACTGACTAATTCACCAAATGGGTAGAGGCAGAACCATTCACAAACATTCGAGACTCTGATATGACCAAGTTCATATGGAGGAACATCATAACTCGCTTTGGGATACCAAGGACTATCATCATCAATAACAAAACACAATTTGAAAGTGGTTTCTTTTAAACTTTCTGCAACGATCACAACATCAAGCACCACTTCAGTTCTGTGGCGTATCCCAAAAGCAATGGGAAAGTGAAAGCTTCTATCAAAACCATGATCTATGGAGTGAAAAAGCTATTGGAAAAGGATAAAGGCGCTTGGGTGGATGAACTCCTTCATATTCTCTGGGCCTATCACTCAACTCCAAAGAAACCAATGGGGGAAACACCATTTTCCCTCGCTTATGGCATGAATGTCGTCATCCCTCTAGAAGCAGGTCTCCCCACTATGAGAACCACATTGGTTGACCAAGGCCTCAATGATGAAGCACTACACACTGAACTTGACCTAGTAGATGAGAGACGAGAGCTAGCTTTGATCAAGTTAGCTTCCTACCAAATGCAACTAACCAAGCAAGACAATAAAAGAGTAATTTCGAGGAAGTTTTCAATAGGGGACTATATTCTGCGAATAGTCATCGTCAGTGTTGTAAAACCATCAAACAAAAAACTTTGACCTAACTGGGAAGGACCATTCAAGGTTATCAGAGATGATCTTCAAGGATCATATCATTTGAAATGCTAGAGGGCAGGGAGATACAGAGAGCATTGAACACATCCAATCTCAATAACTTCTACCTTTAGATCTTCTTTTTTATCTTTCAAGTAGCAGAATTTTTATTTTTTGCTTGATAAAGTCAATTTGCAATGAATAAAGGTAGTATTAGCCTATCTATTCTCGAATTTTACATTAGCTGCTTAACTTATGTTGACTATATCTCACTTATTTGTACCTTTCCCAATGATAACACCTCTGCGCATATCTAAATGCCTAATAAACAAGGTTACCAAGTTAACTATGTACACTTCAAATTACCCTAAGGCCCTTTTTGTAAACATAAGAAGCCTCATGAGTTACCCCGACAATAACAAAATCCCTACAGGGGATCCTTAGGCTATAAAACAAACTCTGGTTGGTCACCAACTTCTGTTAGTGGAAAAAAGTCTGCTCGGGTGGATTGCCCACTAGCCAGGTTTAGGCCTAAGGTAGTGTGACGACACCACCTAAAAGTTAAAATGAATGGAACGATATTGCTTGGGCATATTGGAGTGGGAGAATGTTCAAACACATAACAGGTAGAGCACTAATACTTAAATATCGTTTAGTAGGCTAAAAAATTCCAAAACAAATCAAACTAAGTATAAGATAATAATAAATCCCAGGATTGACCAATCAAGATCACTTTAGTCAATACAAACAACATATAACCATCAGAGTCTCTCAAATGTCATTAATCATATATAAAGCTCAAAATGGCAAAGTCAGTGGCGAACAGATGTTTGATCAATTAATTATATAACTAGCCAAATGTTTAGTCAGCGCGAGCTCAAAACAAGAAACTAATTAAAAGGAAGTAAGCAATAAATTTTCATTAAACGAAAATTTATGTTTACAACCAAAACTTAAATATACATGAAGTTTGCGATGGTCCGAAATGGAGAGAAAGGTAATATGCTACACGCATTATCTGACCATTGTATAGGTGTGGAACAAGCTCTTCCCCAACATCCTTTAAGTGATTTTCCAGAAGTTGAGTAGGAATAGTGTCAACTAGGATCCATTGATCATCTCTGAAGAAGGGATTATGTCGGTAGGTCGGGAAATTAATTTGATATTTGTACCACAAGGGTGAGTCCTTAGGCATCTTTAGTTCTCTAAGAGAATTAAAACACCCTCGTACAAAGTTAAGGTCTTATGCCTCCTTTAGATTCACTGGGGCATCAGTTCAACCTTGGTCATAACCATCTACCCAGACTTGTCTAGCACCTATTTTGAACAGATGATTTAACCTTGTCACATTCTTTTGAAGACCGATAACGATTACGTATGCTTATTGAATATCTACTTTCATTTCAGCAACTTCCCTTTGTAATGCTCAGGACTTAGCTCGAGCAACCCTACTGATTGATGATGAAGTTCCTCATAACACCAAGGAGTATCCTAATGGGATGATCCCCTCCAGATGAGAAATTTCCCTCTTTAAGTCATCATTCTCCTTTTAGATCATCTCGCTAACTTGGTTTACCTCGTTGGTATCTAAAAGTTTAGCCTTTTGGTCATTTACCTCCTATTGGATCGAGGCCACAACTTCTTCCATTTCTTGGAGGTTATCTTTTAATTTAGCGACCAACTCGGACTGGTCCATGTACTGTCAATTTCTTACTCACAAAGATTTACAGATCTTTACAAAGTCCTAGCAAACCTTCAGATCAACATTCGGCCCAAGAATTTATCCTAGTGGAGAATTAACAAGAATATATTCGTCTATATCAATGGGCCACAAACAGTAAAACAAGCAATAGATTCAATAAAACATCAGCATTAGAACAAGTTAAGTTTTAAAAACCTTCTCTTCATTTAAATTATAGTGGGGGCAAAATGCCAAAGTACAAGTTCAAAAATCATAAAATACAATATATAAATAGTAAAGTAGTAGAAGCCCTAGGCCAATAACAAAATCCTACACCTTTTTGGAAGATGCTGGCCCTTTGGCCTTGTCAACAGTTGGTACTGCCTAATTGCCAGTAACCACGATCACAACAGAGTCATATGTGACTTGGCCAGAGAAGGGTCTTCAATAGTAGGATCGACTGGGTGTATCCTAGCTTGAATCAGAAGTTGGTCGATCAAAGGTTCCATAACTTTCATAGGGTTTGGACATGGCTCATGCTGGGAGAATAAATGAGAGTCAGATGGAACTTCTACCGCGACCAAAGATTGGTCCCAGCCTTTATTGAATCCCAAGAGCCTAACATAAACAATCTAGCTATCGATGTTATTTCATGCTGCCTCCCAGCCTTCATTGTATAAGATTTATCGAGCAATAATTGTTTCTCCCTCTAAGTTTTCCACTTTAGCTGACAACTCCTTATTGGCCTCTACCACTTTTATCTTATCAACAATCACTTGGGAGTAGGCCTCCCGTAGCTCGATGAGGTCTTTTTCAATTTCCCCTTTAGAGCGTCCAAGGCTTTCTACTTTTCTAAATCAAAGTTGGCCTTAGTGGTGGCCAAGGCCTCCTTAGAGCACTTCAAAGACTCTTCTAGATCAGGATACTTCCTAGACTGGTCGGCCCTACCATAAAGCATGGTGGTATAATCAGAAACACACTGCAAACATGATCAGAAAACACAAGTTAAATTACCAAAGGGTCAAGAAAAAATAATTGGGGAACTTAAGAGGAAAGTGACGTACCAAGGCAAGCCCTTGATCTAACTTCAGGGCTAACTGGTCGGCTCTAATTTTTTTGGAGCGCTCATCATCAATAGCGATAACGGCCCCCTCCAGAAGTGCAGGAGCAAGAAGGGGAGAGTCATCCACACTCCTCCCCCTAACAGTGATAACATAAGAAATAATAGAAGCCTTCAAGGGATAGGCCCTCTTCTTCGCGTTCCCCCCCCCCCCTCTCTCTCTCTCTCTCTCTCTCTCTTTCTCTCTTTTTTTTCTCTTCCTCTTCCCTCTTCTTCTTATCTAGTTCCCTCTCCCTAGATCCCGACTTGGATCCACTTGCATTAGGTGAGTCCCGATCATTTCTCTTCAATGATTTCATACGATCAAATAATAGATCATCGTCGTCATAGTCAATCAAAAACCTCCTTCTTGGTGGTTCCATTCTCTCTTCTTCTTCCTTTTCTTTGCTGGTTTCTTCTTCACTAACTTCTCCTTCACATTTTCCCTCATCTTCACTCTTTTCCCCCTCTTCTTGTTCTAACAAGATGGGTTCAGAAGGGCCACCAATCTCCTCCTCTAAAACCTCCAACTCAGGAATGGATTCAACTGGCTTGGTAGTGAAGCTATATGTAGTATTCTTGTACTCAAGGAGATAAGAAGATGAATGGGGATGCTCGCCGTCGGCAAGATAATCCCTAATCCGCCAGGCTTTCAAAAGTTCAAAAGCATTAAACTCATGGGAGTATGGTTCTTGATTCTTTGTCCTAGTTGCAAAGACAATCGGGATAAAAAAGCACAAACCTATTAGAAAACCAAGAAAAAGAAACAGTGAGCATGTAATGGAAAAGGGAAACAGTGTTAGCGACCGATATATTCCTCCCCAAAGGTTAGGATCCTAGGTTACCTGTGCCTTATGCCCTCTGATTGGGGTGGATACTTCCAGTTTCTAGAAATAAAGCCTTTATTTCAGTAATCCTTATGTGAATTAGGCAAGTTTACAACTAAAATACGATCAACAATCCTCGCCTTCAAGTATAAGAGTCCACCTTTTGTACGAGAAAAGAGATAGTAAAAATAAATTTTAGCAAGTCCTAAGTTTTTCCCATATAACTCATTTATCCTATGCACACCATTTACAATTTTCCAAACATTTGGAGTATACTGGGCAGGAATAATGGCAAAGTACAGGAAGAAATGTAAAAACAAGCGATTAGGGGGAATGTCAAACCCCTTGAAAAACCAACAGGGTATGAATCCAAAATGTTCCGAGGAATGGAAACACACTCGATGTCCACCCAATCAGGAATATTATAGCATTTTCTAAATTTAGTAAGATATTTGTTATCAAGCATCGCCATTTTCTACACAGAACCCTAGCTACAACTATAGAAACATTTCAGAAGAGAAGACCCAGAGAAGAGTTAGAGCTAAAACTTACTAGCGTGGATGAATCCTTGAGGAATCACTGAAGAAAGGAAGCTCTGATTTTAAAGAAGATAAAGAGAAGAATCTTGGAAATGAAGTACACCCATAAATGACCAAAAACACTTAACTGACGGTTAAGTTGCACTTGAACGGTTTTAAAAGTGTCTCAAATCATGAATAGCGCTTCCCCATGAAGATCTCAACTTTTTAAATTTCCTCCCGAAGGCAAGTGTGTCCTCACCATTTTTCATAAATAACAAAAATGCCATATTTCTATTTCAGGACATGGACATACTAGCTCGGTTAAAATCTATTAGCCCAAAATTATAGGCCTAAAGATTTTAGGGGCAATTTTGTGAGCTTATTTTTTACTAGCCCATGAGAGTAGCAGAACAAGTCTCAATAAAAACGCTTGGTCCGGCCCAAATCATGGTTCAACCTCCACACGAGACTTTCAGTAACGTGAGAACACTCGTGGATGTGGTTAAATTAGATACTAAGAATCTCGGACGAGATAATAAAATATATTATGGCTAATCCGCTATGATGGAGTTCCTTAAAAACTCAAACACTGTAACAAAAAAATTTATAAATTTTCCTCCCTGACCTAGGGCAAAGGGATGAAACAATTGTAATCGTTGAGCGACACTTAATAATAATAAGTAACCTCTACATTGACGTAGGCAAATTTATGAACTACGTATATTGTTATTGTGTGTGATTCCATTTACTTTCTTCCATTTGCGATTATATTCGTAGATTATTTTATTGTGAATTTTTCTTTACGCACATGCCTAAGCATAGCACGGACTATGGCTACTAGGTTATATTTTTAACCAAAAAGATATGGACATGGATGCAAACAAAATTATATAAACCTCAACAACACTACTAGTCAGTCTGCCTACTTATTCAATGGCTTTGATCACAATCCTCATGTTATAAACCATATTAATTATGGGGAACTTAAGAGTGAGGTTCCTAAGAAATATATAATAATATGGTCTAATGTATGACTTCTTTTAAATATATGAGGCCAAATGTCCTAACCATTTAATTCTTTAAAGAGGACCTTGATATTGTTGGTGCTTTGTGGTTAACTTGATTATGTATTTTTTTTCCTTATGGACATTGTACTATAATTAACCAAACACAAAACATATTCATCCCTAAATCCTACTAGAAGCATGCAATATAGTCATATAAGCCTATTTAATGTTATTTGCAAAATCAGTTCTGCTTCAACGGGCAATAGCTTATGTCTTGTTATTTCTAAACTTATTTCCATTACAAAATGATTTCATTAAAGGACCCCATGTATATGATAATGTGCTAATAACTCATGAGATAGTACATTGGTTGTGGATAAGGGAGGTTTCGCTATAAAAGTTAGTCATTTTATTAATGGAATTTTAATAGAAAGGGTTTGATTAATAATGAGTTTCTTGACATTTAGCAGGAATGTATTATGGAACGTGCCATGTTTACTAGCGTTAAAATTTTAATATATGGTAATATCCTAGACGATATTGCTCCTATTAGCGGAATCCGTTAAGGAAATCCGCTATTTCCCTATTTTTTTTATTGTGACGCTTATACTTGTAGAGGCTAAAAGTCTCGTATCGAGGAATTAAAGTATCGTAGCACAATATATAAGTTTCTGAAGACCCTCCATCAATTACTAATTGATTTGGGGTTGCATGCTCCAACATTTAACATGATATCAGATCATCTTATTCATAGACAAATGACCCATTTGTTCCATGTCAACCACTTAGATAATTCCACTAACTTGAAAACTCTCACTATAATATATAAGATCCTGAGCTCCTCTATCCGTTGCCCATTGGTTTTGGGTTGAATGCTTTAAAATTTAACAATACTCTACTTCAATATCTTACCATCGCCACTTTAATTAAAGAAAATTCCTAATGGGGGCTTAGAATCTAGACCTGATATACCATCTGTAGATTTTGCAGACGAATGCATATTATTTTCACATTCCATTGACAAAAAATATTATTAACTCTAACAAGTTATTTCATTGTTTCTATGAACTTTCTGGCCAAAGTTTTAAAAAGTGAAATTATCTATGTTTTTAGTAATGTCCTTAGTAGGAAATGAATAATCAATAACGTGGCGGGCATGCCTATATACCCAGATCTTGTTAAATGTCTACCTATTCCTCTTGTCACCGGTCATGTTACTTGACCTATTTCCCAAAACCTTATGATTGAATTAGGTAATAAATTAAATGTCTGGTATAATATGTTTTTATCTTACCCATATTGGCACCCTCATATCAAACATGGTACAACTGATATTCCTAATAAGATGTCATCCCTAAAAATGTCTACCTTATTACATGAGTATAATAACAAGATTAAATCATTCTTATGGAAAGACCCTATAAAACCTCTAACAGATACCTATATTATAGTGGGAAGTGTTTGCTTCTAAAATTTTGGATGGCCTTGATCTTAAAGATACATAATTAAAATAACTGTTTTAGGCGAAACCTTTTTTTATATAAATAAATGTATTATAACAATGCCGTTAAGAGAACGAAATTCGTATAGAAGGAATGTTATTAGAAAATAGGACCCATAAAAAGGCCCCTAGCATATAACTGTCACACCTAGAAGTATCTATTTATATCCTCCACAAAATCTAACAAGTTAGGGATATAAATAATGTGTCTTTTCTTATACCAACTCAGTAAGGTGCTCAGAAATTAGGTGACGTATTCAAGGCAAAACCTTATTTTGAATATTTTAAATAATGAAAATGTCTTATGTGCACAAGTGTTCGAACAAATATATTTTCAACTAGTAATTTTCCAACTTTAACAATTAACGATGGATGCTCATGGGCTTGTAGAGGGATTAACAACCACACTAATAAATCTAACAATGACAATAAATGGTCTATTTGGTAATGGAAATATCAAATTTTGAACTAACAAATGGGTGGGTAATACTGTATCAACCAACACCTTAGGATTTCACCTGATAATAATGGGTGAGGAATTTCTTCATTGAAAAAAACAAACCAATGGAACATGGATAACTCATCAAACTTATTACATAACGATATTATAAATAAAGTGAAAGGCCACTACCTTCTCTTTTTATCATAAGGACAATCTTGTGTGGGCCCCTAATAAACTTGGTTTGTTTACCATTAAATCCAGGTGTAAATGGTTTTACAATAAAAAATATAGGCAGATAAAATTTCAAATTCGGCAGTTCCAAACATGATCTCTTCACGTAATAAAAAAATCTAAATCTTTTGTGTGCTTCTTAATCCATACTCCTTTAGTGATAGGAGATATTTAGTTTCCTCACCACTAACTCAAATGTGTACTAGTTTAAAGATTTCCCGATTTTGTTTACGAGAACTGAGGAGTATTTCTTAGGATGAGTTCCTTTTTTTAAAATTAAAGTGGATAAGAATAATACTATATTATCTGAACAAATTTATTCATATGGGGGATTGGCTAGCTCGTAGCGTAGTAATGTTTTATAGAAATACCATATAACTATATTTGATAAAATCTAATTCTTGGAATGATTCAAATGATGTGCGCCTTATCTTATCTAATCAAATGTTGACTCTTTTTTGGTGGAAAATATTCATTACTTCAAATGGCAACCTTCTCCTTTATGGTTTGAAGATAACATGAATGGGCTAGTGTGTAAATTTCTTGTCAATTTATGTAGGATATTACTAAAACTATAGGGAATATCACTAATAATATTCTAATGATATTGTTGAACCATGGACGATGAGAGAATAATAATAATAATTTGCAAAATTTTAAAGGCTTAAGCATATTTATACTAAAATGGATTTTATCTCTACCTTCATTATGTATTGCAGGCTGATCTTCCAACTAGTAATGGCAATAGGGCGGGGTTTGACGGGGACTCGATCCGCCCCCGCGCCTATTAGGGGGAATTTGGGACAAATAAATGGGGCGGGTTTAGGGTTGGGTTTAAAAAAAACGTCGGGATTAGATATAGCATAAAAACCTCGAACCCTCCTCATTTATGGGTATTATTACAAATTTACCCTTATATATATATATATATATATATATATATAGTGAGAGAGAGAGAGAGAGAGAGGTCCTCCAGTTTGAGGACCCTGAATGAGGTCCATTTTTTTAAAATAGTAAAAAAATATTTTGGAGATGCTTTTTTTTCTATGGTTTTTAAACATTTTAGCAGGACCATAAAAAAATAATCAGCTCAAAATGAATGCTTTTACTATTTTTAAAAAAATCGGTCAAACTTTGTCAGTTTTTAACAGCTTAAAAATTAACATAGTTTAACCGATTTGTTTAAAATAGCAAAAAAATTCATTTTGATCTGATTACTTTTTATGGTCCTACTGAAATGTTTAAAACCCATAAAAAAATCAACCAATTTTTTTTTTTTTTTTACTATTTTAAAAAAATGAACCTCATTCAGGGTCTCAAACTGGGACCTCGCTTGATCCTTTCCCTATATATATATATATATATATATATATATATATATATATATACACACACACACTTGGGTATGCCCGCGCCTGAAGGCACGATGAAAATTATCCTAAGTACGAATCGTGTGGTTAAGTCATAAAGTTTTGTATTATAATATAATTTTCCAAAGCATTAATCGCGATCAATTTTCCTAAATGATAAATATTTTTTTCAAAATTACTTAATTGAGTATAATTTTAAGTCCAAAAATTTATTTCCAATACAGATAAGGGTAAAAATATAAGAAAACATATATACAAAATTAACCCGATAAACTATGAAACATTAATATCCAGCTTATTACAAACTCAAGCATCAGCTCCAACTCAAATACTCACAAATCCTGATTCCATATCTTATGGCCAAAAATTCATCTAACACTGTTTGTAATGTAACCACCAAAATCCGAATATCCCATTACAAAGGACCCCTCTTCATTTCTATGAACTTCCCATATTCACTCAGTGACCTAATTTTGAATGTACTGAATCGTTTAAAATCCACCTATTGTTTTCTATAAGTTATAATATTATTAAATCATCAAGACACACAACTTTATATTGTCACGTTCCTGCTTATTCTAGGTTGATGCACATTGATTTTTAAATACTAACATGTCATCATATACACAATGTTGTGTAGTTTGTAAACATTCAGCAGATTCGAGTTAACAAAAATGAAAGTAAACAATAACTAATAATTATCTAAGGAAATAATCATTAATTGATTTATTGCACATAGCCAAATTTCATATATACAAAAAGTATGCCTCTAAATCAATAATAGTAAGAGGTATTACAAATAGGTCAAGCTGGTGACAGATCTCAAATTAATAGTTAACATGTCACTTTGTTATTTTTTGGCGACTCTGTTTTAAGTGCGAGGTATTCACCGAAACTATTTTTCAAAGTCCGACTATCCAGTATGAACACGACACAATATCTGCTCAACATGTGCTCAAAATTCTTGTTCTTATCGTCCTATATGAAAAAAAGAGTTAATCCTCTTCTGAAAATAAAATTTAATATATATACCATACAAACAACATTGTGTTGGAAATATATACCAAATGCATTGTCCCCCGACCTCTCTCACGCATGCATCACCAACCCTACAACCTACATATTCCAAAAAGAACAAATCAAGAGAAACACATCAACGAACGAAATATAGATCGAGAATCAAAATGAACGCACCAAACTGCATACATAAATTAAACTCAAAAATAAAATCCGAAAGAAAACTTTATAAAGCAACTGTGAGATGAAAACTCAGCTATGCTATCACCTCGGAGGTGTCTTTCATCTACACGAAGCATAAAAACAACAAACTTTTGTCTAATAAATCTTTAGATACCACCATTGTAGACAGATAGAAAGAATATAGGGTATAATGTATGGTATACAATTATTGTTAAAGCAACCTGTTATGATTCGTGCAAAGAAAAAAATCAAATAAAGAACATTAGGCTGGTTTTGGTAGGTCTTTGGATCCTATAATTCTTTTAACTTTAGGGCGTAGACACGCAATAACGCTAACAGATTGGGTCTAATATTGCAAGTTCAGCTGGTTCCATCATTTGTGCACTGGTATATAGCATACTGTCTAAAATCATATATTAGGACTTTTTAATTCTTAACACTCCAAAAATAACCTGATTTACGTTGGATCCGAAAGTTATTAATATCAACCACTGAAATTAGACTGATAAACAGAGGGACTTCATTTATCATCAAGTTGCAACTCAAAACCTAGCACCTTAAATGACCAAATAAACGTTGTCCATGTTCAAGTAGTTTGCCCCCAACATCAATGTATACTATAACAGTGAAAAAGTAATAAAATTTATGCAAATGATTTTATTCAATAAAAAAAGCAATGCAAGAATAATATGACATTGTTCTAATCTAGGATATGATCAACTTGAGCCCAACACGTTGGTCTAAGCATCATCATTGACCAACTATGGAGTGTTCAACCCTACACTCTCATAAGAAACACCCATGGGATGAAGCCCCTGCTGGTGTATACAAATGTTAAGTTTACTCCTTGGGATGAAACCCCTACTGGTGTCTAGAAGGTTGTCTTAAATAAGTTCCCCTGCTGGTGTCTAGAGTTCCTAATGTCATAATTGTTATTAGTGAGATTTTGAAAAGAACATATAATCTACCAGATCTTGGAGTTCCTAACAACATAATAAGGATTGGAAATGTATCGTAGTTCATTTAACAATATCAAAGAAACAATAACGGTAATTTTACTTCCTAAAGAACATGGTTGAAAAATTTTTATCACCAATACTATGGTAATAAAAAAATACAGAAACTAACGGTGATTTCACCCTGGAATGAACTGTTAGTTATAATAGTGTGAAGAGAATTATTGTCTGCAATAACTTTGCAAGCATACTTTCTCATTAGATATGATTTATAAGGAATTGCATTATGTACAAAATTTGAATAGAGGTGGAGGGTAATAACTAAATGCATATTTACTCATTACATCCTGACTTTCTTTGTCTCGTATGAAACAATTTTGGATGCATAGAGCCACCAAGACCTCAAATCAGATTTCACGAAAGCAAACAGACGGTGAACTATGAGAAACACCGTGTTATATTCAACCATAGTATCTTATGAAGTATTATGTGTAATACGCTACACTATGAGAGGCACAGTTTAAATGGTAGAGATATGTGAAACACTAAATGATTATTAAAACAATTTTAGGAAAAAAATTTGAGGCATGGTGGAGAGGAAGATGGAAAAAATTATTAATTCAACAAAGAAAAATCATGAAACTTTGGTACGGCATACAATATCAAAATATTTTCTCTCAAGTTCTGTAGAAATAACATCGAACAAAATAAAACAAACTCGATTTTCTCTTAATCTCAGCTTCACTTTACTCGCATTCTAGTAATAAAAAATTATAGAAAAATATAAAGTAAGTGAAACACCTTAATGTAAAATGTATTTTTTTTATTTCCATAATGAGCATCTATGATGAGGAAGTTTGTGTGACTGCGCGAAACCACTGTTCATGACGCATTACCATAGAAGCGAAAATTCCAACACTGATCAGGATAATCTAATCTCTTCGCAAATAGTCCAGTAAGTTAAGTGGTAGATATTCAGCTGGTCTACAGCCCCTCCCACCTAATAAACTAAAATTATATAGAGAAATTAAAAGTTTGTAGATGTTGGATTTTGTATGAAGTCATATAGCATAAAGAGAATGGTGTTTCAGATGTTTAAGTATTCTACTTTAGAAAAAAAAACTACATTCAACTCACCTGAGTATACATAAATAGGCATCAATTTACTTGAGATGGATAAAAGAGTCAGGGAAACCCAAGCGAGAAAATTCACAGTCTGGTATACCTACAGAAACAAAGTAAGAAATAGGATAATGAAGGTAAAATCATTCAATAATCCAGTATAAAAGACCCCCCCCAAATATGTTTAAAAAGCCTCAATTGACCATATCTGTAGCTATAGTGAATCAAAGAATTTGTCTTTGTCCTTCAAAAACATGTGGGAAACAGTGAACCAAAGAATTTGTCTTTGTCATTCAAAAACATGTGGGAACCAGTGAACTAAAGAATTTGTCTTTGTCCTTCAAAAACATTGACTATATCCGTAGCTATAGAGACAAATGATTGTAGATTAGAACCCAAACTCGGATACAAAAAAAATAATACTTGTCAAACACAGAGGAAGCCAAATAAAACTGTTTGAGCGAGAGAAAATCAACGGTGTATACCTGTAAAATTGAACTAATTAGAAAAATACAGTCCAAACACACAAAAATACACTCAAGTAATCTATATACAAAAAATTATGAAAGATACCTTGAGGCAAAGAGAAAAGGGCAGCGGCGTGGGAATGTATGTCAGTGAAAGAAGTGGAGGCCGAGGATTCCTATCTCATTACTCTCTCCATTACTCTCTCCCCCATCACTATAACATGCCCATTTTACAAAAAAAGTAACGGATTCCACCATTGAAATCAGACTACATAATATTTATACAAAACATTAGAAAACATGCGGGGTGCAACATAGTTTTTCCACACTTGATCAAGAATCGTATATCCTCACCGAATTCCAGACTGCACACAGGACATTTAGGAGATAATTCGGGTTCCACTGACAACAGACTATGTGCCCACACGAAATGAATGTATATCTTAGGCTCCTCATAAGGCAGATTACGCACAACTCTCCATATGGAATGTCTCGTGTTTCCTCCTCTCGTACGCTCTGAGTGTTGGCTTTGTTAGCAGCAGCGTTTTGTTGCTGGGTGCGTCTTTGTTGTCTCCATTCCCATTCTTCCAGTTTCTGAAAAAAAGGGAAATTTAAAGCATGCTTTTAAAAAGCAATAGGTGGTAATCAGGGGGAGAAAACCCATCTATCGCGACTCTTTTTCATCCAACCATTGATTCACATAAAAAATTAAAGTAAAATAAAACCACACCATAAAAAGAAACTATAGTTCATTTCAAACGATAAATGTTCTTCCAAAAAAAGCGAGCATTGGTGGCAAAATCAACTTGCAACTAGTTTTGCGATGGACTGCAATACAGTTTATTGAATAAAGACATTTCTTCAGTACTTGTGGGAATGAACTATGTCAAATAGGTTGAGATAAATGTCGCTGCTACTATAGAAGTTGCGTCGAGTGGCAGCTGCAATACAGTTCGAATGGGAAACTCGAACGGGAAGCTCGAACGGGAAGCTCGAGTGGTTGAGATAAAAGTAGTTTTAATCATCCTATTGAAGCATGGGCAGGTCATTTATGTTGGATTTTAGGGTTGGGAAGCTCGAACGGGAAGAACACGAAAAGACGATGCAGTCACGAAGAAAATGGAGACTCTTAGGATCTCCCAAGTCAAACGAATTCTGAACTTGACCAAGTTGTGGGTCGGCCAATGCCAAGTCAGGGCGCGTGTTAGGCACCCGATGGCAGGAGAATTTAACACCCTTATCTAGGTATTGAATGGTGTATTCGATGAATTCTTTAGACCCTATAAAGGCACAAAGTAAAATACACCTCGTGAGAAACAATTAAATAAATAACTATGCATAAAAGTAAAAAAAATGAAAACATATGATGCACCAAATGTCATTTCCCAACACCAGTATGAGTTACGGATAGAGGGAGTAGAGGGGGGAAGAATACCTTTGATTGACAAATGGAGAAATAGTCTTGAAAATATCTATTTAAATCTGAAAAAATGTAAAAATTAGTAAAAAGATAACACTGATGATAAAATGATGATTAAAACTCCTTACAACATTATTAAACCAAGCCAGTGTAAGATGAAAGCTAATTTGAAATCTAGATTTGAATAAACCAAGCCAGTGTAATAATGGAATAAACTTGATCTGAAAGCTAATTTGAACTCTAGATACAACATTATTAAACCAAACAAAGTCCAATAAAAGAATGGAAATAATATAAACCAAAAAACATAACATCACAGAATGAACAGGACAAAAAAGGGAGGTCACATTGGGTATCCAGATTCAAAGCCATTACAAATATAATAAACCATTACAAAAAAACACACATAAACTATGAATCACCAGAGCCTAAAAATTAAAAAACCTATAACTATTAAATGCTAATCCGCGGCCTATTACCAACTCGAGCATGAAGTAGTTGAGCAATGGTCAAAGAACTGAATATTATTTCTTTAGATCCAGTGTAAATAAGTTAGTAAATAGTACAAAGACATGGTATTGAAGTTATGTAGACCACAAAAATAAGAAATCTATACATTGGAATATGTATTAGTAACACCAAATTATGAACACCGGATATGTATACCACAAAAATATGTATATACTGGAATACAAAACAAACAACAATCTATACACCGAAATATGTACACCAAAAATAAGCAATCTATACAGCGGAATATGTATATCACAAAAATATCTATACAAACAGTGTAAGATGAACAATCAAAAAACAAAAGAAACAATAGTATATACACACCAGAATCGTCCACACCACACCAAAATTATCCACTTCACATAAATGAGCTATAGTTCTAATAGAAATGAGCTATAGTTTCATCATCATAGAAATGTAAAATCCACCCATGAATAATAAAACAAACAAATACACATCCATGAATAATGAAACAAATAAACACACATCCTTGTTGGCACGCCTCCATCCATACCTATCGGGGTCAGCTTGTATGCTGTTAAACACATCTTATGACAATCTCAAGTAACACAAAAATTATCCTTGGAAATAATCAAGTGAAATAACCAACACAACATCCAACATGAAGATATGAAGTTAGGAATAAATAGTTCATCGTTGGGGAATTTACTCAAATAAACAGGATTCAATTCAACATAGAAAAATAGCGATCAGATATCTAACATACCATTAATGATCCCGTTCATCAAATAAAAAGCATTGGAAGATTACCTGTTCTGAGGAAAAAACCATTCAAAAAATATCAAAAGAAGTGGATGATATGTCAAGAAGGGGGAAACCAAGGATGAAAAAAGCTCTAAATAAACTATTGATGAACCCAAATAAATAATACCTAAAGATAATAGACTCTAAAAATCAAAATCCGATCTTTAAACAATTAAACTCTAAAATTCGATCAGTATAGGCATTTCATATGTGACAAATTGAAATCATTTTAAAAATCAACAAAAGAAAGAATGGACATGTTATTTAAAATTACTACCATGTTAGATAACCATTAAACACCCTATGTGTTAAAAAAACAAATATGTTATGACATGTATAACCAAAAGTGAATCACCTGAATGTCTAGCGAGAGCACATACAATCGGATTCCTATGTAAATCAAAATGGATTTGAACGTTGTTTTATCCAAGATTCAAACCACCTGACTGATTGAACCCACCAATGTTTAGGCCACAATATATGCTATTAATTTCTATTGTACACATGTGAATAATCAAGTACAGAGGGAAAAGATTACTGAATAGGAACAACCAAAAACAAAACATACAAATTGATATCAACATTCCAATACTTTATCCTTTATTTTGAGAAAGTACACTAAACGTAAAAATTGATCTAAACACATAAAAACTTCATCATCCATATAAAAACTCCATTCCAAAGGCCCTAAGAAAGAAGATATACAAAAATGTATATGAAAATAACAAAAACTTCAAACCCATATATTAAAAACCCTAACAAAGCAGATCCACATAATAAAATTGCAAAATTGCTCCCTAGAAGTGTGCAAAAGAGAGAGAGAGAGAGAGAGAGAGAGAGAGAGAGAGACATGCGGGTGAGAGAGAGCGCTTACCATGGGAGGGGAAACAGGAGGGAAAGCTATGGAGAGACTATTTGGGGGTATGGGTTGAAAGTAAAGAGAGAGATCGGGGATTAAAGTAAGTGGATGAGGGCTTGTGGTGAGAGTGTGTATAGCATGTGTTTACGAAAATACCCCTAATTTTGAATTGAAGTGTAAATTTGGTAAATAAAAAAAGAGGGGGAATTTAAGATGTGAGGGGCAAAAGAGGCATTACAGGAATAAATCATATTGATGACATCAGTGATCAATCTTATGACATACATAAGTTTCCTACTTTATTATATATGTATATACATATATATATATATCTCGAAATGTTAGGGTTTTCATATTCACTTTCTCCTTTTCTCCAATCGAATGCCCACTCTCCTTTGCTCACGTCCCACACGGTATTATCTCTCTCTCTACAGCCGGTCTGTCTACTCTGGCAACTGTCTACCTCCGAAAATTGTGTATGATTGTTTCTCATTTCTCATTTTTTTAGAGTTTTTTTTCTTCATTTTTGATTCCAGCAACTGTCTCTCTCTTTCCCGACAACTGTATATCAAATTTTGAGATTACAATCTATTCTCCCCTCTCTTTAAGTGATTAACTTCATTTTTCTGATTTTTTTTCTTCATTACTCATTTCTCATTTATATTTCTGTCAGGGTTAAAATATGTTCTTCCCTCTTCTTTAGGGATTCATTTCAAGGTTAAAACATGGGACTGATTTTTTTTTTCACAGTTACATCTATGTCCTCAATTGCACCCGATGAACAACTGATTTTTTTCACAGTTATATCCATGTTTTAATTTATATATATATATATATATATATATATATATATATATATATATATATATATATATATATATATATATATATATATATATATATATATTTTCACAATTATACAATGTGTTCTTCCCTTTGATGAGCAACTATTTTTTTGCCCTGTGATGTTTTTTCCCTTGATGAACTACTGATTTTTTTACAGATTTTTTTAATTAGAGATTATAAACAAGTAATTCATTTTTATTTGTACTACTAATTTGTACTATTGATTTTATTTTAACTAAATATTATAAACAAGTATTACTGGTCCGTATTAAAAACAATATCATTTTTCTCATATTATAAAAGCTAAAAAAATTGAAAGCCGTTTGAAAAATTATATAAAGAACATAAAAAAATATCATAAAATATATTTTGGATAGGTTTGGGGCCGGTTCGTTTCCTCCATGGGGTTTTTAAATGGGGTGGGTACGGGGATAGGGTTGGGGTAAACGGGGTTGGGGTCAGATGTGAGCAAACCCGCCCCGGTGCCATCCTTACTTCCAACCCAATCCTCCGCCTCATAAATTGCTTCACTTTGACTAGCTGTTTTACTCTTGCCTAGATATTTTTTTTTATATCGAGTATGGTGGTCATTTTAGAAATGATAAGAAAATATGACACTGAGCAACATGAAATATAACAAAATTAATACGATTTGTCGTGTTCAAGTTGTTTTCATGTCGGGTCTTCTTAACATGAAGTCATGTCAAGACTAGCCATCATTTCAGTCGTGTTATGGTGTCTTGTCGTCTCAATCATATCATGCCTAGTTTTATTAACCTGGGTATAATATTTAAGGAATCGTGTTAGTTCAGTGTTAGTTGTGTCGTGTTTCATTTGGATCCTATTCCTATCAGGTAAAAAACACGAAGACATGACGTGTCGGTTCGAAATCCGACAAAAAAACACGAATTCTTTTTTCTACAAGAAAGCCGAGGAGACTTCCAATATAGATTTTTTTTTCCAGTGATGAGGCATGAAAAAGTAGAAGGATAAGAAAAAAGGAGTTCTTTATGCATAAATCCATTTTCTAAGTTTCTTTTCTAGATCCAAGATGCTATAAGGATGTTGAAGGGGTATTTAGTTCTCTTTGTCTTCTACGACATCAATAAGCTTGCATTTTTTATTTTTCAATTTTCTTTGTTTTAAATTTCTTTGTCTCCAACTCTCACATCTTCAAAATGGCGATTGTTTTAGAGAAGTGTCTGGAACAAAGCGAAATTGAATAGATGCATGGGTACCAAGGCTAACCTAATCTCTTAACATTACTATTCAAAAAGTAGTTTTAAGCTTAATATTAATATATGTTTAACTCTAGTATTAAAAACAAAGTGAGGTCGACTTTCCAAATTTTAAGTTAGACGTAGATATACATACATTAAAGTACATTGTACACGCAAATATTTATCACATAGAATAATGATGTATAGTCTTAAAAAAATGTTGCAAATAATTCCTCAAATAAGCTCAAATATTATCAAATGTTATATTTTTAACTATAATAATAACACGTTATTATACTTTAATATTATGCGAACTAATATGAGGATGATTTTGATACATACCTTATCCTAGAAAAATAAGCTTTGCACAAGTCACAAGATTGAGTCAAGGAATAAGTTAATGTCAGCTAAATAGTTGAATAAGAATAGGTCAAGTTGTTAGTTTGTTAATTGATAGATCAAGTGCATGTATGTAATATCTTTGCATTAGTAGATGATTTTAGTTAGTTGCACATTCTGTTCTGGGGTCTTTATTCCTTAGGAAAGTTGTTATTTATAAGAACTATATAATGTGCTAGTGAGGATGAATTAGGGAGGAACTTGTTTACTCAGATACATATCTCTTCTCTTTTATAAGTTCTTCTTTGTTTCTTTTCTTTGTACTTATGAGTGGTATATGGAAACTAGAGGCAAAACCAATGTTGAGTTTCGCAACGAGATTAAAAAAAAATCCTAGATCTTGTTTTGACTAAGTGCACTTCACCCTCCAAATTGTCTTAGCCGAGCTTCAAGCTTTAAGAGCCACTCGGAGAAGCCCCCAAGCCCCCAAAATGAGTGATGTTAACCCCTTTGAAACCAGTGACTTATCCTAGCCAGCCAGGCATAAATTACCCACATCTACAACCCAAGATATGACCCACAGACCTCATCACCCTCAACCCCTCGTCCCAAATTCCAACCTCAAGCTCTATTTCCAAAAATTCACTAGGGAAGACCCAACCTGGTGGGTTTATTGTGCCTAACAAAATTTTTATTTTCAAAATATTGCCCCACATCAATGTGTACAACTCACATCCTTTCACCTAGAAGAATGACCATACAATGGCATCGTTGGTTGGCCAAATTTAAAGGCCTGTTGTCATGGCAAGAACTCAACAAGGCGTTATTGCTCCAATTCGAACCTACAGAATTCGATGAACCCTTCGAGGTACTTACAAGTATCAAATAAATATTCAATGTTGGTGTTTACTAGGATGAGGTCGAACGACTTTCACAGTTGATCGATGATTTTCCTGACACTTATTTAATTGGTTGTTTCATCACACGATTGAAGGATGAAATACGATTGGATGTCAAAATAATAATGTCACATATTTTGTAATAAACCATTTTGACCGCTCATTTAATCGAGGAGTGAAATGAAGTCTAAAGAAAATCATCCATCTTCCCTCGTTTTTCCAAGACAACACCACCAAAAACAACCAACATCCTTAGCCCACCCACCACCCCAAACACCAAACCACCTTCCACAACTCTCAACATCATCCCATTTATATTAAAAAGAATAACATATCAAGAGGCTCGTGAATGTAAAGAGAAAGGCCTGTGTTTTTTATTGCAATGAAAAATACACATCGGGTCACTGATACTAACGAACTCAATTATACATGATTAAGGATATATCCATACACGACCCCCAACCACAAGACCCACTAGACCCTCCACATGACCTCGTACCTGGAATTTCCTTCCACGCCATGGATGGAACAAAGCACCCATAAGCCTTTAAAGTGCTTGGCAAAATAAAAAATAACTATGTCACTGTGATCATTGGCGGAGGATGCACACACAATTTCATTAACCAAAACATTATTGCGAAATATAATTTACTTGCTGTGCATGATAAATCTTTTTAGGTGGTGGTTGCAAATCATAAACGGGTCAAATGTGTTGGTCGTTGCCTTACCTTAACACTGATGGTCCAAGACCATACCATCACGGTTGATTTTTATGTGCTCCCCATTGCGGCTTCTCAAGCAGTCCTTAGAGTCCAATGGCTAGAAACATTAGGGTTAATTGAAACGAACTATAAGAAACTAACGATGGGCTTCACTAAAGATGAACAAAAGTAAAAGTTTCAAAGGTTACAAATATCGAGTTAGAATCTTTGAATAACAAGCATATTCACAACTTAGAGTGACTAAGCTATTTTTTACAAATCACTTTATGTGCTTAACCGAGTTCAACTTCAAAGCATGCTCACAAAAATAATTAGTTGTTGCAGTAGTATAATGAGGTCTTTGCTGAATTGTCCATGCCATTCCTCTATAAGACAAAGTTAGACCTGTTAGCATACGACCTTATCGTTACTCGTATTATCAAAAGGCTGGGATAGAGAAAATGGTCGAAGTGCTACTCACCTCCGGGTTAATTTGTCCGAGAAATAGTCCCTTCTCCTCGCCAGTATTGCTGGTTCAAAAATCAGACGATAGATGTCAGTTTTTTGTTGATTATCTAGCCCTAAATAACATAATAGTGAAAGATAAGTATCCTATTCTTATTATTGATGAATTACTAGATGAATTACATGGTGCAAAGTTCTTCTCAAAGTTTGATTTATGCTCAGGTTACCACCAAATCCGAGCTAAGGAAGACGATATTCACAAAATCGCATTTCGTACTCAAGGGGGTCATTACGAATTTGTCGTTATGCCATTCATCCTCACCAATGCACCTTCAACTTTCTAGAGCCTCATGAATGACCTATTTCGACCACATCTCTGAAAATTTATTTTGGTCTTTTTTCATGATATCTTAATTTATAGATGAAGTTGGGAGGAGCACTTGCGAGATTTACAAATAGTCTTGGATATTTTATTGACGAACAAGTTTTTTGCAAAATTATCAAATGTCAATTTGGGGTCTTGCAGGTAGCCTACCTTGGGCATTTAATTTCACAAGATGGAGTTGCAGTTGATCCACCCAAAATAAGAAGCATAATGGAGTGGCCTATTCCATTAACACTCGAATGCATATATGGGTTCCTCGAATTGACAGGATATTACCTCAAATTCATCTACGAGTGTGGGACCATAGCTGCACCATTAAATCGTATTCTTACCAACGATGATTTTTATTGAACCTCAGAAGCAAATGCGGCTTTTCAGGACCTAAAGAGCGCTCTCATACCTCCACCAGTATTGAGGTTGTTAAATTTTTCTCAACCCTTCGTAATTGAGTGTGACGCTTATGGAGTAGGTCTTGGCTCCATGTCGATGCAAGAGAAAATATCTGTGGCTTATTTTACTGAGGCGTTGAAGACCTCAACCTATTTACTTTCTACATACGAAAATGACATGTTGGAAATTGTCATGGCAATTAGAAAGTGGTGTCTTTTCTTGTTAGGTAAGTCATTCACTGTTCGAATTGATAAAAAGAGCCTCAAATTTTTACTAGAAAAAAGGATCACCACTCCTATATAGACACGTTGGTTACCCAAAATAATGGGGAATGAGTATGTGATTCAATATAAAAGGGGACAGATAATCAAGGTGTTTATGCTCTTTTTAAAAAATTGGAGTTTGAATTAGCAGTTATATTTATCCCAATGGTTAATTGGTGGTTTGGACTACAATTAGATGTAGAAAGTGATTCTTTCTACTCACAAATATTGGAATCATCCCCTCATTGGGCCCACATAAATATTTTAAAAAATATGGAGTGTGCTTTTATGAAAGAAAAATTCATTTAGGCTTCGTTTGATGCGCCGTATAAGGGGTCCGGATAGGATTAACATATCCTATCCAATGTTTGGTATAGTTTGGGATAGGATATGAGATGGAATAAGTTATCCTAAGTGAGCTCCTTATCCCATAAGGAATAGGATAAAAAAAAAACCACCTCTAAGGTGGTATAAAATTATCCGGTGTCAAGCATGTAAATAAAGTTACTAAAGTGCCCTTATTAAGTTAGAGACTCCAAAACAATTTGGATTCTTAACCCTCATCATGTATACCTACCTACGGATGTTTCTCAACCTTATAAATATAACAGGAGACTTCATCACCTATTCTCCTCACTGATTTCCTTCATCACCTATTTCACCAATCAGGTTTGAACTGGTACGTGTATATATTGTTGTATATATATTTTGTATAGATACCTGTTGCTGTATATATATACAACAGGTATATATATATATATAGATACCTGTTACATATGCGACATATATACCTGTTATACCTGTTACATACATACCTGTTACATATGCAATATATATACCTGTTATACCTGTTACATACATACCTGTTACATATATATATATATACAACAATATATACCTGCGATATATATATATATATATATATATATATATATATATATATATATATAT
This sequence comes from Sambucus nigra, assembly GCA_949130495.1. Taxonomy (NCBI): domain Eukaryota; kingdom Viridiplantae; phylum Streptophyta; class Magnoliopsida; order Dipsacales; family Adoxaceae; genus Sambucus; species Sambucus nigra. The sequence goes on from OX422210.1 coordinate 289,557,655, forward strand.
ATATGCAAGTATACATATATATATATACCTGTTATATGCAGGTATATATATATATATATGTATATACACACAACAGGTACCTATATACATATATATATAGTTATGCAGGTATATATGTTATGCAGGTATATATATATAGTTATGCAGGTATATATATATAGTTATGCAGGTATATATGTTACATATATGCGATATATATGTATATAGTTATGCAGGTATATATGTATATAGTATATAGTTATGCAGGTATATATATGTATATAGGTACCTGCAGTGTGTGTGTGTATATATATATATATATATATGTGTGTGTGTGTGTGTGGAGTGTTAAAAAAAACACCTTAAAAACAGTTAAAAAAATAATAATTTTTTAAAAAATATATTTTTTTTAAAATTATGTGGAGTGTCATGTTTTTATACAACTTTGAGTTAAAATGGATCTTTCGCCAAACCCCTCATAAAAAAAGCAGTTAGTATTATTTTTACCCATATTGTAATTTTTTATATGCTATTGAAGTGTTCAATGCTTATGCTTAATATATGATATACTTGTTGTAATTAAAATGGTGCTCATACAATTTTTTGAAAATGGTTAGATATGGAAATTAGCGAAGATGAGGTCATCGCATATATGATGTTCCAAGAGTTGGTCAATTTGTTTATTGTTGGGTATATGTTTTTTATGATTATGTATGCTAGTGAAAATAGGCACTACCAAAAATATATGTTAAAGAACAGAACATTTGTTAAGTATGAGACACGAGTAGAGCATATGAACCGCCTTGTGCGTGAGAGTGATGTGGCATGTATAGATCAACTTAGAATGGATAGGCGAGCTTTTGCTATTTTATGTGAACTTCTTCGTACGGCTGGCTAATTGAAAGTAACTGGAAATTTCATAATTGAAGAAAAGGTGGCCATGTTCCTAAATATACTTGCCCATCACACGAAGAATCGTGTGATAAAATTTCAATATCGAAGGTCGGGAGAGACAGTTAGTAGGTATTTCAATGAAGTCTTAAATTCGGTGTTGCGAGTACAAGGCCTATTACTTAGAGCACCTGAACCAGTACCAGAAGATTGTACTGAAGAAAGGTGGAAATGGTTTAAGGTACATATATATTATTCAATACGAACATACTTAGCTACAATATTAAATTTTAACGGATACTGATTTTAATAATTTTATTTGTTTAGGGGTGCTTAGGTGCGCTAGATGGAACATTTATTCGTGTGAACGTCCCAGAAGTTAATAAACCCAGATATCGAAACAGGAAAGGGGATATTGCAACTAATGTATTAGGAGTATGTGGACGTGATTTAAAGTTTATATATGTGTTGCCAGGATGGGAAGGTTCAGCTGCAGATTCTAGGGTTTTGCGAGATGCCATTTCTAGGAGAAATGGACTTATAGTACCTACCGGTGAGTTATTGTTTCCTGGGTATTTATACACAATAATAATTTAGTGTATAGATAATTAAGGTGGTTGTTTGTTATTGTAGGTTACTATTATCTTGTCGATGCTGGGTATACAAATGGTGAAGGATTTCTATCCCCATATAGAGCAACACGGTACCATTTGTCTGAATACAGGCAGGGTACATTAGCGTCAGCGACCCCTCAAGAGTACTTTAATAAAAAACATTCAGAAGCTAAAAATTGCATAGAGCGGTGTTTTGGGATCCTTAAGATGCGGTGGGCTGCTCTTAGGAGTCCAACATATTACCCTATCAAAACTCAATGTCGTATTATTTCAGCGTGTTGTCTTATTCACAATTACATAAGAAATGAAATGCCAGTAGATCCAATGGAACAAGCCTTCGAAGAAGAAGAAGAAGAAGAAGAAGAAGAAGAAGAAGAAGAAGAAGAATGGGCTGAGGGCAGTAGTTTTCCATTGGATGATTCAATTAGCCAAGTTGAAACATCCAACCAATGGTCTGAATGGAGGGATAATTTAGCTGAACAAATGTTTAACGCATGGAGAAATTGATGACACATTTTTATATACGAGATTGATGTTTATTGTGTTATGTTTTACATTTGTTTTGTAAATAATTTTTTTTATTTCTTGTAATTATTTTTTATTTGTATAATGTTGTTAATATTTGTGTTCTCTTGTCGTTAATTTATTGTTATGAAATAAGAACATATATCTCTATGTCAGGAATGGAAGGTAGCGTGCATGTTCAAAATAAGGTCAAGGGAAAATTTAGAGATCGACGTGTATGGACTAGGACTGAGGAAGAATATCTCGTGACAATACTCGAGGAGCTTGTGAGACATGGGTACAGTCGTGACAATGGCTTTAAGCCTGGATCAACGTTGGAAGTGGAGAAAAGATTTGAAGAAAAGATGCCCGGGTGTGGTATTAAAGCAAACCCACATATAGAGTCAAAGATGAAAGTTTTGAAGAAACACTTTAATTTGGTAACTGACATGTTGGGTCGTAGTGGTTTTGGATGGAACAAAACTTTGAAATGTGTCGAGGTTGATCGAGATGATCAGTGGGAAGGGTACTTGCAGGTAAATTAGTTAAATTTATTGTTTATCTCTTCATTGAATAATAATACTTTTCACTATTTGACTTAACTTAATTTTATTTATTTACTGCAGAGAGAGCCTAATGCAAAGGGACTAAGAAATAAGCCATTTCCGTTGTATGATCGATTGGGATACGTGTTTGGAAAAGATCGCGCTACTGGTGCTGCAGCTGAGTCTCCTGCCGATGCCATGGATGATATAGATGGTCAGGATGAGGAGAGTATTGACTTAAATTGTGCTACTCCAACACCAGTTGTGCAACCTTCCTCCAGTGTTCCTAACCCAAGTCAGAGAAAGAGGAAAAGAAAAAGCGATACTTGGAGTGTGGGCATGCAAGATATGGCAAAAGCTTTTACCTCGTTTGAAAAAAATTCGAACAAAAATTTTGAAGCACTTAGTGAAAAGTTTGGTGAAGATAAAGTAGGAAATAACAGGAAAAAAATGCTTGAGGAGCTTAACACTATGACTACTCTGAATGCTTGAGGAGCTTAACACTATGACTACTCTGATTTTTCAATTTTAAATTTTAGTTTGCTTCATTATGGAGGTATTAAAAAATATGTTATTGAGTTAAAATAAGTGATAACAGTATATTTTTGTATTTTTTTAAATATTAAATACAAAATAAGGGTATTCTTGGAAAACTGGAGATAAATTAATCATATCCGGAGCATTTTAAACACAGGATTGTATTATTATATCCCATCCTGTCTTCTTATCCGGAACTGTTCCAATCGCAGTATTGGAATATTCCTTATACGATACATCCTTATCCTATCCAATCCGACTCTTATCCTATCCTATCCGGCGCATCAAACGAGGCCTTAAGTCTCGTGTCCTCTTTACTCACGATTATAATGGCTGAATGCCATTCCATGCCAACTGGTGGGAATTTTGGGTACCACAAAACCTTGGCTAGAATACAATCATGTTTCTCTTAGATAAATATGCAGAAAGATGTGAATGATTTTGTGAGAAATTGTGATATATGCCAACGATGCAAAGCTAAGTGTTTGTTGTCGACCGGGCTTCTCCAACCATTTCTAATTCTCGAGAAGGTTTGATCTGACATCTCCATAGATTTCATTAAAGGACTTACCAATTCCAAAGAAAAATCAGTTATAAAGGTGGTAGTCGACAGATTAACCAAGTATGCTCATTTTATTCCTCTTAGTCATCCTTTCACTACTGTTACCATGGCCCACACCATCATGAACCAAGCGGTTCGGCATCACGACATTCTAACGTTAATTGTGCTTGATCGTGATAAGATTTTTGTGAGATTTTTGGAAAACATTATTTTAGTTGCAGGGAACATAAATATGCATGAGTTCAAGTTATCACAGTCAACCGAATGCTCAAATAATATCTCAGGTGTTTCACCAGTGATCAACCAAAAAGTGGCCAGATTGGTTATCTTGGGCAGAGTAAAGATATAACACGACAATCCATTCATCTTCCAAAATCTCTCCATTTCAAGCAGTATATGTTCCCGGCACTACAAGAATTCAAGTCGTCGACGATCACTTGAGAACTCATGAATAAAAGAAATCTTAAGAGAATTGCGCCAAAATCTTAAAATTCCCAAAATCGTATGAAATCAATGTTGTATATTTTATGAAATGCCATCTTATTTGGTCAAACTTTAGAGTCAATTTTAATTAAGACACATATATTAAAAGTGACGTGTATTAGTACCAATGTGTTCCTTGTAGCAAGGAGATTAATTTGGTATACTCATTTGTTCAAAATAGTGAAGTAATGAATGAAAAATTTGGACTTAAAGTGACCCATTTGAGTTTAAGCTAGATGGTGTAACATAGTTAGTGGGTTTGTCCCACATTGGAAAAGTGGTAGAAATGCTTGGAGTTAATGTACCCAAGTTATGGGACTAAGGCTTGGATGCCTTGGGCTATCCCAACTCTTTGAAGGGGAGATGGCCTACACTATGCATGTGTTGGGCTTGGGCCAAAAGTCCATGCGCCGCCGCCGTCGTCCGGCCCAGGCCCGGGTCATGGGTCTTTCTTGAGCAACTATTAAATTTTTTGGACAAATTTTAATTGACCTTTGGGCTTTAAAATTTATTTTTTGAACCAAAAAATCTGGATTAATTACGAATTAATTATTTTTCGCATGAATTAATTATTTAAAAACACTATCGTTTTTTAATTATTTAAAAAATGCTGTCGTTTTTTAATTAATTGATTAAAATGTTAAGTTGCTTTATTAGAGAGATGCAACTGACAGTCACATCTGTTCTGAGAAAATCCATGAGTTGCAACCCTTCACCACTTATAAAAGGGACCATATGCAGTCCATTTGAGAGATTAGAAAATCTACCCGAATTCCCTACTACTGTCCTTGTTCCCTTCTTACTGTTTGAGAGAAATTTGCCATTGTTGGTTCGTGGGACTGTTGCACTGAAGTGCTTCTTACAACAGTCGTTGACCGTTTCATCCTGGGAGGTAGACGCCCATTGAACTTGCGGTAAGAACCGTAGCGGGGGAGTATTCTATCTTAAGGAGAGATAGTTCAACTTTTGACTCGGTCAAAACTCTACAAGTGATTGTTTCAATCACAAACTGTATGTTCTTCTTATATCCCTTTACTGTTTTGTAGTAATTATTTAATTAATTCATTTTAATTACTGTTTATTTATTTAGTGATATACATATTAATTTTTCGTAATCCGGTAAACAACAATCTTAAGACAGAATAATTATATATTTTTTGTGTTTTCACTAAATAAATAAATTTCTTAATTGAAATTAGATTGGTAATGTTTTACATGTTTTATTTACATACTAAAACGTGTTTACATTGAATATCTCCTTTCTTACAATTTTACTTTTGGAAACAATTTCTACACATTTCGTAAATTGCTTTTATGTTATTCAATAACAGAATAATGGATACTGAATCCTCTGAAAATGTGATGTCTGTTCCTCAAAATGATGTGGCGGTTAGTATTTCTAATATCGTTCCGACTCATTTAACTTATGGAGAAAAACTTAAAAAGTTTAATGGTACTGATTTCAAATGTTGGCAACAAAAGGTATTGTTCTATTTAACTACCATTAATCTTGCAAGGTTTATTAACGAAGAAGCTCCTGTGGTTAATGAAAATAAAACGGATAAGACAACTTTGCTAGCTGTAGAAGCATGGGAGCATTCAGATTTTATTTGCAAAAACTATATCCTTAATGGATTGGACAATACACTTTATAATGTATATAGTCCAATCAAAAACGCTAAATTATTGTGGGAGTCTTTGGATAAAAAATATAAAACCGAGGATGCCGGCATGAAAAAATTCATGGTCGGTAGATTTCTCGAATATAAAATGGTTGATTCAAAGACTGTCATAAGCCAAGTCCAAGAGCTTCAATTAATTTTTCATGACATACTTGCTGAAAATATGGTCATAAGTGAAACATTTCAAGTTGCTACGGTAATTGAAAAATCATCTCCTTCTTGGAAGGATTTCAAAAATTATTTGAAGCATAAACGAAAAGAAATGGGACTTGAAGATTTAATTATTCGGTTAATGATAGAAGAAGATAATCATAAATCTGAAAAGAAAAATGGTAACCATGCTATGTCTGCAAAAGCAAATATTGTTGAGGATGTATAAAAATTCAATAAAAAGAGGAAGCACAAAAATGAAGGCACAAGTCAACAAGGCGGTGCTAAGAAGTTCAAAGGAAAATGTTTTAATTGCAACAAAGAAGGTCATAGGTCCAAGGATTGTCGCAAGCCGAAAAAACAAAAGAACTTTAAGAAGAAGCACCACAAGCCAACATGACAGAAGTTATTACATTATCCGATGATGTTTCCAATGTTTCTCTCTCTGCAGTTGTATCTGAAGTAAATTTGGTGGGTAATACCAAAGAGTGATGGGTTGATACCGACACTACACGCCATGTATGTTACGATAAAAGTATGTTCACAACCTACCAACCAATTGCAAATTGAGAACAATTATTCATGGGAAACTCCTCCACCTCGAAGGTTGAAGGTAAAGGCAAAGTAATGCTGAAAATGACTTCAGGAAGCATCTCGCACTCAACGATGTATTGCATGTGCCTGATATTAAAAAGAACCCTGTTTTCGGTTCCGTGCTAAGCAAGAAAGGATTTAAGCTAGTCTTTGTTGGAGACAAATTTGTACTAAGTAAAGATAGAATGTATGTAGGGAAAGGATATATGTGTGATGTGATGTTCAAATTGAACCGTCATGACTGTTGTACCTAAAAGTAACAATGATAATAATAATATGATGTCTTCTGCTTATATGCTTGAGTCCATGGATATGTGGCATGGTAGACTTGATCATGTTAATTATAGTACTTTAAGTAAATTAATTAACTTAGAATTAATTCCTAAATTTAGCACTAATACAAGTCACAAATGCGAAACATGTGTAGAAGCTAAATTAACTAAAATACCTTTTCATTCAATTGAAAGAAATAGTGAACCTTTAGATTTAATTCACACCGATTTATGTGATTTAAATTTTTTTCAAACTAGAGGTGGGAAAAAGTACTTTATTACCTTTGTGGATGATTACACTAGATATTGCTATGTCTATCTTTTAAGAAGCAAAGATGAAGCAATTGAAGCTTTTAAGAAATACAAGATAGAAGTTGAGAATCAACTTGGTAAAAAGATTAAAGAATTAAGAAGCGACAGAGGTGGTTAATATGAATATCCTTTTAAGAAAATATGTTTAGAAAATGGTATTATTCACCAAACTACCGCACCTTACTCTCCTCAATCAAATGGGATTGCGGAATGTAAAAACCGAACTTTAAAAGAAATGATGGATGCATTATTAAAAAGTCCGGGATTACCCCAAAACATGTGGGGGGAAGCATTGCTTTCAGCTAATTACATTCTCAACAAATTGATTCATAAGAAAACAAATAACATACCTTATGAGTTGTGGAAAGGATGCAAGCCTTCCTACAAATGCTTAAAAGTGTGGGGGTGTCTTGCAAAAGTACTAATTCCTGAACCTAAAAAGGGGGAAATTGGTCCAAAGACTATTGACTGCATATTCATTGGTTATGCACATAATAGTAGTTCATATCGATTCCGTGTACATAAGTCTGACATTCCTAAAATTCATGAAAATACAATCATAGAATCTAGGAATGCATTATTCTTTGAAAATATCTTTCCTTGCAAGAATACACAAGAAACAATTTCTAACAAAAAAATATGCTTGAAGTTACAAATGGTGAACCTCGAAATATTATTGAGGAAGAACCGAGACGTAGCAAAAGAACTAAGAGTTCAAAATATTTCGGTCCAGATTTCTAACATATATGTTAGAAAGTGAACCTCAAACTGTAAAAGAAGCTCTATCTAATCCGGAAGCCTCATATTGGAAAGAAGCTATCAATAGTGAAATTGAATCCATTTTGAAAAATCATAAATGGGAACTGGTGGACCTACCACCAGGAACAAAACCGTTAGGGTGTAAATGGATATTCAAACGAAAAATGAAAGTTGATGGTACCATTGATAAATATAAGGCTAGACTTGTAGCTAAAGGATACAATCAAAAGGAGGGAATAGATTATTTCGACACCTATTCACCTGTAACAAGGATTACATCCATTAGAAGGTTAATTGCAATTGCAGCAATACATAAATTAGAAATACACCAAATGGGTGTTAAAACGGCATTTTTGAATGGTGAATTAGATGAAGAAATATACATGGAACAACCGAAAGGTTTTAGATCTCCTGAAAATGAAAGGAAAGTATGTAAACTTGTGAAGTCATTATATGGGTTGAAATAAGCACCTAAACAATGGCATGAAAAATTTGGCAATGTCATGAAGTCAAATGGTTTCAAAATAATTAAGTGTGACAAATGTGTTTAAATCAAAAGCACTCAAGCGGGACATGTGATTGTATGTCTATATGTAGATGATATGCTAATAATTGGTAATAATAATAATGTTATCAATTCTACTAAACAAATGTTGACTAGTAGATTTGAAATGAAGGACATGGGATTGGCTGATGTCATCCTAGGAATTAAAATTATTAGAACCCCTCAAGGAATTAGCTTATCTCAATCATATTACGTTACAAAAATACTTCAAAAGTATAATAAATATGATCAAAGTCCAGTGAGAACACCTGTAGATCCAAGTCATCACCTCTTTAAAAATAAAGGTGAAGGTATATCTCAATTAGAGTATTCTCGTATTATTGGAAGTTTGATGTATTTATCAAAATGTACTCGATTGATATAGCATACTCGATTAGTAAGATCAGTCGATATATAAGTAATCCCACGAAAGATAATTGGAAAGCCTTGATAAGAGTTCTTCGATATCTTCGATACTCTTTGAGGGATGGGTTGCACTATGAACGATATCCAGCTGTACTTGAAGGCTGTAGCGATGCAAATTGGATATCTGACTCAAATGATTCAAAATCCACAAGTGGATATATATTTAGCCTTGGAGGTGCAATCGTATCTTGGAAATCCTCTAAGCAAACGTGTATTGCAATATCCACGATGGAATCTGAATTTATTGCTTTTGATAAAGCTGGGGAAGAAGGTGAATGGCTTAGAAACTTCTTAGAGGATATTCCAATATGGTCAAAGCCCGTGCCACCTATCATAATACATTGTGATAGTCAATCGGTAATTGTTAGGGATGAAAATAATAGCTATAACGATAAATCACGACATATACATCGTCGACACCAAACCGTTAGACAATTGCTCTCAAATGGAATTATTTATGTTGACTATGTAAAGTCAAAGGAAAATATTGCGGATCCACTAACTAAAGGTATACCTGGAGAGCAAGTTATAAGTTCATCACGTGGAATGGGCCTAAAGCCTGTAAAATTCTAAAGAATTGTCTTAATGGAAACCCAACCTAAATGACTGGAGATCCCAAGAAATAGGTTCAAAGGGACAACCTAATTATGATGACTCAGTTTGCACTGAGAAGTAATACTTTAATTACTTCCTCCCATTCCGAAGATGAGTCAGTGCACAAACTTCCGCGTGTATAAGGATAAACTATGTTTTTAATGATTTCTATATCTTGAATGTATGGGGTATTAGCAGGATACTCTTTATAGAAATCACTTATGTGAGTGAGATGGGGCCTCTTCTATGAGAATAACGAAAGCTATTTCTCTAGCACACTCAAGAAACTAGGAGGTGTCCAAGGCCAAAATGGACACAATAATGAGAACCAATAAGGTTGGAAAGACATTATGTGAATACTATTGTCTCAATTTACACAAATAGTCGATCAATTCAAGACATCACGTTCATTGATTGGCTAGTAAGCTCGATAGTATCTCACTAGGAAAGATTCAAAGCCACAAGCTATCTTTTTCGATGCAATGTTTTTTCCTAGAACAACTCTCTGTTTGCATCTATATTCGTTTGATTCTTCCAAATTTCATTCATGTGGGGGATTGTCATATATTTTATGAAATGCCAGCTTACTTGGTCAAACTTTAGAGTCAATTTTACTTAAGACACATATGTTAAAAGTGACGTGTCTTAGTACCAATGTGTTCCTTGTAGCAAGGAGGTTAATTTGGTATACTCACTTGTTCAAAATAGTGAAGTAATGAATGAAAAATTTGAACTTAAAGTGACCCATTTGAGTTTAAGCTAGATGGTGTAACATAGTTAGTGGGTTTGTCCCACATTGGAAAAGTGGTAAAAATACTTGGAGTTAATATACCCAAGTTATGGGACTAAGGCTTGGATGCCTTGGGCTATCCCAACTCTTTGAAGGGGAGATGACCTACACTATGCATGTGTTGGGCATGGGCCAAAAGCCCACGCGCACGCGCCGCCGCCGCCGTCCGGCCCGGGTCGTGGGTCGTTCTTGACAAATTTTAATTGACCTTTGGGCTTTAAAATTTATTTTTTTAACCAAAAAATCTGGATTAATTACGAGTTAATTATTTTTCGCATTAATTAATTAATTAAAACGTTAAGTTGCTTTATTAGAGAGATGCAACTGTACAAACAGTCACATCTGTTATGGGAAAATTCATGAGTTGAATCCCTTCACCACTTATAAAAGGGACCATATGCAGTCCATTTAAGAGATTAGAAAATCTATCCGAATTCCCTACTACTGTCCTTGTTCCCTTCTAACTGTTTGAGAGAAATTTGCCAGTGTTGGTTCGTGGAACTGTTGCATTGAAGTGCTTCTTGCAACAGTCATTGACTGTTTCATCCTGGGAGGCAGACGCCCATTGAACTTGCCGTAAGCACCGTAGCGGGAGCGTATTCTGTCTTAAGGAGAGATAGTTCAACTTTTGACTCGGTCAAAATTCTACAAGTGATTGTTTCAATCACAACCTGTATGTTCTTCTTATCTCCCTTTAGTGTTCTGTAGTAATTATTTAATTAATTCATTTTAATTACTGTTTATTTATTTAGTGATATATATATATTAATTTTTCGTAATCCGGTAAACAACAGTCAAAGGCGGATCAAAAAAGGCGTGAAGTTGAATTCGAGGTAGGCGACATGGTGTTCCTTAAACTTCAGCCATATCGCCAATCTACTGTGGTGTTCCGAAGTTCACTTAAGCTTGCTATGTGAGTTTTGGGTCCTTATCAAGTTTTGGAGCGTATTGGTCCGGTTGCCTATAAGTTACGATTGCCTATTGGATCACAAATCCATATCAGCCTTCTCAAGAATAAGTTGGGTCCAATTTATCAAGCCCTCCCACCTGTTTCGGACAATTTGGAAAAATCCTCCCTTAACCTGAAGCTAGTCTGCAAAGTCGAGTTATTCGCAAGGGAAACTGTCGCCCGAAGTCGGAGATCTTGGTGCAGTGGAAGGGGGCGCCAAATGAGGATTCTACTTGGGAGAATAAATGGCATTTCTCGAGGACATATCCAGGGTTTATCCCCTGAGGACAAGGATATTCTACGTGGGGGCAAATGATATATACCTTATCCTCGAAGAATAAGCTTTGCACAAGTTAGTAGACTGAGTCAATGAATAAGTCGATGTCAGCTAGTTAGTTGCATAAGAATAGATCAAGTTAGTTTGTTAATTAATAGATCAAGTGCATGTTCGTAGTAGCTTTGCATTAGTTGATGATTTTAGTTAGTTAGTTGCACATTCCTTAATTCTTATAAAAATTATTATTTATAAGCACTATATAATGTGATAGTCAGGATGAATTAGGGAGGCAAATTTTAAATATATCCACTCTTCCATGTTCTTTGTTTCTTTTCTTTGTACTTATCAGATTTGAGACTGATAGCACCCCTTTTGTGAAAGACAAGAAACGTTTAAAAGAAAGTTTAAAGAATAGAAGCACGAGGTCAATGAGGAAATAGGATTTCAAAAGTAAAGGATTCAAGCTATAGATCGGAACGCGTGAAGACCAGCTCATAGTGGTGAACTTTCCATTTCAAGAAAGCCGTTCTAGACTGTAAAAGAAAAAAAAAAAATTCACCACACTATGTAGCTGACGCTCAATTCATAGTGACTATGAGATGCCTATTTTTGGCTTCACTAACTTTGTACAGATGTACATTTTGTACGGTGGCTTAACAGAAACGAATTTCCGTGTAGTTCATTATTTGTGATTAAATTGAACATTCTATATATACTATGATCATAATTGACTTAGAGTGTTCATAATATTGTAAAAAATCGTATTTTATCATTTTGTATTGAAAATTTATCATAATGATTTTCTTTTTTTACTTATCAAAATTGAAACTAATGGAAATTAGCGATTTTTTTGTGGTTAGTTTTGATTTTAATATTTTAAAAATCGATTTACCAATTGTACCATACCGAAATGAAATAACGAAATTAATATACCGAAAATTCAATTTGTTGAGTATTGGTATGTTAAATTTTATGCCAAAGAGCGCACGCTTTCGCATTGTTTGAATGGGTGCAATTTGTTAGGTAATTTTAAGTTTTGAATATGTGCAAGTTTAGAACTTTTTTTTGTAATTTTTTTTGTACACATGATTTTTTAGTGAGTTTCGACTAATTTTTATTTTTGACAATATGTTGATATTGATGAAGAAGTGGGGAGTGTAAGAAACAAATAACGTGAAACATTTTCATTTTGGTTCGTTATTTAATATGACGACCCGGGTTGATATTTATTCGAGTTATTTGGGGAATAATGCAACTTAAATTACAAATTTCGATGATTATTTTAGAGTCTAATGTTTATATAAAGTTATGGAGATGGATTTTTTTTTAAATATGCATACAAAAATGTTTAGGTAAATGGTACAAAAAATTACTATTTTCTACCGGGTACTACCAAATTTACTGAAATCTTTCGTATTTTTCAAAAAATCGATTTTACCGCAAAAAATTAATTTTACCGACGTACCACATGGTTTGGTTTTGGTTTATGGGTTGTTGTACCGGCTGATAAAACTAGTAATTTTGGTTTGATGATTTCAAAGTTGGTATGATATTGATATGCTTTATTTACCGATCAAACCAATCGAAAACCACTCATAATCAAAAGTAATTGTGATTGTCACATATATATATATTTTTTTTCAATCTGTTCCCAAATGATAGCTTACACGAGTTTTCATGATAAAAAAACCTCTCAAACACTTACGCAAAATGGTAAAATTTAATACTCATCATACTCCATATACATTTGTCTTATTTGAGCAAAAGAAAACTATTTTTCCGAACATTAATTGAATTGTTGTAATAGACTTACTTTAATTTTATTATAGCATTTTTACTACTTGTGAGACATTCAAATGTCGTGCGAGGCTGCAAAATAACTTATTGTCTAGGAAAGAAGCATCCATTTTTTTATTATGCCACATAATATGTTCGAAGATGGTCTTATTAAACATAAGTTCTTGTTTCAATAATAGTTAGAAACATTTAAATTTAAATAAAGTTGACTTTTATGTCAACGAAAAACACTCTTGATTAAGATATACTCATATTTTCTTTTGTCACCTAACTTCATCAAGTACAAACTCGTGACCCGTTGACTGCTACTACTCCTCCCTTGGCGGCCCCAAAATAAACACGCTGGACCGCTGCTACTACTCGCTCATCTAGGTATGGCAATTTTCCCCGAAAATCAGAAAATCCGCGGATACCCAAAAAAAACATCCCCAAAAATTCGGAGATCGGGAAGTTAAAAAAATCCCCGAAATTTTTTGGGTCAGTTTCGGGTATAGGCTCGGGTCACCACGGTGATACCCAAAATTATTATTATATAATATATATATATATATATATATATATAAGACATATCAACTCCGCCTGTGTCGTGCTTAACTTCTTATTTTTTTTTGGCACTGCCGGTCCCAAGCCCGGAAAAAGGAGGAGGGTTGCGTTAGGTAGCTGACAGCCAGCGTAAAACTTTGTCAGATCCTTATGAACATGAATCCTATGAATATACGTGCTTATGCTAGGGCATTCCCCTTAAGCGATGCGTTGCGCCTGCCACCGGGTGTCTCGAAAAATAGGCAAGGGGCGTTGCGCCTGCCACCGGGTGTCTCGAAAAATAGGCAAGGGGCGTCGCATCGGCGCCCGGATGCGACGATAAATACGCAAGGGTTCCTGCAACAAGCTGGACGTGTGCGGGTAAAGAAGCTAGTCCAGGATACTAAACTTAGGTTAGCGACTTGGAACATAGGGACTATGACAGGAAAAGGGATGGAGTTAGTAGATACCATGAGAAGAAGAAAAGTTCACATAGCTTGTTTACAAGAAACTAAATGGGTCGGTGAGAAAGCTAGAGAAATAGAAAATACAGGAATTAAATTATATTATACAGGAAAACATAGAAATAAGAACGGAGTTGGAATAATAGTAGATAAAAACTTTAAGGACGATATCGTAACCGTTATTAGGAAAGGTGATAGGCTTATACTTGTAAAATTGGTATTAGGTGAAAACATTATTAATATTGTTAGTGCTTATGCACCTCAAGTAGGATTAGATGAGCACACTAAAGTACAATTTTGGGAACAAATGGATGAACTAATTCAAGAAATACCCCTAGGTGAGAAAATCTATGTAGGTGGAGATTTTAATGGCCATGTAGGAGAAGATCGTGTAGGATATGAGATAGTGCATGGCGGACATGGTTTTGGAGATAGGAACAACGAGGGAGAGTCTATCTTAGATTTTGCGATGGCTTATGATTTTGTACTAGTAAATACATGTTTTAAAAAGAGGCTTGAACACTTAATAACTTATAAAAGTGGAACACATAAGAGCCAAATAGATTTTTTCATTACTAGGAAAGGAGACCGATTAACGTGTAAAGATTGTAAGGTTATCCCGGGAGAGAGCTTAACCTCACAACATAGGATAATGGTGTTGGATATAAATATTAAAAATCAATCACGAATGCGAAAAGTGAAGATTAACCCACGAACTAGGTGGTGGAATTTAAAAGGAGAGAAATTAGAACTATTTAAAGATAAAGTATTAAATGAAGCAACATGGAATTGTGAAGAAGAAACTAACATAATGTGGAATAAGATGGCCACATGCATTAGGAAAATATCAAAAGAAATTCTTGGAGAATCAAAAGGCAAAGGGCCACAGTCTAAAGAAACTTGGTGGTGGAATGAAGAAGTACAGAATATAGTAAAAATTAAAAGGGAGTGCTTTAAAACATGGCAAACAAATAGAAATGAAGAGAATTTTGAGAAATATAAATCGGCTAAAAAGGAAGTTAAGAAAGTGGTAAGAGATGCTAAGTTAAACGCGTATGATGATCTTTATACAAAATTAGGAACCCAGAGATATAATATGGTGGGTTCTACATAAAAGAGGAGTGACTCGCAGATATATTGACGTGATCAAGGATATGTATGATGGTGCGATGACTACAGTAAGAACATCAGCTGGAGAAAGTAGTGAATTTTCAATTACGGTAGGGCTACACCAAGGTTCAGCATTAAGTCCTTATCTCTTTGCTCTTGTTATGGATGAGTTGACTGGACAAATACAAGATGAGGTGCCATGGTGTATGCTATTTGCAGATGATATTGTTTTAGTCGATGAGACTAAGATGGGGATAAACGCTAGGTTGGAATTGTGGAGAGAAACTTTAGAAACAAGAGGATTTAAAATAAGCAGAACTAAAACAGAATATGTGGAGTGTAATTTTAGTAGTAATAGGAGGACAAATGGAGATGTGGTGAAATTGGAGGGTCAAGAAATACCTAGAAATGATCATTTTCGTTATTTAGGATCGATTATACAAAAAGATGGAGATATTAGTGATGATGTTACGCATAGGATTAGAGCAGGCTGGGTTAAGTGGAGAAGTGCGACCGGCGTTCTGTGTGATAGGCGTATACCTTTGAAGTTAAAAGGAAAATTTTATAGGACGGCCATTAGACCCGCCATGTTATATGGGACAGAGTGTTGGGCAACCAAGAAACAAAATGTGCAGAAAATGAGTGTGGCGGAGATGCGAATGCTAAGATGGATTTGTGGTAAAACTCGAAAGGATAAAATTAAAAATGAACAAATTCGTAAAACGGTGAAAGTAGCTCCTATAGAAGATAAATTGAGAGAAAATCGACTTCGATGGTTTGGACACGTCAAGCGTAGACCAATGGATGCTCCTGTAAGGAAGAGTGATTTAGTTAGTATTGATGGTAACCCAAGGGGTAGAGGTAGGCCTAAATTAACTTGGTGGGATATTATAAAAAAGGACATGATATCATGTGGTGTAACCGAAGATATTGCACTGGACAGAATGGAATGGAAAAATAGGATTCATGTAGCCGACCCCAAATAATTGGGAAAAGGCTTTGTTGAGTTGAGTATATAAGACATATCGCTAACCCCCATTTCCTGTCCTTAAACTCTTTCAAACCAGAAATATAAAATCACAAAATGTGTTTGTAGTTACGAACCCTTGTTTTCCCCATTCTTACACTCGGCGGCACAAAACCAAACCCAACTATTCAGATCTATTCACATACCAATACACATCACTTATAACTTTTGTGACTCCATTACTAGAAGGTTAGAATTGACTTTTGGTTATAATCTAGACCTAGCTGTCGTTTGCGACTCCATTACTGATCCTAAGGACAATCGCCTCCATGAATTTGGTTAGTTAGGGTTTTCGTTTCATCATTTTATAATTTCATGTTTTTAGATCTGATTTGCTCATTTTTTTTTATCGATCCGTGTGTGCATTTCTCATTTGTGGTATATCGGGCTCATTTTTTCGTGTAATCATTTCTCATTTTTTTTTATTTGTTCATTTTAGATCTGATTTGTTAATTTTTATTTATGTTTTTGGGGAAGTATATCGAGTTCCCCATGGGGAAACCGATACCCATTTTAAATGGGGACGGGGATCCCCGAACTCGTTATAACGGAGAACAGGGTGGGGACGGGGAATGATATTTCTAACTGGGATGGGGATGAGGAGTTAAAACTCGACCCCGAACTGATCCGTTGCCATCCCTACGCTTATCCACCCTTGTACCGCCCTGGTCACCCCTAGTGCTGGTCTGCTATTGGTCTCCACCCCTGCTCCCCTCCTCCACCCCCTGTTTCGTCCACCTCTCCACCACTGCTAGTGAACCACGACGAAGGAATATATTAACTTCAACTAATTTTAATATGTATTTGTCCAAATATTTG
Source organism: Sambucus nigra (assembly GCA_949130495.1). Classification (NCBI taxonomy): domain Eukaryota; kingdom Viridiplantae; phylum Streptophyta; class Magnoliopsida; order Dipsacales; family Adoxaceae; genus Sambucus; species Sambucus nigra. Next base: position 289,574,858 of record OX422210.1, read on the forward strand.
GTTAGGTGTTGATATATTTACCCAAACTATAACCCTAAATTAGATGCTAATGTGTTTCCCTAAATAATATCCTACATTAGATTTTAATGAATTTATCCTAATAATAATATTTTTCCTATTAATTGTTGGTCTCTTGATAAATATTTCCCCGAAAGAGCTCGTGTAGAAGTCTCGCCGTTTCCAAGAAAATTTGTCCAAGAGGAACCTTCAAGAGTATATTGAACTCACATTGAAGCTGACTTGATAAATCTTCCTTCGGATCCTAGATTGTGATCACACATTTCGAATTATGATGCGAATGATCAAGACAAAGTTAGACTAGCATACATGAAAATGGTTCCTTGCCAACCCTTTATGTGTCTTTATTTCAAAAAATTAATAGGAGAGAAAGATTGACGTTTCATTTAGAATTGGTTCACCTAATTTGATAGTTGGTTAAAATATAGCCTTTCAAAGGAAGCGAAATTTTGTTTGCCTTGTTATTTATTTTGTCCGGAATCCTCACACATAAATAAAAGTTTTGCTTTTGTTAGAGGTAATTTTGACAATTGAAAATAAAAAGACCGACTATAAAGCATGTTAACACCGAGGGTCTAAATGTGGCCTACATGAGGACTCAAAATTTTTTGACCTAAAATGAACATATTGTGGCGCTATTTGATAAGCAATCGAAGGAGTGTCAAGATGATTATCGTCAACGTCTAGTTACAGCTATTGATGTGTTTTGGTTTATTCTGTGACAAGACTTATCTTTTCATTCTCATGATGAATCGGAGGAGTCCATGAATAAAGGAAACTTTCTTGAACTTTGAGAATGGCCTATTAAAAGAGATGCATTAGTTCGCAATGTTGTTCTTAAAAATTCACAGGGCAATCATAAATTTAGACATCTCTTAACATTCAAAAAGATGTTGTAATTTAATGGCAAGTGAAATTAATAATATAATATTAAAAGATCTTAGTGGAGATCCATTTACGATATTCATTGATGAAGCACATGATGTATTAAAAAAAGAACAAATGGCTATTGTAGTTCGTTATGTGGATAGGAGTGGTTTTGTGATGGAAAGATTCATGGGTATGGTAAATGTTCCTGATACTACCGCTAAATCATTAAAATTTTTACTCACTCAATTCTTCACGAACATAACTTGAGTGTCAAAAATTTTTGGGGTCAAGGTGACGATGGGGAAAGTAATATGCAAGGAAAGAACATTGGGCTTAAATCACTTATTTTGAAGGAGAAAAAGTTAACATTCTATGTACATTGTTTTACACGTCAACTTCAGTTAACACTTGTAAAAGTTGAAAAAGATCCTAAAAACATTGATGAGTTCTTCTTCTTAGTATATAATGTAGTGAACATTGTGGGCCCATTCAGCAAGAGAAATAGGTGGGGTGGATTAAATGTCAAATGGTTAGTGGTGAAATATCAAGTGGGTGGAGATTAAATTAAGAAACTATTTTGAAGCGTGCTAGTGATACACTTTGGGGTTCGCATTATGGAAGCTTGATTAATTTTATGGTAATATATGGATCCGTGCTTGATGTTCTTGATGAATTAGGGGAAAATGCCATGGATAAAAAAGGTGAGACAATATATTTCATAAAATCAATTCAATCATTTGATTATGTATTCAGCTTACATTTACTGAAGAACGTATTTGCGATAAATAATGAACTTTCTAAAGATCTTCAACGGAAAGATCAAGACATTGTTGATGCATTGAATTTAGTGAAATTGTCAAAGAGCCGAATGCAAAAATTAAGAGATAATAGGTGGGAAAAGAACTTGAGTTGTATGAATTTAATACCAAATCCGATAGTGACTTTGTTGATGTGAATGGGATGAGCGGGTTGGATTGTAAAATGGTAGATAAAGGTAAACATGTTGTGTATGGTTTAGTTTATAGGCTTGTAAATTTGTCATTGATTTTTCCGGTGTCCATAGCTACGGCTGAGAGGTCATTTTCTGCTATGAACATCGTGAAAAACGTTCTTTGAAACCGTATGGGGGATGGTTGGCTAAGTGACTTTTTTGTGACGTATATTAAAAAAGATGTCTTTTATTTCATTTCTAGTGACACAATTATGGATCGATTCCAAAAGATGAAAAATTGTAGAGGCAAATTGTAGCTTTCTTGTTTTATATTTTAATTAGTATTTGTATTGGAAACTTTATATTTTGGATGCTCTTTTTAGCAATAAAGTATTATGGTTCATTTTGTTCTATTTTATTTCTATTAACGTGCGAATATTTATCTCTGTTAAGATATTTGAATGACCTTCAAAAAAATTTCGAGGATGATACCGTCGTTTATATTCTAGTGCCCCACCCATCGAAATTTCATGGCTCCACCACTACACACACACACACACACACACACACACACACACACACACATATATATATATATATTCTCACACTCTAATATTTCTCACTTCCTTACATTAATTCAAAAACAAGGATATATGGGTAAATAAACCTCCCTCGCTACAGCCGAGAGAGAGGAGCATGTCTTTGGTTACTACATCACCTAAACCCCTCTCTCTCTCTCCCTCACCTCCAACGGTATTCAAACACGCGGCCACATTTCTCTCTCTCGACTCTCATGCTCCGTCACGGTTTTCTCCATGCTCTCTCTCTTTGGCTTTATATCTTCCTCTGTTATCTACAACACTAAGGTAATACCCCTGATTAGTAACGAATCAATGGTTTCTTCATTATGTATGTCTTCTCTCTTTCTCCAATTGAAATTTTTTGGTGCTTTTCGGGTTGAGTTTACGTTTTGTAAACCCTAATTTTTTGGGGTTTTTTTATTTTTAAGCTTTTTGGAATCACATTTTGTTGATTGATCCTTTCCCATTCATCTTTTCTTCTTCTTTTGCAGGTAATTTCACTATCGAAAATAGTTTATACTTCAAGGTTCATCGTTTATCATTTAAGGTATTCTTTCGCCCTCACTTTCATAATCTTTGAGGTTATGTTCCTATGAATTTTTGTTTTCTAGATCTAACAAGTTTTGGGTTTGCATTTTCATATTTTTTTTTCTAGATCTGATAAGTTTTTTATTACATGAGAAAACCTGAGTTTTTTTAGGTATTTATTTTCTTCTTATTTTATGTTTGATGAAATTAAAATTTTAACATTAAAGACATGTTTCTATGTAATTATTTGATAGTTTGTAATTATTTTTTTAGATTGGTAATTATTTTTATAAAAGGAATTTAGCTTGGTAATTATTTGATGCTAATCAGCGACCACTATAGTTTCAGTCTGTCTGTTTATGTTATGTATCTATTTTTGGGAATTTGTAAATATTGTTGAAATACCTAAGTGGACTCGAGCAGGAAATTTAGAAAATGTAATTGCCTATGTACATCTCTTCTTCTCCCCAAACTGAGCGTCAAATGGTCAAATAGAATTCAATGTTATCTGATCAAGGTTTGGTGTTTTGAGCGTCAAATGGTCAAATGGAATTCAATGTACATCTCTTATTCCCCCCATTATGTTTTTAAACATTCGAGATCCGTAAGCATTTTGTGTTTTGGTGTTTGACACTTCATTTATTAACTTCTTTTTGTTTGGCAGACATTTCATTGGTATGGGAAGTTCATCTTAATCCAATATACTATTTTTTTTCTTTCTAAGTTACTTTAATAAAATTAGCTTGAAATTGAGGATATTGGGTTTATAAATTATAATTAATTTATTCGTTCTACTTATTAAATCATAGGACCCCCCCCCCCCCCCCCCCCCCCCCCGCCGTCGCCTTAGTTCCCCGCCACCACAACCACATATCTCACATTGTCGTCCCTTTTTTCACGCCGCACCTCTAACAAGGACGCCACTCCTCTAAGGTTACTCTTAAATGGTTTAACTTTCTATATGTGTGCTTTAACCTTCGTTTGATTTCAAAGATAAACACTTTTCATGTTTATCGATTTGGTATTCTTATGAGGGAAAATGTTTTTTAACAATTTCGTATTATTTTGTTCTGATTTGATTTGGTATTATCAAAATAATATGGACTAATTCAGTCTAAAATCCTCTCTCTTTGACTGGGATCTACATAGTATGGGACTTGGTGATTTTGGGACTCCAAAGCCCTCTCAATGGCCTGATACATCTTCGCTCCCAAGGCTCCCCAAAAGAAACAATCTCTCAATTGAAAGGTACTTCTCTTCTAGATCATGATTCTTTTTGTGGATTATTTTTGTGCTATTTGTTTGTCCATGCTTTTCGGATCTCATCCAAGACAATTATATTGTTTACACCCACACCAAATGTAGTCTGTTTGGCATATAGAAATGAATTAATTTTAGATTTTCACAGTTAAGAAAATTGAATTGACACAAACATAATGCCAAAGAAGAACTGATTAATCAAGCCCATTATAGAAACTTCAACGACATTATCCCGTACATGTGAGATTCATAAATTACCAAGTTCGTTGTTTGGCTTTCATTGACAGGTATTTTATTTGCCAGTGACCGAAATGTCATTGTTTGTTTGGCTTTCTCAAATTTTTCACTTTTATTAAAGACGTCTTTGGTATTTTTAATTTTCTGTGCCAATAGTTATGTTTTGGATTTTCTATATGTTCTTCCCTACGTGGTTTTTCTTATGTCATTTTGGGTATTCGGTCCGTTGTATTCACTATTTTTTTTACTTTGCATATTCACTATTTCTTATGTCATTATCTCTTCATTCTTTTATGTTTTATTTTTGGAATCTAATTATTTTTTGTTCTTTGTTATTTATTTCTCCTTTTGCAGATGAAGATCTGCGTATACTTGAAAATAAACGGGTTAGATAGATGCGTGAAGCAGCTACTATGTGATAATGTTGCAATAACCATAGTGGTCAGTAAGTTAATTCTCATATCAGCTATGTGAAACAGCTATGTCTCTCATATCAGTGTTGAGAAGAAGCTATGATGTGATAATGTCGTTGAAGTTTCTATAATGGGCTTGATTATCCCATGCATATGTGAAGCAGTGTTGACATAGTGGTCAGTGATATAAGAGCCATAGCTGCTTCACATAGTTGACATTATCCCGTGCATATGAGATAATATAGCCATGATGTGATAACATAGCTATGATGTGATAACATAACTGATATGAGAGCTAACAGATTCCAAAATATATAGCTCACATAGCTGATATGATGTGATAATGTTGAAATAACTTTTTAAATCAAGCCCATTATGGCTCTCATATCAGTGTTGAGAAGCAGCTATGACTATGCCACGGTCAAAAGTTTCCCTAAAACTGTATTCCAAAGGTTGGATCCGTATCTCATGTTATTTAGCAACCATTTAAGGCCTATGATTCTTTGTTTGTTTAAATAATTATTTTTTCATCAAACAAAGAATCAACGACTTAAAGATTTCATCGATTGAAATAAACACATATCTAGAATTTAATTCAGTTCATGCTGGATATGTATGATAGGATATCGATAGATCAACGGTTTAAAGATTCTGTCATGCCAGATGTGTTTTAATTTAGCATGAACTGAATAAAATCCTATCATATGGCATGAATTAGTTTAGTTCAGTCATACAACATGAACTGAATTAATCCCTGTCGTAGATTAGATGTTTCCACTGTGTTTATTTAGCAACCATTACCAGGATATGTGTTTTTTCCCTTCTCTTATTAGCGGAAATTCATTTACTTTTCGTTCTTATTTTCTTCTATTTTAAGTATAAATGGGTTTTATCAATTGGGACGTATTTTTAATTGAATGGAAATTGAGTTTCATGAAAATTATTTGGCAGCAGCAGATATGGACAAAAATAAGTTAGGGGTGTAGCAACATTCTAGATCTACTAACGACTGGAATTTTCGAGTTACCTGGGGAACCTGCTGTAGTTATAAATGTGGTACCTCCTACATATCTAAGTGAGGACACTCTTTTATACTGTAAAACAGTAAATGGTATAGAATCACATAAGAACACGAAGTCCGGTTATTGGTTGATAGGAAGAGGAGTTAGCAAGCTGTTTGGGGAACACCAATATAATGGGAAAATGACGGAGTTTGATAAAGAATATGGTTGGTATAGGGAAGTGTATGAAGATGGTGATTTTGAAGATCTAGAGTGGCACGAGTTGTAAGAAATACTTCTACCTCTGGATATTACAGATCCATTGAAAGCATTAGCAGCGAAGGTCATCGAGAAGAGACCGCAACCGATTCATAAACCGATAGATCGGTGTCTAAGTCCAACGATTAAAAAATAAGTGGAAATGGTGATATGGTCGCAGAAGCTTTGTCGATGAATCTCAATAATGGCCGGTTTAATTTACCAAATCAAAGGTACTGATTTTTCTCCCTACTGTTTTTCAAATATGAGGTTTAGATCCTTTATTTTTTTTCGAATATACATTTAAAACTGATTATTATTGGTGATATTGCATCTGTAGAGTTTATTTAGTTTAAATGCCAAGAAGCCTTGGTTTTGAGTTTGTGAAATATTCAATCAATTTGTTTCGAGAATGTCATCACAACTAGACAAAAGGAAGAATATATTTTGGTTCTAGATGGCATTCGCAAGTTACACGTCATGGGGAACAAATCCGTAATGCTAATGAATGTTCCGGATGGCAGTCACATGTTTTGGTTTCGATTTTTGTCAATAATTACTATATTGTTAGGAGGGATTTGGTTGAAATATAATTTTTAATTCGCAAGATTTTCGAGAGATTAAGCTGATACTATTTTGTTATGAAGGGATTTGGTTGAATTATGCGGGTCAATCAAACTGTCATAATTATGTGGACTCTACAATCTAACAAACACATTTCTGTCTAATCACTATGTCCAAAAATAGTCTCTCCCTCTCTCTCTCATCATTGTTCACCTACTAATGTGTGGCTTCAACTGATGAAAATAGAGTATAGATCTCTCCGGAGTGGCTATTGGAGTCACTGTATTAGGAATGCCAATTTTAAAAATAGAGTATAGAGCTCTCTAGAGTGTCTATTTTAGGGATGTGACATTAAGGTTTTGACAAAAACACCAGGTATTTCAATTCTATTTTTTCTCTTCCTTCCCCCGCCCACCCTCGATTGTATATATACCTATGAAATAGAACTTAGCTCAAATCATTTATACTCAAAGCTTAGGTTTTGGTAATCTTATGTTGTGATTTTGATATCAGTTCATCAAAACCCCCTGTTGTATATATAAATTTTGGGGTTTCTTGCATTACATAATCTAGGTCATTTCTGGAGATATTTTTACGGATTCTATTATAAAATGTGGTAAAAACAAAATAAGATTTTGTAGAAGTTGAATATTTTTCATTGAGATGCATTTGTCCTTCAGTTCACTTATACTCCTATATAAATTCAAAGTCTTTGCTTTATCTTTTAAATTCCATATATGGACATGTCCTTTGATATATTTATACAATAATTTGATGGGGATGGAACTACATTCATTAATAACTGATGACTTCACAGCATTTCTAGAGACTGAGTTAGACGAAAACCATGGCTCTCATCTCCACAGGTTTAAACGACGCAAGGTGGAGGTTACAAAGCTTAATTCAACCCACATATAAAGCTTTATTTGTTTCTTAATATATATCACACACTGCTTAATTCAACCCGGTTTGTGGATATTACACCAAAAGAATAATAATTGAAGAACCAAACAGATTCCTTGCAAGATGCATTAAATGGCAGCCCCATTCAGATTGAACTTCATGCACTTGGTGTCGCATTATTGCATTATGGTAGCCCATTCAGTTAATTTGGTTTCATTTAGGTTTCATTTGGAGTTTTCATGGGATTGATAACTTTTCTATTTGACTTTTAGGTTTGAATTATGTTTTAAACCTTTATTGTCTATAACTCAGGTTTGATGCCCGATATTTTAGTCCGTATTCAGTTTCCTTTCAAATGCTGTGATATTGGTAGTTCATAAATGATTAGACTTGGAGAAAAAAAAGTTCTCCCTATGTGGAGATCCATATTTCAGGTATAAGCGTGGGCCCACTGATCAACGTATTCTTTTTCTATCCCACTTACAAAACGTTATTAATTTCAAGCCTAAGATCTTTCTCATTCAAGATCTCTTCACAGATATAAGCACGAGCCCACTTAAATTGTGTATTATTGATTCAATGATTTAAAATACACACACACACACACACACACACACACACACATATATATATATATATATATATATATATATATTCAAAAATGAATTTGATTCTATGGTTTTAGGTATTATTCCGAAATTTTAGGCTTCAACAATTTGGATAGGGTTTTGAGACATTTTAATTTTTGGTGCTTACTAATTATGATGTTTATAATGCAGGTACTAATTATGGTGTTTATAATGCAGGTACTAATTTCTGAGCTATCATTGGAGAAAGAATAGTTTGTGCAAGTACTGCTTATGAGATACTGCTTAGTGTTCAACACAGAGGCTACTCTTACATTATATGAAGGTAACATAAAGTTTTCACCTAATCTCCAGATGTATATGCTGTAGAGGGATCACTACAATTTGAAGTCCGAGTTTCAACTCGGAAATGGTAAATTGAATTCCGAGTTTCAATTTTAAGTTTGATCTTCATTTTTGTTTATTATAAAAAAAGAGTTTTTAAAGTTCGAGTCCGAGTCACTTGATGAACACTCTGGCTCTTATCTGTTTGGGACTTTATGTACATAAACTGTTTGCAAGTGTTTATGAACATGAACACTCTATCTCTTATCATCTTTCGACTCTCTTCGGTATCTCCCTCTAGGCCTATATACTCCCTCACAAAGCTCCGTGGTACATACATAATTTCTTTAGTGACATAAGATGAAGTAGTAACAACCTTTGAAATTAGGATGCTTGGAGATCAATATGCTCTGTACTTTCAGAGTTTCAACTCAGAAATGGCAATTTGAATTCCGAGTTTCAATTTAAAGTTATCTAAATCAGCCTACAGTTAATATGTTCTATAATTTTTGGAGATTAATATGTTCTGTAATAGTTGTCAGATAAAAAAAATCAGCCTACAGTTGTCTAAATCAGCCTACAGTGATCTAAATCCTTTCTAAATCGGCCTACAGTTGTCTGACCGAAAAATCGCAATTGCCTGTTCTCAGCTATTTCCTCATTGGTAGTTATATTATTGTAATTATGACAAACTTTAATTGAATAAAAGAGAGTTAGATCACAAAGGTATGGTGGTCGAGGAGCCCAGCTTGAGGAATCTGTTTGGTCAGAACGTAATAGAACATCAAAGATTAAAAAGTATAATGAAAAGGGAACATGAAAGAAGTCATCCCAAAACAAAAAGGAACATGAAGGCTTCATTGCACCCCTTTACAACTTATTCAACCGTACGTACCAAGCATACGTAAATTGAATTCATTTATATTTGTTTGCGTGTTTTCTTCAACTATTGCATTAATTTTGAATTTTGTAGATATGTTATTTATATGGTATACGTTTTATGAAGGAAACTGACTGAAGTTACAGGTGTCCAATGCACGAGAATTCATTAGAGATGACGTACGAAAGTTATCAGAAGTGATTTTCGTGCAATATCTTACATGGTGGAATTATTTAGGTTTGTAAAAAATTTTGTATTATGTTCTCTGCGCTAATATTATCATTAAGAACGCGCTACTACTATCATTAGGTTATCTATGCTACTGTTATTATTAACAAATTTAGTATTATGTTGATGTTTCTTGGGATTTCAATTATGTGCATGTTTCCTGGAATTTCAATTATGTTTTTTTTATGTACTTTGGACTTTCAAGTATGTGCATTTTCCATGTTCATGGTATTTTCTTGATGAAAATGAAAATTATGTTAGAAATTTTGTTCTCTTTGTATAAAAAAGTATTCTTTATTGTATTGTTGTTGATAAGAATTTTCAGTTTCTATTATGAATGATCTTTTTCTTGAAATCCTATTTTTTTATATATCCTTATGTGCATAGATAGAAACCTTTTAATATAACTGTTATTAGGCAATAACAAAGGTATGGTGGTCGAGGAGCCCAACTGGAGGAATCTGTTTGGTCAGAACAAAACACAACTTCGAAGATAAAAACTGTAATGAAAAAGGAACATGAAAGGAATCAACCCAAAACAAAAAGAAGGAACATGAAGGCATCACTGCATCCCTTTACAGCTTATTAAACCGCACGTACAAAGCATACCACAATTGAACCCATATATCTGTGAAGCTGTATTCGAACTATAATGTATGGATTATATCAATTCTTACTAATATGTGATGTGTATCTTTCGAATTCTTACTACTACATGATGTTCATTTGTATTCACAACTTATTTCCTTTTCCGTATAGAAGGTTAGAAGTGGAAGATGCCAATATATGTATGGCCACTTGGTTTACTTTTGTGTAGTAATACATGTTATTGTTAGCGTATACGAAGGTTAAAGTAATTGTTTTCTGAAAATTTTACGTTACATATCATAAAGGTATATACATATCGTAAATTTTAAGTTACATTAACTGATACAAGTATTATTTGTGTGGTTGATATGAGATTTTGTTTTAATGCAGTTGCATAGATATATGATGATAGGACTAGAATTTAAAACTTGCGATATTGAGACCGCATTGATGATCATTTGTATACTTTTTGTAGTCATTTCCCCAATTCTCATTATGGATTTGAGTGTAATATTGTTGGAATTAATAAAAATTCATATATTAGTTATGACGATGTTGTTTAGAGGAGGTCCAAAATGGACTAATTGTTGGTGTGATTTTTACATTATTTTTAAACGAGTTGGATAGTCCTACAATTAGAGGATGTTTACAAATATTTATGTTGTACAATAGTTAATAATTATTACGAGATTCATGATGGATTAAATACGGTGAAAATTGTTTATTTTTTGGGAAATAAATGATACATGGTCCAATCAAGGATGCACACTTTTGAAAATTTGTGTCGTGCCTATCAATGAAATTATTTATACTCAATTAAATAATTTTGAAAGAAATCCGTCCTTCAGAAAAATTGACCATGATTGATATTTTGAAAAATTATACCATAATACAAAACTTTTATCACTTGACTATACAATTCATACCTGGGAGAATTGTTGTTGTGCCTTTACACACGTACACAACTTTAGAAATTGTCACAATTGTTTTTAAAATTATATTTTGTTTTGTTGGAGAACAATTTTTTTTTCGTTTTGCATTACGTACTTTCGAAATTTTCATCATTTTGCGATTATATACTTTGAAAATTTTCGCTCTGCCTTCATGATGTGACCAATTTTTTTAAAATTACATTTTGTTTTCTTAGCAAATGATTTTTTTTCTTTTTTACGATTATCAGCGTGCCTTCAGGCACGGGCATACCCTAGTGTATATATATATATATATATATATATATATATATATATATATATATATATATATAGAGAGAGAGAGAGAGAGAGAGAGATTTATGTATATACCTCTTATCGGCATACTTCCTTATATACCATTTTTTTAAAATAGTAAAAAAAATAATTTTTTGTTAATATTATTTTGATATGAACTCCATTGTGACGAGATCATCTCCAAATAGATCGATCATATGCAAAAATGGTGTATATATGCATTTTTTGCCATTGTAACTTTTGATAATCATCTCACCTACTTTTTGATTCAATTTTTGGCTTAATTTTTTTTTGGGATGATCTCCTCACTAAGGAGATCATATCTAAAAAATTCATCAAAATATTTGATATTTTACTATTTAAAAAAAATGGTATATACCAGAGCATGTAGATAAGGGGTATGCACATGAAGCTTCCTTTGTGTGTATAAATACACACACACGCACACAAAGCTAGTCATAGATTAGCTAACATGCATGTGTGATGTGTATACAGCACATGTTAATAATTAAATTGCATATATATTCAACCAATGAATATTGTAATAAGTAATTAAGAAATTTAATTAAATAAAATAAGAATTAAGTAAAATATAGTTATTGTTAGAACATATAATGTGAATGTACATATGATGCAAAGCATAAGTAACAAATGTTTTTTTCATGATTTAGGATTTGACCCTCATATTATTTTCCTTGATTCGGACCAAAAGATTATGTTTCTTCTGGTTAACCCTCCAAATGAGTTTTAACAAAATAAAAATGGTATAAAATAAAATTTTAAATTGATTTAAAAGAATATAAAAATTAAAACAGTTTAGACATAAAAGTAGCACAAAAGCAAGCGCAATTAACACTCAAGTTAAATTTTAATGTTCATTTAAGATAAATAGAATTTTGATCATGGATGATAGCATGTCAAACATAGCTCAACCCTTTTCATGTTATAATTCTTTTTAATTTATACATTATGTTGATAGAAATTGGTATTATATTCATTTTAGCTAAATTATATCAATTAACCAGCAATCTAGTCACTTAATAGATAAACTACATAATGACAAGCACATAAATGAAGTTTGAGGAAAGAGGGAGACTCGAATTTATGTGATTCAGCGTAATTTGGTACCTACGTCCACATGTGCTATTATCTTTATTCCACTAGTTAATCACCTCTATGAAAATACATTGGAATATAAGAGCTTTCTCTATCCCTCTTTCTACCATTTGGCACGATAACTGTGGCCATCTGGGGATTCCTCTCATTCGGGTTGGCCCCGAAAGAGAAAGAAAAAATAGGGAAATATCTCTCGATAAGTGGGGATTTGAGAATAGGAGTCCTCTTTTTACCCCTCGCCCGATCTTCACGGGCTGGAAAGGGAGAGAAAAATGTAAAAATGGATTCACCATCCTATTTTGCTCAAAAGAGGCAAAAGAATGTATCCACCCTTAAAAGAACGACATCAAAAGACAAAATGATGCATACGATACTAAATAAATCGAGGATCTGGGGAATAAGTTATGGAATGGGAAGGTGTTAGGCAACCATTCCGTCCTTTCAAATTCTCATGGGCTATGAGAATGTTCTCCTTTTTTTTCAACATGAGTCTCATGTGTATAATGTGTGTGAAGTGAAAAATAAGTGAGATACATAAATCATCATATTCAAGTTATGGGAAGGACGGAGACGAGTCATTCTAAGGAGTACATGAAAAAAATAATTGGATAATATGATGTTAGTGACCACCGAATGACGATTCACTATGAGAAAATTCATGTGCTTGTCAGGTGGGAACGTTAATATCTAGGCGTCTGAATACATGCAATATTATGAAATATGAGATATAAAGAAAGGTAGAACAATACATATTCCTCTTAGAAGATTTTAGTCGTGAAATTTGAATGAGAGTTGGCTGATTTTATAATGGTGGAATTTGGTATGAGAGTGAGGTAAGGAAAGTTGAAAACTTAGATTTTTTGGAGTAATGAAACATTGATTTCGAGGAAGGATTGTCATGATTGCTAAAAAAGTGGTCCTTAGAAATGAGGCCATGACCTATTTAAACAGAAACAAATAGGGTTTTGGTGAGCTACCGATCGACATAGGACCTATCCTACTTATCGGCATACCCTGACTTGTTGACGAAGTTAAGTACATCCCTACCTATAAGTAGGGGGTCTGAGGCACCTATAGGCAATCCGAATAGGATTTTTTTGGAAAAACAAACACAAAATGCATACTGTAAATCCAAATCATGCATGAACGAGACCATTCTAAAGGGTATTCAGAGACTTATGAAAATTTATGGGCCATTCCTAGGTTTGAGAGTTGACTAAAGTCAAACGGGGATCGAAAGCTTCCTATGGCCTCTAACGGGTGTTCTCAGAGTAAAAACGCAAGTCGTGTGAATCATATGGCCACTTCATGCACTATGTTAACCATTGAAAAGGGTATTCAATGCCCTAAGAGGGTACAGTGTGCTCCTCTTGGGTTGGAGAGTTGACAAAAGTCAAACGGGGCTCGAGAGCGCTCGGTGGCCTCTACATTACGGTTTAGAGTAAAAAGGCAAGTACACACGAACCGTGAGCGCATTATGGATTATTGGATATGATATTCAGAGCTCTATGAGTGTGTCATCAGCTTCGCTGGAGTTGGAGAGCTGACCAAGTCAAACAAGGCTCGAAAGTTCTCCGTGGCCTTGGGATTGGGATTTAGAGTAAAAATGTGAGTAAGCACAAAACGTGAGACCAATTTGTGCATAGTATGGACCATTGGAAATATTATTTAGAGCCCTACGAGAGTTCAATAAGCTTCACTTGGGTTGGAGAGTTGACTAAAGTAATATGGGGCTTAAGAGCGCCCGATGCCTCTAAATCAGGGTGTGGAGTAAAAATGTGAGTACATGCGAATCGTGAGGCCAATTCACACATGGTATCAGCCATTTGAAAGGGTATTCAGAGCCCTATGAGAGTGAAATAGGATTAACTTGGGTTAGAGAGTTAAACAACATCAAATGGTGCTTGAGAGAACCCGTTGGCCTCTACATCAAGGTTTAGAGAAGGATCCAGGGTCTTAGGATGGGAGAAGAAGTGTTAGGGATCTACGGAGATATCTAACGAATACTAAGATGGGGTGTCTATAGAGCCCCTCGATGGGGGATCTTGGAATAAGTGAATGTCATTAAATGATAGACTCCTCATAAATCTTTAAGAGTTTGAAGGGCCAAGACTACAACTAGGGATTTGAGGGAGTGAAAGTTATTGATTCAAAGGGTTGAGGTAAATTCTATGGACCTGAGTCAATTTTGTAGACCTAAAGAGATGAGATTGACCGATTTAGAGGGTCCAAGTCGATTATGTATACCTAAATATTTGAGGTGACCGATTTATAGGGTTGAAGTTGATTTTCCAGACCTAGGTCAACTCTGCAGACCTAAAGAGTTGAGAGTGACTGACTCAGAGGGCCGGGGTCATTTTTGTGGACCTAAAGAGTTGCGAGTGATAGATTCTTAGGGTCGAGGTCAATTTTGTGGACCTAGGTCAATTATACAGATTTAAAGAGTTGAGAGTGACTCATTTAGAGGGTCGAGATCGATTCTGTGAACCTAAGTCAATTTTACGGACCAAAAGAGTTGAGATTGACCAATTTAAAGGGCCGAGGTAAATTTTACGAACCTAGGTCAATTATGTGGACCAAATGAGTTAATGAGGGGCAACGTTCTTCAATTTTGACTCCGTTGGGGGAGGGGTGATTTTTATATTATGAGTGTTGTCACTATTTAATTTGATCCCGCTGGGGGTACACCAATGAGGATTCTACAAGTCGTTTTATACTTTGTAATGAATTTTATCGGTGTTGTCAAGTATCATTCCGGTGGGATTTATTGAGAATTTTTGTGAATTGTTTGGACTATTATTTATATTTTTCTTGAATTTTATGGAGAAATTTCGAGACGACTACTGATAGGCATAGTCAAAGGGGTTCTTATTGGCATAAGGTACGGACTGCTAGACTTCTTAGGGGAGGTGAAAATTTATTGTCGATAGGGCATGAATAGGGTACTTTCGATCAGCATACCCCCAAAGTCTTTTATAAAAAAGGGCGGCCCTCTTCATTTTTCACCCCTTCACTCAAGTGAATCTCTTCATTTCTTTTGCTATCAATCAGTTTTTGAGTGTATTTATTAAAAGGAACTTATGTAGGGTGCATCGAATAATGGTTGGATGGATACTAATAATTGGGATGACATGTAATGGAGTGAGTCCGAGGCTCTGTTACGAGGGATCGAGAATGTCTATGATAGTTTTGATCTTATCCTTGATAATAGAGTTCTATTGCAACTGCCAATGAATCACCGTTCTAGGAGGGTGAAGAACCCGGATGGCTATGTAAATGATTGATTTTTTTTCCTTTTCAAGTTCTCTCTCTACCTACAAAATGTATGCATATCGACAAATATATACAAAGTGCACTTTTCATCATTTTGATTTATCTTGGATTAAATGATCTAGCCTACTTGAATTTTAATTTTTGTTGAGATTTTACTTATTGCAAAGATAAGTAGAAGAGATAGAAGAAATACTCAAAAAATCTTTTTTGCAAACAAGTTGTTTTTAGCAAAAAAAAAGTTCTTTATTGGATAGGTACAGGCAAAAAGGGGAAAATAGAATAATTTTAAAAATAGAGAATATCGATCAGTATACCCCTAGGCCCGTCTCTCGTCATATTAGTCAAGTCCAAATCAATCTCGTAGATTTTATTGCACTTATTTTGTACTTAAGAGTATTTAGAAATAGTAGTCATGACAGCAGGTCGGTCCTTTTGTTTCTTGTGGATGCCTTTGGGTATAAAATGGGGCTTGGAGGGGGGGTTTCCATCACCACACTTCAATCTTATCTCTTTGCAACCTTCTTATTTTATTGACATGATGCTTTTCAAGAATGAAATATATGTGGCTTATTTTGAGGGTTTGAAGTCCACGTGCCTTTACAATCTCAACTATGAAGATTTTAACTTGCGCCCTGCCTCTGTGTGGCGTAACCGTTCTCTAGATTGGAATGCTTTGGAAGCGACAATACAGTTTTGGTATTAAGAAGAACATGTATTTCACTTTGGCCTGGACAAAG
The DNA here is from genome assembly GCA_949130495.1 of Sambucus nigra. NCBI lineage: Eukaryota > Viridiplantae > Streptophyta > Magnoliopsida > Dipsacales > Adoxaceae > Sambucus > Sambucus nigra. The sequence goes on from OX422210.1 coordinate 289,591,381, forward strand.
TAGGCCTTACTTATGAGGAGTTTCCTACAATGTTGGGTGTCCACCTAAGTGTCGCTGCAGCTATGTCAAACTTTTATCATTCCTCCTGGTTATCATTAGATGTGTTACTTCACATTTCTCTTTTGGCTGCCCAACCATTGGTGCATAAAAAAAGTACTGTTCTCCCTGTAGTATTGAACACGATGTTTCGAAGAGATTAAACTGATAATGGATTTACTAATGTTATGGCCTTGGGATTGTTAGGCTGCTTTTAGTGACCAAAGACATGACGGTGGACACGCAGGTGACCATGATAGTGATATGGATGCCTTATTATTGTAATTTAGCTATTGTCATAGTTCCAGAGACTCTGAATGGAATCAATTACTAGAAATAAGGTTGGGTCAATTTTTAATAGGGAAGCTCTATGATGTTGTTTATGTGGTTGTTGTAGAGACTGTGCCTGACAGCTCCTCCTGAGTACCCTCTAACGAGAGTAACCAAATTCTTTGCGTGGTCTTTTTCAAGTTTTGTCCCATCTATAGAAAACTAAATGAATTTTCTTGTGGAGCATGGGGACAGGAATCTTCGTTCATCTGTACCATGGTGGGGCAATCCGTAGCCTATTCTGTAATTGGATGACTATTGATATGTGCGACTGGTGTCCCTTCACTAGACTTCTTTCTATTTTTTATGGAAGATCCTGCATCAAGTAGGCTGGGAGGCGATCGTTCCTCCCAGTATAACCAACTTCATTTCCGTGGAGGATCTGACTAAATCACTGAGAATAATTTTGGGGCCTTCGTAATAGTGCTATCAATTGTCTACCCATCTGTATCAGTCTATCGAGGAGGACGGGTTCCTATCTAGGGACTATTTGAAGTGACTATAAAAGCGTGTGGTTATCAAGATCTATTTCGATGAGACTGGACAAATTTGTTTTGTGATGTTTGACAGATTAAAGGAGGATGTCATCGTTTCATCCATGATGATCAAGGCTTACAACCACATAGAGAGGATAGGGAATCATAACCCGGATTGGGATTCTTTGGGTCCGTCAGGTACTGGAAATTATGATGAGGCGTGTCAGTCTAGTAGGTGAAGACATGCCTTGAACATAAGGAAGGTGATGGAAATATGTTCCTTTGTTTTGTAAGTTTTGAGGTGTTTGTTTTTTAAAGTGTGTAAGAGTGTTGGTTATATTTGATTCTTATTGATGATGTCTCATGTAACTTCCATAATTTTTTTAATAAAAGATAATAATGATTTTGATACATTTTGTTGTGCCTGCTGATGAATTTCCTTTATTTGAACTATTTATACTGATCGCTAAGTCATATATAATTCTTTTGTTCATTTAAATTATGAGGGAGACTAAAGTTCTTGGAGGGAGAAAATAATACTATTTTGTGAAAGGGAAAGGACCGTGCCCAAGATTTTTTATGGGCTGCGTACGTACCTATGTGGGGTTTGAAAATTATGAGTTTCTATTTTGAAAAGGTGATTTTTGAGGACGAGAGTTCAGATTGGGGGTACAAAATTTCTAGATTGACTAGATGCAACATCTCCTCTTCATCCAGGTCTGTGAGCATGTCAGCAAAAACTCATAATTTCTAGATTGACTAGGGGCTCCAATTGGGTTGAATTTTCCTCTCGGATCCCGAACGGGTTCTATGATTTTGTTGAGGGAAATATCTCCTTCTTGAACACCATGGACCTTTACCTTTTTATTGAATTATCGTGCAATACGGTGATGGTAGCATGTATGTGATACATGGATTTCAATCTCCGTTCATCTAAGAGCACAAGTTTGCCTTAAAGTTTTTGCTGCCATTATTCTTCGTTGACCTGACTTTCGAACAAAACCCTTCAGGTAGGACTACCTCCATGCCATATTCTAGAGAGTAGTGAGTAGCCCTAATAGGCATTGTGATGAAGGTACAAAAACTCCATGGGGAATATGGGATCCAGTCGGCCTAGTCTCTATAACTTTTGGTCATCTTGATGATGATGGACTTGAGGCTCTTATTGGTGACCTCGACAATCCCATTGGTTTGCGATAATTAAATATAGGATTTATGCCTTTGGATTTCGTACTCATTAATTAGTTTTGAAACCACAACTTCAAAATAGAGACCATTATCTGATACTATTTCATGCGAACTTCATAAAAGAAGATGATGTTCTTCTTGATTTATTTAGGTACTTTCTTTGAATTCAATACCATATAAGGCTCAACTTTAACCTATTTTTTTTAAGAAATCAATAGTGAATAAGATGAATTCGTGCTCGTTTAATTCCTTGGGAGTGACTTTCCAGATAATGTCCATACCTCAGATGGACAAAGGCCAGTGAGAAGTCATGTTATAAAACTCCCGAGGAGGCAAGTGCTAAAAGTTGGCAAGCTTTTTGCGTTTCATGCATCTTATGACTTAAGCAACACAATCTTTAATAATGGTGGTCTAGTAATATACTCGACAATTGATCTTCTTGGAAAGAATATGACCATCCATGTGGGGTCTACATTTCCCCACTATAGATCTTCCTCATAACTCATTTCCATAATTCTTTTAGTTGCGTTAATAGTTGTAATTTCTATATCTCGTCAATAATAAATATTTTGAACTGGGAATCAAACTTTGTTATGGGTTATTCCAGTAGCAAGGTATTATAATCTAATAGGGGAATCCGCCCTTTTGGCTACCATCATAGTGTATTCCATCGCTTCCTTTCATGGAAAGTAATTACCACCTGAGCCATAGTCTTCGCCCCCATCCCCTACTATAGATTGTTGGTGGATTCCATCAAAATTTATTTTTAAGAAAGCCTTATCACAGATGATTTATTGACAAGCCAACCTGAGAAGAATTGTACAATCTGGCTCAAAATGTTATAAGCTTGATGAGGTAGTAATGAGTGGGTGCTTCCTCTTTCTGGACTTGAAAAGGAGTCATTTTTATCCTTATGGGAATGTCGACCATGGAGGACAGGGTTTCCAGTGCATCAACTAGGTTGTTCCTTGAATAAGGAAGGTAGTAGAAGGTGATATTTTCAAATTTGGAGTTGATCTCTTCTAGGTGATTGTGGAAGGGTAGGATCATCTTGTCTTTTACTTTATAGTTTCTAAAATATTTTATACATGATGATGTCCGAGTCTCCGTAAACCTCAATGTGTTTGATCCCTCTGTCGATGGTGATATTAAGCCTTATGGTACATGCTACATATTTCACCATGTTATTGGTGTAAGGGAAATCCAATTTCATGGAAATAGAAGTGTGAGGATCCTCGGGGGAGATCATAAGTATCCCTATACAATATCCTTTCTTGTTATCTGCTTTGTCTAAGAACATCTTCCATCTGAAATCCTCGTGAGATGTGTCAAGGATGTCTTCATCTGGGAATTCAGAAATCCAAACCTTAGTTCCTCCTATGGGATTTATCAATATGGTAATCAGAAATGAACCTTCCCTCCATGGATTTCTGTATGATATACGTGATGTCGAATTCTAGTAGTAACCTCAACCATCGGGTCATGTGTATAGACAACACAGTCTTCTATAACAAGTATTTTACCGGATCGATTTAGGACTTCATTTTGATAAGAAAAGCGAGCATATAGTGCTAGATCTTCTACGTGACCTGGATTAAAGTGTTACACACCTTCTCTAATGTAGTGTGGTTTACCTCATGCCCATCTAGATTTTTTACTACCATAGTATATGGCTCTCTCTTTGCATGTTTCTTCGATATATTAGGCTATTATAGCCCTTGCTTCAGTATTGATGATAGTGAGATATAGTAGGAGGGAAAGACCTTATTATGGAGGCATAATCACTGGAGTTTAGATGTTGTATTATTTTATACGATCAAAGACTTCCTTATATGTCTAATTCCATAGATCAATTGAATCTTTTTGAAGAAGATTGAAAATGGAATTGTAGATAGAGGTCGGTTGGCTGATGAACCAACTAATGCATTGGAGCTTAATCAGAAATCCATAAACTTCTTTCTCTATCCTGAATGGTGGCATCTCAAGTATTGCTTTTTATTTAGCAGGGCCTGGCTCAATCCCTTTTTCACTGACTGTAAATCCAAGGAGTTTTCCCTTTATGACATTGAATACGCATTTTTATGGGTTGAGTCGCATATGGTATTATTGTAGCCACTCGAAGAATTTCCTCAAGCAGGATGTTACCTTCCGGATTCCTAGACTTGATGATCATATCATCGACATAAACTTCAAATTTTTTATAGATAAAATCGTGCAGAGTGGTTGTAGTGGACCTTTAAAAGGTAGCCCCGATATTCTTAACACCGAATGACATGACTGCATAGCAAGATGTTCCCATGGGTGAGAAAGGTTGTCTTTTCCTAATGGTTATAATGCACCTTGATCTGATTATAGCTGACGAAACCATCAACAAATGACTCTAGGGTATAACTAATAGTGTTATCGATAATCATGTCGATATTAATCAAAGGATAATGCTACTTATCAATGATCATATCAATGTTAAGCAAAGGATAATCATCCCTTGAGGATTCCTTATTTAAATTTTGAGAGTCGATGCACATATCGACTTTTCTTCCCAATTTCGAAATGGGAATGATGTTTGAAAATCATGTAGGATATTTAGCCACACAAATGAATCCTACGCTTAATCGTTTCATCACTTCATCTTTGACTTTGGTAGACCACTCTTTCTGAATCTTTCTCAATTTTTTCTTGATAGGTTTGATTTCTGGGAAGGTTGGGATCTCGTGTTGCACTATTTATGGGTTCATGTCGGGAATACCACTACAGGACCATACGAAGACGTCCACAAATTCTTTCAATAGATATTCAAATTATGATTGCTCATGCTCGCTGAGGGAGGAACCTATCCTAATCTCACGTATATGGCTACAAGTACCGAGATTGATAGCAATAGTCTCATCATCATTAGTTTAAAAGTGATCATGTTATCTAGTTTTATATTATTGAGATCAGTTAAGAATTTTTCATTTGTTAAATCATCTTCATCAATCATTTTATTTGAATCAAGGCAATTAATGTAAGGAAAAGTAGGATACTCGAAATCATCAATCATTCCATTAAAAACATTTTTAAGAAATACCACGGTGAGGACCTCGTCAAAGGATGCCTCATTTATAATTACATCATATTAGAAGAAAAAGTAGCAATTTTGGATGTATCTTGGAGGGGATGAAAAATAGGTTTCAGATCGACTTGGGAAAGCTTGATAGGGATGGTATTTGAGTTGAGGAGTGGTGCATCAGTAGTGGTGATCCTCTTGGACAAGTCAGAAGACTTGTCTTCCTATGGATCATAAAAAGATCCAGCCTCAGTGTATGTAGGTTAAACGGTTCATCACTATCACTGCCCTTAAATTTCATTGTGCTTTATTCAAATTTTTTTATTAGAATATCCACATCATGCTTTTGATCTTCATTCCAAACAACTTCATATTCAAATAAGATCTCCAGCCCTCGTTTCATCTTTTTCTCTATGGGGTTGTACCATGGTTCGAGGAATATACAAAATGGGAAGTCATCATCCTCTTTAATAAACCTTACATTCAGGGACTCTTCTAAGTTTGTCTTTTCACTTTTTAGAATTTTATTTTAGTATGACCGGTAGAGTGCTTTGAGTTCACTCAGTGATGGCTGATAGCCCAGGTTACAGGGAAAAGGCCTCCTTTAGGATCATTGTCTCAAGGATTCCTTATTGGCATTGACCACCTCCATTCCAGGCATGAAGTACATTTTTTTAAACTTTGAATTATGTTGACATTTCCATGAGGGATGTTCTCTAGACACACTCGATTTTTGAAATTGTCCCCAGTTGGGAAGGGAAATTGATCGATCTTAAAGCCCAAGTGGAGCATGCAGTTAACCCTGCACTGAATTTTTAGTACAGGGTTACTTGGGTTGATATCATCTGAGTTGTCATCATTGTCGAGAATGGTGATAAATTAGACATTGGGAAAAAACTTAACTAATTATTGGAGGGAAAAATATACACCCGAATATTATGGAGCCAATGGAGGTCAAGGAGTAAGTTCAAATAGGTAGGTATGTTGATGACTTGGAATTCAATTTAAAGGAAGATCAGCGACTATTGTCATAGGCGTGCATAGTGGCAGAATTTCGAGTAAGTTCACTGGATTTTATCCCGAGTCAATAAATTGTTCTGAACGGGCAAACATTGAGAGCAAACCCGTTGTCCATAAGTTCTAGTAGAACTGTCTTCCCCATTACTTCAATAGAGATATGGAGGGCTTAGTGGTGATTAGGAGCAATATTTGGAATTTCTACTTCGGAGAAGGAGAGGACTCATGCAGAGATCAGACCATATGCAAGGCTTCTTTTGGATTGGTAGTGGGAGGAACTGTGAGTCCCGTGAGAAGTTTAATCAAAGAATTTGTGTGAAGCTTGGAGGATATAAAGAGAACCCATGGAGTGATATTAGCCTTAGTTTTTGTAGTTGGTCAAGGACCTTACATTCCTCAACTATCATCTCCGACATCACAAGTTCCTCAACGGCTCCTTTCCCCTCGTCTGCTCCTTTCGATGGAGGAATTAGATCTTTGTAGTGCTACCCGAATCGGGTTTGTAATTTATAGATGAATGAAAGAAAAAAAAACTGTATCTTAATCTACCTTAGGTGTAGTAGATACCTAGTTTATCGTTCTTAGAAAATCCTTAAAAGAAATCATTCTGCATAAATAGGTGACTGAATTGTCTCTTTTATCATTTGATTTATCATTTGAGCTATCAAAATCATCCCCCCATCCAGTGGCAATGATGTTGTTTTCCCATGAAAAGTGTTTGCACTCTACAGACTTTATAGCCCTATCGTATAAGTATTCCTATTCAGCAGGGAAGTATTAAAAGTAAGGAACTAGATGCCCTTGGAGCCTCAAAATACTGAGGAATTCGGAGACAATACATAATTCGTTTTTTCTGACAAATACATTAGACAAAAACCTACACAATGTCATCTAAACTGAACTTTTTTGCGATTACACACAATTCATTGGATTATTGAGCCCATTTCTGGGCTTCTATGAATAAGGCATTAGTCTTTTAATTTCAACCCAAATTCGTGAAGTTGATAAAAAAAAGGTGGGCAATTCCATGCCTCCCCTTTCTAAATGGGTACAAACAGTAATAAAAACCCTAATGAGGATAGATGAAGCTTGGTCAACTAGATTCTTAGGGTATAGGAGGAAGGAAATATAGATTTTGAGGGGTTTGGGTGGGATGGTTGATGAATTGGGGTTTTTTATGTTCTTGATCCTAGTGGAAGGGTCAAATTTTAAGTTTTCTTCTTGGAGGATGGCATTCACCCCAGTTCGGTGTGCTGGGAGAGGATTCAGATATGTATTAGGCTTTTGATTAGTTGGTTGGGGCATGATCCCCTTATCAGTGAGGCTTTATATAACATTCTCTACATGGAAGCATTTATCAATGGTGTTCCTGACGATTTTTGGTAGTCACAATGGGAGTCATGCTTAGAATTTTAGGGGAAGGTATCTAGCATTGGTTAGGGTTCTATAGGTTTTATGAGCTTTCATGCAAGAAGGTCTTTATACACATTTGTCAAAGTGGTATGAAGTTCGGTATATTTTTTCTGACTTGATTAGGATGAATTTCAGATATCCAAGAGGTAGCAGTTTGGGAGATGTTACCGATGGTTGAGAATGACACGCTGGTTGGATTATCATACTTCTGAGGTGAGAACTACCACTACAAGAAAAATGAATATTAGGGACGGCAGTATTAGGGACGGCCGTGTCCTTTTTTCCCCAATACTATACCAGAAGGGACGGTTTTAATTACCATCCTTTTTTATAGTAACAAAAGGGACGGTTTTTAAAAAACTGTCCCTTTTGGTATTTCTCAAAAAGGACGGTAATTAAAACCATCCCTTAAAGCATATACGGGTTTTTAGCGCTAATTTTTCCCGGGTTATTTTAAGGGACGGAATTTAAAACCATCCCTTTTGCTATATCAAAAGGGATGGTTTGTAAATTCCGTCCCTTTTGATATAGCAAAACGGACGGTTTTAAATTCCGTCCCAGTTAATAAAAATTAATTTTTATTTTTTCCAAATGAGTATTTGGGACGGATTGTTTTAACCGTGTGACACCCCCGACAAATTAAATACCGGGTAGCTACTCCTTTATTAAATCAATTCAAAATGCCAAGTTGGTTCAGTTAATAGCATCACTGTCGAAAACATTTTAATCATTACTAACCACCTAGTATTAAAAAAGTAAGTGCCAAATTTTAAGTTAAGTGTTATTAACATGCAGTAAAAGAATAATGAAAGAATAACAACCATTCACTATAATGAAGTAATGAATAACCAACAACATAAATATAAATCGGGAGGAAAACTCCTCACAACAATAACACAACTGAAAAATAATACTACAAGTCTGAATCCTGAATAATTACACTCCAGAAGTCTCGATAACTGAAATAAATGAAATGTCTCTAAAAGAAATGGGCGACATACCCTACAATTGATAACTGAACAATATCGAGTCAAGATATATGAAGCGTCTACAAGCAAAGTCCTGTAACTTCCACAAATAGCTATAGCTCGTCACCTGAATGAGAATCCTAAGCATGGTGTCCTTGTGGCTGGGCACCTAAAATGGTTTTTACAAAAATAGATTTGAAAGCAAATGGGTCAGAGCCCGAAAGTGGAAATCATTTTAAAAATAGAAAGTGTTTTAATAACATTAAAACATTAAATGCAAAATACATGTTAGGACGTTCACTCACATGGAATTCTCATCTCTCGACTACATGTGCACTCCTAACGTACCGTACCCATCTATAAGACATCCATATCTAACCAAACTGTAATAAGTTCTACCCCTTACTACTCGATTCCCATATTATATTCTAACGTTATCAATTAAATAGAGGACTTTAATTACTCTCAGATTCTCAATTAGAAATACCATTCACTATCAGTTAACCCGTTTTGTTTTCTCAAATCATTACCATAATATTATTCACAATACCAATCATGAAAGTTCCCCTTTAATTAAGTGTATATTATTCACATCATAAATATACAATACAAGCACCCCGAGACTAAGCTGCTGTGCACACATACTCTGCTATCCATCCCGGTACATCACGTACATAAGGATCACGTATTCCGAATCTCTCAGGAATCGTTCTTAGATAACAACATCACAAATAATGGAGGCGAGCACAGTCACATCACATGGGTCACGCACATACCAGCGCTCCCACGATCAGCAGACTTATTAACATCCCAATAATAACTTCTCTGACCTATGTTCATCGAGGTAACCAATCTAAATCCGGGCAACACAAGGAATAGAAGGCCCTAAGCGAACGCAAACCTCCCGTGATAGCAAGTATGGTAGGTATGTCATACACATAAAATCAATACATATACTAAGTATTCACACATCTTAGTAATCACCATAATATATTGGTGGTACACTTCTCATTTTCGTTCCGACATATAATACTACACAATTTATATGTTCTCGGTTACTATAATAAATTAGGCCGTCAATAGTTCTCACAACGTAATAGACACTCACGTCCTACTTCATATTTTCCCCTTAGGTTCAAACTACACTTCTAGGTTTGACTCCTCAATATATCCCAAACATCCCAAATGTAACAATTTATCATCAAGGGAAGGTTATCTCTACATATACACAAGGTTATGGGACACTCGAGATCAAAACAGGCTAAAAAGCCTAAACTATCAACGCGTTCGAAGTCTCGTTCGAACGAGGTTGTTCGAACGAGAGTTCGTTCGAACGAACTGGGCCTTCTAACGAGATCTCATTCGAACGAAAGTCTTCAAACGAACATCCCTCTCGTTAGAACCCAAACTGTCAACTCGTTAAAATCTCGTTCGAACGAGCTCGTTCGAACGACCTGGGTAGGTCTTCTAACGAGTGGCCAGATTCAAGCCCAGAAATTTCTTTACCCATTTTTCAAATTTCTCTACACCTCTAATCTCCTCTAAACATTGTTTCAACATCAATTTAAGGTTCCTAATTCGTACTAAACATACATAGGTCACCTACTAATGTTTTTGTGGGGATTAAATCACTATAAACATCATCCAAATATCAAATCCATACATTTATCCCCAATTTCAAGAACATGAACCCTAAAATTTATAAATCATCAAAGAGTCTAAATAAATCCGTTTTTTTTTCATCCAAAACGTATTAACATCAGATTATTCACCTACATATAGTTCTACATGCAAATCCTCATCACAATACAAGTTTCTAATTCCAAATTAATGGGTTTTTATCAAACTCCCAAGAACAATAAGATTTTTATAAATTCCTACACATGGAAGAAGCATTCTCTGAAATTAATTGGAATTAAACCACTTGCCTTATTGGAATCTCTGATTTGATGACGAATTTGATGAATGGTTCTCTCTCTCTCTGCAGAATCCTTCTATCTCTCCCTCTACAAGCTTTCTTCTCTAATGGTAGCAATGGAGGCTAGGGTTTTTGTCTTAGGAACTTTTAGGGCTAATTCTAATAACCCCCGTAGACCTCTAATCAGATAATGGCTGGTAATGGGTTAGTGGGTGTTTTGATTTTCCAATTAAAACTCCTAAAATTCGTTAATAAAAAATCCCAAAATTCTAAAATTACCAAACTGCCCTTATAAGTTACCGGTATGGCCCAATAATGCCCCGGGACCCAAACTTAACCCCCGGCTAGTGTTTTCTGACTATTTCGACCCTTCCGGACGCGTTGGCGCACTCAAAATGACCATACGGTTAATAGAACTAAAATTCACTTTTTAATTATCATAATATAAACCTGACGCGACTGTCACACGCGTCTCAACAAAATTTCTAAATTGCCGTATTTCAATCTCACGACAAATTTCATACTTCAATATTCATGTATAATCATATATGCACATTATATTCAAATACCAACTCGCATCTCGCTAGTATTTTAATCCGGATTAGTTTCCAATTAATACGTATTTAATTTAATTAATCCCATAAATAAATATCACAAAAATACGGGGTATTACATACTTCCCCCCTAATAACTGAATTTCGTCCCGAAATTCGAAACTAGAAAGTACCAGGTAAGAAAAACTCTGGATAACGTTCGTGCATCTCATCCTCGCGCTCCCATGTGGACTCCTCAACATTATGATGTCGCCACTGAACACGCACTAACGGGACTATCTTTGACCGCAGTTTTCGCTCACTTCGGTCCAAAATAGAAATCGGCCCCTCCTCGTAGGAGCTATCAGACTGGAGATCGATGTCCTCCAAAGCAATGTGAGAATGAGCCAAATCGTCTCTATGATATTTCCTTAGCGAGGAAATATGAAACACATCGTGAATCCGATGAAAATGCTCCGGTAACCCAAGCCTATACGCAACCGGTCCAATCCGCTCAATAATAGGAAATGGTCCCACATATCTCGGTGCCAATTTCCCTTTCTTCCCGAAATGCATAATCCACTTCATAGGAGATACTCTGAGCAAAACCTGGTCCCCCACTTGGAACTCTCTAAAGAACCTCTTCGCATCAGCATAGCTCTTCTTCCTGTCCTGAGCTACCCGAATGAGACTCCGAATCAATTCTATCCTTGCCGAAGTATCCTGAATCACTTCCGGCCCTAGTAGTTTGTTGTCCCCCACTTCCAACCAACATGCTGGTGAACGACAAGGTCTACCGTACAGCGCCTCAAATGGAGCCATGCCAATGGTGAAATGGTAGGAGTTGTTGTAAGCAAACTCTACCAGTGGAAGATATTGCTCCCATCCACCCCCAAAATCAATGATACTCATACGTAGCATGTCCTCCAACATTTGGTTTATACGCTCCGTTTGCCCGTCGGTCTGCGGGTGATACACCGTACTCAATTGCAATTCCGTGCCCATGGCCTCCTGAAAACTCTCCCAAAATCGTGAAATAAATATCTTCTCTCGGTCAGACACGATATTTAGGGGCACACCGTGAAGTCTCACTATCTCTGCAATAAAGAGCTGGGCATACTGTCCCGCAGTGTAGTTTGTCCTTACGGGTAGAAAATGAGCGACTTTGGTCTACCTGTCCATAATTACCCAAATGGAGTCGTGACCTCTCTGTGATGTAGGCAATCCCATGATAAAGTCTATGGATATGCTCTCCCACATCCACATCGGAACCTCCAACGGTTGTAGAAGTCCTACCGGTCTCTGATGATCCACTTTTACAAGATGACAAGTGGCGCATTTAGAAACAAACACGGCAACATCTCTCTTCATCCCGCTCCACCAATACTGTCGTCTCACGTCTTGGTACATTTTGTCCCCACCGGGATGTACCGCGAACTGTGAGCCGTGCGACTCTTCCATCATCGCGTGCCGCAATTCCTCCCCTTCTGGAACTACCAATCTCCCATTGAAGCGTAATCCCCCGTCTGAGCTAACGGTATAGGATTCAGCTCCCTCTGCTAGTAATCGAACTATCAGCTCCTGACAGAACCAGTCATCTGCTTGTGCCTTTACCACTCTCGTGACAATCTGCGGTGTAAAAGTCATTACTGACATGAACGATCTGGCCACTGCATCCTGGTGTCTCAATTCTTTCCACTTCACCTTCCACACCCCTGCCACTTCATCTGCTGGCCTACGGCTCAACGCGTCTGCTACCACGTTAGCCTTCCCCGGGTGATACTGGATATCAAACTGATAGTCCTTCACAAACTCAAGCCACCTTCACTGCCGCATATTCAACTCCTTTTGCGTGAATAGGTACTGTAGGGACTTGTGGTCCATGAACAATCGGAACTTTTCCCCCAACAGGTAATGTCTCCAAATACGAAGGGCAAATACAACTGCCGCCAACTCCAAGTCATGAGTGGGGTAGTTCTTCTCGTGAGGCTTTAGCTTACGGGAAGCATAAGCTATGGCCTGACTCTCCTGCTATAATACACCTCCAAGTCCTTGCAAGGACGCATCGGTGTAAACTAAATACTCAACTCCCGGTCTCGGCAATGCTAACACAGGTGCTGAGGTAAACTTATCCTTCAATTCATAGAATGCCAACTGACAGGCATCACTCCAGATGAATGGCACACCCTTACGAGTCAAATGTGTCAAAGGACCTGCTATCTTCGAGAATCCCCGAATGAACCTCCTGTAGTATCCTGCTAGGCCCAAGAAACTACGAATCTCCGTCGGTGTTGTGGGCTGTCCCCACTCCCTCACCGCGGATACTTTCCCCGGATCAACAGATATCCCCTGGTCGGAAATAATGTGTCCCAAAAACTGGACATCCTTCATCCAAAACCCGCATTTCTCATATTTGGCATACAACTCGTTCCGACGTAGTGTCTGTAAAACTTGCCTCAAATGCTCGGCGTGCTCCTCCTCTGTCTGAGAGTAAACCAGAATATCATCAATGAAGACAATGACAAACTGATCTAGGAAATCTCTAAACACCCTATTCATCAAGTCCATAAACACTGCTGGAGCGTTGGTCAAACCAAAAGGCATAACCCGAAACTCGTAAGATCCATATCTCGATAAGAACGCACTCTTCGAGACATACTCTTCCCTGATACGCAACTGATGGTATCCCGATCTCAAATCAATCTTTGAGAAGAAAGAAGCTCCTCTCAACTGGTCGAATAAGTCATCGATTCGTGGCAACGGATATTTATTCCGTATCGTGACCTTATTCAACTCTCGGTAGTCCACACACAATCTCAGTGAACCATCTCTCTTCTTCACGAACAGCACAGGGGAACCCCACGACGAAGTACTCCTCCATATAAAACCCTGACCCAACAACTACTCAATCTGATCTCGTAACTCCCTCATCTCAGTTGGATCCATACGGTACGGTGCGCGTGCTATAGGTCTCGTATCTGGCAATAAGTCTATGACAAAGTCTATCTCTCGACTGGGGGGTAATCCAGGTATATCCTGAAATACATCGGCAAACTCTCTAACAACCGGAATCGAATCAAGTGGTATCACCACCTCCTTGGATGTCTCCTCCTCTAAATAATACAAATGAGCGGTCGAACCTCCCTCTGGGCGAGGCATCGCCACTACAAACATCTCTTACCCCGGAATGGCAAAAATAATGCTCCCACCGAAGAAATCAATCATGGATCTAAAATCAGCGAGCCAATCCATACCGATAATCACATCGTGAACATGCATATCTAATACCAACATATCTACAGGTAATACCAGACTACCAATCTCTACCCCTACTCCCCGGCATATAAAGAAAATAAGTGACCCACTCCCCAATAGTGAGTCTACACACGTCACTGTTCTCTCTGCTGTGGCTAACAACCCTAAGGCTTTCGCAAAATGTGTAGCTATAAAACAATGTGTTTCCCCCGTATCAAACAAAACCCGACCCATAGTACCATGGATAGGAAACATACCCTCAATCGCAGGTGCTGCCTGGTGGACGTTATAGACACGTCCATATTGTAACTGTCCCTGCTGTACAGGAACTGCTGGAATGGCTGGAAGAGCTGGCACCTGGGCTGGAGCTGGGAGGGCTGGTGGAAAAAGTGGCCTCTGTGGCTTATGTCGAGCACCTTGCTGCTGCTGCGGGGCCCTGCCCCTATCAGGACAGTCCTAGCATTTATGGCCAGTCTTGCCACAAATGAAACACTTCCCCGAGAAGTTCCCCCCTCTCTTTCCCGACTGCCCCCGGCCCTGGTGGCCGTTACCGTTCCTCCACTGGCCCTGCTGGCCCTACTGAAACTGTTGTTGACCATTCTGACCCTGCTGGTGCTGATGGCCGTTTGGACCCTGATGGCCCTGCCGGAAACCTCCCTGTCCGTGCCTGAAATTTCCTGACCTGAACCTCTTGTGATCCCCCTGCTGGGTACCCTGATCACCCTGTCTCTACCCCTGAACAGATTGTGCCCCACTGGCGCCATTTCCTCCAGTCCTGCCCTGATGGCTAGACTCTCCCGATCTCTTGCCCTCAGCCATGTGAAAGCGGTGATCCTGGCAATGGAGCAATGCAGCGTTAACCACATCAGAATAAGTGGCTAACGAGAGGTTCCCTAACAAGTGCTGACGAATCCTCCATGTCAACCCGTCCGTAAATTTCTGTATCTTCTTCTCCTCCGTCGGTATCTCATCTGGAACAATGTTCAGAAGATCAGTGAATTCGACCTCATACTCGGCCACAGTCTTACCCTCCTGCTTGAGGCTCATCAACTTCCTCCTCATCTCTGTGTGAACAGCCAACCGAAAGTACTTGCGGTCAAACCGCACCTAAAACACCTGAATAGTGAGAGTATCCCTCTCCTCTACGGTGGTAATAAACTCCCACCACTGCAGTGCAGATCCCACTAGCTTAAAGGTAGCTAGTATCTTCTTCTGGACATCTGTGCACTCATACATCCTCAGGTGTCGCTGTATGTCCTTCCTCCACTGACTCGAAACTACCACATTGGAGCTACCTGCGAACTCCGGAGGGTGTGCTTTCTGAAAATCATCACGTACACGTTCCCAAGCAGACGGGAATGCATGACCCTGAACTGGCGCGGCTATCGGCGCCTAAGGTGGCGCCTGCTGAACTACAGCTAGTGCGGCATTTACTGCCCGGGCCACAATGGCTGCAACCTCGGCGGCATTCATCGTGCCCTGAACTGGTGCGGGCTGTGGTTCTGGCGTTGCATCCCTGGGAACCCGTTGTGCACGTCGTGGAGGCATCTGAAATAAGAATGAATTTTATAAGTTCGCAGTTATAAACTTAAAATAGCTGAAGAACGTAGCATATAAAAAAGAATACAACAATCCTAAAATATGGGGCTCTACATCAAAGAAAGCTCAGCGAAACATAATAAGTCGTTCAGATCCTAAAGGATACTAGAACCTGATGCTCTGATACCACCTGTGACACCCCGACTAATTAAATACTGGGTAGCTACTCCTTTATTAAATTAATTAAAAATTCCAAGTTGGTTCAGTTAATAGCATCACTCTCGAAAACATTTTAATCATTACTAACCACCTAGTATTTAAAAAGTAAGTGCCAAATTTTAAGTTAAGTCTGATTAACATGCAGTAAAAGAATAATGAAAGAATAACAACCATTCACTATAATGAAGTAATGAATAACCAACAACATAAATATAAATCCAGAGGAAAACTCCTTACAACAATCCCACAACTGAAAAATAATACTACAAGTCTGAATCCTGAATAATTACATGCCAGAAGTCTCGATAACTGAAATAAATGAAATGTCTCTAAAAGAAACGGGCGACATACCCTACAATTGATAACTGAACAATATCGAGTCAAGATATATGAAGCGTCTACAAGCAAATTCCTGTAACTTCCACAAATAGCTATAGCTCGTCACCTGAATGAGAATCCTAAGCATGGTGTCCTTGTGGCTGGGCACCTAAAATGGTTTTTACAAAAATAGATTTGAAAGCAAATGGGTCAGAGCCCGAAAGTGGAAATCATTTTAAAAATAGAAAGTGTTTTAATAACATTAAAACATTAAATGCAAAATACATGTTAGGACGTTCACTCACATGGAATTCTCACCTCTCGACTACATGTGCACTCCTAACGTACCGTACCCATCTATAAGACATCCATATCTAACCAAACTGTAATAAGTTCTACCCCTTACTACTCGATTCCCATATTACATTCTAACGTTATCAATTAAATAGAGGACTTTACTTACTCTCAGATTATCAATTAGAAATACCATTCACTATCAGTTAACCCGTTTTGTTTTCTCAAATCATTACCATAATATTATTCACAATACCAATCATGAAAGTTCCCCTTTAATTAAGTGTATATTATTCACATCATAAATATACAATACAAGCACCCCGAGACTAAGCTGCTGTGCACACATACTCTGCTATCCATCCCGGTACATCACGTACATAAGGATCACGTATTCCGAATCTCTCAGGAATCGTTCTTAGATAACAACATCACAAATAAAGGAGGCGAGCACAGTCACATCACATGGGTCACGCACATACCAGCGCTCCCACGATCAGCAGACTTATTAACATCCCAATAATAACTTCTCTGACCTATGTTCATCGAGGTAACCAATCTAAATCCGGGCAACACAAGGAATATAAGGCCCTAAGCGAACGCAAACCTCCCGTGATAGCAAGTATGGTAGGTATGTCATACACATAAAATCAATACATATACTAAGTATTCACACATCTTAGTAATCACCATAATATATTGGTGGTACACTTCTCATTTTCGTTCCGACATATAATACTACACAATTTATATGTTCTCGGTTACTATAATAAATTAGGCCGTCAATAGTTCTCACAACGTAATAGACACTCACGTCCTACTTCATATTTTTCCCTTAGGTTCAAACTACACTTCTAGGTTTGACTCCTCAATATATCCCAAACATACCAAATGTAACAATTCATCATCAAGGGAAGGTTATCTCTACATATACACAAGGTTATGGGACACTCGAGATCAAAACAGGCTAAAAAGCCAAAACTGTCAACTCGTTCGAAGTCTCGTTCGAACGAGAGTTCGTTCGAACGAACTGGGCCTTCTAACGAGATCTTGTTCGAATGAAAGTCTTCGAACGAACATCCCTCTCATTAGAACCCAAACTGTCAACTCGTTAGAAGCTCGTTCGAACGAGCTCGTTCGAATGACCTGGGTAGGTCTTCTAATGAGTGTCCAGATTCAAGCCCAGAAATTTCTTTACTCGTTTTTCAAATTTCTCTACACCTCTAATCTCCTCTAAACATCGTTCCAACATCAATTTAAGGTTCCTAATTCGTACTAAACATACATAGGTCACCTACTAACGTTTTTGTGGAGATTAAATCACTATAAACATCATCCAAATATCAAATCCATACATTTATCCCCAATTTCAAGAACATGAACCCTAAAATTTATAAATCATCAAAGAGTCTAAATAAATCCGTTTTTTTTTCATCCAAAATGTATTAACATCAGATTATTCACCTACATATAGTTCTACATGCAAATCCTCATCACAATACAAGTTTCTAATTCCAAATTAATGGGTTTTTATCAAACTCCCAAGAACAATAAGATTTTTATAAATTCCTACACATGGAAGAAGCATTCTCTGAAATTAATTGGAATTAAACCACTTGCCTTATTGGAATCTCTGATTTGATGACGAATTTGATGAATGGTTCTCTCTCTCTCTGCAGAATCCTTCTATCTCTCCCTCTACAAGCTTTCTTCTCTAATGGTAGCAATGGAGGCTAGGGTTTTTGTCTTAGGAACTTTTGGGGCTAATTCTAATAACCCCCGTAGTCCTCTAATCAGATAATGGTTGGTAATGGGTTAGTGGGTGTTTTAATTTTCCAATTAAAACTCCTAAAATTCGTTAATAAAAAATCCCAAAATTCTAAAATTACCAAACTGCCCTTATAAGTTACCGGTATGGCCCAATAATGCCGCGGGACCCAAACTTAACCCCCGGCTAGTGTTTTCTGACTATTTCAACCCTTCCGGATGCGTTGACGTACTCAAAATGACCATACGATTAATACAACTAAAATTTACTTTTTAGTTATCATAATATAAACCTGACGCGACTGTCACACGCGTTACAACAAAATTTCCAAATTGCCGTATTTCAATCTCACGACAAATTTCATACTTCAATATTCATATATAATCATATATGCACATTATATTCAAATACCAACTCGCATCTCGCTAGTATTTTAATCCGGATTAATTTCCAATTAATACGCATTTAATTTAATTAATCCCATAAATAAATATCACAAAAATACGGGGTATTACAAACCGTCCCTTTTGGTATAAATTATTTTTTATTTTACCCCCACTTTTTTGGGCAAAAGGGACGGTTACATCCGACCCTTTTAATGTTTTCCTTAATTTCCCCCCACTTATTCCAAAAATTGGCCTAATTCTATGTTTTGGACTCCCGCTCTCTCTGTGTGCTCTCACGCTCTCTCTCGCTCACTCCGCTCCTCTGCCCACCGCCGCTGCTCCTCTCACGCTCTCTCTCGCTCACTCCGCTACTCAAATTGACCGCCGTCGCTGCTCCCTACCTTCCGCTGCGCATCCCTAACCCTCCGCCTCTCCCCCTGCTCAGATCCTGAGCCTCTGCCTCTCCCCTGCCTTACCCCCGCTCCACCCTTCCGCCTCCTCCTCTCCCTCTTTGCATCCGCCTCTCCATTGCGCACATGTATTAATCCATTCTGCATATATATATATATATATATAGACACACACACATATATATTATCTATATTGATTTGTTTAGACATTTGTTAGGGATTTGTTTAGATTGTTATCATAGTAGTTTAGGCATTTTTTACAGTTTTGTTTAGTGATCTCTTTACATATTTTAACATACTAGTTAGGGCTTTTTATGCATTTAACATCAATAAGTGTAAAATGGATTTTTAATAGGTTATAGCAAACCAGATTTAAAAAATAAAAATCAGATTGGATTACCGGATCGGACTACCGGATTGTTAACAAATTCGGATTTGGTTGCTAATGTACTGATCCGTGTCTGACTATCGGATCCCGTCCGAATCCAAAAATGTCAACCGGATTCTAGCTACAAAATTTATTGTTTTTATAATTTTCTAAATCCCATGTGCCAAATGAGAACGAAGGATTTCATTTTTTTCCAGTTTATTGTTGCTTTGTACTCCATCCATGTTTAATTAGGAATTCATGTTTATAACATTGATACGGACACTTTTAGAACATTGACATGAACAAATGATATTCAAATGCAATTTTGTATATATTTACAAATATTTTTTTCAATTTGTAATAGGGGTTCAATAAGATTGATATGGATAAGAGTTGGATCGGAGGAGATAGGACCACAAAGGCGTACGCCGATGGGGTTCAAATCTTTATTGATTTTGCATATAGAAATAAGGATATTCTTACTTCTAACATCAAATGCCCATGTAGTACTTGTGTTAATCGTGTCTACTATAACTCACAAACTGTGAGGAATCACATAGAGATGTATGGTTTTGAAAAGAGTTACAAGAATTGGATTTATCATGGGGAATCATTGGGTGATTTTAATATCAACGTAAATAGTTGCAGCGATTGTATTGTTATTGTTGATGTATTAGCTGATTTGAACTCGGGGGAAAGCATGATTGCAATGGTTCAAGAAGGAAGGGGGATTCCATGTAGAGAGGAAAATATGGGAAATGATGAAGAACCTAACATCGAAGATCATGACGTGCCCGATGCAGACCTCCCAGAATATTTTAGACTTTTAAAAGAGGCACAAAGTGAGTTGTATGAGAATTGTCCTAAGGACATTACCGAGTTGTCATTTGTTGTTGAATTATTGCACTTGAAACAACTAAATGGATGGACAAATCGTTCTTTAACGATGTTGATGTTATTCATGCAGAAGGTGTTCCCGAAAGACAAGATTCCAAAATCCTTTTATCAAGCTAATAAATTGACAAAAGATTTAGGATTTAAGTATGAAACGTGGGATGCATGTCCTAAGAGTTGTATGTTGTTTCGAAATGAGAGCGAGAATCTTGAGAAATGCAAAATTTGTGGGGAAACTAGGTTCAAAAATGAATTTGATAGTGGTGAGGGTACAAAAGTAGCAGCGAAAAAGTTAAGGTATTTTCCTTTGAAATCGAGATTGCAACGATTGTATTGGTCATCGCATACTGCTCCACTAATGAAATGGCATGCTGATGAACGAATCGATGATGGCGTGTTGAGGCATCCCGCTGACTCCCTTGCATGGAAGACATTTGATGAGTGAAATCCATCTTTTACGAGTGATTGCCGCAATGTTATACTTGCACTAGCAACTGATGGATTCAATCTGTTTGGTAATATGAGCATTGCTCACAGTACTTGGCCTATTGTGCTAATGATGTTAAACTTGCCCCCATGGTTGTGTATGAAACAACCCCACTTAATTTTGTCTGTTCTTATTGACGGACCAAAAGGGCCCGGTGATAAAATTGATGTATATTTACAACCACTCATTGATGAGTTGAAAGAGTTATGGTCTAATGGGGTATGTACTTATGATGAATCAGTGAAAAAGTTTTTTCAGTTACATGCGACGTTGTTATGGACAATTAGCGATTTTCCTGGTTATGCCATGTTATCAGGATGGAGCACAAAAGGTGAATTTGCTTGTCCTTATTGCAATAAGGACCATCGAGCTATACGATTGAATAACGGTCGTAAGTACTGTTATTGGGGTCATCGTCGATTCTTACCAATGCGACATAAATTTCGGAAAGAAAAAGTTACATTTAATGGCAAGGTTGATATGAGGCCACCACCATTGAAACTAACTGGATCACAAGTTCTGCAACAATTAAATGAGCTTGACGTTGTAACTGAATATAAGAAAGAAGACGTGCTGAAAAGAATGATAAGAGACCAAAAGGAAATTGAGCTTGCAAAAAAAACTAAAGGTAATATTCCGAAAAAAAGACTGAATTGGAAGAAGAAAAGTATCTTTTTTGAATTGCAATATTGGGAGAATAATTTGATTCGCCATAATCTTGATGTCATGCATATTGAGAAGAATTTTTGTGACAATATTCTTTTTACATTGTTGGGCATCAAAGGGAAAACAAAGGATAATTTAAATGCTCGCAAAGACCTCAAAGAGATGAGTATTAGGCGCGTGCTACATCCTCAACCGCGAGGAGCAATTCAACAGTATGTGGCCCTAGCAGATTTTACGATGAGCAACAAAGAGAAAGATATATTCTTGAAAGTGTTGTTGAATCTCAAAGTTCCAGATGGTTATTCTTCGAATATTTCACGATGTGTGCACCCTCAAGAGACAAGCATTTGGGGACTTAAGAGTCATGACAATCAAATTCTAATGCAACAACTACTCCCGATAGCTGTACGTAGGGTATTGCCAAAGCATGTTGTCAAAGCTTTAATTGAATTAAGTAATTGCTTTGCGATACTATGCTCAAGTGTAAATACTTTAGCCGACTTGGAGAAATTTGAAGACCGTATGGCTCTTACTTTATGAAGTCTAGAGAAGATATTCCCTCCAGGATTTTTTGATGTGATGGAATATTTGCCCATGCATTTGACTGATGAACTATTAATTGCCGGGTCAGTGCTTTATCATTGGATGTATCCAATGGAAAGGTATCTACACACATTGAAACTCTATGTGCGAAATCGTGCTCATCCCGAGGCCTCAATTGCTAAGTCTGTCCTTTTAGAAGACTGCATGACCTTTTGCTCGAGGTATTTGGGTGATAACGTGGAAACCAAGTCTAGTCGACCTATTAGAACAGATGACAAAGGTAATGACTCTGGTCGCGTTGTTGGGAAAAAAGTTCAAATTCATCTTGAGGAAGAAACATTGGTTCAAGCTCATCGTTATGTGCTTTTCAACACTGATTCAGTGGCACCATTCATCGAGTAAGTTAGGTTTTTTCCTTAACAACTTGCACAACTTTGTTACTTGTAGGTTTTGATACATTCATTACGAAATTGACATGTGTGCATTTTTATAGAAAACATCTTGTGGAACTTTCAAAAGAGTATCCTCAACTTTCACAGCACCATATTCAACGCCTTCATAACGAAAAATTCAGCACATGGTTTAAGAATCATGTAAGTCGGTTTATTCCTTGTTAATCTTAATAGTGCTCTAGTATATTTGCTATATAAAATTTTGATTACCTTTTTTGTTGGGCAAATATCAGGTGCGCAGTTTGACAAATAAAGACCAACTACCCGATGAAATTAGGAGTTTGTCTTTAGGCCCTCTAAAGGATGCTTTTAGATTCCACTCTTATATTGTTCGTGGTTTTCGATTTCGGACAAAGGCAGTTGATCAACGTAGAAAAACTCAAAATAGTGGGGTGGTTCTAAAAGCTGCACAGATGAGTTATTCTAGCCGTAGAGACAAAAATCCTCTTTTAGGGGATGTTACTTTCTATGGATAGGTTACAAACATCATTGAGATTCGTTACCTTAACGGCATGAAATTTGTCTTATTAAAATGCGATTGGATCGATAACCGTATGGGTAAAAAATTAGATGAATTTAACTTTACGCTCGTTAACTTTAACTATTTGTTATACAAAGATAACCAAGTTGGTGATTAACCTTTTATCCTAGCATCTCAAGCAGAACAAGTTTGGTATTTGTTATAAAACCTCTCTACATGTTTTATTAATTCTAATAAAGTCTACTCATCTACTCTCTTATAACAGACAAGATGCTAGCTATAGTAGTAGTACATACGCTCTCCTATACCACAAGTAAATGCATGCTGTAACACCCCGCCCGCCCGGGGAGAGCGAATGGAGCGCTAATGCGATAAAATAAATCCAAATCCACAAGTGACAAGGTATAGATCATCTAAATCCCATAATCGAAAAGAAACCACTAATCTCATCTTCAAATTAAATACAACAATTCTCTCGAAATAATTACAACAATCTAACTATCTCGAAAACAAATAAATCTCCAAGTGCTCTATACATCAAAATAAATGCAATCTTCTCAACTCATATTAAAAATTCTTCCCAAATAATCCTCTCTAAAATCAATCTCCATATCGTCCCAAAATCCGCTCTAACCTGCCACTAAAAGAAAATATGGGGAAATACACAATACGACAGGAAATATGCTCAACAAATATATTAACGGTGAATAAATCGTAACAACACGAGTACGAATATTCAAATCGAAATGCAAATCTTAAAGCATTTCATCATTATAATTTCTCAACAACACATCAATGGGTAACCAGGCCTCACCCCATTCGCATATGCTTTATCAAGCCATAGCCTGGGAATAGGTATTTTGGCGGGTACTCAACATCCGTGCCATATTAAAATCTCATGACAATGTGCTCAACAAAAACATGAATAATACCACATGAATCGAAATAATTCCAACAATTATTTTCCAGATTTCAATGAATTTAGCAATTCAAATATGAGTTCAATTAACAAGAATTCAAAGAGAATAACACTCGCGAGATTTAAGGAGCATATTGTGTAAAACCCCATACCTCAAACCATGATGAGAAACCAACGATCACATCCTCAAGATCAACATAAAATATCTACAGAAGCTCCTCCAAGAACCTCCAACAAAAATAGCCTCAAGAACACCTCTAATATAAGGTTGGAATTCACAAATCTCAAGGACCAATGTGTATATAAAAAGAAGAGGAATATAAAATATATTTGCTACCAAAATTTGTGCCAAAAGTATGTTAAAAGGTTGCCCACGACTTCCTTTTATAATGAAAAGAAATGAAGAGTTGTAATCCAAAAGACTCCTTTAAATAAGGCAAAGAAATGAAGAGTTGGAAGTCAAAACAACTCCAAGAGTTAAAAATATTTAAAAATCATTTTAAAATCCGTTTTAACTCCGATTTCGAAACCGTTTGAAATTCTCGCCTTTAAAAATAATATCCAACATATTTGAGCAATAAAAATAATTTTATCAAAAACTTTATTTTCCTCCATTTTCCAAAAATTAATTAAAATAGCCCAAAATTACGCGGGTTGTTACACATGCCGATAGTCATATCATGCTCGGACATGCCCAAAGTAAGTAATTCCACGATAAAAATCAAACCCACGTGATGACATGAAAATATAGGTATCCTACACCCGTCGGTGAGTCTACGTAAATAACAGTGCTATTGTCAAAGTTTAGCAACCCATTTTCCCATATAATACTAATCGCTACAAAAATCAATATACGCCTTATAATTCCTTAGATAGAGAACATACCCTCATTCGTGGGTGGTGGTTGTTGAATCCCACTATTATAAGTTTTCTCCGATAAGGCAAGAAAAATTTTACCCCAAATTTTCAGTTCTAGTTAACCACACTCCACTATATGCCCAAGCCTTTGAATATATTACCTTCGTTAGGTAACACACACAATTCCTGCATTTCAAGAACTTCTACTAACGTCTCTCCTCAATTTTCCATAATAGGGGTGACCTCGACTACGGTCATCATACTCGAACATACTTCATAACCTCCTAAGTACGATGGCCCTCATCTTCCATACTTCTTTGTTCGATCACTCCCGAACGTAAATAAGATTCACTGATATATACAGAATCTTACCAAAGAGATCAACAATCCTAAACATAGGGATCTATATCAAAGAACGTTAAGCTGAAAACACAGTAAGCCGTACAGATCCTAAAGGACACTAGAACATGATTCTCTGATACCATTTGTAACACCCCGCCCGCCCGGAGAGAGCGAACGGAGCGCTAATGCGATAAAACTAAACTAAATCCACAATATAACAAGGTATAGAGCACCTAAATCCCACAACAAAAAAAGAGAAACTACAAATCTCAATCTCTTCAAATTAAATACCAAATCTCTCGAATTACATACAACAACTAACTCGAAAATAAAATACAAATCTCCAATGCTCTATACAACAAAATAAATACAATTCTTCTCATCTCTTGTATTAAAATTCTTTCCAAAATAATCCATGCTAAAATAATCCCAATTGGTCCATAGCGTTCAAATCCAGGCTAACCTGCCAACTAAAGAAAATATGGGGAAGTACACAATACGACAAGAAGAGATGCTCAACAAATATATGTTAGCGATGAATAAAACGTAACAACACGAGTACGAATATTCAAAATCAAAATGCAAATCTCAAAGAATTTATCAATATAATTTCTCAACAACACTTTAACCAGGTCACCAGGCCTCACCACATCCGTATATGCTTTATCAAGCCATAGCCCGGGAAACAGGAATTTTGGCGGGTGCCCAACATCCGTGCCATATTAAAATCTCATGACAACGTGCTCAATACAATATAATGATACCATATGAATCAAAATAATTTCAGCAATTATTTTCCAGATTTCAATGAATTTATCAATTCAAATATGAGTTCAATTAACAAGAATTCAAAGAGAATGAGACTCGCGAGATTTAAGGAGCATATTGTGTAAAACCCCATACCTCAAACCACGATGAGAAACCAACGATCACATCCTCAAGATCATCACAAAAGATCTACAAAAGCTCCTCCAAGAACCTCTAACAAAATAGCCCCAAGATCACCTCTAATCTAAGGTTGGAACTCACAAATCTCAAGGGCCAATGTGTATATAAAAAGAAGAGGAATATAAAATATATTTGCTGCCAAAATTTGTGCCAAAAGTAGGTTAAAATGGTTTCCCACGACTTCCTTTTATAATGAAAAGAAATGAAGAGTTGAAAGCCAAAAGACTCATTTAAATAAGGCAAAGAAATGAAGAGTTGGAAGCCAAAACAACTCTAAGAGTTAAAAACATTTTAAAATCCGTTTTAACTACGTTTTCGAAGCCGTTTGAAATTCTCGCCTTTAAAAATAATAACCAACATATTTGAGCAATAAAAATAATTTTATCAAAAACTTTATTTTCCTCCATTTTCCAAAAATTAATTAAAATAGCCCAAAATTACGTGGGTTGTTACATTTCCGCACTAACAATGGAATTTCGCCCTTGAAATTCGCCGAATGCCTAACTCTAAAAAATCAGGCTAACAATCTCCAAACATAATTTCGTCTCCAAAAATAAATTCCTCACATCTAATCTAGATGCCTATCATGAATATCACTTAAAATTTGCTATCTCCAAAAATTGATAACCACGCAATGAACCCAAAACCCAAGTCCCGAGGGTTTCCGTATACCTAAGCTCTGATACCAACTGTAATACCCCGCTTAATTAAATACCGGTTGGCCAGTCCCATACCAAATTAAAACAGAATATACAGTTGGCTCATTCTTAGCATCACTGTCGAAAACATTTACAACTCACCCAATACTCAATTAAGCTGGTGTTAAAAACTTTTCAAATTTTAATTTAACAAAATCCATTTCCAGTTTAAGAATAACACAACACATTTTATTATACAAAATTGATAACCAATTATATAACACATAATAATTTGAATGCAATTGGAATAAACATTCCCAAATAATATTAATCCATTGCAGTAATCCCAACAATATCAAATGTATTAAAATGACACGAATACCATAGTATTTGACCCCAATAGAAGAAGATAACTGAATCCTTTGGGCGACATGCCCTACTAAGAGTATACTGTGAATAAAATGATGATAGGCGTTTAAGAAAAACTCCATAAATCCATAGCCTATCATAATCCGCTAAGGTTGGCGTCCCTGTTGCTGGACACCTGATATAGAAGATACAATAGAAAAGAAAATATGCAAGGAAACGGGTCAGAGCCCGATTGTGAAAATGATTTTTAAAACAACAAGTATTTAACAAGTGCAATAAATCTTTTATTATGTACATGTTAGACCCAACTCTCATTTGCCATTCTCACCTCTCAACTAGAGTGCACACTTAACGTTTTCTATTAACCTCCTAGTTAATGGTTCCTCTTTTCTAGTCTCCATATTATAATTCCATCCCAATATCATAATCCCCGTATGTCCCATACCATACGTCACATTATTATTCATTTACATTTCTCATCGTTTCTCATTAACATGAATCATTTCTCATTAATATGAATTAAGTTTTTCAATAAACATTCATTAACTTAATTCAATTATCCTTCTCTATTCACCGTTATCTACAATTATCACCGTAGATAGATTTAACCATAATAAATATCCATTCATTCATTTAATCCATTATATATATATATATATATATATATATATATATATATATATATATATATATATATATATATATATATAATACGGCACCCCGAGTCACAGCTGCGGTGCAATGCATTACTCTGCTATCATGTCCCAATATCGTTGGTCGCCGAAAAGGGGACAAAAGGTTCGGTGAGGATACCTCGAACCATTAACAACAACACAATCATTGGAGATGAACATAGTTCTCATACCCATGGGTCACGCACATACCTACGTACCCATAGTCAGCGGACTTATCAACTCCCCGATAAGTCTTTCATAGACCTATGTTCTCGAGCGACAAATCAAAGATCCCATGGATTCATCAGGATATGACTGCCCTCACGCCCAAACCTCCCACCGATAGCAAGTAAGCTAGGTATGTCATACACATAATCATTAATCAATCAAATATGTATTATCATACCTATAGTATACTAACAATAAGGTACTCACATTAACCTTAGATGATTTCTTTACGTATCATTATATCTCTTTAAATCCCACGTATTAAAATGTCATATCTTTACTTCATAATTTAATTATCCTCGCATCCTATAACATCTCTCCACTCCCGACGTCGTTAAGGTTCATGCGCGGAGCGTCTCTCAAAGAGAAATCCAAACAAGGAACCCCTCCAATACACTACTACTTAACTTTGTCGATCGAGGAGGTTCGTCAACTTCAAATATGCGATCGTAATAACCTCATCCCCTCTTTCAACCAAATGTGTTCTAAACTCCCATCTCTATCCAGGATCCATACCACTACGCTCTAGTACTACACTCAGCCCTTGTGAAATCAATAATGAGCTTAAACTGAGTCCTTGATGTTTAAATTGTAACACTAAGGCTACCCAGGTATTATATTAAATCTCCCCTACTTGAACTATCCTTAATCCTCATACAAACAGATTAGAATCCAACACATGAATCCAGCAACCGAAATCTCTTTAACTTTAATTATCATAATTCTAATCAATTAAATCCCAATCAAATTAATTCAAATCTTAACTAGGGCTTACTGATCTTCTCTAAGTCCCATAATATCCAATTAATAATCACCGAAGATCTACAAAAGTTTTGGGATAAGAACCAACATTAAAAAGAAACAACATCATGAATTCTCATATTTTAAATACTCAGAAAAATCAGATCCAAAAATTATTCAAATCATCAATCCGACTTCAGATTTGGATTCTACACGGAAAATTGAGTCAGGTATGTGTTTTGAGTTTTTCTTAAATCTCATCCAAATGCACTCAAAAAGAAGATCTAAACATTCCAAATTGGCTCTTCTCATTCCACTCGTTTTTGCCCCTTTTTCCAGAAAATTATCAACATATTATCTTCAATAACACTAAATTATTTTTGGAATTTCTTCCACAGATTGATGAATATTTATTGGATTACTAACTACCTACAACATGAGTTTAATTCCTATATATTTTTAGATTCCAAAAATCCATTAACAACTATATCCTTTCATCTTCCAAGCATGAAAATCATCTCTTTTTATAACTATCCTAACATGGACAATATACGAACTTAAATTACAAATATCAAACACTTGCCTCTAATGAAGATCTGATCCTTTGGAGTTGAATAACACAGGTGGTGATGGTGGTGGTGACCTTTGACCTTTGGTTCTCCTCCTTCCCAAGCAAACTTCTTTTTCTTTCCAAGAAACCTTCCACTCTCTCTAAGAAGATGCCTTTTCAATTTTGTGTAGAAGAGATGAAATGAACCTACATACACTAATCTCTAAATACTTATAATAAGACAAAACCCGAAATCACTATTCATCCCCCTTGTAAAAATAATCAAAATGCCCTTTTGGGTTGTCTTTTCATTTCCAAATGACTCGAGACTCAAAATTAATATCCAAATAGACTTTTTTGACTATTTCGAACCTTTCGGACGCAACGACGCAGTCGAAATGACTATAAGGTCGATAGAAAATAAATTTCCTTTTTAATTTAATAAATTAGTCCTAACACGTCCCATACCGCGTCTGACTAAAAATTCAAATTACCGAATTTATATCATACCATCATATCAATGACATCACTTTCATATATTACCTAAATATCTTTAAGTAATATTCAGAATCATCCATTTTAATATCCACAATTCGGATAAAACACAAATGAATTAATTTATAATAACATCCAATGAATCCATTAATTTAGAATATAACCCATTTTAAATGTCATTAAAATTACGGGGTATAAAAGATTCTTTGATGATAAATAATCTTTAAGAGTTAGTAGAAAAATATGCCACACTTAGGGCGGGGTGCTTCCAAAAAATACATAGGATAGAGGCCGAGGATACGGCTAAATGCCAAGTCAAACTCAACTTCATTCATCTGATGTTTCCCATTCCATTAAAGACCATTCTACCTTCTTCCTCTGATGTTGGTAGGGACGAGATTCCTAACTAATCCTCTGTGCCAACCAACAGAAGAGATTCATTTGAATAAGCGATGAGAATGCCACCCTCACATCCTATGGAACCTAAGGCAACTAAGAGCTTATCTCGAACATCATCCTCCAGTCAGGCTAAGTCCCCAGGTTGAGATAACTCTTTAGTCCAAATTATGGGCGATGGTCTTCTAGTGAGGGTGATCCTTCGATTCAAATCGTCTTAGAACATATTGAGTTAAGAGTCGACGCTGTTATTCCTCCAACTGCCATCCCTCTCAGATCCATGACTAAGAGTTAGTTACAAGAGATATTTCCTGACGGGGCTCCAACTGCTGAATCTCTTGGTTAGGATGAGGACCCAAAGGGCGAGGACTAAGAGATTGAGGAGCCAAAAAATTATTCTTATTCCAAAACTTTTCAATTTTCTATCAAAGAAGTGGACTTGCTGCTTTGGAGACATATATACGGTATTAAATCTTATATGGTCATGCGTGTCCCCATTGAGGACAAGAGTGTTTATGGAGGACGGGAGGGTGTGGTCACTATTTATGAACATATGTTTAAGGTCGACGCCAGACTACATTTCTATGCTTTTATCAGGGCTATTCTATCTAACCTAGGACTTTCTACCTCCTAGCTAGCACTAAATTCCAAGCGGATTATACTCGGCTACACTTCCTTGTATATAATCAAATATATGGACAACCCTTCAGTCAAAATATTCAAAGCCTGCTACAATGTCTTATCCTCAAGGACTCAACCCGACTATTACCACTTAGGGGTGAGAAAGCACGATTAGAAGATTATCCACATCGTCCAAACATCAAACCATACTTGGAAGCTGAGGTTCTTCTTTATTTCTGGGGACTGGAAATTTTTGGCCAATGCCGAACCAACCGAGAATGATCCCAGAGTCGCTTGTGCCTGGTCGAACCCCTCCATGTTCGCCAAGTTAGAACCTAGCCTCAGTGTTTTCGACCAGGAGAGGGTTGAATATTTGAAGAGCTAAGGGAAGGAAGGACCCCTACACAAATTTGAGGATGTTATGACTCCTGACTTCTTGGAGGAAACTAGCTTGGGGGTTGAACCCCTATCTAAGTTGTGACATTTACTAAATGTTTTTAATTTTTTAGTATTTTATCATCTTTAATTTATAGACTAATAATCTTTGCTTCTCTTTTATAGGTCGTTCTTCTCATATCTCCGACAAATTGTGGAACATGATGACTCTTAGTTTAACGAGTGTCCTGAAGAAGGGAGGCAAAAAGCCTAAGACTTCTAGAGGGTTGACCAACCCTGAGGTCGGATAAAGGAGAAAGTTGCTAGTTGTTCCTACTGTCATTCACTCTGAAGGAGAGACAAGGCAGAGAACAAATCCTCCACCCCGGACGGTACCAAGTTCTTCAAGGCCCGACTCGTCCATAGGGGACTCTTTTCAAAAAAATTGGGTGTCCAACCTTGCTCAATTCCAAGCCTACCCTAACTCTACTATTCCATCAGTGAGGAGGTCAAAAATTATTCTACTCACTTTCCCTTCAAAGGGGGATTATGAGTTATTGGGGAAGATGCCTCCCATAAGGACCTTGGACTTCGATTTTCATCACCCAAGAAAGGTATCGACTTCGTATTAAACCTGCATGTCGTCTCATATATCATTTTTCCTAATTTCATTTTAATCTCTATACATAACTTTTTACAAACTGTGTGTGCCCTCACCTCCGTCAAATGGGCCACAGAGAATATACCGAAGTTCCAGGAGGGTGAAAAGGCAATCTAACACTTGGACATACTAAAGAAGAGGCACATCGAATGTCGAGAGGAATTCAATAGGGCCATGGATAACATTAAATCTGATTATGCTAAGGATCTGAAGAAAAACATAGTTAGTTGACTACGTTGAAGACGTAAGTTGCCAATCATGCCACTAACCTGGTCGTAGTCGTCAAGAAGGATAAGGACAAGGCAGTCTCGGCTGAAGCTATCCATAACATCAAGGATGAGGTAGTAGAAGGTTATAAATCGTCTGATAAGTTTCTCCTCTTTGGCACGGAGTACTTCAAAAAGGGTCTCATGACGGTTGTCGATGAGTCATAACCAAGTTTTCTGAATTGGTATCCTTCATTCGTCTTAAGATGAAAGCGTGATATGGAAGATACCTTCATGTTTGAGGCCTTGGAACATGTTGAGTCCTTGATCGCAATAGAGGAAGATGAAATGATGGTCGAGATCCAACTTGAGGTTGACATCAATGTTACTACCGATGGATAGACTTAGCCCGAGGGAGACCCTGAAATCTCGTCCATCCATGTTGAGAAAAATCAGGTTGGTGAAGGTGCTACAGTATCCGTCATGATTGTAAAGACAACTATATAAGGTGGTCGTCTGTGACTTATACCCTTTATCTTGTAATATCTTTTGTTATAAACACTTTAATTATTTCCACCAAGTTGTACTGAACATCTTTGTTGTTTAGCTTTATATTATATTTGAGTGAATGAATGGATGGAGATTTATCTTGTACATGAGTTCTCTTTATCTGTTTGTATGTCTGAATTATCCCTTGTCTTTAGATGAGGGTTCAACTAACCATATAAAATGACATCTCTTAATTTTGATCCATCAATTCAATGATGTTTAATGAACTCAAATGAAATTATTTTTAGATATAAAATGACTTCTCTTGTCTCTTCTCGTCCTTGGCCAATATGAGTATAACCAAGTTAATAATTTTTGAATTTGAATTCACCAAATTATTGGGTTATATCACGAGTCCCCTATCATCGTTTTGAGAGTGTATGGATGAGATTAGTTTCGTCCTAAACTATTTTGTTCGTTGAGAGAGTTTTTGACTCTTGTACCACCAAATTAATGGTGTTTAATGAAGAATAATGAAGAGATTTTTACATAGGAAGTTACCAAATTAATGATGTTATTCTTTTGTCTCTTCTGGTTCTTTGTCGAGATGAGTATAACCAAGTTATGGTGTTATATCATAAGTCCCCTCTCGTCATTTTAAGAGTGTATGGATGCGAGTCATCTTGTCCTACACTGTCTTCTCGCCAAGAGAGTTTTTTACTCTCATATCACCAAACTAATGGTGTTTAATGAACCATAATGAATTAATTTTGACATTAGTGGTCACCAAATTAATGATGTTATTCTCTTGTCTTTTCTCGTCCTTAGCCGAGATGAGTACAACCAAGTTAATGATTTTTGAATTTGAGTTCACCAAATTATGGTGTTATATCATAAGCACCCTCTTATCATTTTGAGAGTGTATGGATGAGAGTCATCTCGTCCTACACTGTCTCTCATCGAGAGAGTTTTTGCCTCTCATATCACCAACTTAATGATGTTCACTGAACTATAATTAAATGATTTTCAAATTTGTTTTGTATTTTTCACTACCTTAGTGATGTTATCACGCTATTCTCGCCTCTTAGTGTTATTAAGAATCCATGGATGAGGTTAGCCCCATTTGGATTGTCGTGTCACCAAGAATGAGTTAATGTTATTTCACCACAAGTGATGTTATATAGCTTAAGACATGTTAAAACATACAATAAAAATGAACACATATAACCAAGTATGAGGGAACACTTTGAGTATTTTTCATTCTTGACTTTTCTCTTGTAAAATGATTCAATGAATAAAGAAAACTTATACAATGTCCTATTGGTAATACTTCTCTAAATGGTCAGCATTCCAAGGCTTGGAGAATGGCTCTCCTTTCAAATTTTTGAGCTGATATATGCAGGAACTGTCTCTTATATGACTTTATAGGGGCCATGCCAGTTTGCATGGGGTTTGTTCAGTTTTTGCCAAGTCTTTTTCAACACTAAGTCCCTAATATCTATCGGCCTAGCTTTGACCCACTTATTTTATAGTTTTGATGTTCTCTGCGGATAGGTAGCTTGCCTAACCTCATTATCCTCTCTTCTTTCTTCAATTAAGTCAAGATCAATTCTTTTCTCTAAAATATTCTCCTTTGGGTCGTATGTTTGGAATCTGTGAGTTGCAAAACCAATCTCTATAGGCACCACGACCTCTGAACTGTAGGCAAACATATATGAGGTCTCCCTTGCTGCCGTTCTCTCTGTCGTTATGTAGGGCCATATGACGACATGCACATTTGGCATCTTATAATGTTTTCTTTATTCCATTAATGATTATTTTACTTATCACCTCAGTTTGGACATTTGCTTGGAGTCGTCCTGGAGTTGAAAATAACTACTTAATGCGAACTCTATCACAGTAAGTCTCTAAGGATATGTTCTTTAACTGCTTCACATTATCTGAGATCAAAGTATTGGATATGCCATTTCTGCAAATGATGTTCTTCCAAATAAATTGGAAGGTCTTCCTCTATATTATGGTGATCATGACCTAGGCCTCCACATATTTAGAAAAATAGTTAATTGCTAGTATCAGATATCAGTAGTTACCTATAACCCTTGGCAACTGTCCTACTAAGTCAATCCCCCAAACTGAAAATGGAAAGGGGAAGTGATAGAAGTCAGAGATTGGTGAGGTTGATGAGGGATGATAACAAATCTTTGGAACTTGTCACATTTCTTCACGTAGTTGGCCGCATCCTTAGCTAATGTATGCCACTAATACCCCTAGGTGACAACTCTCTTTTCCAATGATCCCCCTCCTCTGTGGCTGGAGCAAGATCCCTCATGCACATCATTTAAGATAGACTCCACCTCAGTTGTATGGACACATCGGAGTGGGGGAGGAGGAATCCCTTCTTATACATAATGTCTCCTATGATGGAGAACTTCGCCGCTTTGTATCTCAATTTCCTTCGCTCACCTTTTGACTAAGGTAATTACCCGTATCTGATATATCTAATGATGGGGTCCATCCATGAAGCTCATAGGTTCAGGTTTAATAAAAACTCCAACATGTTATCCTCTTCTTCAATGGTCGATCAGAGTAGGATCTCCACTGGCACGACCTTCTGATATCCATCCTAGTGGCAAAGGATAATCTTGATAAAGCATCAACTCAGATGTTTCCTAGTCGAGGGATCCTTTTTAGCTTCACCTCTTTGAAATTTTTCAGCATTTCCTTTACTCTTGATAGGTACTTGGACATTTTATTATCCTTGCCTTATATGATCCCAATATCTGATTCACTAGCAGCCTGGAGTCACTATGGACCAAGATTTAGCTTACATTTAATGCTCTGACGAGGATAAGTCCTGCCAGAAGAGATTCATACTCAGACTCATTATTGGAAGCCTTAAAACTAAATCTCAGGCCATATTCGATGTCAGTCCCATCTGTGTCGACAAGTTCAAGCCTTATCCACTTCTCGCTTTGCATTAAGAGATGTCAATAAACAAATTCCAAATAGTACCTTCCTTGGAAAAAATGCCCTTTGATGGTTGTTCGCCACTGATAGATATTGTCAAATTCTCTTAACTCTATCGAATAAGACATCAACCTACCTGATTTATCAAGTTTATGGATGGCCTGTATAAAAGGAGAGTTTGTAAGGATGACCATTATATGGGTCTAGAAGTAGGGTTTCTTCTTTCTGGATGCATGTATGCGAGCATAAGCCAAATTTTCCATTTTTGGATACCTCTGCTCGGCTCCTTATAAGGCCTTGCTGTTGAAGTAAATCGTCTTTTGTACACCATCTTCATATCATATAATGGATGCATTAATGGGCGACTCTGACACAGATAGATACATATATAACCTTTCCCCTTAAACAGATCGAAATAATAAAAGTGGTGAGATGAGATAAGCCTTTAACTCCTGGAAGGCTCTCTCACATTATTCATTCCGTTCGAAGGCCTTTCTCAACACTTTGAAGAATGGTAGACAATTTTTTGTTGTTCTCTCACATTCTTCATTCCATTCCATAAGAGCTGTAATATTCTTGGGGTTGGCCTCAATCCCCCATTAATTCATAATAAAACCCAAATATTTACCTACCCCCACACCGAAAACATACTTGGTGGGGTTAAGTCTCTTTTTATACTCATCCACGGTATTAAAAGTTCACTCAAGGTCATCCACATGAGTGTCAGCCTTGAGGATCTTTGTCAGCATGTCGTCAACATATACCTCCATGATTTTCCTTATCGAATCTTCAAACATCTTATTTGCCAACCTATGATATGTTGCCCTGACATTCTTTAGCTGAAAGGCATGATCTTCTAATAGTAGGCCCCTTTATTAGTAATGAATGATGTATTCTCAATATTGGTCGGGTCCATAAAAATCTGGTTATAGCCTCAGTAGACATCCATGAAGCTCATCAACTCATGCCCGGTCGTGGCATCCACCATTTGATCGATTCTTGGGAGAGGAAAGCTATCTTTGGGACCAATTTTATTCAGATTTGTGAAGTCTATGCACATTATCCACTTTCCATTCGGCTTAGGTACTATTACAGTGTTTGACAGCCACTCTGGGTAGATCACCTCTCTTATGTATTCGACTTTCTCTAGTATCTTCACCTCTTCTTAGATCACTTCATATTTCTCACAGTAATATATTCGTTTTGACTTCTTGATTGGTTCCATCTCTTCATCTACGTTTAGTTTATGACATAGGATACTCAGATCTATGCATGTCATGTTGTCGTGGCTCCATGCAAATATGCTTTGTCTCTCCCTTAGCAATTTTATCAACTCATCTTTAAACTCTTTCCTATGGGACTTGCTAATCTGGATGGTTTTTTTTGTCTTGTCCTCATTGAGAAAATGGATTCTACCTCTTTCATGGATGCACCCTTCTTCAGTTTTGTCTCATCTATTGGATCGAGAGTGTCGATGTTGTAGGTGGTGGTGGCTTTCTTATAGGCTTCCCTTTCCTCGACCGAATATAAGTAACATTCGTGTGCCTCCACTAAGTCACCCTGAACTTCCCCCACTCCATAAGGAGTTGGGAATTTTATCATTTGGTGGACAGTGGAGGTAACGTCCTCAAATTGCTTGAGGGCTACTATTCCCATGTTTACATTGTAGGCCGAGTTTTCATTTTTATCCATGACAAAGAAGTTAATCTTTTTCATGAGCCTCTTTGGCCAAGTGTTCCCCATCATAACATCCATTTCATATATCCACAAGGGTTGGACTTTTTCAATGCTAAATCCTATCAGAGGATGATGATAGGGTACAAGTTTCTTCTTGCTCAGTCCCAGACCTTTGAAGCATGGCCAAAACATAACATCGTCCGAGCTCACCCCATCCACCAATGTCCTAGGCACATCAAACCCATGTAACCTCCCAGTGATCACTAATGGGTCCTCATGGGGGACTAGGACCCCCTTGACATCTAACCATGAAAAACATATAATCAAGGTGTTCAT
This sequence comes from Sambucus nigra, assembly GCA_949130495.1. Classification (NCBI taxonomy): domain Eukaryota; kingdom Viridiplantae; phylum Streptophyta; class Magnoliopsida; order Dipsacales; family Adoxaceae; genus Sambucus; species Sambucus nigra. The sequence continues at coordinate 289,628,878 of OX422210.1, forward strand.
GTCCTCCTTCATTCTGGCTTCGAATCAACATCAATCGAATTCATAACATCTTTTTTTAGGACTGCTTTTGCCTCAGCGATGTGGGCCTTCCCGTCAACCACCTCCATTCTGCCACCTGCAAGGCCTACACATATCACTTTCATATAAAAATAGATCATATTTAGATGACCCTTAGGGAAATCATCTTTTGATGGGAGGTTAGGGTCAACCTCATCATCATCTGAGGCATCATCATCCTTGTTCGACGGGACATCTTCTTTACATTTATCAGGTCTTCTTTTTTGGGTGTCATCTTGGTCACGTCTTAAACTATTCTTGTCCACATACTTTATCAACATTCTAGCTTTTTACATCTTTTCAATCTAATTCTTGAGAGAGAAGCATTTATCGGTGGTGTTCCCATGGTGTTGGTGAAACTCACACCACAGCCTTGTTCCTCTTATGAGGAGGAGCTTTCAACTTCTCGGGACATCTCAAAGATTTGTTGTTCTTTATCTCATTCTGGATATGCTTTGGACTGACATTCAATGGGTTGTAGTCGACAAACTTATCATTCGACAACCTCTTCTTTCCATCTTTACCCTTTGACTTTTAGAACTTACTTTCACTGCTTGTTTTTCTCTCATCTTCCCCTTTGGCAACCATTTACTCCTCTGTATTCATGACCATCCCGATCATATCCAGGAGTTCAGCCATGGATTTTGGAAGAACCCCAGCTAGCTTTCATAGGAGCTTTGCATTTTGTAGTCCTCCCATCAGGGCAGTCATGGCAATAATCTTTTCATATTCTTCAACCTTTAATTTTGGCTTATTGAAGCAAGCAATGTATTCCCTTATAGTCTCATTTTTTCTTTGCTTAACGTACAACAAGTGTGTCGTATTCTTTCTTGGCTTCACTCTGAAGAAAAAATTATATGTGAATCTCTCTTCCAACTTTTTGAAACATTTAATAGAGTTTTTGGGGAGAGAGGTGAACCACATATGAGCGATACCTGTAAGTGTGTTAGATAAGGCCCGAGACCTTATTTCATTCGAGACCGAGTAGATATTTGTAACAGATTGAAACATCTCCACATGATGGATGGGATTAGTTCTCCTGTCATATTTTTGTTTGACTACCGGCGGCTTGAACTTAATTGGGGTTGGATAACTCATAATTTTTTCCACAAAGGGAGAGCCTTCAGTGTATCCCCTCTACAAAGGTTCTCGTCTATTTAGTATATCCCCTATCTTGTCCTCCAATCGCTGTATGGAATCATTCCAAGGCATTTCGTCCATAGCTGGAACCTCTTCAACATCTGGAATAACACTGTGCCCAGCCCCCTCTATCTCGATTAGGCAAACTGAGGGCTCCCCACCAGTCATTCTTTATTGATTATTGACCTTGTGTTGTTCCTCTTTCTTAGCCTCAAGTAGATCTACGATTATCACATCTATCGTTCTTCTAGGAGCCTATAACACTTCTGGATCTGGAGATACGGTTTCTCAAATCACCCTACGAGATGATCCTATCAAAGGTTGACTCTCTACTTAGCTTATCCAAGGATGATGCTCGTAGTTGATAGTATCGTCTCACCCATCGACTATTTTCCTTGCTCTACTGAAGCAAATATATAGTGTTTCCAGAAATCTGATGCGACTCCCAGTAGTCCCTTTCGTCCTCATCCTCATACTGGTTATCCTCGGATTCTCGTCCTTGCCTCCCCAGGCGTAAATGCCCAGGGTCAGCAACATCCTTTCGTCTTTGCTAAGGAGGAAGATCTTTGTATGGGGCTTGGGGTGGTCCCTTAGCCGTTGGATCTAGGACATTTTCTCTGGCGGCCAAAGTTACATACTTATTTTCGGTGCCGGTGGGTCTAGCCACTAAATTCTGTCTAAATACGATAATCTTATCTTGAACCAACAATTGGCTGTCCACTAATAAATGTTTCGTCTCTGCCACCTTAGCCATTTTGATTAAGGAGGGGCTTGGCTAGAACTAGGAACTAAGCCCAGGGGAAAATCGAAGGCCATATCTCTGGTGAAATGGATGAGCTAAAAACTAAAGAGAAGCTTGAGGAACTCAAAGGATCTCTTTTAATGGTGATGCAAGCCCACCTGGAGCAGAGCAGGATCACCACCAAAGAATCTAATGAGTTGCAAGCTAGGAAAGGAAGGGAAGAAGATGACTATCCCGTTCCTACAGACGATGCTAGGTTGATGATACTAGATATGGTGCCACCAAGTCAATCTAATAAATGAGATCAATCCAGTATACACAAATATGTAAATTTAGAAATAGATGAGGCAAGGAGGAGATAACATATAAATATTAGTGGATCAACCATTAAGCCTACTTCACCGTGTAGGGGTGAGTGAGTTTCACTATAAACTTGGGCTCTAATGATCTTGTGATACAATTCGCTCACTTTCTCTATCTAGTGTGATTTTGACAGATCTTTGCTAGGGTTTGTAATGATCTATCCTTTACAAAGATGTAGAAGACAATTATATATATTTCTTAGAGGGTGTAGTGTACCCCCAAGGCATATAATAAGCATGTGTGGAATGTTCTTGGCCGATGAGGTTGAGCCATATGTCACTGTTATATGTAGATCATGATGATGAAATACTCCCTCGCGTTTGAGGGAGATGTTGTTATAACGGTTTGGTCCACGTGGGATCCGCATCCCATGCACACTTTCCCACATGTTACCTAATCCAAGCACTCTACTAGCTGTGTACAATTCGCCATTTGTCCATGTTGAGGCCAAGTTGTCAAGTTATAGTCCACTAATGGAATGACACCTATCCTGTTGAGCTGTCTCCTCATGTCCTCGTCGTTCGGGTTATGGCCGAGGAAGAGGGTAGTATATCATAGGAGTGGTGATGTGGGGCATGTTGATTAACCTGAAATGTTAGTCAATAGCGATGGGTTAGGGCCCACCAGAAGAATACTAGCTACTCTTCCCAAATAGGATCCTTGAATCCATTCATAAGCATAATAAGAGATAAACATCACGATAGAATATATTCATTTATGAATCAATAATAATAATTATGCGAGTGATGTAGAATTATACCAAATACCCACATGTAAAAAACCATCTCACTACGTTATTCTATCGATATTTAGTTCAATATTAATTAAATATCTAACCATTATCTTACTCAATATCACTTATCTTTCATAACATTAATTGTATTACTGACGCAACACCATTACAACAAATTTTCTTTTCTATTGGTCCTGCAAATACTTATGGTTCGCCTAATATATCAACACATCAAGACCACATCCATCACTATATATTTTTATCCTAATTTACATTAGCCCGAACATATAATGATGTTCCCAACGCATGACGTGTCGCTATAACTAGTTCCACCGTCACCGTATTGGCTGACGCACAATAGACCTTTAACATACTCATGAAGCTAACACAAACTGTCATTGTATCCAAGAAAATATGATCATACTTCTACAAATACTCATGATTCCTGGGGGTGCTTGTCTCACGGTTCATTGTATCCCCCGAGGTTATATTGTCAGTTTTATGGGCTCGAATAACTTTTCCCTTGGAAGCTATTTAACACCATATCCAATTTTTAGTGCACGCCTTTGGTTTTAGGCCTAACTTAAGTGTGTTATGTGCAAGGGGTTTGTTGATTGTTCATAGTCACCAATTTGGTTTATATAAAAATAACAAAAGGTTCGAGTTAGACCTTTTGGGTTAATATTAATAAAGGTTTAAGTTTATGGTTGGTTAAAAAATTGTTATTATGTGAGGGAACCGAGTTAGTAGTGATGAAGGTATTAGGCACCCCACTTGTTCATTATTCTTACTTATCGCTCTTTACATTATTTGATTACTTTTTAGTTATTTTAGAACATTATTATAGACCTTAGTTTAAGAATCCCTTATAAAGTAAATAGGTTCTTAGGTAGGAAAATTATACCAATGAGAGGTGTAAGAATGTCACTTAATTGATGTCGGTAAATAAGATTACTATGTATGACTCTATTCTTGTATAATGGGTGGCCGTTAGTATGTATGTAGCTGTACAAAAAGGCTTGACTTAAGTAACTGGATGCCATTAATATGTGCACGAGAAGACATGGCTTGAGATAATTTTATATCTCGTTCGAGGTTTGACTAGAGATAGAAAGGCAATATGAGAGAATTATGCATATCTGTTGTGATAATGTATTGAGAGTTATATTATCGATGATCGTTCTCACAATAAGGACTCAGTATTGCACCTACGTACCTAAGGAGACTTGATATCAAAGCCTACATAGTTTGATTGTGATTAGTACATGTTTACACATTTGTATGAGGGTGCGTGAAAGATTGTAGCTTTAAGATAGTTTGATATCTCATTAGGGTTAAAAATGGATAATGGATGACAGAAGGGATATGTATGCATCTCCGAGGGGATACTATATCATGATACAAATTGTTGAGGCTTGTGCCCACGAGAAGGACTCGGTATTGTGCCTATATACTCGTGTAGACACAAGATCAAAGCCTACTTAATATTATTTTACACGTGTTCCAACATGATGTATGTGCACGTGTAGTACTTGGCTTGGATAGGAGTGGAAGATATTTGGAAGACAAAGGGTAACTTCGATGGAGCTTCATAATGGGAGTTGACCCGAAGTTGTCACTAAGGACATCCATCACCTATTAGGGGATCATTAACTCAAAGTTATTGCTGAAACTTTGAAGCAATTTATAGGTGTAAATGGGTAGCTCTGTAAAATATATAATGTTTTAAGATTAAAAATCGATCAAAACACCACACCTCAAGTTTGGAGTGGACCAGAAGGATAAGGGTAGGGATGGAATAGGGACGGATGCATCCCTAAGCAATAATATAATGAGAGACATATTACGGGGCTTAGGCTGCATGAGTTTAGTTTCGTATAGTGCCTATGTACCTGAAGGGGAGGTCGAAATCCAATTTTAATTAGCAAGACTGAGTCTTATAGAAGGACCATCCACAAAGATCAAGCCCATTCAAAGAATGATATATTTGTAATAATAATTATGATGTACTTGTATTAAACTTTCTTTGTACAAATCAAATGTATTTTGTAATATTTATAAGGTTGATTGGTACCTTTAAGGGACCATATCCGACAGGGCATTGGAGAGCTCACATGATCTATCAAACAACCTCATCCTGGGAACCTTGCAGGGATTTGGTTTGGAGGATTGGGTGAAACACTGGGAAAGCGATACCTAACCCCCTATCACACTTAGGCAAAATCTTGGTTTGTACAAAGCATATGAGAATAGAGGCTCGAGTTACCATATCCCGATGAACCTCAAACCAAAAAGTTATCCAAAAATAGTTTTTTGATTCCTCACATATAGTTCATAGGTTGCTCGAGCCATCATTAGCCGAGAAACCTCCTTTCGATGAATCACCTTTTTGATTGATGTGACAACACATCCTTTACAGATTACTATTTAATAAACCCATGACGTCATGTCATCTGACATTGAGGATATCTTGGAAATAACACTCAAGTGAATTTATTCCTAGGATGGTAAGCTTATATAATGATCTTTTACCTCCCAGATGTGTTTGGAGGGACCTTTGGGTTGTCATATCCCATCCTAATTAATGCCACCATAATTTTGATAGGCTAAAAAATTTTCTCACCAAAATTACCATATCTCATGAATTTAATTCATTATCTTTAGGATTAATAAGACGGTACTTTTTCATTAATTATGGCGATTTCATTTAATGCTAGCCAGGTCACTCGAGTGACCTACCCCATATAAATACCCTAGTAACATAGTTTACTTGAACAACAATTTGAACCTATAATTGCTATTGAGATTTATCTAGACAAGGGTGTTCGTTGTGAGATCATTATCGTGTGATTATTCCTTTCATCTCCATTAACACTACTACTGAGCATTCACTGTGCCTTAAGGTTACTGCCTTGTCATTATTGCACTAAGAGTGCTTGTTATTTCTCCTTCTGACCAAGTGGTCTGTGGGTCTCCTCCATTTATTGCTCTTTCAGAGTATTTATGTTGTAAGAATACTTCATTTAATACAAGTATGAGTGTTGAATATCATTTGTCTTTGACTTGAGATTATTGTTATTTCCTTATTGTTCTTTGGCACTAATCACGATCTTGATAAGGGGTTACACCTCGCTTAATACTAATTGGATTTCAAGAACCCACATTTTACATTACCCAACGAGACTTAGGATCAAATTCAATGTAGTTCCAATAAACATGGCATATTTATGGGTATAGGTGACGGGATACTGGGTATACAATATATAGCATTACAGTATTTATGGAGCTTAGTCATAATATAACATTTCCATTGTGTTGTATTGATATATTTATATGTTAAAAATACATTAATCATAGGTTGATTCTTAACAAGTATTTATATGAAAACACATATTTGGCGATGCCTCCGCACAGATGGACTTTATTCACTCAGAGAAGTGGCAGGGTTATCCACTTTTTTTATTTGTCTTGTGCAAAGTTTCGGGATGACTCGGCTCACTGATAGTTTATCGATAGCAATTTTGAAAATAATTTTTTTATGTTTATATTTTTTCCTTGTGTCATTTGATTAAAATTTATTTACAATAAGAGCATATCTATTCAATTAACAGAGGTGTTGGGTTAAATTTTTATTAAAAATATAAATGCTGTAAAGAGCATACCCAGTCCCCTCATTGGGGTCAGTCTAAAAGAAATTAATAGATATAGATAATTCATCACAATATATATGGGATATCTGACCTAAGGGAGGGTTTCCCTACCCTTATAGAATGAATCGAATTTTTCCTAGGTGAGCGTCCCCACTTCAGGTGCTCATGGTGGGAAGAGATTCTTTTAGTCCGATGGAGTTTCATTTAGAAGCGCCGAATTTTAAAGAATGTGCACATAGTCTTGCCTCTTTTTTGTTCCTAGGTGACTTTTCAGCTGTACAAACCTCGTTCGGGACTGCAGAGGAAGCGAATTTCATAAGTATGAACTTTTTTCAGGGAGAAGAAAACTTTCTGATGTACGAACCTCTTTTGGTACTTTTTATAACGACCTCGACTATCTCGGATGCTCATGATTGATAAATTTAGAAAACTAAATCAATGTTTGGTTTTTGGTTACTTTGAAAGGTTGGTGGGGACCTCCTTTTATAGGGGTCTGAACATGGCTTTTACTCTCTCGATCAAAGAAGGACGTTAACCACTCAGTTAAAGGAGACTCCATGTGTACTGTGAAAAAAGGGGGTGGGGGCATGTTTAGGGTTAGAAAAAAAATATCATAACATGTTACAGCGGTTACAGTTGAAGGGATGGCTGTGCGATCAATGCTTTCTAGCCACACGGTTAAAAGGCTAATAGCCTTTAACTACTCAGTTAAAGGACCCAAAGGGTCTTTTGGATCTTTTGGTTTTTCTCTTATTTGAATTTTGGTCTCAAGAGTTTTGTTTCTATGGTTCTCGGTGTGTTATGGTTTAAGGGTATTTTTACAGATGAGGTAATTAGGATCCACACCTTGATTGCAAATCGGGGTATTAATAACAACTAACCCTATCGACAATCCATCCCTATTACCATACCTAAACATCACTAAAATATCACCTAATACCTCACCTATGAATACAACCTAAACATAATCATCATCTAGTCTCATTCCTATGATAAGACAACAAAACGAATTACTACCTAATACCATACCTAGAAAATACCCAAACATAAAAACGAGCACCAATAGTCCTATACCTAGAAAGCTTGCCCAACAAATAAGTATACCTACTCTCTAGTCCTATACCTCAAAAATAATATACTAATACAGGGTGACATTACAATTACTTACAAAAATTCCAACGTCCACACTGTGTTATTTTATTAACACAAACTATTTATACATTAATCACATTCTTAATTCAATATTCCAAATCTTTTTTTTTTTGTAATAATGAAAGTCTGATTTCACATATGTTAAATAAGTCTAATCATATGATGGAAAAGTTCTTCAAAATTTCCTAACATTATTGTCCAAATGAAATATGTCAGTACGAGTGATAATTAATCAAAATAAATTATAAACCGGCTCAACCATGCATATTAACTATTTTCAGCAATAAATCAATGCAGTCTACATCGTATTAATCATCTACATAATTTTATAAATCAACATATCTCATCGAATTACATAATTTATTCAACATTACATTCATCCCAACAATAAAAAATAACAATGTACAAACATGTAAACATGCAGTATTTTGAGTATTAAATTCAATTTCAGAAGTTAATAAAAAAATATTTATATTAGGTTATCACTTTCCCTAATTAAGTTTCTAATCCTATTAATGAAACATCCTTATTTTTTTAATAAAGAGGGATCATACCCCCACACATTTTATTTATATAGACATAGAGAAATAGCCTCTCTATGGCATATAAATCCAAGCTTGAATATCTAGAGGTTGGTCCCGATACTCTATATAGAAAACAAAAATATGGAGGATTATAAATTCATCCATTACATATAATGAAAACTCAAATCAAACTTGAAATGTGGGGATGTATAAAATATCCCCATTACATTCTTTTGACATTATAATGAAACATCCTTATTTAATGTTTAGGTAACATTTAAATCCAATGCTCTTAAGGATAAAAATAGTGATATTCTTGCCTAAAAAAAGTGTGTTGAAAATTCCGAGTATTCAACTATGTTCGTCCTGAGAAAATGAGCAAGTTTGCTTTTATGATCTTCTTCAAAATATGTATTTAAAACCCCCAAAATTAGGTTGAAATTTTTATCAACGAAGGTTCAGGGCTGAGAAAATATGGGTCTATGGAATTTTCTTTCTGTGTTAGAGAATAAAGGTATAAAAAGTATGTGGGTAAAATTATTTAACTCCCAGACCCTTTTTCTTTTAAAAGATCTCGCATGAAGAATCCAAAGTGGAGGTAACAACTAAAGATAAACAATAAATAAAAGAAAACTCATGCACAAAAATGGACCCATCCAAAGCCATATTCGACCACCCCCACCCCTTATAGCGGTGGGTACTAGATCTCTCTAAATGTAAGTACAACTTGCTATATAAGGCTACCAAAGTTCCTAGTGCGGTCCACCCCTAAGTTTCAAACTAATCTCTCTCTTTCTTAATTCATAAGACCAATCCAACTATGATTTGTTATCAAGTAAACCTATTGTTTCCATCTCTGAACGAACTAATTTCCAAAAGGCAATGTTTAAGAATTTATGAAAATTATGACACCTAGGTTTCACCCTCAAATACAAATTTGCCTATTTATAAATTAAACGCACCAAATTTCCATTTAATTAACCAAAATCACCAAATCTTATTTGAAACAAAAACTTTTTAATTTTGTTAAAATTAAAACAAAAACAATCAATTCAATTAATTACCACACTTAATTAATTAATCTGATTATTCAAAAATGTGGGATATTACAAAGGTCTTCATAAAAGGTTCTGCCAAGTTGTCTTGAGATGAAATCTTGGTCACGATGATATCGCCTCTTCACACTATCTCCTATATCAGGTGATACTCGTGTTTAATGTGCTTATCCCTATTAAGGGTTCTAGATTCGATCTAGTTAGCAACTGATCCACCAGTATCATATTAAAGTGTAATAGGCAACTGCACTAAAGTAAACATACCCACGTAGGAAGTTTTGAAGCTGAACTGCAACCTTCGATACCTCCGAAGTGGAAACATATCTGCCTTCTATGGTCAAATCAACAATTCTTGATTTCTTGACAATTCACCATCTTATGGCTGCACCTCCTAGGTAAGCACATATCCTGAATTCAATTTCCTAAAATCTTTATCTTATTGAAGACATGAGTTTGTTTAGCATAAAAGTACAATAACATCTATTGAGTTAACCAACACAAAATCTCTAGTCGTTTTCAAGTAATTGAGAATGTGTTTGGATACAGTTCGATTCTCCTCACCTTTGTTGGACTAAAATTTGCTCACCATGCCAAAGACAATGTATATATTTGATTTTTTACACATCATAACAAAGATGAGGTTTTCCAACACCGAAGCATAAGGTATATTCCTCAACCTCTCTATTTTATCAGGTGTCTTCGCATTATTGATCCTTAGACAAAGTGATTCCATGATTAAAAGGAATAAATCCCTTTTTGTAATCTTTTATGACAGACATTGTGATCATATCATCAATATAAGTGGCTTGGGATAAGCCAAATATTTTGTTTTTTTATCAGAAAAAAGTGTAATCCCAAGGATGTGCTTGGCTTCTCTTAAGTTCTTCATATCAAAATCACTAGATAACCACACTCTTATGCCAAAAAATACACCACATCGTTATTAATTAGAAGAGTATCATCCACATTAAGTACTATAAATACCATCGCATTTTCTTCATTCTTCTTATACACATAAGTTTCATTCAAGCATTGATTAAAATAAAAGATGTGACATCTTGATCAAACTAGATGTTTCAAGACCTTAATGCGTACTTATGTCCATAAATGTATGTCTTAAGCTTGCACACATTGTGTAACACCCCGCCCGCCCGGGGAGAGCGAGCGGAGCGCTACTGTCGATAAACTAAATTCAAATCCACAAATAACAAAGTATAGAGCATCTAAATCCCACAATAAAACAAGAAACCACTATTCTCATCTTCAAATTAATACAACAAATCTCTCGAATTACATACAACAACTATCTAACTCTAAAAATACAAATCTCCAATGCTCTATACATCAAAATAAATACAAGTCTTCTCATCTCTTGTATTAAAAATTCTTCCCAAATAATTCTCGCTAAAATCATCCCAATTGGTCCATAGCACTCAAATCCGTGCTCACCTGCCAACTAAGAAAAAGATGGGGAAGTACACAATACGATAGGAATATGCTCAACAAAGATGTTATTGATGAACAAAGCGCAACAATACGACTACGAATACTCAAATCAAATAATGCAAATCTCAATTGCATTTTATCAATAAATTTCTCAACAACACATTAACCGGAGTCACCAGGCCTCACCATACCGCGCCATACTTTATCAAGTTGTCGGAAAAGGAGTCTTGGCGGGTACCCAACATCAGTGCCATATAAAAATCTCATGACAGCGTGCTCAAAACAACATGAATAATACCTCATGAATGAAAATAATTCCAACAATTATTTTTCCAGATTTCCAAGAATTTAACAATTCAAAATATGAGTTCAATTAACAAGAATTTAACGGAATAAACACTCGCGATATTTCAGGAGCATATTGTGTAAAACTCATACCTCAAACCACCAAAAGAACCAACATGAATCATCACAAAATTTTAGCCTCAAAATCTAATCACACCATCACGTTCCTCTCGCAAAAATAATCAAATCTCGTTCTAGCCCAAACTCGAGAAAACGCCAAATAAGCCTTCTAATCTAAGGTTGAAATCTTGAATAAGTTTGGGGCTATGGTTTGTATATGAAAGGGAGTAGTTTTGGAGAGGTCCTCTCGTTGAAAAGTTTGAGAAAAAGTGATTTGAAAAGTCCATCCACGAATTAGTTGATATATAAAGGATTAAGAGTTTGATTAAGAAAAGAGTTCTAATGAGATACAAAGACTAAAAATTTTATTTCGGATGATCGGACCATTGGAATTGCTTGAATTTTTAGTATATTGGAGCGAACGGCGAGACAGGACTGCTGACAAAAATTCAGCTTGATCTGACGGTTGGTTTTCTAAAAATATTATTTTTACTAGAGAGTTTTATGTTCCGAGGACTCTTAGAGAGTTTTATGTTTTGAGGACTCTTCTAAATAATAAAAATTCAATTAAAACTCCATTTTAATTCCGATTTCGAAATCGTTTGAAATTCTCGCCTTTAAAAATAATAACCAACATATTTGAGCAATACAAATAATTTTATCTCAAAATTTATTTTTCCTCTTTATTTCGAAAATACCCCAAAAATTACGTGGGTTGTTACACATTGCTTTTTGCTACTTGGTATGAATCCCTTGGGTTGCATCATATAGATTCACTAGTCAAGACAACAATTGAAGAACATAAACATCCATTTTTCGAATCTTGTAATCAAGATGAGACACAATGGATAAAATAATCTAGATAGATGTTAATATGATTACCTATGATAAGGTTTACTCATAGTCAATCCTCTATTTCTAATTAAAGCCTTTTGTAAAATGCCTTGCCTTAAAGCTTTCCACCTTCCTATCTACCCCTATTTTCTTCTTGTATACGCACTTAGATCGGATGGGCTTTATCCCATCTAACAAATCTAAAAGTACCCAAACTTAATTCAAATTCATCTCGATACTCCAATCCTCAATCCAAATCACAGAGTCATTATCTTGGAGTTCTTCGTTTGTAGTTCATGGTATCCAATATGTTCTCCCATTCGATCTCAATGAAGTGTTCAATAAAATGCGTTCAATAAAATGCATTTACTTATTAGGATGTTATTTAACTCCCCTACTTTTATGTGGATCCAGTTATGGTCCTATATAACTGTCACTTGTATACTGATCATCGACAATACTACCACTACCTATAGGCAGTGTATTATCGATATTAGCTTGTATTACATCCTTTATGGGTGGTATTTACCTCTTATCTCTTGTAAGAACAACTTAATTTTATCCTTGTAGTCTATTGTATAATGTTTATCTAGTTATCAAGAATCAGTACTTATAATAACCCTCTATTTATTATGATTATAAAATAGACCACCTATAATTCCTTTTAGGTAACCTATAAAGAGATGCATTTTTATCCCTGATTCCAACTTCCTTGGCTCTTTCCTCATCACGTGTGCTAGGGAACCCCATATTTGACCATATCCTAGACTAGACTTGTATATGTTCCAAAGTTT